>CM067078.1:6561404-7171404 GCA_033980235.1 Diadema setosum | reverse complement strand
GATTATATGGAGCTGCCAAGTTGTTTTTAGGGACATGTTCTGAACTACAACAATTCATAACTATTTATAATACCATACTTCTCTGATCTGTCTGTTTTCACACAAAGAGATATACAATGTTGTCATATCATGATGGACTCTTCCTTTATGAGAACTCACCAAGTTGAGTAGCATGTCTCTGAGGTCAGCCCAAGTCTTGTAGGCCTCTCCCCTATCCAGGTTTGGGGATGCCAGCACCTCATGGACGATGCGCTTGTAGATGTTGAAGTTCTGCAGGAAAAAAAAAATTGAACTTGTCTATTAATACATACTTCAACGATGAGAGGGTAGAAATGCTACAGACTCGGGGGAGATGTGTCTATAAATGTTTGCAGATATTGCACTCCATGTCTTCCATGATAGCAACTCCTCAACAATGTAGCAAAAGAGTGTACAGGGGCTCTGCACTGGGGAAAATAAAAATCAAGAAAAATGGCTTCAGTATTTGGGCGATTTGCATTTGCTTCCAAAGCCATTTTAGGTGATTAAGTTTGTCTTAGAGTTTTCTTTTCACTTCAAGGATTATCTTTTTTGGCACTTCTTAGATTTCAAACCATTCATCACCAGGATTTGAGTCAGCTTTATCTACATTTGTGTCATACATCCTTCTGCTAACAAAACCTGGCAAGTGCCGCATCAGTCTTTACATGACAAAAGGGGGTATTTTGAGATACACCCTTTGCCATCAATTTTGCCCCAAATTTGACAAAATGGCTCAAGATTAGCTCCTATCATCTAGGAAACTGATACTCCAACGCATGAGAGAGCTGGCTAAATGAAATTTTCAACCTCAAAGACTCCCAACAAGAAAAAATTTATAAAATCATCATTTTACCTAGATACAGTTCACCCTTTGGCTGTATCATGACCGAACTCTTTCTTCAATAGCAAGCGTCATGGAAACAACAAGAATCCTGCTTCCTAATTGGCTGTTGCTACAAAAAGATGTTTTCTAACAAGAATTGCTATACTAGTAATCTGTCCATGAGACCCAGAAGGAAATAAAAAGATAAGAATTATGAAAATATGAAATATGAAAATTTGTCTAGAGACCTGCGGGTTTGGCGGAGCGCCATGCTGGACGTAGAGATCTAGTGCCTTGAAGAAGTTGCTCTCCTTGATGAGGTGGCTGGCGTAGAGGGCGACATACTTGTGCAGCACCTTGTAGCCCTGCTTCTCTGCAGTCTCCATACACTTCTCCCACTCCCCACGGTCCACGTACATGTCCAGGGCAGCGATGATGTCCACAGTCGCAAGCTGGGAAACAAACAAAATTCTTAGTGAGCTTCCTTCGCATATAAATCTAATGACCCAAATCCACCAGAGGGTAATTCAAATCTAACCCATAGATTATGCAAATACTCCTCTGCGTACACGCGCGCAACAGATCATACATGCCAACACATATCCAATTATGAATGTGCACTGATACAAGTATGTGGACAGCACGACTATTTCACTCTTGTTCAAGATTGTGGGTTAAATTCAAATCAAGGACTTGATTAAAAACTATCATCATGAATATGGGCGAATGTCTCTTTTATCTAAACATATGAATTTGAGGAAGGACAGATTGACACGAGCAAAGCACGTCATTCAAAGTTAGAAGTCAAGCAGTGGTTAAAAACAGATTGGGGACATGTAGAGGAAGCTGACATCAATATGAAAATTAATTTGTGTCAGACACTATCATATGCATGGCAAACACTGTCAACTGAGGTATTTCTGTGTTTTTGTACACTTCCCATCTTTTCTTGACAATGTTTGACCATCGATTCATTGGTAATCTCATGAATTGAGTGCTTCAAACCATGACTAAGAAAGGATACTGTTCAACCAGAAATTCTGTATTCATTAATTTTTTGTTAATTTTGTATGGAGGTAAGATCTGCAAAAGTTTTTGTCTTCACAAGACGTGTTTACGTTGTATACTAATAACTTTTTCATGGCAATTTGTGAAAGTTACATGTCATGAAAAAGGCATTCAGCTCCTCTGATTGGCCGGCCGTCTGTTTTTTACGATAATCCAACAGGAAATCAGTGTAAAAAGATGGACACACAACAGCATGGCTGCAAGATAAGGCTCTTGCATCCGAGTTGCTGAAGCGGAATATGCAGCAACATATCTGGAAAGAATGAGACTCATGGCAGATGATGTGCTACTCACCGATTCAGCTCGCCCTTCGCTCTTCAGGAACTCCTTGTACTTGTCGTCAACGTAGCGCTCATAGCGGGGTTCCAGGTCCTTGGCCACTTTCTGGGCCCGGGCCCACTCCCCACCCTCCATCAAAATGTCAATGGCCTCCTTGATCAGGTCCAGACTTAGGTACAGCTCAGCCGCCTGGAAGTAAGTAAACAAGCAAACAGATTTGAAAAAACCCCTGTCTTTCAATTTGTTGTGAGTTCAGTGCTGTTCATTTTATTATTATTATTTTTTTAATGGCAATGTCTTCTTCAAATGCTGTTTTGAAATATATTTCTCTGTTTATAGCTGTTCTGCATCAGTAGATCCAGTGAGACTTGTTTAAAATGACTTTGTCATGTCCTCTGTTGTCTCATCCCTGTTGTGGTTTGTTTTGAATTGTCTTTAATATTTTGTCTCAATTTAGTTTTGCCCTGTTCCATTTTCAGCATATGCTTGAGAAAGACATTTGATAGAACTAATGGCAGTGAAAAGTAGATCACGAAATACATTCTAGGTCTGTGTAAGAAACAAAACCCAAAGTATCAGATCATATCACCGAAGCATGATACATCCTGTTGTAAATGTCTTGTTTTGGATACTGAGTGAAGAACACACACACACACACACACAACAAATCCTTGGTAAATGGATAACTACATTCGGTAAGTGGTATCTATCTGCATGTCCTCACCGTTTCATGTTTGTTGATCTCAGCAAGCCGAGGGCTGACGACCTTCACAACTTCCAGAGCTTTGGTGGAATCCATGAACTTCATTGCCAGCTCAGCAGCCTGTGAAAATCAGTCAAACATTGTCAGTATCAAGACAGGAAACAAGACGATTAAAAGTAGAGCAATCCATGAAGACATACTACAAAGGGTTGATCAAGACAGCATACTATCCCCCAAGAAGACAAGACCTTGTATTGCAATTGGCATTTATCCATCGAAAACACCTTCCATCTCAATTTTGAATATCAAAAATATTTGAGTTTTAAATCAGAGCAATAACCCAAAGCAATGTATATGCATTATTTGATGTCATCATCATTGATAGAGATATTAGATATTTAGGGCCTTGTCATCAAAGAACGATATGCATTCTATTAATATTTAACATTATTCTTTTAATGCTACTCAGGCTAGGCCTTTTTGGCAGATGCTATATCCAGAGGGGGGTGAGACTTGAAAAAATAAAAGTTAAGAAGCCTCATCATGAGGTCTTCTTGCATTGCAGAATTGTTGCGTGAAACATTGACTGTGGAGGATTCTGCAACCCCCCTACCCCCTCCCCCCTATGGATCATTTCAATCATGTTTAAGTACAAAAGCAGGTAATAAGATACAGAGGAATGCCAAGGAGTTAAAGACAACCCCACCACCAACAAAAACAAAACTCTATTGACCTTTGACCAGCACTGCTCCAAGAGGCCGTTGTCTGTCGTGAGTTTGGTTGTGAGCTTGAGGTAGCAGTCCACCGCCCTGGCGTACTCCCCTGACGCCTCCCATTCCTTGCCCTGTTGCACGAGGTTGTTGGACCCTCTGTGACAAATCCATAACCAAGATAATATTATTAGAAACTGGAATAAAGATGCAGTAATCACCAAACTGACCAGTACTTGGTGTTCCCCCTCCCCATCAACTCAAACCCATTCTTTCCTCCTCTTTCACTCTAGCTTTTTCTCTGCACTGAATCTCTTCCCGCATCTGGGCACCGTTTCATGAAAGTTGCCGGTCTCTGACAGTTTCCATTAAATCCTTGGTTTTGATTGGCTGAGAAACTCTGATCACTGACTTATGTGATTGTCAGAGATTGACGACTTGTCAGAGCTGACACTTTCATGAAACGGTGCTCTGATCTCCCTTTCTAGTTTTCATGTCTACATGCAACAGATAACACCTCATGCAGTTGTTGTAACCATATAAACAGACTCAGTAATATTCCCCTCTAAACGCTTGACACATTCATCTCAACTATAAATGGATATTTGTGGGCACCAACTGTCAGTTTGCTTTGCACCAAACAGATGCCAGCATACATTCTTTTTACTCTTTACGATGCATGGGATGCCTTCCCGATATCTTGAAATAAAGACTTAAAATACTTCACAATGGTCATGTACTTTGCTGTGTTACGCTCAAATCCACACACTCATCACTTGAAAGTACCACAGGAACATATCCAAACAATGGCTATTACATTTAACTCTTTCCATTACTACAAAAGCCATTATTTTTGCAACATTTAATTTTTGCAAATTTCATGAATTACTGTTGAGCTGCAAAATTTAGCACAGAAATATCTTGAAAGAACATGCATTAGTGCACGTATGATAGCCTCCGTGTCAAAATCATGATATCTTCCCAAAATGTCTGTGACCGCCTAATTTGCAAAAATACCTGCACACGGAGAAAACACACTTTTACAGTGATTAGACCTATCAGTCAATACTTCAATTCTTTTCTCTTGCCCCCGTACATTTTACTAGCATTTTGTTTTTTATCTGTCAATCCATGGATTTTACCCAGCTTATCTCCTGCCCTTGTACATTTTTTATCCATTGATACCTGAATTCTACCTTGCTTTACCTTCTGAACTTGAACATTCTATGATCACTCTATTCACTTTACCACTTGTTGCTCTATGGATTCTAATGCCTCACGTTGTGCCCTTGTATATTTTATCTGTCGATCAATGGATTTCATCGTCCTACCTTGTGCCCTTGTTGAGGACCTCCCTGTCGTACTCGTCCTGTAGCTGCTGCAGCTTGTGGGGGATGTATTCCTTGCACACACGCAGGGCGTCTTGCCACATCTCTGCATTCTGTGAAAGAGAATTGGTGGAACGTTGCGAGATAGTAAGGTAGTAGATGCATTCTAATACCACAGATTCTCTTTTTTTTATCAATTCTAAAGATCTGTGCCATTCAGTAATGCCACAATATCACAATGACTGATGTGTATGGGGTGGGACAATGCAAATAGGTGACCATGTGTTGAAAAGTATGAATCTTCTCGTACATCTCTTTTTGAAGAAATATGCTGCAGCTAAGGAAGACAACTTTTCCATCTCTTTATCAATTGTCATCTTTATAGTTATCTTTCTGCATGTTGATATTCTTGTTATTGTAATCTGTGCTGAAACAACTCGGTTCACAACAAACCTATAAGGTGCTTTTGATGTTCCAACAACTGAGTTACTGCACAAGTCTGCCCCCCCAAGGAAAAACGCAGTATCTAACATTTTTGGCAATTTTCACTTTTTTGCATAAATATAGTCAGTGGGCAATCCTTCTTCATATGACATATTCAGATTTTTGAAAAAATGTTTAGAAAGCCACTTTTCCGTAACTGCCAAACGCAGTATCTACACTTAACTTGCACTTTCCCCAAGGAAAAACGCAGTATCTACATGATGAATATTTCCCCAAGGAAAAACGCAGTATCTACAAAGCTAGTCTTAATTACCAGACACTGTTATTTATATATGTGAATTCTTTGCCGGTTGTTCTGTAATTTGAACGTAAATTACTTTCTTTAGATATACTTGCTCAATAATAAGACATAATGTTCAAAATATCTAACCGAAACAATACTGATTAGTAAATATTTTGATGAGATCGTGATCCTAATATAAAACACAGTGTGTGATTAAGACTAACCGAGTGCACATTAAACAATACAACACAACACTGACAGCTTGCAGCTAGAGCTGCACTGATGCTGTGTAGCATGCAGTCAGCACAGGGCCCGGCTAGTCAGCATACAGTGGGAGTGTGTACTTGGAATAAAACAAAATGTTGTCGTGGGGAAAATTACTCGTGAGCCTAGCCCTCAAGGAAAATTTATCTGCAGATAATGAGTAAGTTATTCAAAACTATTTCAATATTGAAAGAATAAAGCTGATTGTTTGTCACACGAAGCGAAGTAAACACAAATGCATGTTTGTCACACGAAACGAGGTAAACACAAATGCATACATTTGTGTTTACTTCGCTTCGTGTGATAAACGATCAGCTTTATTCTTTCATATTCTACCTCAATAATGAACATTATCCGTACTATTTCAATATTAACTTGTTGTGAAGTAACTTTGTTAGGTCTAGACCCTTGTCAAAATTCCTCAGGCTCCGAATCCGACAGTTTAGTCGAAAGGCAATAACGGTTAGCCTAGATCTATTTGTGTTGTATCGGATAAACGTCAGGTTATGTAACATGTTACACCCTCCCTTAGATCTAAGTCTAGGCCTAAGTCTTTTGGACTTGTCTAGACAGTAACGTTTGAGTCTTGCGTCTCTTTTCTAATGTTAGACTTAACGTTAATCAGAACTTTCAGGGTCCGTATTCCGAAAGTCTAAAGAAAGATCTAGTGTAGGACTTGAATAGGCCTAGGGCCTACTCTAGGGCAGGCCTGTAGTAAGAAGTCTAAAACTTAACCACTTTTTAGAATCCTAAGTCTAGTGAAGTGTCAATCAATGTTCAATTATCTACTCCATACCATACTGTCTTAAAATTACATAGTTGACAATAGATTAGGGTCCATGTGAAAAATAGGTAGGCCTACCCACGGTAAATGGGCAAAATAGAGACAGTTAAGAATAAGTTGTATTTTAATTCTTATCGGATCTAGACCCTAGGGAAGTGAGACTGGGTTGCGTAAAATGCATGCATGATCCCATGCTGCATGCTACATAACTTACAAGTAAAAAAAGTTAGGTCCTACATTTCAAATTTACATGACGTTAAACTTGGGTTCAATCCAGAAGGAATAGGCCTAGAGAGCGGATGTCACTTCATTCTAGACCGGTTCTAGATGTATTTTTTTTTTCTAATCAAAGAGTCCTGGCTCGTGTAGGGCTTAAACCTTCTGCAGTTCTAACGTTAGGCTATTTTTTTTTTCTGTGAGCATCGTGCATGTATAGCCTGAGGCGGTAGACTCGTGTAGCCTGCTACGTAGCCAGCCTAGAAAAAACGATATAAAAACTAGACCTAGTCTAGATCGATCTAGGTCCAGACATCCGATTTAGATTTATTTTGGTCTAGACAGACTGTAACCTAGACTGTACAGATCTAGATCTAGTATTCTAGATGCTAGTTAGCGGCTAGGCCATATAGCATCACATTACAGCCCTGGCAAGCTTCATATTAAACATGTATCGACGTAACGTTAGGCCTACAGCAAGATTGGTCTGGGATACACTTTTAAGCAAAACGTTCCAAGAACGATCTGTTATTTAATAATCCTATGAAGCCTGCTCTGTAATCAGAGCATAAATGGGGGGGGGGGGGTGGAGGATGCATCCCCCAGGGCCAGAGAATACTTGAACAATGATGTATACATGCATACATAATTATGGCAGAAGATTAATCCTAGTCATTCCGCTGTAGATACTGCGTTTTTCCTTGGGGAAATTCGTTCCATTGTAGATACTGCGTTTTTCCTTGGGGAAACCAGTCAATTGCGTGGGGTTTCCCCAAAGTATCTACATTTTCATCAATAACTGAAAAACAAAACAAAAACACAAAATGATATTTTCCAGGAAAATTGGTAGCTAGATAGACTAAAATTCCACAATGAAGGAATTTTTCAAAAGAGTATATTTTCCAGGGGCTTTGGCAAAAATATAAAATGGTGAATATCTCGGTTGTTTAGAAATGGAGCTGGATGTAGATACTGCGTTTTTCCTTGGGGGGGCAGAAGTATGTTTCTGCATGCTATATGAAATATTGATTCATGCTCTGATGTGGAAATGAATTCATGGAATTTAATTGCAGTGACATCGATTTCATTTCATCTACAAAAATGCTGGTTTTTTATTTATTCCTAGAGTCTAATTTTATCTCATTCTTTACTGAATGAAAAAATAAAATCAACTTCAGGCACCTGTGCTGCACAAGCATGTACCATCAGTAGACTTCTCTATTTTTGTATGGTCTTTTTCCTAGTTTTCATCTTATAGCCTAGAAAGTACCTGAGCTTCTATATGTGAATTTTTAGGGTGAAGGATCTCTGCTGATAAAACCCATCTCAGCACCTCTTGCTCCAGAAAGAAAAGAGAAAGAAGAGAAAGTAGATAAAAAACAAGAAAGACATAAAAAAGGAAAATAAGGGCCTGCAGTAATTTGCCTAGTCTAATATCCAGACACCCACAGACATTTATGCGCACACCTTGTAGTACTTGACGGCCAGCTCGGGCCTCTGGGCTCGCAGCAGGAACGACTCGGCCTTCTGGAACTCCTTCTGTTCAAAGGACTGCCTGGCCTGGCCCACCAGCACGTCGGACACGCTATCTGGGTCGTAGTCCTCGGCGATGCGCTGGGCCGAGTCCCAGTCTTGATTGTGGACATACCTGGGAAGGATGCAAAAGTTAGGAGTTAAAGGGCCATCTGACAGATTCACGATTCTGTGTGCACATGCACAGTAAGTTCTGACAGCCTACTCCTCATATTTTGTGTTTGTGCTTTTCTTTTTAATCTTTCTAACATCTTGAGTCATCTTAGCTACATACCATCGCTGTGTATAATTACATCTCACTGAAACTTTACTGCCTGCAGTATTAGACATTTTTCATACATTACTATTTACACTAAATTATAGCTCAACAATATCTGAATTACTTCTCTATTATATCAAGAAGTTATATCTTGAACAATTCTAACCATTCTGACAAAAGATTACTGCACAATATTTGGACTAATCAAACATGACATTTTTTTTAGGAAATCAATGATCAAAATTAAAAAAGAATGGTTCAAAATTGTAATGCACAATACTGAAAGATCAAGGCAGTACTTGCAGCTACCATTGCTGCTCTCGTCATAGATTTAGTCCGCTATATCAGGCAAATGGAACAGCACGAGGTCTAGACTCACATAAGGACGGCCTCCTTGGGTTTGTTGGCCTTGATGAACTCTGCCTCTGCCTCCTTGTACTTGCCCTCGTCCTCAAGGTACATGGCGTGCTTGAGGTGGATGTCGCCCATCTTGTTCTTCATGGCAGAGCGAGCGAGGTCAAAGGCAAAGTCAAATGCACTGGTGGGGGAGGATGGGGCAAATGAAATAAAGTCAATGAGTAAAAACTGCTGTGAATATTGTGTGGTGCATGATTATCTCTGCTACAAATCAAACATGCCATTTTGAGATTCAATTGTGGGCAGAAGTCTGAAGAGAACACTCCACTCTTAAATGAAATAATGGACAACCACTAAATCTACAGCTTCTACATACAAACTGTGGTTTACAATAACCTGTGAGAGTGTCGCCTCTGGTCACAATATCTGCAACATGTGCAATTCTCAACAAATTGCATATCATATCTATTTGACATGGATTGCCCATAAATGCTTAGTAAGCACGGAGGTACTATTAAAGTAACATGATGAAAATTAAATAAGTTTGCCTACAAAACTATCCACTGGGATTATTTTCCAGAAGTTTCAAATGAATACACTACTTTTTATAGCACAAGGGGTTCATAATTCAAAGGCACTGAGACCCGTACATAAATCTGTCCTCTATACACAACACCAGCAAAAGGAATATCGATTACAGAGCAAATTGAGGGTACATCTCCTCAAAGTGAAATCCTCACCAATTGTCGGCGGCATAATCGATGGCTGCCTCCAGGAGACCAAACTTGGTAAGCAACTTGACGGCCGAGTCTCCCCCAAGACTCTTGGCCCACAGGTAGGCCACTTGCTTGGACGCATTGGCTCCACCATGGGCCTTGGCCACCTGAAAACCAATAGCAAGAAAGATGTGCCAGATGTGATAAGAGAAAAATTTCCAAATGTTGTAAGTGTACCAGTTTCTTACCAGGGCCCTGAAGTGAATCTTGACCAGACATAACTTCATCATGATTGACACTGATTGACAGGTATACTAACAGATTCCATTCAAAGCTAGATTTTTTTATTTTTTCTAATTTACACGAAAGTCAAAACAGTTCCAACATTACCTTGAGGAGAAACAATCCTGATAATAGGAAACAAGAATTTCAAAACTCTCAGAGCATGTTTCTCTAGTAGAAGGATCAAGATCACAAATAGGATCAAGATCACAGGATCAAGATCACAAATAGGATCAAGATCACAAATAGGATCAAGATCACATATAGGATCAAGATCAAGAATAGGATCAAGATCACATATAGGATCAAGATCACATATAGGATCAAGATCACGAATAGGATCAAGATCACAAATAGGATCAAGATCACAAATAGGATCAAGATCACATATAGGATCAAGATCACATATAGGACCAAGATCACATATAGGACCAAGATTACAAATAGGATCAAGATCACATATAGGACCAAGATCACAAATAGGATCAAGATCACATATAGGATCAAGATCACGAATAGGATCAAGATCACGAATAGGATCACGATCACAAATAGGATCAAGATCACATATACATCCAATCTGTGTACATGCTGACATACACAACAACTCAATCAACATTAACATGTTAAACTGTCATAGGTCCGCTTGAATGAGAGAAGGGAAATTCCCATATTTAAATCAAAAGAGACATACCGACATTAATCATTTAATCTCACCCTATGAGCATAATGGAACATACAACAGATTGATAATCAAAATATGATTCCAACAGTCACAAAATTAAATTCCTCCTTTAGTCTCTCCCTGTAAGCTTGGTGGAACTGCTCATAATCTTAACAAGATTCAAATAGTCACAGAATGTATTCATTCTTTAGTCTCACCCTGTAAGCTTCATCCCAGAGGTCGTTGCTCCTGTACATATTGACTGCAGCCTTCCAGTCACTGGCCTCTGTGTAGTGTTGCTCAGCCTGACGTAGGGCTCCGTCATTCTCTAGCTCCTGTAAGGTTGGGTAGACAGATACACAGAGACAGATTAATAGATGGATACATAGAGATAGATGAATAGAGAGATATATACACAGAGAGAAGGAAATACAGATGGGTTTGTGAATGGATAGATTTATGCAAGCATGAGTGTATGTATGCATGCTTTCTATGTACCTATGTATGTACAGATAAAAAGATAGGTAGAACAACAGATAGATAGATAGATAGATAGATAGGTAGGTACAAAGTAGATAGATAGATAGATGGACAAAGATAACAAGAAAGATAGATATACACAAAGAGAAGGAAGGATGGAGGATGAACCGTATGAATGGATAGTACATGTGAGTACATACATATGTTACATCTACAAATGTATGTGTTAATGCATGTATACAAAGTTAGATAGGGAGATAGGTAAACATACAGATAGATACATTTCTTGTAGATAGATAGATATATTAAAAGACTAGATATCTAGATAAATATGACAGAGAGATAAAGAGAGATAGATAGATAGATAGAGAGATAGATAACAATAGAGATGATAGACAGTATGTCCTTCCATCCTGCAATCCATCTGCCCTTGTAACAGATGAGATTTTGTGAAAATCTTGTTCGTTTGATATACATTCTTGCATCCAGCTGTCTACAGGTCTGCCATCTCTACACTAACTCAAATTTTTTCTCAGATCTGGTAGCACTGACATAATTATGTACATGTTTCAGACCTACTACTTACAGAAATTGGACAAGTAAAATCTTTGGAGAGTTACGCCATGTAACGTCAGAGGAATGTGGCCCAGACTGGGCACAGTGCCTCACTTCAGAGTGCTGTACTTAATATGAAGCCTGAAATTGGAGTCTGACCCTCAAAAAACCAGGACTTTGACCACACCCTGGACTCTAATTTTGAGCTAAAGCTTGACCGTGACCATACCTTGGCCAAGTGGAGGTGAGTGTCCTGCAGGAGGTCTGGATGGTGCTGCTTGACCAGTCGGATCATGTGATCATACTGACGCTGCTTCTTGTACATAGTGATGGCCAGGTCAGGCTCCTTGACTGTCAGATACAGTCTGGAGTAACAGAAAAAGAGCCATTGTGAGCAAAATTAATACAAACAAACATTTAACAAAAACAAACAAACAAACAAACAAACAAATAAACTTGCAGTACATCATAACTCTTCAAAAACATCAAATATCATCCTTCCCTATTTAAATAAAAGCTGACCTATGATTACGTGGGCAATCAATTTTTTTTTTTCCTGTGTCAGCTTGTTACACCACTGTGTTTGTTGGGATTAAGTAACAAATCATTGTTACAAAACTACACTTCATTTCATAGACTGTGGTTTATTTGCAGTAGGGATCAACCATCACGAACAGACATAGGAATTAAATACACAAGAAATCTTGACATTCACGTGCAAGCATACAATTTGCGATGTAGAAATCCCTTTGATGCTCATAAGATGTGAAACACAACTTGGGTGTATGTCTCACCTCTCTGCCTCCCTGAACTTGCCCTGAGCCTCCATCTCTTGAGCCTGGTTGATGTAGAGTACGGCGATGTCCTCCCCCTTCATGCATGTCATGGCAAGCTGTGGACAGTACAACATGAAAGAGAGATAAGATATTCTTCTTCTTCCATGCAATACAGTTACTAAATGTGTATCAGCGTACTAGTGTGTGGGCAGGTGTGGTGCAGGCATATACAGTGTTATTAAAATATCTACAAAGTCACTACATGCAGCTAAAAAACACCCCTGGTTGAAGTTGTATGTCCTGCACCATCTTTTTGAATACATAGATCTAGAGAGGTGCAGTATATGCAGTAAGATATTGATAGCACATTTGTGATCAGAAAAATGCATCATTCACTAATGTCTACTTCATTGTCGTGACAACCAACATCATCATCATCATCATCTTCAGTTATCATGGTCCACTCATTATCATGATTATTCTTATCATCATTGTTGTCACTTCCAGTGATTTGTCGTTTGTCATCATTTACTTGTGTGACAGGGTCTATAAAACTTTAGATAAAAGTTGCACAGGGTGGCTATGCAGCCAGGAGATTCCCTTGTAATGTAGGTGGAGTGGCCTCAAACAGCTGAAAATGGTTTTATTGCAAATTTTAAATTCTGAACTCTCTTCTCTATAATATATGATAATCTGGTAGAAAGTTTAGTACAGTGAATGCTTCTGAATGCATCTTTGATTTTTTTCTTCTCAAGCCTGGTTAGGCAAATCAGGCAAATTACCACCACCATCACCACCATCATCATCACCATCACCATCACCATCATCGCCATCACCATCATTATCACCATGACCACCACCACGATAATCATCATTACCATGATTACCATCATCACTATCAGCATCATCAGCATCAATGTTGTCATCATCACCATCATCATTATCAATGACCTGCTTACCCTGTGTGCAGCCTCCCACTTTCCAGCCGCTGTGTACATGTCGATGGCCTCCTTGGTCTGCCCCGCCATGGTGAAGTAGCGCTCGGCTGTCTCGTAGTCGTGGACCTGGACGTAGTGCTTGGCGATGACCGGGTAGTAGCGCTCTGCGATGTCCGGATCCTGGAGTTTGATGATTTGCTCCGCCTTGGTCCACTGGTGTGAGTCCACGGCTGCCTTCACTGCCTTGTGGGAAGCTCTGGAAGAGAAGGGGGAAAATATGTACACCTCTCATCATTGGCGCAGAAGTTGAATTCTTGCTCAAAACGTGCTCACATGCAACATTATAGACAACAGAACGTAGACACAGCCATACATGAATGACAAAAGTAACACACTTGTGTCAAGTAGCATATTATGAAGTATGCATACTGCATGCAATTTTTCAGAACTAAAGTACTGTGAAATATACAAAATGATAACAATACTGGATCATAGCATATTGAATCATAATGTAAAAAGGACACCAGCCGATCAATATTACTATCACTGAATGCTACCTCAAGAACTTCCTCATGCTGATAAGGTTTAGCCCCCTGGGACAGTGACCTACTCTTCCCCTAAACAGTGGCTTAGTTACACACAGGCAGCGACTTTGCGAGCTCACCCTGCTTCAATGTAATGGTTGATGGCCGCATCAAGCTGCTTCTGAGATACCAAGTGGTCTCCCCACTCCTCCTCCAGACGAACCACCTCACTGGGGAAGGCCATGCGTGCCAGCTCCACGGCTAGGGGGTGACGGGAGGGGTAGGGTGGAGATGACATTTATTTTCACTCTCTCTTTAACATAGACATGATGCAAAATTAACACATGGAAGTTTGGAATATCTTAACTGGTTTTGATTTACAAATAAAACAGCTTTGAATGAGTCTAGTTTTGAAGTCAGCACGTAAAACCTAAAACATACTATCTAATAAAGGTATATGACATTTAATATAGGACATGAGTAGGGGATCGAAACCCCAACCACCCAATAACAGAATAAGTATTGTGAGAGTTGTATATCTCTGTGTGCTCTAATACTGTAGTTGCAGTGTAAGGATTGGCGCAAGGCTCATCAACCCCATGCCTACACTAACCTTGTATCAACTTTTTAAAACAAATTTAACATTTGACACTTTTGCTTTTATTTTGGGTACTCCTTTTAGGAGAAATGCAGCTGGTTTCGCCTTTGACCAACCTAGCTTAAATGGCATAAATGATAAAATTCAATAATCCTCACCTCTCCTGTAAGACTTTCCTCTTCGGTAGCACTCAAGGGCACGTTGCTCATCCCTTGTCTTCTCAAACAAATCTCCAGCCTGGATCGGACGGGAATGATTAGGGAAGAAACAAAAGTAGAGTGATACATGTAGTTTCAGAATTGCAAAGTGTGACTTCCAGTTGTTGAGATAGGGTAATGTGACATGATAATGAACCTACCTTTGGTACATATTATCTTGGTTGAAATTTGCAGCAATTGCAAGGAAATGTTTCTCTTGAGGTGGTTTATTCAAATATCAGCAAATATGGTATTTGCAGTACTTATTATAACAAATTAACTTCTGTATTTTTATCCATTTCTGACCAATATGGAATTGCATTGTACTTCCTTTGATATTCTTTTCACAAACAATCAAAGTAAACTGGGCAATATCTCACAAGAGTGTTATCACACTTTAAAACCTGCATCTGGCATGGAATTAATAAAGAGTGAATATTACAAAGGCTACAAACATTGAGCAGGCCAGCTTCCGTTGATGTCATAATGTGGAGTTATTAACAACAATACGATGTAATACAGTGTATTTACAATAATATGTTGGGTTTTTTTATCCACGGTAGCCTCTTCAGTGTTGCCACTGCTCTACCAGAGGGCCCTGCCATTATGATTACCTGTTCACACACTAACGCTTTGAAGACTGTTCCCGAATATACTCAGGCAGATGTCAATGGGACATGCACGTAGGAGGACAATCAGTTCGTCCTCAGTAGGATAAGTGGGTGAAGAGGAACATGCTGAGCATAAAATATCATCCGAGGATGAAGTCACTTGACGGGATTCGCACCCCCAACTGAAAACCAGGGCCCCACTTCATAAAAAGTTGATATGATAGCAACTCTTGCTGGAATGGCAATTGTCATGGTAAATGACAAGAATCCAGCTTCCTGACTGGCTGTTTCTATTGGAAGTTGCCATTCCAGCAAGAGTTGCTATCCTAACATCTTTTATGAAATGGGGCCCTAGAGTCTTATCCACTATGAGACAGGGCCCCCAATTTAGGGGGTGGTGGTATAGGGGTGAAACACTCACCCTCTCATAGAACTCGCCCTTGATGAGCGTGGCGGCGATGCGCTGGACCAGGTCCCGGTTCTCCATCAGCTCCTCGCTGCTCGTCACCAGCCGCGCCGCCCGGCTCGGCATGCCGGCCTTCATGTAGAGGGCGATGGCGGCGTGAACGTCGCCCTCGTTCTCCTTCAGCTCGCCAGCCTTCTCCTCCTGCCTGGTCTCCATCAGCCACTGGTAGTAGTTACGCTTCAGGCTCTCCAGCTCGGGGTGTCCCTGTCCATGATTTAGAAATACAATCACAAGCTTGATAACAAAATCCGTTCTTGTCAATTTGAGATATTAGAAATTGAACCTGCTAAAAAAAAATAGAATAAAAACCAGAACACAACAACAAAGGAAATAATAAGAAAATATGGTATGTATTTATGATAACTTTACGAAAATTCTCTGCTATGAATCAAGGGTCATCGGAAAGGTTTTATTTTGCTCAATCTTATGTTGGGACTTTACCCATTTGCGATCAAACTTGTAATTGTAGCTTGTTGGTTTGCTTTTTAGCCTTGAGCTTTGTTCACTAAATGGTACAAAAGCTGAAGCCTTGTGTGTAGGGTAACAAACATAATGCCAACGAATTTTGATACCATATTCGTTCAAAGGATCTAAGACTAGTCGGACTCGGACTGAAGTTCTTCCCAAACTCACCTTGCCCTGGGCAACAGAAATGGCTTCGTCCCACTTGTGGAGCTCCTGGTACATCTCCATTGCTTCATCAATAGCATTCTACCACAGAAGGAATGGAGGGATGAACAGACACGTCAATATTATACAGATAATCATCATTTATCATGTATCAATTTCGTACTGTAATACTTATTGAGGTCAATAGCTGATAGATGAGTGATTGTAGCTGATAAATCTCAGATTTGAGATAATGTGTTTTACCTTGAAACTCCTACTATTCTACAATTTCAACAGGATCAAAGTCAGTGGAGAAATAGAGAAGAAAATGACAGGAATTTACAAAGAGCAGGCAGACTTCAAGATTTTATTTAACTTCTCTCACATAGGCTCTGATACAGGGATGCCAACACAATACACAGTATTGTCGTATTTTGAAGGCTGAAAAGTCATATTTTGGCAGTAAAATACAGTTTTAAAATAGTATTTTTTTTTCTTTTTACCTTTCCTGCAATTAATGGACATATGTAGTAATACAATTTGAGAAAAACATTGTAATACTTCCATGAAACCTGCAGTATTTTTGGCAAAAAAAGTACAAATTACAGCAAAATCGGAACAAATGAAAGCTCTGCCAATTGTATGGAGACAAACAATTCAATTTCAAGGTAACGGAGTACCAACAGTCCACAGCTGTAAGACCCATCTGTTGTTCAGGTGATATGTTCCTGTTTTCCTGTTTTGCCCACAAAAGTACAGCAGCCCGATTGGTTGTTTACATCGAGGATGGATCCATTTATTACTAAGGGATAATTTTATTGGTTGAGCATGAGAAGGGTGTTGTCTTGAACACTATGGGTTTAGTGGCAACCAAATGCCCTTATCATTCTCAACCGGCAGTTAGGTGCTTCGAGGGAAACTAAATTACACTAATTTCTGCCCTGGCAACTGACCACCATGAATAGATCATACTACAGTGGACTCCCGTTATAATGAAGTCCTCCGGACCAGCAGCTTTCTTTCATTTTATCGAAATTTCGTTAGCACCGAACAAATAAAAAACAAAAATACACAGTGTGGGTAATATTGCGGCTTGAATTTTTATTTCGTTGTAACCGGAATTTTGTTATAACCGTGTTCATTAAAACGAGTGTGCACTGTAAAGTCTTTATGATAGAATCACCTGCTCCAGATAGATGGTCTCTGCCTCCCAGAACTCCTTGTTGAGTACAGCGAGCTTTGCCCGAGTGCTGTAGTGATTCATGCCATCTTCTCCCTGAATACAGAGAAGACAGAAGACCAGAAATGAAACCATCACAAACTCAGGTGAGGCCCTGTGAAATTTGACACCACAATGTTGACCAACATGGCATACATTATTTCAGCAAAGGTTTCTCTTTACTGACCTTTGTCTTGTGTCATCCAATTTACACTCAGTCCATTGCCTTGTAATACTACATGAATAAAGATAAGGTCTCTTCCTTTTTATATGGCACAATGTGGTTGATACCAATACGACTATTGCTAACAAGGGGTTGGCATCATTTGCCCATTTAAGAGTCTGATGAAGCAATATCAAATGCAGTTTCATTTACCACACACACAGTGAAGTCTTTGCATTTGCCTGGCTATGTTACTTTAACCCAATGAAGTCGGGCTGATTTTGCATTTCCCATAGACACCTACCCGAGTATACTCGGACAACAACTGAAATCAGAATGTACAGCACACAGAATACGTCTTGTTACTATTCTATGTATGACATACTTGAAATGACTGCCATGTTGTTTTTGTTGAGGTCTTGATATGTGTGATGAAACGAAGAAAATGAGGGAAATGCTTCGTTGGTTCATCCAAATTAACACTCACAGTCTCCTTGGTGATTTCGTTGGCCCGTTTGTTGATGTTGCGCAGGTAGCGAGCCCTGGAGACGTCGCCCAGGGCTGCGAAGCATCGCTCAGCTATGTGGAGCTGCTTGGCCCCGAGGGAGAGCTTGGCCAGGGTCTTCCACATCGCCTCCGTCTCACTTGTCATCTCTAGGGTCTCGAGGAAGGCCACGGCTCTGAGATGGGTCAACGACAAAGGACGAGGCAGGAGGAAGAAAAAATGCAGAGCAAATGATGTGATTCTTCAGGTCTAGGGCAATTACCTCCTGGGCACTTACCCCGGACCCTTCCACTAACCCTAATCCTGAACCTAATCCTAACTCTAACACAAACTCTACCCGTAAACCTAACCCTAACCCAAACTCTACCCCTAAACCTAACCCTAGTCTTTACTCTAACCTTATCACTAACCAGTATTTAGCCGGGGGGGGGGGGGGGGGGGGGGGTAATTGCCCTGATACAAAATGCAGAGCAAATGATATGATTCTTCCTGTGAGTCTACGAATATCAGGGAAATGTCTTCCTTCATTGAAGCTTGAAGCGGTATCTCTAGGTCTATCATCCCCCAAAACTGTTGCCTTGAAATTCTTCTGCAGTTTTGCTTTAGTGTATCCATGACCAAGATTCTATTCATATTTTACAAGACATTTTTGGGGCCACGTCAGAGGTAACCTGGCTCATTTTGTGATATCCACAGGATTTGTGAATAGTTTGACACAGTCTGCTTGGAAACTGCGCCGATGAAAGCGACTCCAGCATTTATTGTTTCTCTTGGAATTGGAATTGCGCAATCACGCGGAAAACATTCTTGGCGCTGATCTTTTTCTTACCTATTATTCTATATTGTTAGAGTTTTCTAAAGTAGAGCAAAAAAAAAAGACTACATGTACTTTGTATAAGCCCTCTGATGTCCTCATACATTTCTGGGAATTTTCAAAAGCATCTCATTTGCTAACTTCACGGCTAAAGCTCAATGGTGCAAAGGCACTCTGGAAGACTATAACGTTCTTGTTTATCTTTCCAAGTAAATTCCATCCTGATTTTGTTCAGATTTAATGCATCTAACCACTTCAATTTACTCTCTGTTTCAACTACAAGATATGTAGCGAGAAATTGCCAATTTTCACGACAACTGAGATGACAGCTTCCGACTGCCAGTAACATAAGGTTACCTTGCGAAGTCGCCGTCGTCGATGGCCGTGCCAAACTCGATCAGCCCCTCGTCCAGGGTGTAGGACACCGTGGTGACACCCTCGTTGACGATGACCTCGGTCTTGCCGTCGGCCCTCTCCAGGTCGACGATGTCGCCCTGCGCGACACAGCAAAGGGAGGTACATCATGGATTAATACATGACAGTCCCGAAGGCACATTTCATGTGTCAGCTGTTTCATAACAATTTTGGACCTGATCATGATTTTCAAAAGTTACTTGACATGTCATACGGAATGTACGAAAAAATGACAGCCCATGTGCACATATCACACATCAGCTTTTTTGCAACGTGTCTGGATCTGATTATGGTTTTCTAGTTAAGTTTCTTGACAGAAAATAGTAAAGAAAACAAATATCCATCATATTTCCAACTCAAATCATTTTCTTCTACCTTCCTATTCATACAAAGCAACAATTTGCACTTACGATTTCAAATTTGTTTTTACATAGGAGAAAAATTTCATGATGGAAGGGAACATCTGAAATGACAATCACAAGGTTGTGGATTCCTGACAAAATATCAGTACCTTTCTATGTTAGTGAATGACAAAGTCCGAGCATGGGTTGTTTGTCATGCCATGTACTGTAATTTATCACCAACATCTTTATGTCATGGCACTGGAGACTAAGGATTTCTTACCTTCATTGGAAACATGGTGACTCTCTCCGGATGATCAATGTTGTACCAAACGCACAAGTTGCCCCTGTTCTGGGCGACCACCACATCGCTCTGGGGCACCCACTGTGGATACAAAAGAAAGTTGTAACACAAAAATGTTATTTGAATATCTGTTGGTCGTGATCATGAGATAATTTGGGATACACTCAACTCAAAAAATGAAGAAGAAGAAGGGGACGGAAGGAGGCCTGTGAGATATAGATAATAACACTTCGGCAACTGTGAGAATTGCAACAATATAATGAAAAAGAAGAAGAAAAAGAAGAAGACGACAAAAAAGGAAAGGGACAACAAGGAGGAGGAGAAGGAGGAGGAAGAGAAGGAGGAGGAAGAGAAGGAAGAGGAGCGGATGGTGAGGGATAAAGATATAAGTACATGCAGTGTTAACTGTGGGTATTGCCATGATATTGAAGAAAAAACAAAGGAAGGGGGAAAGCCAATGGAAGTTATCAAATCAGTTCTGATCCCTCAAATGCCGGACTCCCTCAAAATATGATCAAGATGAGAGGGTAATGAGAGTCCCATATGCACGCAAACACTACACTTCAGAATCCGCATCTTGGCAAAAACAGTGTAACATTTTTCTCACCTAAACTCTTTGAAACCTTTTGAAAGGAGTAGTTTCACCCGCATACACCCTCTTTGCCAAGACATAGTTCGATGGAGTGCAAGCCATTTCATTTGGCAGAAGAATGTATAAAAAGAAATATATACACAAAACAGAAAAGTAAAGGTTTTGAGGTGCTGAAATGATCAGAAGACAAAGTCCTTGATCTCTTTCTCTCACCTGAACGTAGCTGGAGTAGTTAAGGATGGTGGTCTTCATCTGAGTGTCGACATCGAAGAGATGAAGCTGGAAAGACAAAAATCAAGATGATAACTTCCAGCCACATGAGCCTCAAAGTAACATATTTGCAACACAAAGACAAAAGAAAAGATGATGTGTGGTAGCAATACAGTTTTGTGGGTAAGGTTCTACATATATAAGAGATCGTGGGTTCAGATCTCTCCTGATACACAAATGATACTTGGGTAATGTGCTTTTGTAGTTGCAATGTCTAATAAGGTTGATGGTAACAATGTGGCTGTCACAACAGCAGAATCCAAGGCACAGAAAGTGCCAACAATCAAGAGATGATTCTGGGTTATCTCCACAGACTGAACATTTATTCAGCGGTTTGCACATCATGTTATAAGTTCAATTGAGTGAAAGTAGACAGATCCTATTGATCAAGTGAGAGGGTGTCATTAACAGACACAAAGCTGGAGGCATGGCAACTGTAATCACCATACAATGCTATTTGTGGAAATTAAGCCCAAGCCTCGGATCCTAATACCAACACCAATGTTGGTCACCATCGCCAATGTCATTCCACAAGAGACTGTCACACGTGAGGTTCTGTAACATCAAAATTTTCACAAATTTTGTGGGACATGAATCTAATGTGAAATCACAAGCGTGCAAATTTTAGCTTCTTCTCTCAGATGCAATATTCTTGTATATCATTTATTCTTTTAAAAATAGAGACATGTGAAATTCATCTTGCTTGGCATAGCACTAGAAATCACCTCCAGCAAAAATTTCAGCTTTAGCAGAAACCAAAGTGGATGAAAAAGCGGAGACTCACTCTGAGTTTTTTGTCCCTATAGAGCAGCTTCCGCCCAGTCTCATTCATCTCCAACCAGTCCACCTTGGAGTCATGGGCCAGCGTGGCGATGTTGAAGCCAAAGACGAGGTCGACAATGGCGATGGTCTTGAGATCGACCAGGTAGGCCATCTTCTTGTTGTCCTCCACGTTGAGCTGCTTACGCTCGTTCAGGCGCACACTATGGGAGCAGACATAAGCAACATGGATATGTATTCATGGGACCACAGATAACTAACCTATAACACACTTTGTATACTAAGAAAAAGACTCACTTTCCAAACCCCATATATCTTGCTAAGAGAAATCAACCCTTTCCAGTCATGCTATGACTCTTTTGTTCACAACTATGATTGCTATCACCATTGCTATACACGACTACATCACATCTACAATTTGTACCGTATGCCATCATAATCTACATGATATCAAAGAAAATGTTTTTTGTGTTCTGTGGTCAGAGAGGCATTTTGACCCAAAAGTCTGAAATTTGAGGAAATGGTGGCATGATCCCTCAATCCTTTCTGAATTCTGGTGGCATACTGTATAACGAGGAATGTTTGCCTGCATCTTAATTTCATGAATTTCACAAGGGCAAAGATTCGCAAAATTAAAATGTATACAAAATTTCTTGTCTAAGCTATATGCACTGAACGCCAGTGGCCATTCGCAAAAATTTCATGCCACGAAAAAGGCCGTGAGCTCCAATTCGCAAAAATTTTGTGCCGCGATTATATGTTTTACAGTAAGTATGTGGCACAAAATCAAATAGCAGATCTCAAATAGCCAAGAGGGGTGTACACTGATGATAATTTATAATCTTCCACCGGAAATTATAAGCCGAATATTATAAGCTGAATATGAAAGCGTGACATCAAAGAAGGTTTTAAGCACATGATTTTTTAATATTGACTTTCAACTGTGCACATAAAATGAAAAAAATAGTTAAACAAGCAACTGACCTGATAAGGTGGGGGTTCATGAATTCTGTCCTCACACAACCAAGAATTTCATTGGCTCCGTACTCCACGAGGGAGAGCTCTCCGGCATTGAAGATCATACACACCTGTTTAAAATGTTTGACAGACATTTACTTTACACACAGAAACAGATATACATGCCTATTGAAATAGACATACAACACACTCATGGCATGAGCAACACAAGGAGTGTGTGTGAAGAAAATATCCATTTGTGGGGCAAATGAGCAGGGAGTACCTGTAATATTATTGCTCCCTCTTATGCAAATTAGAACTTGATGCAAACACTGCCCCTACCTCCACCCCACCCCTCCCAAAGATGATTTTAAAAAAAACCCCACCAAAAACAGAACGATAAAGATTATACAAAGAGCAACTGGTGGTTAAATGAGTTTCATGACCTGTTACTTCTTCTTTTTTTAGGTAATCATCCATGTTTTCTTTAAAGGTACTAGCCCACATTTGCAAACCCACGAAAATCAAAACTGCATAAAACAGGTCCAATATGACTTCAAGTACATGTTATAACAGTAACATACCTCACCTGTTGCTCTTTGTCTATACCATTCGATAAAAGAGAGAAAATCATCGTTTTAAAATCAATTTTCAAACCGGGTCAACCCGACCCAAAATCGAATTATGAGCGCGGGCTAGCTACGCACATTAACTTACACATGTATCGCATGCATGTAGTACGTGTGTGGACCGGAGCTAGCGAGCGTTTTTACATGCATGCATACGGTGCATTTTCATTTATTTTTATGAAAGTAATGGACTAATTGGAACAAAATTTTGCACAGGTGTTACTGCAATCATACCCAAACTCCATGCTAACTATGAGACCAATTGCTGCAGGTTTGCAAATGTGGGCTAATACCTTTAAGCTTATATCATCCAATTCTGTACACAATCTAGAATGGATTGATAGATGGATAATACATAGATGAACAGATAATTGCATGGATACATCAATGATTGCAGTAACTAGCATCAAAATCTATGTAAAGCTATCAATAAACATTTGTGGTGAAAACTGGTTAAATAGTAAACTCTATAGAGTCAAGAAAGATGGAGCATGTTTCACACCAAAGAAAAGCTGCAAAATGAGATTGATTCATATGGGCTACAAAACTATCATTGTTGCCCATTTGTTGCCAAACAATGACATTTCCCTCTGACATATGTTGCTGATGTGATGAAATACGTTTCCCTTGTTACAAATGACATTTTATCAAAAACACATGCAGAATATTGAACGACATTGACAGACACCGTCATATCATAACAACACAATATCTAACCTACTGACAGGCTCAAACTGAGTGGCTAAAATCACGAGTCCTGCAACACTCACATTCTCATTTTCGAAGAAGAACTTCTCATTGCCGCCGGTGTTCTGCCAGGGCACCTCGCTGAGTTTGTTGGAGCTGAGATCTCCGAGGAGGAGGGTGTCGGTAGTGTGGGCCACCAGATACCGGTCTTTGCCCAGGATGTGCACCTCATCAATCTATGACACAGAGAGCAAAATCAAGATTCAAAATTGAAGAATATTTGAAGAGTTTAAATGCAAAAACTGATATATCCATTTTTATCATCTTGAGATGATTCAGAACTAAATCTGTTTAAAGAAAACATGAATAGAATTATCAAAAAATATATGTGATCGTTTGAATATCCTCAAAAATAATTCTTGTTATGTGACAAGTGCAGCATCATTGATACAATTTTATACTTCTCTTTTTGACGATGACTGTATAAAAAAAAAAAAAAACACTGAAAATGGCTTTTATCTGCTTCTGCATTCTAACTCTGCATTTTATTGTCTGTTAAACATACAGAAATTTGCCCTCCACTGGGACAAATAATGCAAATGATATCACACTACAGTACACAGTTTACTGATACATGCACAGTGTGTAAAGTATTAAAAAAACAACAACCAGGCATACAAATAAAGACATTAGTGCATTTCAATCAATACATTACAAATAGATATATTGATTTCATCCTTCTATTCCATCCTCTTCCCACCACCCATCTGGGTCTATTCAATCTGTCAGATAGTGTTAAAAAGAAAAGAAAAGGTAGAGATCTACACTGTACATAGAAACTGTGGGATATACAACCAAACATGATGTCCCTCCGTTTCATTATTTTTCTTGTAACATTTTTGCCGCTCAAATTCATGTAAACTTGTAATGCCACTGGCAACATCTATATATTTATAGAAATGTAAATGACAAAACTTCAGTGGGCTTTCTTGATCCTCGTGTCTAAAGCTTTGGACAAACCACATCCAAGTGGAATGCAGATTCATATCAAACTCTTTATATTGTATGACTGTGTAATTTGCAGACTGGTATCACTGCTTGTGGTTATGTTTGAACAGCATCAATTACCTCGTAGCCATAGTGAGATTTGAGCACCACTCGGGTGCCTGACGAAAGGTTCTTGACGATGACCTGGCTGAGGCCGACGTAGGTCATCTCAAACTTGTTCTTGTAGATGGAGCGCCGGAGACAGCAGTCGAAGAGCTCAACCCCACCACACAGCGTGCCCTGGAGGAAAATAACAAAAAAGAATGAACGCAATTATTCAAGCAAAATCCTGTCTAAAGAGATTCTATCATTCACCCCTATGAGTCTTGTGTGATAGAGGGAGGTCTATGATTTTTTTTTTTTTTTTACTTTAGAGAATGAACGTGACAAATAATTCAAAAATAGATGACATGAATATGTAAACATCCACTTAATATCTTTTCAATGGAATGATTGATATTATGGGTTCCTTTCATTTGCACTGTTTGCAAAGGAAAATTGGCTCTCTATTGCAGTTGTGTTATTATTGTATCCTGGATTTTTGTGTTGCAAATTTCAACTCTCTGAGACACATGGGGATTGTGCAGGGGCGGATCCAGGAATTCCACTGCCACTGTTGTGGGAAGTTGAGGGGCTGATTGCACTACATAGTAGCCCTCCAAGGCACAGCTACAGTATCCTTCAAAGCCTAAATCTCTCTAGCAAGGCAGGGCTGGGGTCCCTTGTAAGAATGAGGAAATGATGACTTACCGCCACGAGACGGGAGCCATCTTTCTTCCAGGCCAGGGTGGTGATGGTGTACAGATTTGGGATCTCCTTCATCCTTGCCTCCTCCCACATTCCCTTGCGGGGAGCCCAGTTAAAAACCCTCAGTCTACATCGTGAGGAAAAAGGCAACAACAGACATTATTACCTATACGAGGTAGTTTTGCGAGGCAATTACAGTTGGTATTTTGCAGGGTCGGGAGTTCAGCGGGCGACTTAGAGCATATCAAGAGCATCCGGGTTTTTACATATACAGTGGACTCCCGATATAACGAAATCCTTGGGACCGGCAGTTTTCTTTCGTTATATCGGAATTTTGTTATAACCGAGCAAACAAACAATAGAAATACATAGAGTGGATGTCATTGCAGTCCAAATTTTTACTTCGTTATAACCAGAATTTTGTTATAACCGTGTTCGTTATAACGGGAGTGCACTGTAAAACAGGGAGGTGGGAAGAGAAGGAGTGGAATCTAACCTCACTACTTTACATGTAAACATTCTGATCGACCACGAAGAGAAAACATTCAAGGAGGTCGCTGCGTATCGATTACATGCACCGCAGAAGAACGCCGATAAATCAACTCATACAAGGTCGACCACTTCCAGCAGCACTGCGCGTCAAACAACGACTCGCTGAGTCCATTTGTGCTCAATAACTGCACAGTGACCATCAGTTATTACAACTCTCCAAATTGAAACAGAAGCAAAAATAAAGTGTAGAAGCGTCCAGATGTTTGAAGTTCGCCTGTTACAACTACATATGTATCTTTGAAGTTGGAGTTGAATGATATACATTGATGAATAATTTGTCAATTATTCGACATGTTGGTGATGATCTACAGGTAGTCAAAAGTGGCTTGATCTATATCATAGTGTATAGCCGTATTCACATATTTTCCTAATTTACCTAGGGGATAGGTAATAATTATATTGACTGGCCTTGAGGGAGATACCAGATAAATATTGCCCGCACTGAAAGAATATTTTCTGGTATCTCCCTCGAGGCCAGTCAATATAATATAAATATACATGCACAGGTAACAAACCAAATTTAGGTATGCTCCCATCCTAGTTTCTGTGCATGCAAGTCAAACTACACTTTAACCACACATCCCCTCCTCCCAAATCGACAACTAGTAAATGTTACTTAGAGACCTTCATTTATTGTTATATCAATTTTGAATTCAAATTAGCTTACAGTTATGCGATACTAAACATTCTTTCTTGGTTAGGGACACTCAATAAACAATAATAATGGATATAAATAAGCAAATATGAACACGACTACTCATACTCACTGTGTGTAACTACATGTATGTTATTGTAATTTCATTTTTTTTTTTTAATCATCAAGATAAACACAAAGACACCACGACAAGATCACAATACACAACTTGTTAGTTTTTCATATGTAGTTGAACACTGTAAGGGCATTCCTATCTCTCCACCCAGAATTCTGATGGCTTTGCTTTCTCACTGATAATTTTCAGGTCAACTGACCTGTTGTAACTGCCGACGACTACAGACTGTCCACTGGGGTTGTTCACCGCCACCGTGAACTCGTGCTCCTCTGAGTCACGGCTGAAGTCGAACTGCTGGTTGACGCGGCCCTCCTTGCTGTAGATGGTGATGCGCTTGTCGCAGCCGGCCGCCACGATGCTGTTGCCCGCCCAGCACAGGGCGTAAGGGGGGCAGGCGTGGGTGGCGACCTTCCCCTGGGATTCCCCAGTGCCCTCATCTTCCAGGAAGAAGCGAACTATGGAGCCATCGGCGTGTCCCGAGAGGATGCCCTTTCCACTCAGACTAACAAGGATGAGGAGTAGAGAGGAAGGCAAGTTTTCAATCATGATATGATTAATAATGATGATGATGATGATGATGATAATAATAATAATAATAATTATTATTATTATTATAATTATAATTATAATTATAACTATAATCATAATAATAACTATTTCAACAATGATAATATTACAGTAACATTAAAAATTACATTTATAAAATGCATTATACAAAGAAGTTTCTATTGAAAGTACTTTACAGCAGATATGTAAATGTATAAACTACAAGATATTTGATTGTACAATGCAATGAAAATGTAAATAAGTTTAAATACAGGCACAACAACACTAAAACAGTCATATGAAAATCAGAATTACTTACAACCAATAACATTAAAGATAATAAAAAGTTTTGGTACCTCAAAAGCTTCCCTGAATTTCCTTGTCTTGGTTTGTGTTTCAGGTTAAAGTACGTTGTCTGTGAGAATTACTCGCCCCAAAGTGCTCTCATGTCTTAGTAATCATGCAATAATGGTTTCGTACCAGAGCTGACGTTGTACAGCGTCGATAAATATTGTACGAAACCACTGACTGCGACCAGCAGCGTGCAGCCCATTGTACGCATAGCTAACAGCGACCAGCAGCCCCATACGCATAGCGTAATGGGGCTTCGCATTGTAGCATTCAGGATCATGACAGATTTAGTATCGCGGGTAAATGTCAACTTAAAATCCAAAAATTTCTTCGATTTGAAGACTTACCAATTAAGTTGAAGTATTGAAAACAGGCTTCGAACAACGTTTGGTTCTGCCAATAGTCCCTTTCTGTTCGAATTGATGACTGAATGTGACTCGGTCGAGAGGACCTTGGGAGAGCTATATACACTGGATACCATGGCCAGCGCATGCGCACACAAACATCTTATCCGTTCATGGATTTGAAATTTGTGTGCATGTGATGTGTTCGCATGCACTGGCTGTAGTATTCAGTGTACTGTATGTAGTCTCTCCTAAGGTCCTGTCGACCGAGTCACATTCAGTCATCAATTCGAACAGAAAGGGACTATAGGCAGAACCAAACGTTGCCCGAAGCCTGTTTTCAATACTTCAAGTTAATTGGTAAGTCTTCAAATTGAAGAATTTATGGGATTTTAAGTTGACATTTACCCTACGATACTAAATCTGTCATATGATCCTGAATGCTACAATGCGAAGCCCGATTACGCTATGCGTATGGGACTGCTGGTCGCTATGCGTATGGGGCTGCTGATCGCAGTTAATTGCATGATTACTAAGACATGAGAGCACTTTGGGGCGAGTAAGTCTCACAGTGTTAGTTATATGAAAGGTACTTTAACCTGAAACACAGACTAAGACAAGGAAATTCAAGGACACTTTTGAGGTACCAAAACTTTTTATTATCTTTAAGAGGAAAAAAATAATCTGGGAAATTGAAAAAAAGGAACCTATTACAGGAGTCAAAGAATTCACATTACTACAAAAGCTAAACCACTACTACTACTACTAAGTACTACTACCACCACTACTACTACTACTACTTACTACTACAACTACTACTACAGGAAAGACTACCACTACCACCAACAAGGAAAAGTAGAAATTACGCGGTGCGTAACATATGTCCCCGCCGGAAGTAGCATTTTGTAACAAAATGTGCAATATAGGTAAAAAATCAAGGTCAAAGGTCAAAGAAGTCAAAGGTCAAAATTCTGTGTAGAAGTTTTGAAGCCCTCACCTAGTGCCATCACATAAAGCAAATGGAATCGCAATTGGGTTAGAAATGGCGAAGGAGTAGCATTTTGTAGCCAATGTACAATATAGGTCAAAAATCAAGGTCAAAGGTCAAAGAAGACAAAGGTCAAAATTCTGTGTAGAAGTTTTGAAGCCCTCACCTAGTGCTATCACATAAAGCAAACGGAATCGAAATCGGGTTAGAAATGACGAAGGAGTAGCATTCTGTAGCAAAATGCACAATATACATGTAGGTCAAAAATCAAGGTCAAAGGTAAAAGAAGTCAAAGGTCAAAATTCTGTGTAGAAGTTTTGAAGCCCTCAACTAGTGCCATCATATAAAGCAAACGGAATTGAAATCGGGTTAAAAATGGCGAAGGAGTAGCATTTCGTAGCAAAATGTACAATATAGGTCAAAAATCAAGGTCAAAGGTCAAAGAAGTCAAAGGTCAAAATTCTGTGTAGAAGTTTTGAAGCCCTCACCTAGTGCCATCACATAAAGCAAACGGAATCGAAATCGGGTTAGAAATGGCGAAGGAGTAGCATTTTGTAGCAAAATGTACAATATAGGTCAAAAAATCAAGGTCAAAGGTCAAAGAAGTCAAAGGTCAAAATTCTGCGTAGAAGTTTTGAAGCCCTCACCTAGTGCCATCACATAAAGCAAACGGAATCGAAATCGGGTTAGAAATGGCGAAGGAGTAGCATTTTGTAGCAAAATGTACAATATGGGTCAAAGGTCAAGGTCAAAGGTCACGACTGAAATTCTGTGTAGAAGTTTCAAAGCTCCCATGTAGTGCTATCATATAAAGCAAACAGAATCAAAATTGGCTCATAAATGACTGAGAAGTAGCAAATTGAAGATTTTGATCACACACGGACGCACACACGGACACACGGACGGACGGACACACGGACGGACGGACGGACGGACGGACGGACACACGGACACACACACGTACGGAGCCCGTTTCATAGTCCCCTGCTCGAACTCGTTCGGCGGGGACAATAATATCAAATATATATATATATATATATATAATACAGCACATTACAAAACACATTCCCGTTCTCTCTCTCTCTCTCTCTCTTTACAGCAACTGCAGCAAGGAAGACACCACTCACTTGGGGGTGAGGGACACTACATAAGAGTCAGTCCCATAGAGGGTGGACGACTTGTTGGTCTTGGTGTTGCCCAGACGGACCTTCCCATCAGCCAGCCCAAAGACGATGTTGCTGTCTGGCGGCCAAATGAGGCAGGTCACTGCACTTTGCTGGACAAACTTGTTGCAGATCACCTTTTTGGTATCCCTGTTGTAGAACACAGATAGTTACAAAAAGATATATCTCTAATGTTTGGAATTATTCAGAATATGACAACTTTTGTCAATTGCATTACAGATATAATTGTTCTGCCCACTGGCGAATGACATTCCAATATCACACAATGTTGGTCCAATTGTTTACTAGTACATGTAATGAAAAATCAATGTATTCTACAGTATGTCCCCCCCCCAAAAAAAAAAAAAAATACAATCAGATTTTCTCATTGATAACACCCAGTATGAATAAACTGTCTAAATGCTACTTCAGGGTCTTAAAATATAACATCTTAGCTCTATTTTGCAGAAAACCCCATTCGATTTGGTTAAGCAGTCACAGAGAAATGTGGATTGTTGTAAAGCATGTCATGCAGGGTTCCCACAGAAATTTGAAAACAGAATTCCATGACTTTTCCATGAATTTTCCATGACTAAATTGCTGCTTTCCATGACTTCCTTTCTGGCACAGTTTCCAAAATCAGACACATTATGATGGCCTCCACCTCTCCTCACAGCCATCCGTTCCACCCACTATCTTACTCATGACATGTACATCTATTATTATTAGTATATGTCCCGGGAGTTATGTAGAATTTGGGATGTCACAAAACTGGGAAAAATGGAAATCATGAACACCAATTATAATAGCAGAGTATGATCACAGAGTATGAGAGTTGCGAGACACGACAAACTGGAAAGCTGCCATAGCCAAGAGGTACGTGTAAATGCAATTCCATGACTTTTCACAATTTTTCCAAATTCCTTGACTTTCCATGACTACAAATTTTTCCAGGATTTTCCAGGATTTTCCATGACTGTGGGAACCCTGTCATGAGTTTGATTCTTCCAAGTTTAGCACTTGGATGCTCTTGTGTGTGAACACAATAGACAGAACTTGGAGGGAAGAGATTCCTGACATGCTCTACAAAATTCCTCATTTCTCTTTGACCACTGAAGCAAATTGAATGGGGTTTTTTGTAAGACGTGGGCAATGAGTTATAGTTTCGTACCCTAAAATTGTATTTGGATTAATTCACTATTTCTAAAGTTATCATTGCGGACAGTCCCGTTGTAATTTTTTTTTTTGTTGTTGTTGACATACAGTATATTGCAGTGTTGTCAGCTGCAATTTAGTACATGGATTCAGTAAATGTGATTACACCCTCTATAATAAGGATGACAGTATTATTATCATTACATTAAAAGTAATACTGTACGAGCTGAAATTTTCGCGGTGGTTTTATTTTCGCGAATTTTCGCGAATCGCCTTTGAACCGCGAAAATAACAACACGCGAAAATAACAACGTGCGAATAGTGTGTGCAGTTAGACCTCGCAACTGCGAAATTAACAACACGTGAAAAATGTCCTCCTAGTAGCAATTCGCGAAAATATCTGTACGTGAAAATTTCAGCTCGTACAGTATGCAAATTAATTCATGGGGCAAGTCTTAACCATACTACATTGTATATTGAAAATCATGATCAATTTGTTGTTTAAACATAAAGAAATCACACAGTGGACTCCCACTATAATGAAGTCCTCCGGACTGGCAGTTTTCTTTCTTCATATTGAAATTTAGTTATAACCAAAAAAAAAAAAAAAATTATAAACGATAAAAAAGCACAGAGCGGATAATGTTGTGGTCCGAATTTTGTTTTGTTTTAACCGGAATTTTGTTATAACTGTGTTCATATAACGGGATTTACACTGTATTAAATACAAAAGAAAGACAGAGAGAGATAATGGAAGGGGTGTTTACTGTCAGAGCATGTCTTCAAATTTTGCAGAAATATTAAATTAGGTTTTTACAGATTTGTAATGGCTACATTCTCAGCAGCATATAGGGGTTTAGTTTGTGAGAATACAAATTAATCACAATTCCACCTGTCAAAACTACCAGTGTTGAACCCGACCTGCATATCAGTCCTTGAGCGTTGTAGCACTTCCCAGTACAAAATAACACCCGTCAAAACTATCGGTCTCTCACCCGACCTGCATATCATGTCCTTGAGCATTGTAGTTTACTTCTCAGTACAAGTTGTAGTACCTGGTATTTCCCAAAATGAAATTCAAACCTGACTCAGCAGTTAACCACATATGGAACCAATTCAAAGTCAATTGCGTCAGGTTAGTCCCTTTATCTCACAAGGCATCTGCAACAATGGCCTTTTGCCATCTTGTTTATATTACTGAGTGTATTACACTTCATATGCCACGCACATCCTGTATGTAAACACCAATCTCAAATACAATTGTAGGGACTTTCACATGTGGTTGAATTCACAGTTAAAGAACCACACTGATGGAATGAGAAAGCAATTCATTTCCCTTTCCAGAAAAAGCTTACTAGCAAATTTCCGAACTTGGAGATGATAGTTCTAAAATGGATAAGTGTCAAGATAGGCCAAGCAAAAATCTGGAAAGACACTTACAGCAACCCTCAGTGTGCCTATAGCACGGTGCAACATAACTTTATTTTACAACTTGCCCACTTGGGCAAGAAGATTTCAAAATTTGCTGCAAAATACATTAATTTTACTTGTCTGAAAAAAAAAAGTCCAAAATATATGGAAATTATATAGAAAATCATGTGTTATTCAACAATTTCAATAGACCGATTTGGGTTCGTTGAGGGCAGCAGACAATTTGTGGCACAGGGCGCAGCCATGAGCTCATTTTGCGGTGTCTTAGCCGACCCCCCCTCCTCTCCCCCACCCCCAGGCAACATGTTTTTTCGCGCACTTGTAACAAAGGTTCGCGCACTAAGCAAGCGTTAGTGCACTCAGTACGAGATGCCTATAGGCTAAAACAACCATGTATCAGTTTTTCATTCCGTGCGTGGAAGGGGGTGGGGGAGGGGGGGGGGGTCGGCTAAGACACCGCAGTAATGGCACTGCCCATGCCAAAAATATACATAGTCAGAGACTCCAACCCAAAGCACCTTCTGATCTGGAGATTCTCCCGCCTGAAACCCCTGGCAAACGGGAGACTCCAACTTGACGTGTGCGAAGCGCGACGTTCCTAGGGTTCTAGATGCTCTCTTGTGCTATCTAAGGCTTATTTTTTTCAACTTAAGATAGAAATAAGTAAGAAATCCCTTCCAACGGGAGACAAAGAGCCAGGGCGGGAGAAATTAGATCTCAAACGGGAGAACGGGAGATTTTGCAAAAATGGGTTTTCGGCGGGAGATCTCCCGTCGAAAACGGGAGAGTTGGAGTCTCTGCATAGTGCGTCACAGAATCGGTCTATAAACAGCACATACTGCATCACAAGCTCAAACACAATGGAGTAACAAACTTGGTCCGATCAAGCACATTGCCGTTGCATTGCATTGGGGATTCTTCACGTAAGTGTTGGAAAGTTGCTGAAATGATACTATAAAGTATGTTGCATCACTAAACAGCTATTATCTCTGTGCTTCTCTACAGTTGACTTTCTGGGTTTGTGGGGGGGGGGGGGTAGGATAGGGGAAAAAAAAGAAGGTGGCTTCAAAACTTTTTGCTTGCCCTAGAGCAAGCATTTGTTATCATTGTTCAAAATCACTTGCCCAAATTAAATTTTCACTTGCCCCAGGCAATCAGGAAAGTGCTTATGTAGCACCCTGCCAATTGGTCTCACTTTCCAAGCTTTTATATCGGCAGTCAGTGATCCATCCAAATTTGACCTACAAAGTGTACAACTGTACACGTGTACAACATAGCTAGCAAACTCATGCAGTAATAGTAGTGTGGCTCAGTCCAAAAGGAAGGTCATGGATACACTGATGTACATATAAGGAAAATCAGGAAATCTCTTATTTATCAAATAAATGATCAAACCACTCTAACCATACTACCTGGCATAGAAAGGGTCAAAGCACAATTACAGACTCATTCTGACTGCATTTAAACTGACCAGTCATCGCCAATCTTGTAGATGTATATGATGTTGTCCGTCTGTCCGATAGCGATCTTGGTAGAGTCCGGGGAAAAGGCCATCGCCTTCACAGTGTAGCTTTTCTTCCCATACTGTGAAAGGGTTGAAATTAAAAGCTATCAATATATAAATTCAATTTCTTTCATCAAATCATTATAGGTAAAGTGTACATTTATGTGGCAACATACAGGTATGCCAAGATTCAATGCACCCTTCAATTTTACATGACTGACATAAAAATGCATCAACTTTTTTTAACATGCACGTAGTGTAATCATATAAGGACTTTTGCAATACTTGATTGCACATATATGACATAAATCTAATGCATGCATTGTGATATCAACAAGGTACTTAGCCTGACTAGAGGCTGTGCAAAGCACGGCCTCTCACAACACTTGTGTATGACAGGGCTGTGTATACATGTAGTTACAGCGTAGGTCTACTGTGAAATCACAACTTTTCCAATGTGTGAAACGTTTGTGAATTTAAATTCATGAATTTCTTCCGTCGAGATGTTTTCATTGCAACTGATTGACAAATTGCCCTACAATTGCAAATTGGTGCTGACAGCCTTTTTTGCTGCAGTCCCATGAAACTTTCACAAATTCCCGACTATGAAAAATTATGTGGACAAAACCTTTGGCAAATTTGGTTTCTCGCAAAATTCACAAACTTTGCAACTGATTGACAAATTGCCCTACATCGACGTAAATAAGCACTGAATTGATCAGTGTTTTTTAGTAGTAGCCATGATAAAAAAAATCATGGGCGTACATACTCGAGCAGGATTCGAACCCACGACCTCCTGATCACCGGACAGGCGTCATCTCTACTAGACCACCGAGCTTTCGCCCGACAGCAAGTGTTGGTTCTAATCCTTATAGCATGCAGCAGGTACTGCTTTGTTATTCAAATTCATGTGAGAGGCCGTGCTTTGCACAGCCTCTGCTTTGTTATTCTCGACGGAAGAAATTCATGAATTTGAATAACAAAGCAGTACCCGCTGCATGCTATAAGGATCAGAACCAACACTTGCTGTCGGGCGAAAGCTCGGTGGTCTAGTGGAGATGACGCCTGTCCGGTGATCAGGAGGTCGTGGGTTCGAATCCTGCTCGAGTATGTACGCCCATGATTTTTTATCATGGCTACTACTAAAAAACACTGATCAATTCAGTGCTTATTTACGTCGATGTAGGGCAATTTGTCAATCAGTTGCAAAGTTTGTGAATTTTGCGAGAAACCAAATTTGCCAAAGGTTTTGTCCACATAATTTTTCATAGTCGGGAATTTGTGAAAGTTTCATGGGACTGCAGCAAAAAAGGCTGTCAGCACCAATTTGCAACAGCTCCATGATGCAAATGTTTTGGTTTCACAATAATTAACAATAACCATGAGTCTGAGCTTCTTTAGACATGTGGCAATTATATTGGCATGGTACTGTAGCTCACCTTGCTGTCCAGTGGTTTTGTTGAGAACTTGTCTCGCCTCTCCCCTTGCTCGTCGAAGAGGAGCACGACCCGGTCAACGGTACACACCGCCAGCTTGGTGTTGTTAGGTGCCCAGGCCATTGCTGTGATTTTGGCTGCTCCATCCTGGTAAAAACAGTAGATCTCTACATAAAAATTGCTAATTCTAAAAAGGATAGACTCTACACTGTCGTTAGTGTCCGCATACATTGCAGCCATTGATTTTAGATCAACCAATCAAAAACCCCAAGGGTTTCTACATGTACGTTTTTACTGTTTAAACTGCATCAACGGAAAACCATTTAACAGTACACTCAACCATTCTTCAACAATTCACACATTCATCTTCAGGGTCTACGTAACTGCGACCAGCAGCCCCATTACGCTACAAAGATGTACGCATTGGGGCTGCTGGTCGCAGTTAGGATCTAGGTAGACCTAGATTCTAGAGTGTAATCATACCTGTTTGTGTATGCCGGGGTGTCTTTTTTGTGGCAGGGGTCACTTTATTCATACTCTATCTAACGTTAGCATCTAGACTTCTAACGGTTAACGTTACAGCTTCGCATCTATAGACAGTTTCAAACCTCTTACGTTAACATTACTTATTCCATGGTTTCCTGATACGCATGACCATCCATCAACATCAACAAGATCAAAATCAACATGGCATGCCCAAAACATTTTGATTTATAATAGCCTAGATTCTAGAGGTCTAGACCATCTAACGTTAGATGGACTATTTCGTGGAGTACGTTAAGAAAAAAAAAAATTCACTACCAAATTAGCACTTAACTTTTTGTTAGATCAGAGGCATCAAACGTTAATAGTTAACATTAGTGTCTATCTGTTAGTAGGCCTACAATTGTACCGTCTTCAAATTGTATTAACATACTTGTAGGCCTAGACTTTAAACGTTAGAAATCTACACTTCTATGTAGGCCTAGGCCTAACAGTTATTGAGTTAACGTTAACTGTAAGTTAGACTTAGAGGTCTAACATTAAAAGTAACGATGACGTATAAGTTTATCGTTTAAGAACTCTACGTTATTAAACAGTTAACCTTATTAGAAATCGAGTTACAGTCATACAGACGCGAGACGCAGCCGAAGTGGAATCAGAAACGACAACAGACAGACAGAGAGGTCGTGGAACTTCAAACATGGTTAACGTTAGACAATAGGTTTAGAGATCTACCCTTGCAAACAAACATAGGGTCTATAAAATAATGACCTAAATTAAAGATGCCTGCCCAAGCCATCACATTCACAGGCCGGCAAAGCGGCAGCGCGGCGACCAAGCTAAGTCAATTTACAATAGTTTCTAACGTTTAATACATGACCATACAACGTATCATGCCCACTGCCACTGGCTGGTGTGTACTGTATACAGGGAATACGCTGCAGCTTGACGACCCGATAGCGTCCATACCGACGCATGTAAAGTGAGATTACGATTCCTTATTTCATGGAGATCACATACCTGAGGAGGGAGCAGCGTTTTCATGTGTTTCAGCTGCATTATGAGATTGCCTCAAAGTATGAAACAGCTCGGGTAGAGAAGAATTGTCAAAATTTTATACATCTCCTCGATGGCTCCTCAGTTAGTTTTTGTCCGTCCGTCCGTAGTTCGGTTCTCTCAGGAATGTGACTGTAATAAGCAGTATGTAGAGGGCGCTATAATCTGCGACAGCATTCATGAGCACAGTGACTGCACAATCACCGCATAAGTAATGTTCCAAAGAGTTACAAGACATGGTTATGACTTTGTTTATCTTGTACACTGTATAATGGTTCTTTCAAAAAGGCAACCAGTCCTAGAGGCAAGTTAGTGCAGGCTATAAAAGCTCTATAGGGCCTACAGTATGTTGACTAAAGCAAAGTAAATGCAGCTGTCAGTTGATACTCAATGTCACTCATTTCAATTCAATTCAATTCAATCTTTATTTCCGATTCATGATGAATATACAAAAATACATGTGAATATGAGCAAATTGTACAAAAAATGAGTTTATAAACAATGGAAACGACAACAAAACAAGGCAAGATTATGATAAAGACAAAAGAACAAAAAAAAAAAAACACATCGGGAAAACAGATATCACAGGTACATAAAGAACAGAAACTCATTAACATTGTGTGTTTGGCTGATCGGAAAATGATGCGCGTAGAAAGCCAGAATATATAGGCTTGTTATGTTGCACATACCCCGCGTTATAATCATTTAAAAATTACTTAAAAAAAAAAGAAGAAACAATAATAGGTAGTGAAGTCTGGGGATATGAAGATATAAAGCAAATTGAAATTTTCCATAGGAAGTTCCTTAGACCTTTATCATCAGTAGGTTCATATACCCCAGACTGTATGGTTTAAGGAGAAACTGGTCGAGGATTGATTTTAAACTGTGTGAAGTGCCATGGCCAAGAATAAGTGTAAATATTAATATGTCCTAGTGAAATTCATATCCGTCATTCATAAAGATGAAACATTGGACTTTAACTCGTCATGGTTAAGGTTCATTGAAGACACACTTATTCAAGCTGGTCTATTAAATGTTTTGTTCGGCCAAAACGAACATTTTAGATTGCGTTTTAAGGTTAACTTGCTAAAACTAAGACTGAATGTTGTCAGGAATGGGGAGTCGCGGTATGGTGAAACCGTGTTTGCACAAATTTAGAATATTTAAAGGCAACTATGTCTTTGAAAATTATCTCATCACCCTAAATAAATCTGACGCTTTTAGTTTATGTAAGTTTCGGTGTAGATCGCATAAACTACCTGTAAAATTCAAATGGTCGATTTAAGCGAACACATCACATTGTGATTATATATGCAGTGCACACTCTGCTTGTCGTCTCACATTGGTGATGAGTTTCATTATATTTTTGTTTGCCCTTATTTCCAAAGGGAGAGACGTTTGTATTTGCCCCAAAAGTTAACCATAATTAGGTTTTCAAGTGCTTTGCACATGATAGAGCTTTTTGATAACAAAAAGTACCTTTCAGTTGAAAAACCTAGCAAGAATATTATTCGTCTGATCACTCGAGTCCCAATTTTCAAGAACAAAAAACCCCCAAAACCTCTGAAAAAGATAATCGCTCAAGCACCTAGTACACGGACACGTAGGGGTAGGTTTACAGTAAAGCAACCTTCTTTGTTAAATTTGTAATATTCTGCTATTTACATGAAGTTTGTCTGTGGATCTTTTCACTTTACTCATGTTTGTATTCTCATAGGCCTATACACTATATTATCTTGTATAATTATCTTTTGTGTCATTATGTGTAATCTACAAGAATTGTATTCACTGGTTTGTCATATTATTGTTGTTTATATTCTTTGTTTGTACTCCGAGAGGGGTGTCGAAAGAGTCAATAAAATTCACAAAGATACCTGGTCCACGAACAGACTTCTACTGAGTATATGACCTGTATAAGTCAAGTGCCAAGTGGACATTAACACACTAACCATTATTTTAATCATTCATTATGGCCTCTCAATTTCTTTTTTTCAGACTTTTCTCTAAATAAAATTGTCTTAAAATTCTACGAAAAGATTAATCAAATTAACAATGTCATGAAAATGTATGTTTCTCACTTTTTGGATTGAAAATGTTTTCAATATTTCCCATTCGAAATCTGTCCCTACATCGCCCCTACCCACCCCCCCCCCCCCCCCTCTTCCTGGTCCATCTCATTTTAGATTTAGTACAGTGAAGACGCATTACAAGAAAATAATGCTACAGGTGACAGACAAGCACGATTTAGTCATTCGCGATGTCCTTACATTTTGATTTTCTTACTTTTCGATTGAAAATCTCCCAAATACTCCCCCAAAGTGTGCACCAGATTTTTGAGTTTCATTTGAAAGAAATACAAGAGCTTCCTCGTGTGGAAGGGAAATATCCGGGCTCCCTACCCCCTCCACTTTTACGGTCCATCTCCAAAGTCTTAAAATTTAGTAAACATTGAAAGACGCACACGCTGAAATCGAGAAGTAAATAGAAATAGGCCTACCACGCTAATCAGACATTCACATTGTCGTTGAGTGCTCGTTTTTCTTGCTTTTTGACTGACTTATGATTATGTTCTCCTCAAGATCTTGCACCAGATCGTTGTATTTCACTTCCAAAAATGCAATGCTCCCTCTCTCTTATGCATGGTCATTTCAAATATTTGAATTTCATTCAAAATATCTTTCGCTTTCGAATATCTGATGGAAAAAAATGTGTCTCATTCAATGGGTAAAATACCGTGTCTTGGAACATATTTGTGAGTTTCTCAAGTCAAAACTGTATTTATCTTCCGTTCATCCAAACTACGATGAAACGGGGGCGACTGTACTTTCATATGAAGTATCCGTTGTCTTGAAGGTAAGGTGTCTCCACGACTTCTCCTGAAAACAAGCCTCGTCGTCAGGGAGTCGCAAGAGAGTAAAAAATGTTCTGTGGTTTCTATGTTTTTTTTGTTTCCGGAGATTTATTTTATTTCATTTTTATTTCTATATTATTTCATTATTTTATTTCATTTTTAGTTTTCATTTTATTCCGACTATCAGTGGGTAAAATACCATGTCTTGGGACATATTTCTTTGAGTTTCTCTAGTCAAAATCGTATTTATATGCCAGTCATCCAAATTCCGATGACACGGGGCGACTTTTCTTTTATTATGTCATATTGTAAAGTATAGGTATATCCCCATCAGCTTGGACACGTTGGATGCGAGGTGTTTCCGCAAGGTCTCCTGAAAACTAGCCTGGTCTCTACAGAGTCGCAAGATAATCGAAAATGTTCGGGTTTGGGTTTTGTTTGTTTGTTTGTTTTTGCTTGTTTTCTTTTTTCCGGAGACTTTTTTTTTTAGCAATGTCCATCACTGGTCCTCTATTAGTCTCCGCGACGTCCACTCAGTTACAAGCAAATCAGAATAATTTTGTCTGGGAGCAAACATGCCTCATACACTTTTGGTGGTTATGTGCACTGAATCACAACTACTCCCATTTAGTGAAATATATTTTAGTGCTGGAGACATTCTGCTTAACATGACATAAACTCATTTGTTTGCACTCAGTAATTGGTACATTTGCAGAAAATTTGATTTAATTGATGTATGAACTTTCGACGTGCCACGCATGATCTCAGTGACTTGATGACAAGAAAATCGAATGGAAATTAAAATACGACAGAATTATAACGGTATGTATTCGTCATAGCTCAAATAGGGGATGTCCCTTTCAATCCAATATATTCCACATTGATATTTCTTTCGTAATGGGATGGCAAATTCTTGAAATCTGTCTGTAAAATGGAACCGCCGAATAAATATGAGAAAACCAGCAAAATAATGAAAAAGAAACAACGAGATAAGTCGGATGTGGCCGTGTTGGGGGGAAATCCGTTTGTTGTTAAGGATGGGCTTAGTCGAATTGACACGCCGCAACGTCCGCACTTATACCTGAGCAAATTTCCATCCTTTCGAAATGTGAAAGGATTTCATTACCATCCTTTCATAATATTTGAGTTATTGAGAATATGATAATAAACTATTCATATTCATTTTATATATATGAAGAGTCTTATCGCACAACGAGTCAAATCCATTTTTGTTAAGTTGAGGCATTTGTGATTAAAGCTGCTAACAACAAAGAAAATAGTAAGAAAAAAATACGATATTCTTAATAACTTATAGAATATTCCTTATTATGTCACAAGTGAGATATTACTGGAAAGGTTTAATTTTGCTCTATCTGATGATGGACTTACTTTGAAATGTTTAATTATGGCGCTTAGCTCATTTTGCAATAAAACTCTTTATATAACCTATAAGAGAGAGAGAGAGAGAGAGAGAGAGAGAGAGAGTATATACATTATGAACATAATATACATTTATTTTTTTCTTTTCTTTAGGGAGTTGGAAGTTAAATCAACTGAAGAAAAACCGAAAAAAACATTAATATTATAATCGATTGTGTGCCTACCCATACATTCCTGTTCAAATTGGATTTTAGAAATTGTTTAAAATTACATATATAATCAATGTTGAGTGCGTTTTTAGCCAAATGTATGTCATTTATTGGCACAATACCAACATGATAATAATTATGTATTTTGTGTGTGTGTCTGTGTATGTGTGGTTGTGTGTGTAAGTAAGAGAGAGAGAGAAAGAGAGAGAGAGAGAGAGAGAGAGGGAGAGACGGGAGGGGGTGTAAGTAAATTAGACAGTAATGGGTCGTTGGACAATGCCATGCTTCATTGTAAAGGCCTGTGCTAGCAACGTATCTAACACAAATGAGACAAAAAAAGAATACACAAAAGGGTTAGGATTCATGTCATTTATTGACACGCGTCCCTAAGATATCACAGGTTAAACTAACAGTCTGTTTAACAAAAGGTCCCTTGAGGTACACTACACGAATCAGTGTTGTTGTTTGTTTGTTTGTTTCGTGTTTAGTGCGGATTTGTATCACTGTCAATACAACATCTTTCAGCGAATTATCTCCTTAATCTATAACTACTTCGAATGTCAGGCGCCGTGTTGCCCTACCATGAACCAATTTCATGCATAATGATGATGATGATGATGATAATAATAATAATAATAATAATAATAATAATAATAATGATGACAATAATAATAATAATAATAATAATAATAATAATAATATTAATAATAATAATAATAATAATAATAATAATAATAATAAAAACCGTGGGAAAGATGCGTCAGTATGCCAATACTTTAATGAAACGTTTTCCTTCTACTTGGGCAAAAATGTTGTAAACACAACTTTGAAACGTCTGTTCCTTAGACTAAATATTATGAAAACATGGATCGGTTAAATGTTTGGGTTTTGTTTTATTTGTTTTTGTTTTTATTTTTTGTGCGTTTATTAACTTTTTTTGACACACATAAAGTAAGCATCTTCGCCACCAGACAGACGGAATTAATTGCGGGGTAGAATAATTGACACCGGATGATCCTTTAACGGGCTTTGCCTTTGATAAAGTAACATACACGTCTGTCTCCAAGATTGTTGACGGCGTTGCCTGGAGACATTTAGTGTCTGCAAACAGTCTGAAAGAAATATTTTTTTTCCTAATCATCACCTTTTTGTGACCGCATATGGGGATTGTGTGTGTTTTGTTAATCGCCATACAGAAAGAAAGATCAGATTTTAACACTGTTGAAAGCAGCATGACGCAGCGATTTTCGACGCAATCAAAAGCAAAAACAGAATGTGACGAGGGTCAACAGCGATCAAGATAATCATTGCGCAAGTGATAACAAACAGTTATATTATGAGTGTGCAGTTGAAAAAGGGTTTCTGACTCCAATGATTCATGAGACTGAAATGAAACAACGTTACTGCAACTGCCTAAAACATGAGACTGTTTTAATGAACAATAAGCAGAGTGATGACGGATCAAAAGAAAATAATATACTGATATAGATGATAACAATAATAGTCACTTGGGCCAATTCTATTTGTACTTGATATCAACGACATGCGGAATTCATCAAGTATTCTTTCTTTTTCACTGTTCGCTATGACTCTACTGTCATGTCATTCCGACCCCAATGTGTTGATTGATACTTCAAACGCTGATTTGACAAAACTACTTTAACGGATAAGAGTTAAAACATTGTCAGTAAAAATTCAAAAAAAGAATGTGTGCTTTTCGGTAGCTCTTATGAAAATTTACCAAGGAATAATTTCTTAGACGATGCAGGTACAGGAGTCCTTTTATTTAATTTTAGGTTTGATTCTTGATAATAAACTCACTTGGAATACGTTTTGATTCCACATGTCGCACTATCTAAAAAACAAATATAGGCTTAAAAATAAACTTTACTTTTGTCTTTCCACACAAATTTTCCTTTAATAGTATATACAACTTTATCATCATTTCACTATTTCATACTCGTCTGGGGAAACATTATATTTCTCATACAAAGAAAGAATATTATTGTTGCAGAAAAAAAAAGAACTTTGTATTGTTTAAAATGAATCATCGGGATGTCAAACTGATGTTTTGTTTCTCGAAAATAAGATTCTAAAGATTACTAAAACCGTTTGGATTCAGGACAATTTATCAGTGTACACATTTTGTAATTACTCTATCCCTTTTGCGTTAGATTCTTATATTATGTTCCTTAAACATTGGAAGAATAAAACTGTTCATTCATATGCTTACCGGCAATCCAATTAATTTCACTTTTGTTTTGTATTTTACAGGACTATTTTTTGCCCAAACTATTTTCTCTTTCTCTAGCCCTACATTTTTTAATTCACCCGATAACAGTATTAAAAAAACTGCAAGCTTGAATACTTGCACTTAGAAATTTGAATCAGACGTTTTCATAGAAATTCATGTATAGCAGAATGAGTTTTACTCTGTAAGCCCAAATTTTAAGTGTTTTTTTTTTTGCAAACAAACAGTCTTTCCTCCATACCTTGTTGAGTCCGCACTTGTCATGGCTCGCACGTTTTGGTTTAAAACCCTTCAACCCCTCTTCCTTCGTCATTATCCCTGACCTCTTTAGGCTATTCCTGTTGCTCCTCCGTTGCTTACATAAAAAAAAAATATGTGTATAATTATTTATATATATGCACATATATATATAATATATATATATATATATATATATATATATATATATATATATATATATATATATATATATATATATTCATGTGGGGAGAGAGAGAGAGAGAGAGAGAGAGAGAGAGAGAGAGAGCTGTCTCTTGTTCGTATGTGTGCTTGTGGGTTGTATATGAGTGTATGTACTACGAGGCCTATTTCTTTTTTGGTCTTTCCCTGTTTAGGTAACTTGCCTAGTTTGATAGTTTAGTAAGTAGTTAATAGATTTATATGAGGTGTCTGCAAAATATAAGCTCTGCTTTTTAGCAGCCTCCCCCTTTTCCGGCAATTTTGATTTGTATTGTCATCAAAGTTAAACTTATTGGACTTTAATTCATTGTAGTTTCCCTCATTACAGTGCTGTATTGATTTTGTGTGATTCTATAATTCAACGAGTATACTGTAATTATATTTTAGTTTGCTATCGTTTGTTTGAAATGAAATAAGTTAAATGAAATGATAAAAAAAAAACGTAGTGAAATACACTTAACATTCTAGAAATGAACCATTTTTCTTGAATAGGCATGTTTTGTGTGAGATCGAAATAAAAAGGTAGCGAAAATACCGTACACGTACTTGAAATAACACAAAAGTGAATAATTATAACAGTATGGTATCAATACAAAAATAATTACACGATTATATTCTTGATGTGAAATGTAAAGGTATGCGTTTTAAGAAACAAAGTGCTATTTCATCTGCCAGATGAGAGTCACTATTTTATCCCTAACACTAAGAAATTCATGGTTACTATAATATTCGGGGAAATTAGAACTTCTTGTCAAGGGAAAAAATAATAATTCATTTCTCCACCAAACCACTTTAGTGCTTTCGCAGGAAGTTCCTCCTAGTAACTTTTTTGCAGCTTTTCGAGGCTTAAAAGGGCACTATGTTCAAGTTAGCATTAATAGACATAATTACAGTGGGCTCCGTGACCCGTCATAACGAAGTCCTCGCGACCGGCAGTTTTCTTTCGTTATATCGAAATTTCGTTGTAATCGAACAAAAATTAATAAAGAATGAAATAACAGAGTGGATAATGTTGCGGCCTAAATTTTTACTTCGTTGTAAAAGGAATTTCGTTATATAACTGTGTTCGTTATATTATAACGGGAGTGTACTGCGTACACTTATCCCCCTCCCGAATGTCATTGATTTCATCAAAATCGACCTAGACTTTACAAACATCATGGATTTCCACTGTTTTTCATGTTTTGAATAACAGTGATATTGGTGTAGCAACTGCAAACAATAGTAATTACTGTACAATTCAATTCAATTCAATAGTTTATTTATTTTCATTAAAAGATACATGATACAAGACGGTACATGCGAATACTTCCACTGAACTGTACACTTAAATCTGTACTCTTTTCCTTTCAAGTTTTTACTGTACTCTCTGTTATGAAATAAGATCGAATGCTCAGATTATTAAGAACACCAAGTGAGCTGGTGAAAAAGAAGGAGCTGTTGTCTGGGATTTGAACCTTTGAGTGCTGACATGGGGGAGGGGACAGGGGAAGGTTGCTTTGTTATCGGCCTAAAACACAGGATAACTATCGTGACTATCTCTGCACACAAACAAATTCAACAGTAAAGAAAGTGATAGTTATTTGGATGCTATTACGAAAACTGTGTGTGGTTGCGGTCATTGTTAGTATTCAGCTTAAACAATTGGGATTTTTAATATTCTATTACACCGTAATGTACTTTCTTTTTATGTTCGAATTCATTCTTGTTAAACATATTTATATTAAAGATTTTGTACCATTACTTTCGCCTGAGTTGACATCATTCAATAAGGTCATCAAAAATGATTCGGACCTGTATTGTACCAGTTTCTCGTAGAGGAAGCTGAAAAGTGCAATGCGGGTGCGGAAATAGAGAAGGACAAGGCGTACTGTGGGTTTTTCCTTGTTTATCGCCGAGATAAGGCTGCTATAAACGGTTATGTCGGGTCCAGTGGCAACCAATTCTTATCTCTGTAGCTCTCATCTACATATGTTTGTGTGCTATTTATTTGTACTGATTTCCTTCAAAACAATAACATGTTGTGCAAAAAAAAAAAGCTTAAGTAATACATATTGACAACAAGACACATACCGTTATCCTGACGAATATAGTGAGTAAAGAATTTTTAGTGGATAGCCATATTTCAGCTGTATCTATATACACCGTGATATTTATTGACCCACCTGCATATTAGCCATATCTTATCAAACATCATGGATCTATTTTTCTCCATCGGTCCAATAAATTGTATATCATTCATTGTCACCGTGGCTACATGTCAAATTTCATATCTTTGTCGAAAAGTGAACAAAATGATAGTAAAAATAAAGGTAATTGCCTTTTGATGTACATATTTTAGAATATATTCTATGCACCGAATAAAAAAAAAACAACGCGCAGTTTGTTAAAAAAAGGAACAACTGATTATGTCTTGATAATGACAACCTATGATCTGTCTTCTTCCAGGATGAAGTGTGATGTGGTTTCTTATATCTTCTTTGATGGTAAGAGTGGTTTCCTTTAGCAAGGTGTCTGCCGACGGAACTACCAATCATCATGACTTAATAGGCTGTCTTGTTGCAGCATTCGATTCGTCACCATATTAGGGCAAGCACGTTCGATCCGAACCCCCAGCCAGTGACAAACAAGAACACCCCCTTAAAAAAATCCCAAAATAAACAAACACAAAATATCCAAACGCCTTCGCGCAGAGATAAACACAACTATGGAAGAGATAGAGAGAGAGAAAGGATGTGAAGTGTTACAATTTATTCCTTGGGAAAGATTTCTACAACGGTTCTGCGACGGCATCAACAGTAGCATCGCAAACAACATTACATGTTACGTCCACCCCTGTCGTCGTGACAAATTAAAGGGAGTGTCAGATAATAAGAGTTTAAAAAAATCACACGTCACGAACTCCAGATATTGATCTTCCAATAGACGAATCCCGTCATCTGGTAAGCGTCTGGATCCTCGGAAAGATATACATATTGTGACGTCACACCTGGGTCACAAAGCAGAACCAATCTCCATGTTTCCCCTCGGCCGTTCCGGGAAGGCAACAGGCTCCTGCAGAAAGCAAGTGACCAGTTCCTTCGTCCAAAAATAGGTCCGAAGACTTCCACCTGTAGGCTCACCATTCGTGACGTCACTGCAATAGTGCTAGAGTCTAACTGCTGACGGAATCCCTCTCCTATGTTTCAGAAAGGAAGTCCACTGTGCGGATCTAGTAGGAAATTTTCCCACCAGCGTGTTTCGATCTGACCGATAGATCGATTATAGCAGAACGTTTGTACCGCGGGGCACAGAAAGTGCTGATCGGGCTGGCACCATTTCCACTTTTTGTTGTTTTGGGCAGTGTATTTCTTTCTACTTCAGTCTGAGTAAACCACTCCAGCGGATTTGTCAGCGGTAAAAGGCCACGACAATAGGATATAAATACAGTGGATTTTTCAGAAGCAAGTCAGTCTTACCTGTCAACGTAAACCCGATAGTTGCGCTCTCATCACAGAATCTATACTCATTAACCAGTGTTTAAGATAATTAGAGTGGTTCAGCTTAACAGTTTTACAAAGCAACGGACTGTGTACATCCATCAACACTGGGATATTGAAATCAAGCATCAATTTGTCAAGACAAAACCTTCAAAAAGTCACTCTTCGTGCAATATTCTAGAGGTATATTCATCATGTTGGCAAGAATTTCCCAGCGCGCCGTTTCGGCATCACTGCGTGCCGCTACCACCGTCATCACCACCGCCGCCACTGAATCGACAGTCGGAGCTGGCCGTGTTGCAAGGTGTTTCCGCAAGTCACTGCTCAGGAATTTCCCCGACGACGAACTGCTCGGATGCTTTGCCAGCGCAAGCTCTCAAAAGAGAAGTTTGCGAACCTCCGCGATGAAGACTACACCGGTGGCCACTCAGCTTAAGACGTTATCAGGTATGTATCTGTCTCTAAGCAATGATAGAAAAGAGAACTTAACTTCATAAAATATATCTTCTAACAGAGATCCATGAGCAGCCTAGACCTACCCTTTTTAACATACGCCACAAAACAGAGCTTACTTAAACTTCTCTATCTAAGTCGTTGCTTGAGAACTATAGCTATTGTAATGAAATGCATACGAAATATTCTTGATTTGAAATGTTTTACACCTATAAGTGCATGGTATCATTTTCTTGGTAGACCCATACGAAGTCGATCCCGAGCTCGTGAGCCGATACGTCGTCCGTCCAGCCAGGCCCGAAGACTGTGGTGAAATCCTGCGACTCATTGTCGGCTTGGCAGAGTGGGAAGGCACGGCAGATCAAGTCGAGATTACAGAAGAAGGTAAGGAGTATCATCATAATGTGCATGAATGTGTCTTCTTTGTGAGTGTGCGTTTGATTAGGTCATGTTTATTCATGTTTATAAGCAAGAAGAACGCTGTCTGTGGGCGTATTAGTAAAAACGTCTCAAATACTATTCATAATTGTGCCTTATGGATTGAATGTGTGTTTGTTTGGACATTTTGAAAGTTATTGGTTCCTGCCGCTTTATGTATATGCATGTATTTGTGTCTTGTAGTTTTCCTGTTAATAGCTAAGGCGTTCGTCTGTTTTTCAAGAGTCATAAAACAGACAAGCGTGGTAGCTGCTTCCTATTGCCGGATGCAGACTATAAACTTCCAGTCTCCAGCACCAGCCTTCAGAGACTGACAACGCAACGCTGTCATGGCTGTAGGCTAATAGCCAAGGCCTGAACTGCAATGGCAAACAGCAACGACATTTTCCAAATGAATTTCTGCAGCTCTTATTTGAAGTCTTGCGATGTTTGTATGCGCCAAGTTTGTTATCAAAATGTGACCATTCTTATGCTTTCCCTTGTGTGTCTTACGCAGATTTACGAAGGGACGGGTTTGGCGCGAACCCTTGCTATCAGTGCGTGCTCCTCGAAGCTTACGAAGATGATGGCGTCAGCAGCGTCATCGGATACGCCATGTTCACAACGGGTTACTGCGCGTGGAAGGGACGTACAGTCACGTGGGAGGATCTCTTCATTCACAAGGACTACAGAGGTAGGGACATAGTCCAAGCGAGCAGTGGCACCCTCCCCCTCTCTCTTTCTCTCTTAAACTGCAATTTGCACTATTTACTGTCTTAAGAGACTCCATACTAATATTGTGCATAACTTTCTTTCTCTTCTTGCTCTAGAAATCACGTAATAACAACCAGATCCAATGCCACACGTTTGATTGTAAAGCAACTTACTCGTCCAAAAGAACTATTGATCCTCCAGTTTTAAGCCTTCACTCGCCTTCACTGTAGGTGTTAGGAAAATAAGCTACTGGCATTGAAAAGAAGAATTTACGGTGCACCTCTAAAAGTCCATCAGACGATCTATCCTCCAACTCCACTAAAAGGCTTTGCTATCTTTTATTTTAAGTATTAGACCTACGTCAGTCCTGATGATACAACAGCCGATAATGCAAGACCTGGACAAGAAATTTGATTAATGAATACTCTCTTCTAAATCTTTGTAGGGCTTAATTGTCAAGAATTCTACATTTATACGATTTGTAGCTGTGGGGTATTCTAAAACGGGAATACGTTTTTCATGATATTTTGTAATATATTAATTTGCATTTCTATCGAATTCTCTACTCTGTGACGATTATTGATGTGCGCATGACTAGCAGACTAACATTTCTCACTTCTTTGATCCTCCTCCATTAGGAAAGGGGCTTGGAGCCGTGTTACTGCATGAAGTCTGTAAGGTACGTTAAATTTCACTTAAAAAGTCATATACGTATAGCATTTGTTTCTCACTGAACGAGGTAATTGCATGACAAAGTACAGCAGAGTCAAATTATCCTCTTAGTTAACATGGCATTTGGGCATTAGTGATTATCAGTTATCACACTCTATGTTTTTATCTTCCCTGTCTCTTTTGTGCATATCTCACATTAACCCTTTGCGCGTCAATGAGTCAAATGTGTCCAAACTTCACACAAAAACCTATTGACAAGAGATTAATTTGGCAAACAGAGGGTCAATCATTTGGGGTTAACATAAATTAGGTACCAGGTAGATATACCAGGAACAGGAAAGGAGAAAACCTCCACAATAATATGCTGAATAAAAACAACGTTCGTATTCAAGTTTCCTTTTTCACGTGACGTCACCATCATTTCTCAACTGTGTTTCCATCATTATTATTTGTCCTGACAGATGGGATACCTCGACGGATGCAAGTACATCAGCGGCTACGTCGACTTTGAGAACGAACGAGCCAAAGATTGGTACTCGAGCTGTGGCTTCGAGAACTTGACAGAACAGCATGGCTACAACATCATGACGATGGCTGGATCGGCGTTGCAAAATTACATCCAGAACCATCGCCCAATCGACAAGCTGGGCAAACGCGGAGTACATGTCACTTCGACTGTGGGACATTAAATTGAACATCCCAGGAGCGTAAAAACGAAATGACTTTGTAAGCAATACAGTGGAAAATTGCCAATTCAATCGAAGGCCTTTTCAACTGCGAAAGTGTATTCATTTGTGGTCTCTTCCTTGATAATATACATGACATTTATTAATCAGGATCCAAGCATTGTATTAATTATATTTATAATTTGTTCCATATCAGACGCAGTTATGTGCTTCGATGTTGAGTATAAAGAAGTTAAACAGCACCTCTTTTGCACAGAATGTGGATGCAAGCATGTGATCTTAATGATAACATCACGAAAGTCTTTACAAATGCGACAATTCCTGGTCCCGACTGGTTTCGATGGGAAAGGCAAAAATGTGTGTGAACATCATCGCAAAAATGATTTCTCAATCCCTGAGTCTTCTTGAAAGGATAGCGGTTTCCTTTAAGGGGCTGAAACTTTCGGGAAAGGAGGGGGGGGGGGGTTGAGAGTGATTTCCACACTATTTTATTGTGTAGTGGACTCCCCGGTTATATATGAAGTCCTCGAGACCGGCAGTTTCCTTCCGTTATATCGAAACTTCGTTATAAGCGAACAAATAAACAATAAAATACATAGAGTAGATAACGTTGCGGCCTGAAGTTTTACTTCGTTGTAATCGGAATTTTGTTATAACAGTGTTCGTTATAACGGGAGTGCACTGTGCCACACATGTGTGTGTCATTGTTCATCCTTGGAATTGTATTCAATGCTCTTTCACCTTGAATTTTGTGAATTCTTTGAAATATGTAACTTGTGAAATGCTGTATTATGTAATTAAGTGTCAGTACCCTTATTTATTTGTTGTTTTATGTGCCGTATTATATACTGAAGATTTACTTATACTCACGCTTGATGGTCAATGAAACATAATGTATGATTCCTTTAATAAAATTACCGACTTATACTAAAATACCAAATGTCCATTTGTATCATTGCTGACCGTTGTGAATTTGATATGAAACGGATAGTATTATGTGTGAGAGAAAGAGAGAGAGAGAGTTATCATTATGAGAATCTTAGATCAATCTAGCACCAAAAGGGTTTTGACCCGTTCATCTCATTCCCTCTTTTTTCCATATAAAAAATTTCCCAAACATACCTATCACTGTGTAGGACATTTCTCACCAAGGCTTGAAAATCGTGTTTCATGCACACACTGCTTATATATATATATATATATATATATATATATACATATATATGAGACTATATATACATATATATATATATATATATATATATGAGATATGAGAAAGGAAGGAGAAATAAGTGCGTAGCTTTTGACATCATTATTCCTCTTACTGTTCCTCCTTTTCGGAAAAGCGCAAGAGTTGAAAAATTGGTCTCCGCCGGGAATCGAACCCGGGTCTTTGGCATGGAACGCCAACGCCTTAACCGCTCGGCTACGGAGACGTCATTGCGATTCATGCAGACCCAAGCTCGAATACCCGACGTTTTATATATATATATATATATATATATATATATATATATATATGTATATATATATATATATATATATATAATCTTGTATATGTATGTAGATATATAACATCTGAAAACGAGATATCTTACAAAGGAGAATTCGCTCCAGAGGGGAAATTTTGGATTCTCCGTTATAAGGTTTTGACAATGTTTTTCAATGCCTTATCAGTGATCTGGGGCCTAATGACTACTCAGCAGTAGTAAACCGATGGCGTAGTGTGTGTAGATTGAGGACTGTACCATCAATACAATTTAGGGGAGATTGTCAGCGATGTAGGTATGAAAAAAAATGGGTGTATATCATATATATATATATATATATATATATATATATATATATATTGGATGTGCATAGAAAACGGGTCATTTGGGGAATGTAGGTATATCTGCTTTTTCTCAAAAAAGTTGTTTTTTCTCATTAACATGCAGAATTTAGTGGTATAAGATGCACTTTGTGCTCTTGTCAATTCAATGCTTCATTGAGCCCATAATAACGCATAATATTTAAAAAAGGGCAATATTTGCATTTTTCGGAATATCATTATGCTTTTTATCGAAAATCCCCAAACTATCATTTATTATATATATATATAAATATATATATATATATATACATATATATATATATATATATATGTATATATATATATATATATATATATATATATATATATATATATACATTTATACATAATGACATATATCAATTATACAATATTATTGTAAACAGTGTATTTATACCAAGATTTTTGATTAGTGGAGTTCGTGACTCGTGACACTCATCGATTTCATTACGCCGTATTTGGAGATCGTATAGGCTCCCTGGCTTTGCTTTTCGATTCTTGCACGGGCATGACGGGAAATCCCGTGGGAGTATATGTAAGCTGTGGGTTAATCATACAAGCGGTTGTCAAAAGAACGACAAGTGAATTGTTTACTGTTCATGGTGAAAAGCTACCACAGGTTTATTCTAGGTAAATATGAATACAGAAAGCAAAAAACAACAGTATTTTTAGACAAATTTGAAACTGGATTAATTGCTGCAACAAGAAAATAACAACAACAACAAAAAAACCACTTACTTTACCGGAGCGCTCCGCTATCACATAAAATACTTAGGATAAAAAAACAGTCAATGAGCTCGTAAACGCACTGAGGAAAACGAGAATTTAAAAACTTATGCCGAAAGTTAACCAGAAAGAGTATGGAGTTAGGTTCCGTTCAATATATCACACACATGGGCGATGGAGTTCCTTCCCATTGAAAGTTACATTCGGTGTCGAGTTGATGGATGGTGTCCCATGCCGCATACAAGAAGAAATTCAATGGTGGACGTCGTGTGATCCAATATGATCTGCTCCCTTTTCTTAATTCAAAACGTCATAGCCTCCAAATCAGGTATCCGAAGCAGCAGAGCGTCCAGCCTCGAGGCAATTTCACAGATAAATAGAGGTAAATAGAAGGAAGGATCCAGGTGGCCAAGACTCTCAAATACGGTGCGAATCTGAAGTTGTTTAACTTAATTATTGCCCAAGTAGCACTTTAAACAGGAGAGCGTCCAATCATAATGTTGATTCCAACACACTAAACTTACTGTCAACATGACATGTTAACCGGGTAAGCGTCCGAGGATATATAATATAAATTTGAACAAATTCAGGTTGTTGCTGATTACTAAAGATTTTAATCAGGAAAGCGTCCAGTTTCTTGATAGTTCCTCATGAATATAGATAAGATTTCAAGCAGGGAAGCGTCCAGTTTCTTAATAGTTCCACATAAGTATATATACGTCTGCTACAGCACTCAAAATGTTCTCCCGAAACAATAAGGGAAAATATAAAGAAAATACACTACATGTCCAGATATATACAATCGAGCCACCCTCAGGAGCACTTCTTCCCTGCTTCAAACACTGGAGGAGACTGAAATTGTAATATACTGATGCTAACATATGTTTCCTCGTGTGCTGTATGTTCTCCTCTATCCCATGCTACACTGTCTATGTATTATTCTACTCTCTCTCTATTCCAGCCTCCCAAACCAAATTCCTTTCTTATCAGTATGACCTTCGACCTGGTCTGACTGCCCAACATCAGTCACCACTGGTGATTATTTCCCTCCTTGTATAAACGTTCTCCAAAACTAGGGCTACTGAACTCATAGTGGTCTCTTTGTTGTCAGGTGGTAAGAAGCATCCATAGAATGATTGAAGAGAGAGAGAGAAAGAAAGGTCCAAAAAAAGAAGGAAAATTTCTCAAACTTACATATAGACAAATCGATTTTAAATAATTTCACTAAATATTATGTTATAACAAATTATAAATACACTCTTTCGTCTGCTATTCTATCTAATTAGCATAATTAGCCCTCGTGCAATTTTATTTCACCAGGGATAATTTTGAAATTGTCGTGCATAACCTAGTAAAGTATATTCAAGATCGTATGCTATTTATGAAATATATATGTCATTATAAACGTTGCAAAAACAGAAAGATAAGGACATTTTCTTTTTTTTTTAATTAAAGGTCATCAGCAATGACTACTGCACTCGTTACATGACAAGAAATACTTTGAATGTATTATCTAAGGTATTCAATTATTTTTTTTTTTGTGGGGGGGGGGTTATATCATTTATTTTACATTTATGAAAATGGATATATCTGTTTTTGTATTTAAACTCATGTTTACGTACAGTATATGAAGAAATGTCATAACAAATTGGTAACTCCTAGGTGATGGAAACATTGTTCTGCACAGTAAGGACTGGCGGAAGAAAATAGACATAGCTTCTTCCATTCAGTGTAATTCAAACATTACTTTTATTTTCCCAACAAAATACACAGAGTGATGTATGAAATTGAATAATATTATGCGTATATATACAACACAGAAAGCAAAGAATAACAGCACATTCGTGTCTATGATCATTACAGGGAAAGGCATAATATGTACAAACATACCTAATTTATATTCTGCGGGGAGGGGGAGGGGGTGTGGAGGTACCAACTGAAAAGACTATGCTTGTACTATGTTGGTAAATATGAGGAAAGAGGGAACAAAAGGGTAAAGGAAAACGAAGTGAAAAAAGAGGAAACAGAAAATAGGGAGGAAAGCGATGAGACCGATCATTTTCGAAATATTATCATATAAAAAAAAAGAAACAAAGAGGCTGTTTGCAAACATGGAGCGGGATTACAAATAATTCGAAGTGCCTTTTTTTGTAACAGTAAAACCCCATCTAATAATGTTTGACGCGTGCATGTTTCCCCAGGCTGAAATGTAGATAAGGTAATATCAAGGACGAATACAGTCTTACAACTAACGAATGTAGGGGGAAAGAGAATATTAGTCTATCAACAACACCTACATTACTTGAAATAATCTTACAAACATCATCGATATGACATTTTCAAGAACGTTTATTATGATTGCCATTCCAAGAAATGTTGAATGTGAAACACTTTCTGGGACAGTATCACCAAATCAAATATCCAAATCAAAATTATATAATGTGCTACTAAAGAGCACGTTCTTTTAGTTACTTACTTCTTTTTTCTATATAGTACGTTAGAAACATACATGTACATGTAACACACTCAGATGATTTCAGTTGATATTCGCATAAACTTCATAATAATGTTGCACAAACATGATATGTGTACATGTTGGTAATGAGCTGCGTGTTACTGTTGGTTACCAGCGCCCTCCATGGCGTGTGGTTGGTGTGACTGAGTGTGTGGTTGGGTGCCGTGTATTGATAGAGGACATATTTGTTTATGTATGTATGGGGGGGGGGGGGGGACTGGTGTGACCTGAAGAGAGTTTGGATCTCGTTTATTCGATATGATTCATCTTTGAGGATGATGGTGTGACAAATCACAACGACGGGTACGAATAGTGGACACGATAAACAATTACCTTCTTTTTTTTTTCAAACCTATTCAGTTTCTTTTAAAGACACATTTTAATTGAACTGTTTGAAACTTGTTTGATTCATAGCATGTAAATGGTGCGTCGTTTACACTTGGATATTGTTTTTTCTGTGCATTATAAAGTCGAGCTTGAAATAAGCGATGCCACATAACATAGAGCACGAATCAAGTATTGAATCGTGCCACAATTAACGTTGTGGCACGACATGAAGACAATCTTAGATTCCAACATTTGAGAGCTCGTACCCAGAGGCTGGCAAACTCTGCTATTTACCTGTTCCCGATTTTATGGGACAACCTTCCATTGTCTCTACGTAATGATCTTATTTTGACCAGTTTTTGTACATGGCAAAACCAACTTCACTCATGTGTTCTATCTTTTGAATATGTATAACCTGCTCTGTTGTGAAGGTTCTCCGTCTGTATGGAGCAGTGCATTACCATAGTAACGGTCAAGTTCACACACACACACACACACACACACACACACTAACACACACACACACACACACACACACACACACACACACACACACAAATCATGCACCGTTGTGGTTCGAAATGCTCTCTTTATCTTATTTTTTTTCTAGAAGTTTACCAAGAATTTGCCATGTGTGACTGTTACGTCTACTGTGAGTGGATGTGCAGGACATTTGTTGTGGGTTTGTTTGTTTTTTGTCAGTATCCCATTATAGTTGTTGTGTCTATGACACATTTTCGTATGAAGCATGACATTTTTTTTGGATTGAATTATACTTTTTCGTCCTTGGAGCAGGAGCAATTCTGCTGAATTATCCAAATTTGATCAATTTAATGTATGGGTGTGTAGGGCACCTCCTTTCTGAGTAGTATTATGCAGTCATGTATTATCATGGTAACCGTTTAGCTTTATATAAAACATTATGCAGAATTTTGTGGCTCGAACTGTTGTTTTATTTTCTGAGCAGCTGACTAAAAACTGGTAATTATTACTTCTACTGTTGGTGAGTGCGCAGGACATTTTTTTTTCTGTTTTTTTTTTTTTTTTTTTTTGGGGGGGGGGGGCCAGTATTCTGAATTTCATCAGTGTAATGTGCGGTTGCGTAGGGCATCTTTTTTTACTGTTAAAAAGTCTGTTATTATGGCAACAATTGCTTTAGCTTCCTCGGTTTTTGAGTATTTGACCCCATAGGATTGGCATGTGGCTGCTATCATGGATAGTATATAGTACATAACACCTCTTTTTTTTCAGTATACTTATCGCATAATGCGTTGCCATGGCAGCGGCAGCTTTGATGTAAATCGTGTAAAAATTTGTGATTGATTCGGCTTCCTCAATCTTAGAGCATTTTATATAAAATTTCACACATTTGGCTGTTGTAGTTAGTGTGTATAGATATACATGCAGATTTCGTCGTCTGATATGGTTATATAATATGTATCCATGGTAAAAGTATTTTTTTAACAAAGATTAATTGAAAATAGTGAAAATGTGGTTCAGTTTTGTACTTTGACACGTGGGACCACCATAGTTTGTAAAAGTGCAGACAGTGTGCCCTGTGTGGCTCAGGTTTTATAGGCATTTGACTTAGGATTTGGTATATGTCCGGAATGGTACATACACAGTAGGTGTGCATTTTTTTTTAGTGTTAAAGCAATATGTTGTTATAGTAATGATTTTTTTTTTTTTGTGTGTGTGTGTATCCAAACTATACAGTTAATTGTGCACTGAACACTCCCTCAGTTTACAGTATTTGAGTTTAGGTTTGATATATATATGGCTGTTTTCCCATGACTGTGCAACTTTTGTCACATGTCGGTGTTAGACAATGTGTTGCCACGGCAACCGTATTTTTAGGAAAAAATACCAGTGTTTTGCTCACTCCATTGGTTGGGTTTCTGCATTGAGATTTTGGGAAGGAGTTGAGTTTTAAAATGGGCAGAATATATTTTTGATCATCGTTGGGCAATGTGCTGCCATGGTACCACAATGATACATTTGGTGGTTTTGTTGTTGTTGTTGTTTTTTGGGTTTTTTTTGTGTGGAAAGAATACCAAATCACCAGTTTTGCTAACACATCAGGTCAGGGTGGGGCATGGGTTATATTCAGTTATAGTTTTAGTCATATTTGTGTTTGAACTCAGTGCATTTTTGTGCAATAATGTATTATTTCATAATGTTTGTAACTGTTTTACATTGATATAGCTGATTCTGGGTGCATGCACTGGTCGGGGATGAAGGTCTCGAGCCTCGGTGATTAAGTTTGCCTTTTCCTCCCCTGGCAACCAGCGGCATGCACCTGGAATCACCACAATTTTTATATCATGTAATACGATTTTCTGTTTGTATTTCATGTCCGCTTGTATTGGATGTTAAATTGGATGTTAAATAATAATAATAATAATAATTATAATAATAATGAAGATAACAAAGCAGGCGCGCCGGAAGCAGTTTTGGATTGGGGGGGCAAACATTGGAGGGGGCTCAAGATTAGACCATGCATATGTTACACAATATACACATACACACACACACACACACGCACACACATCTATTATATATATATATATATATATATATATATATATATATATATATACATATATATGTATATATATATACATATATATATATACATAGATATATACATGTATATATATATATATATATATATATATATATATATATATGTAAAGTGGCGTACGGTGGGTCGAAACATGGGGGGGGGGCACCATAAAGTAATTTTAGACGGTCTGTATGCTTACAAGTGCGTGTGTGCGTGAGCAATAATGGGACTACAATACATTACGGAATGTGATACATTCAACAACACAGTCATTGAGGAACATTGTAAGTTTTCCTTACATGGATTATGGAATGACGGTGTGAAACGATCGACAAATTATGTACTGTCAGCAACATAAGGTGAATGGCATAACAATAAAATGCGAGCGAGCGAAGCGAGCGAGCTTGAAAATTTTGATATTCTAAAGTTCCAAAACTGGAGTTTTAATTGCAGCTATATATTTCGCTTTGGAAATAAATGGGGGCGCATCGGGCGCAACTGCTGGCAGTTATTGGCAGCAACATCAGGAGAATGGCATAACAATTCAATGCAAGCGAGCGAAGCGAGCAAGCTTGAAAATGTTGACATTCTACAGTCCCAAAACTGGGGTTTGTAGCTATATCTTTCACTTTGGAAATTAATGGGGCGGCGCATCGTGCGCAACTGCTGGCAATTACTGGCAGCAACATTAGGAGAATGGCATAACGATTGAATGCGAGCGAGCAAAGCGAGCGAGCTTGAGAATTTTGACATTTTACAGTTCGAAAACTACCGTTTGTAGTTATATCTTTCGCTTTGGAAATTAAGGGGGGGCATCGGGCGCAACTGCTGGCAATTACTGGCGGCAACGTTAGGAGAGTGGCATAACGATTCAATGCGAGCGAGCGAAGCGAGCGAGCTTGAAAATGTTGACATGTTACAGTCCAAAAACTCCCGTTTGTAACTATACCTTTCGCTTTGGAAATTAAGGGGGGGGGGGCATCGGGCGCAACTGCTGGCAATTACTGGCAGCAACATTAGGAGAGTGGCATAACGATTCAATGCGAGCGAGCGAAGCGAGCGAGCTTGAAAACTTTGACATTTTACAGTCCCAAAACTCCCGTTTGTAGCTATATTAATTTTTCGCTTTGGAAATTAAGGGGTGGGGGCATCGGGCGCAACTACTGGCAATTACTGTCAGCAACATTAGGAGAATGGCATAACGATTCAATGCGAGCGAGCGAAGCGAGCGAGCTTGAAAATTTTGACATTCTAGAGTCCAACAACTGCCGTCGTAGCTATGTTTTTCGCTTTAGAAATTAAGGGGGAGGCGCATCGTGCTCAACTGCTGGATGCGAGCAAGCGAAGCGAGCGAGCTTGAAAATTTTGACATATTTTTACAGTCCAAAAGCTGCCGTATGTAGCCATATTTTTTCCCTTTTATTCATATATATATACATATTTATTTTACTTTCTTTGTTTATTCATTTATTTTTATTTTTATTATTACTATTTTTTTTTTTTTTTTTGGGGGGGGGGGGGGGCTTTTTGGGGGGGCAAAAATGCGTTTTGCCCCCCCACTTTTTGGATTGGGGGGGCGGCCGCCCCCCCTACCCCCCCACTTCCGGCGCCTATGTAACAAAGATATTAACAAAGATATAAAAAAAATCATCATTCAAATCTTGCGTAGATATTACCCAATTGCTCGCACCAAACAACATGACCGTGTTTGTATTGTGTATACAAAGCTGATGTTTATGGTTCTTGTTACACCCAGGTGTAATAGCCATGATGACTGTGTATGTTATATTATACATACCAGTGCATACCCTCACCTCAGTACGAAATTTCATGGATGCTGATAGTAGATTGGACATTGCTTCTTCTTTTTACAAGAAATAACCGGTATTCAAAATTTGTAACATGATGCTATTAATAGGAAAATAGGATATTTTAAAACATTCAATCAGTATCATGTTACGTTGTAACTTGTGTGTGTGTTGGCGCAGATTTTGCCTACTTTTCATGGGCAAAGTCAGCGATAATACATTCATAACACAAAGCAGTTGCCAGCATATAATAAAGAGTTTGCCCATGAAAACGGGCAGGGCAGCTGCACACAGAGTTTGCCCATGGAAAATAAGACTTAGTAGGTAACTCCTTTTTTCCCACTCTCCCTGTTAGAATATCATTTTCAGGTGTGTGCTTAGACTCGAGCTCAAACCACGCTCACTTGCTGAGATGAACCTCATTTGATTAATACACCTGCGTTGTTCTTCATTCAAACTGTACGAAACACCCCTAATACCACAAGTTATGAAGCCTCCTAAGTTTTCTTTATTCTTTCATCTGTATGTGAAATATACGATGGTAGAGAGTTGAGCAATGAATTTAAAAATAAAAAATAAACAATATAAGATTTAAAAGTGTTTAATTGATATATTAAAGGGCCATTGTTTTGCCAATTTCTTTGTTTGTTTATAGCCCCCTTTTCATGCAGGAATAATGTACATTCTGATATGATTGACAGTTTGTAATTTCCCTCTGGATTGAAATACCCATGCCTTAATGTCTGTGTTATATTGTGTTAATTCCTTATAATGACAGTCTGTAATTTCTCCATGGATTGAATTACCCATGACCGCGTTTTACTGTGTACACAAAGCTGTTTACGCTACTAGTGACACCAGAGTGAAATTTACAGGTGATGACTGTGAATGTCATACATACCAGTGCATCCCTTCAACTCAGTATGAAATTTCATAGATGCTCGTGTTAAACTGGACATTGTTTGTCCTTCATACTCGTGACCACTTGTACGTTTTCTTTGAAATTGTTACAAATATGTTCTGTAAATGTATTGTATATGATTTTTCCTGTTTATTCAATGGAAATGGAAATAAAATTGAAATTGAAATTGAAAACATGATAATACGCAAAGAACTAGTCCAGCTTCTTTGAATACACTATGCCTGTATTGAATGCATAGTTAAGCAATCAATTACTCAATTAATCGATTAAAACCAATCGATCATGTATTAATCGAATAGTCAACTAATTATTAACATTATCTGTGAAATAATTTTCATCAACCTATTCAATCTGCCACCTACCCAAGATGAATACCTAATAAATCTGATAGGGCTTTGAAATGTATGGTTTTTTAGAATTGATTTAGTTTTATATCAGGACTATCTAATATATTGGCATACTGAAATATTATAGTGATAGATATTGGAATTCGGAATGGAATTTGAAAACTTCGATGCTTACGGTGCATTTGAATGGACTTAATGGATTTAAAAGCCTAATCTTTAATGTTGGTCTGCCTCTAAACTTCGAAGTCAACTTTCAGATAAGTGTTATGTACAATGTCTGCACCTACTTTGCGTCTGTAAAGTAAACGAATGCCATGAGCGAAGAACTCACAGCATACGCTGTGCATTACTCACGTGCCGAATCAGAAGGAGAAGTCTATTTGTACATATATATATATATATATATCCACAGATTTAGGAACTTTTGTCAAACGAACCTTCGGAATAACTCCACAAAATGCTATTTATGTTGAAAATTAACCAACCCTATTACGCGACCGCTATTCGCACGTCACTCATCGCACGTGCGAGATGTCACACGACCCTTCGCGGCATCGAACCACTCCCGCATCAACCACCGTAGAGGAACGACCTCCGGATCCCCTGCGGTAGTCACCCATCACCTTCTGTGTTTGATCATGGGCCCGCTGGCTGTAAAGTTTCTACCCGGCAGCTGCTGTCCTCTCTGCGTACCAGAGATTCGAGATGGAGCTTCGCAGTTTTGTTGCCTCCTGCACAGAACTTTCATTTATTCGTCCTCCGACACGTCTCATTGTCGTCGAGTGACTGCAACCATACATCGTTCTCGCCATGGACGACCCACTGTCCGGCTGAGCATCGACATCGTTCCAGGCGACTCACCGTCCTGTTGAACTTATCTTCTTCAGCCTCCCGCCGACTTACTGCGCTGGTACAGAGCTGCATTTCACCTTTCTCGTAACCTCCGTTATGGCTCTTCAGCCCCGTACGACGGAGCGTAGCATCACTTCAAGTCTCCGAACGATCCTTGCGTCGAGTTCTTCATCGCATCTTCGCGTCCGCTCAGCTCCGCAGGATCCTGTTCGTCGAGCTCCTTTTTCTGTCTCCGAGTCCAGTCCTTCAATTTGGTTTTCTACGACAACGATTCGCTGACCTTTACCAGTCGGCACGATAAAATCGCTCTGTTTAATAGACCGTGGACTGTGGACACTTAATTCGCCAAACATTTGCTTTGACTTCGAACTGTCTTTCATTAGTCGGTATGTCTTCATTTCATATTGTATTCTGTAGCGCTACATTCTACATGGTATATTGATTAGCCTTCCATATTTTTTGATTGAGTGTCTTACAATGTCAGTTTGACATCATGGCCTACATTTTTTTTTTCATATTTAATTGGTGCAATAATTTAACTCGAACATACCAGAGCTGCAAAGTTATTTTTATAATAAATAGAAAAAGGGAATATTTTGATTCATTTTAATTATTTGTGTAAACTTCTTTCCAGGTAAATCATAAAGTTAAAAAGGGAGACTGATTGTGTGAACACGCATTTTGTTTGTGTGATTGAAGATGCGATTTTATTTTACTTTCCAATAACTTCAAAACCATAACAACACACACATTATTATCAAAATACATGAAATCAATTTTCCCACAAACGAAAATCTATAGTGTACGGAATTCGTGAATTTCGGAATAACGAATATTCGGAATGATGAACATCACCCTTTCAGAATAGGTGCAAGCGATGGAAAATTGTCACTATTCAGACAGGATGACATGAAAGAAGTTAACGAAATCATGATTTCTATTCATGATTTTAATTTTGGTTTTGATGTTAATTGTTTAGTTGCTATCACCCGTTCTACGTCAATTATTATTATGCTAGTTGAATCTTTCTTACCGTACATCAACTAATCTTTATTGTCCCCTCTCTTCTTGCTTTAAACTTCTTGCCTCTTTTTACACTGTAAATATATTTTTCTTCCTGCTGCTTGTATTTATCATTTCTACGAAAATACAGGACATTAAGCCTATTTGGATTGTGGTGCTCTTTTTAATCCAAAAGATAAATCCTGCGATTTGATTTTTTTTTTTTCAATTTGTCTGAAGTGATATTTATCATTTCTACGAAAATACAGGACATTAAGCCTATTTGGATTGTGGTGCTCTTTTAATCCAAAAGATAAATCCTGAGATGTGATTTTTTTTTTCAATTTGTCTCCATCTAACAAGTCATTTGAGGGAGTTAGAGGAAGACAAATTGAAGAAAATTCACATTTCACCCTTCATCCTTCTACTTAACATTCTCTAGCATCTACTAATGCCTTGTCCGCCTAGGACTACTTAACATAACAATGTCGGAATTTCGGAGATTGGGTATTTGTTCCAAGTTCATCGTGTGACTACCGTAACCAGCGATAGCCTGGTGGTAGTGTCGCTGCCCGGAAAGCAGTAGATGACAGGTTCGAGTAATGTGGTTCCTTTTTTTGCCGACATGTTTGTTAGATAACAGATCATCAGTTGCAATCATACAAACTTCATAAGTTAGAAGAGGAGAAATTAAAGAAAATTCAAATCTCAACATCCACCCTTCCACTGAACATTCTCTGGCATCTAAAGTAAATCCTCTTTCATAAGTTGTACTTGTTTAAGTTTGCTGTTTTTTTTTAATTAAGATATTGACATTTCTATGTTAAATACAACACTTTAAATGCTTTGTAATGATTAACATGAAAGAAGTGGAGAGAAGAGAGCAAAAAGATTAACAGCCGGACACAATTAACACAACACTGAGTCTATGGAGAACACATAGATAAGTGATACCAGTACATAAACTATCGAAAATTCCACTTCAGACTGTCGATTCTACGAGCACGCCACTCTTGACTAACTTTTCTATCGGGCGGTGGTTCTCGACGTAGTTGCGCAACGACCTCCGGGTTATCGCTATGATGTTGTAGCCGTGCTTCTCCGTAATGTTCTCGAAGCCGCACTTCTTGTACCATTCCATGACGCGCTCGTTCTCAAAGTCAGCATAGGCGTCGATATACTTGCATCCGCCAAGGTAAACTATCTATCGGATTGAAGGTACAGTGGAGATTAAGCCACATGGTTTAAAAAAAATAATAACAAATTTTCCAAAGATAGCTCATGCCAAAGAAAAAAGGCAAAACCAAAAGCTGAAGATAAAACGTCCATTGATCGTTCTTAGTTCAGTAATCTTTGAGAGTGAAAGGCGAGCACTATGTGTTACCTAACTTTTCTGTCTTGTTGATTCTCATAACATGTAGGTGGAAATTGGGAGAAAAAGAAGCTGTACGTGCGCTTTTTCCTCCATCTCAAAAGAAAACATATACATAAGCACAGAACCAAATTCGACCCGCAATTCACTTACATTATGAACTCATGTGATTGATAACATAAATTGTATTTACCCTGGACGCCTCGTGGAATAAGACGGAACCGAGTCCTTTTCCTGTTAAAGAGCAATCAAAAGAGGTTAGAAGATTTAATGACGACATTTCACAGGTTCGACATTATCATGGCGGAGTGAATCAAGAACTTAGGCAATGAAGTAGGTATGTGTCCATCAAAGATCATTTTTATTATGAAACAGTCATACTTGATAATTCCGTTGATATTTCTTAGGAGAGAAAAAAGATAATTAATAACGACCGTATTTAATGCAAAGGTGTCTCCCAGCAAAACTGACTCTCAGCTTTGCAATTTCTTTCAGTCTTGTTTAACCCAATTCTTTAGTCAGGTGATCCCATTACTGCAAGCCCTTGAGTTTGTACGGGACACCTTTTCTTTTTCTTCCCTACACTTCTATTTTCTTGTTCTTAATTTTTAAGTAATTTGTTATCGCCTCGTGAAAGTGACCTATGTAATCCCTCTCTTGTGTATTACGGGTAAAATATGTTTCATTTCATTTTTATGATTAAATATTGTCAGAACTGTTAAAGAAAGGAGAGTTCTATGATATCAGCCATATATGAGTAAATATACATAAGTTTTTAATGTCTCCTAAACGGTAAATCGCGAATCTCTCTGAAAATAATTTTAGTGGTTAAGCTCATAATTATGATTTCGTCAATTCGTTGCTAGTGACGACTCATCCCAGACACAGGTATATGATATATCTATTTATGCATACATGTATCCATTAAATGAAGAAATAAACTGGTTATTAATTTTTTTTTGCCAATAAAGAATATTATATATATGTATATATATATATATATATATATATATATATATATATATATGTATTTATATATGTGTATATATATATATATATATATATATATATATATATATGTATGTATATATATATATATGTATATATATATATATATATATATATATATATATATATATATATATAAACTCCTCAAAAAAAGTTTGGAAATCTGACTTCAGTTATAAACTTCTCCGGTTTGTAAGCACTATACAGTACATTCTTGATATCAATGAAAAGATTGTTAAATCGTACAGGCAAATTTCAATAGACATCTTAACTTTACATTCAAGTTTTCAGTGATGCCATGCCAGGCAATATTGATAGCTCATCAAGTTTTATGGTCGTACATCATTCCACGTGTAAGCAATGTTCAAAAAGCCGGCGCCATAGGGCAAAAAAAAAAAAAAATCTTCTAAAAGATGACAACGCAAGACCACATAGAACGAGAATTGTGCGCAACTTTCTCGAGAGAGAGGGCATCTCTAGAATGGACTGGCCTGCATGCAGCCCCGACCTCAACCCCATATAACATCTTTGGGATCAACTTGGTCGAGCTGTAGGGAAGAGGGTCACAATATTAATGCAACGACATTGGCAGGACTCCGTCAGATACTGGTTGACGAGTGGAACGCCATTCCTCAGCAGCGAATCACGAAGCTAATCAACAGCATGAGGACACGGTGCCTACAGGCGGTGGTGCAAGCACTTGGGTCGTCACCCAGATACTAAGCCCCGATCATGTTCAATGACAATATAAAGACAAAGTAAACATAAAGTAGAGGCAAAATAATGACAAAATGAAGACAAAATAAATATGAAACTCCAATAAAATCAAGACCATGCCATTTCACTTCTTTATGTCTTTGTTGGCGAGGTTCTTTGAGTTAAAATGGTTTGAGTCATGATCATTTGTGTTTGTGCTGGTATGTGTGCGTATGTGTATGTGTTTGTTTATCTGTTTGGTTGAACGCATACATGTTTTACTCCATAAAAATGCTATGCTGATGTTACAATAAATGAACACAAAAGAAACAATGGGGAACTCACTCATAACAAGGAAACTCCATTAGGGACGTCAAAATTGGGCCATTTTGCAGCTTTTACATTCTGACTTTACCTCATAAGCACTGGCTGCACCTCCATGTATACGATAATCATAACAAGTATAGTATCAAATTAAAGCTAATTAAACAATCAATGTGTGGTACTAAGCACAAATAAATCAATTCTGGGGAAAATGAGAATTGACTGATCAAACTCAGATTTCCAAACTTTTTGGAGGGGTTTTATTATGTATATAGGACCTATATATATATATATATATATATATATATATATATATATATATATATATATTGATATTGATATTGAAACAAAGAAAGAGAAAAGCTGACCAGAAACAAGTGATAATGGTGAAAGTCTTTGTTTCAATATATATTACAAAAAAAAAAAAAAAAAAGCTACATCGCTTCGGCGATCCCTCGCATTTATCCCAAAGTTGATTTACCTCCTTCGGGCTTATGTCAGGTTAATGCGTGCGTGTGTGGCACACATACACACACTAAAGCTTCTGATCACATGAGCAAAGAGAATCAAGGGTTATGGGACAAACATCGAACTAGGGCTTTCTAGCTCAGCATCGGTCTAGAGCACAAGTCTAGTAATCCGGTGGTCTCCGGTTCGCATCCCGATGGAAAACCCTTTTCTTTGATCAAAGTTTTTACCCGATATATATTTCATATAAATATATAAATATATAAATATACAAATATATAAATATATAAATATATAAATATATAAATATATAAATATATAAACATATAAATATATAAATATATAAACATATAAATATATAAACATATAAATATATAAATATATAAACATATAAATATATAAACATATAAATATATAAATACATAAATACATACATATATAACACTTGGAAACAGCTGCAACAGATGAAGTTAAAATAGCTAGTTGATTTGCTGTTCTCTCGAGAAAACTAATTCATAGAATGTTAATTTTTTAGGTATAATTATTGCATGAAAAATTTCTTTTTAAAACGAATTATAATGCCTTCGCCGTCTGTATATGACTCCATATTCCCCTCATGAAGAATAACATCAGTCTTTTCGACTGACCTCTGAAATCATCACGAATGAAAAGGTCTTCCCACATGGCTGCGCGCCCTTTCCACACGCAGTAGCTCCGTGTGAACATGAAGTAACCGATGATGCTGCTGTCGCCATTGTCCTGACATGCTTCGAGGAGGATGCACTGGTACAAAGACTCCTCGCCGAATCCATCCCGTCTCAGGTCTATGAGAGAAAGGCATGAATATTAAAACTCTTAAACTACCTTTTTAAACTTAAACAATATTCAATCACTACACTCCCTCAGCCATCTATTTCATTCCATTCATTTCATTTTATTCCATTTCCAACAAAAGTACAAGGTACAATATAACACATTACAATATATAAAGAAAAATATAGCATAATCATTATCATATCCACAAATCAAATCAAAAAGAAGCAAAACACAAAATTAAGTTATGATGACATTAAAGCAGCTAAGACAGAAAGGTAGAGAAGTTGAGGCTGATAACGAATTTAAAGGGGTGGTATAGTTTTGGTGGACATGGGTATTCAGGTTTTATGTTTTTGTGAGATAATCACGAACCACTTACATAAAGAATGTTAAAGAGCATGCAATTCTAAGAGGAAATCAAAGTTTGTTTGTAGAGATTCGGTTTTGAAATGGTTGAGATTAGGCCTATGTAAAAAAAAAAGCAAAATGGTCTTCATAAAATTTGGGACCCACCTTTTATTAGGAACTCTTTGTTTTTGGATATCTTAGCCATTTCAAAACATGATTTTCATGAAATTAACTTTGATACCTCTTAGAATTATATGCTCTTTGATATTTTGTATAAGTGATTTCTAATATATATCTCGCAAAAAGTTGAAATTTGAATCTCCATCTCAACCCAAACTATTCCATGTCATTGATACTTTCAAGCTAGAGAGAAAAAGAGCGCCTAGCCAAAGAACAAAACATAGTTATGTGTATACATTATTGCTGATGAGTCGTATTTATGTAGGCTTACAGGAACTCTGCCCGACTTTTGTTCTGAGCTACAGACTTAAACAATCGAAGTTTGAGATTTTTTGCTCCCCCTACCCCACCCCCCCCTCCCCCATAGCTTACTTGTTTGGTTGCATTCCATCATCGAAGGTCAATGCTCCTTCTAGTCACGGGCTTTCTTGGTTTCCTTTTGGTTTTACTTCGTTTTGATTTGTTTGAAAAGCCAATTAGTGTGTTGGGTATATGGGGGGGGGGGGGGGTGGATGGGGTAAGTGGAATGTAGTTCTTCCCTCTCCTTCCGTAGCCACACCTCAGTTTGTATTTATTACTGGTAACATCATATTAGTGGTTCAGACGGGAGCCCTTAACCTCGAAGTTATGAAACTTCGAGGTTAGAGCTTGTACACACGTAGTTAGGGACCGTGAAGACGCACTCGTAGTTAGCAAACCTCGAGGTTTGCTCGATGTTTCGAGCCACGAGAAATCTTATGGTTAGCGCTCTAACCACGAGCCGCGGGGGTCCCCACTCGTAGTTAAGCACCGTGTGGACACAAAAAACAACGAACTCGAAGTTTAAGGCGCCTTGGCAGATCCGCGGCGCCGCCGTTCAGCGGTCCTTTGAGCGGCGCTTTGAAAAGCCCGTTAATGCGCCGGGGTACTCAAGCGTATTCCCGCAGTGGCCCGCTCTACGGCTTTTCCTTTCAATACGCCGCTAGGGTTTTGCAAACCCTATGAATAACAAATTCCTTGTTGTGACGAACAATTTTTTTTAGAACAACGCCCTCTCGTGGCAGCGTCTAATAGTGACTTCAGTATGCTGGAGCATAGAAGTCTACACACAGAGTTAGTAGTGACGTTTAGAGTTCTGAACCCTGGAGGGAGCACAAAACAGAAAAATTAACGCTGTCACCTCATAGGTTCGTCTCACCTCTGCAATTTGCATACTGAATGCAGGTTCAAAATGGCCCATATCAGGAAGATGTAACTTAAAGCATGTGATTTATCAATATGCTTTAAATGTTTGTACAGTGTATCTTATCTTCTAAATAATAACGATGTATATTTTCGATCGTTATTGCCATAAACATGGAATATATTTCAAACAGGGCTTTTTATAATGGTTTGACTGTAGATATTTTAATCTATTTGTGGCAACATGTGTGTATGTGTGTGTGTGCGCACGCGCGCACGCGTGTGTTTGTGTGTTGGTTTGTTACTTTATTTCTATTTTTATTCCTTTTGCTGTTATCAGTGATTTATGTATTACAAGCACTGAAGCACATGCAACCAGTAGTGACAGTAATGACGCATAGAAGTCAGGGAGTTTGGGCCTGCACGGGCAAGAGTTTTTTTTTTTTTTTTTTTTTTTTGGCTATTAGGCACATTCATGGTATACAATAAAACATCAATTAATGAAACTGAAGTTTCCAAACTACACGAATGTCTATTTTCAATGTTTATTAAATCTGTTTAAAATGTATTAGATACAGATTTCGATTTGTGTCAAAATAATTATAATTTTGTTACTGGACCCCATCGATATAAGCCCTGCTTTACACGTGTCCATGACCTTTCATTGCTATACTGTTTTCGATATAATTGCGTGCATATTTTTGTTTGCATGTCTATACGGATGTTTCTTTTTTAATGAACGGATGCATACAACTGAATTGAATGCATGCAGGCCTGTGGATATGTTGTGCGTGTATTGTGTTCACTTGTCTGTCATTTTTTTTTTTTATTAAAGACAAATCAGTTGAACGTCCTTCTATATTGTTCTCCAGCATAGCAATGCTGCGGTGTGTGTGTGTGTGTGTGTGTGTGTGTGTGTGTGTATTTACTCGCGGTTTGTCTCTCATTAGGTATGTTGTTGCCCTGTGTATAGTTTTGTATGATCTTAGATTCCACAATTTATTTTTTCTTCCATGATCGCACTATGACTTTTTTAAATCAGTATCTCTCGAAATCCTCCAAATCTGTCTAACTCCTTTTTTTCACCATTGTGCTTCTATTATCATAAACTCTCAAGACTCCAAACTACAAGTATCATATCGCGGAAATTATTTCAATCAATATTTACTTTGAACAATAAAAATGTCAATCTTGCGCTGTTAAAACACCCAATGTCAGAAGATAATTTCAAATCCATACACCAGCTGTCGAACTATCATTCGACTTTGAATATCAACACGGCAGTTTAATATTAAACATCCTTAGATCCTCGTCACGCACGCGTGTATGGATACACACAATATAATGGCGTTACCAGTCGTTTTCTTTTTATCGTTTTTATGGCAAAGCTGTTGTATTTTGTGTACAAATATGTACGAAATCATTACAAGAGGATAAAAATATACTGCGGATGTAGAAAATGAACAACAACAGCAAACATACCTGCATTGGACGTGACGGATGCAGGCACTAATTTTGCCTTGCAAACATTTACACATGGAAACCAGCATGTCTCAGCGAGGTCATAATACCGGTATATAGTCTGTATAATATGCTGCATGCTTAGCATCTACTGACATTTGAATCCGACTCTCTCGGTCAGCTAACGAACAGATGTATATTGCGTGACTACTATAGAATGTTGAAATGTACATGTCAAGTATATATCAATTTATGAATCTATGTGCTTATTTATTTATTCATTTTTTAAATCTACTTGTTTATCTATTTATTTATCTATTTATCTATTCATTTAGTTATTCATTCAAATGTTAATCCAGGAAGAAAGAAGATATTAGCAGTTGTTTTCATGGAAGTCCTATATGAACATAATATTTCGGGCAGTCAGAGGCTGCAGCCAAAAGATAGTGATAGAGAAGGCTGCAACCAAACGATTGGGAAAGCGTGATCTAAAGAGTGCAAAGAGCTACTGCAAAATGATCAAAAGGGCTGCGAGATTATGACTGAAAAGGCCGCAGCCAAACCCACCAAAGGGCCGCGGGAAGAGCGCAATGGGGTATAGTATGTCATGCCAACCAAATGCCTATAGAATTCGGCATATACAAAATAGGTGGTACAGGTACAATAGATTTCAGACACCCCGACCTGTCCATAGTGATATCTCCGAGCCCATTGTTATGTCCGGAGAAGATGGACACTTCCGCGATGAGCACCGTGAATCGAACATTACCCATTGTCTTTCCAAAAACAAACCTTTGTTGTGATAGCAACGGACGCTGAAACTGCGTGATTGATGGTCAGCTCCGTGTTGCATTTCCAGCAACAGGCAGATTATAGAGAAGTAAGTTTAATAAATGAGTTAAAGTTTTATACCCTGAAATTGTATTTGGATTGATTCCCTGTCTTTTATCGTTGCGAAAGGTGCCGTTGTATTTTTTTTTTTTTTTTTTTTTTGGGGGGGGGGGGCTACGGTTTGTAATCTATTTTATTTTTGATACTGCCGCCATCCAAACGACTGAAAGAATTAACGCTGGATGAGCTTTAATAGATTGCCTTTAAATAGTATCACACTGTACTTATGTGTTTATATATCAATATAACATAACATAACATAACATAACATATTTTTCATTATCCCTTGTTACAATGTGTGTGTGTGTGTGTGTGTGTGTGTGTGTGTGTGTGTGTGTGTGTTTGGGGCACATGGGGCAATATCCCTGAATAAATAACAATTAAGCTGAAAGATTGTAATACCTTTACATGCAATACATAATACCACTCGAAGGCCTACTTCAATTTGTACCATGATTTACAAGTGCTACCTCTACATGCATGTTTTAGTACTTTTCGTCTTTCAATGTACAGAACAAGGCAGAATTTTCCTTTTTTTTTCAATTACAGGCAGGATTTTGTCTCTGTGTGTGTTCTCGTCAGTGTATCTGAATGTTTGTTTGTTTGTTTGGACGATGTTAGAGTGGATATCATTAGCTTATTCGACCCCTGTTGAGTCTCTCATAAACTATAGTCAGCTATTCTTTCTCAATTAAAATTCATGCGCATTGGTGGGAACTATAATTATTGTATGCATGTTCTTACTTTCAAAGAAATGGAAAGGAACCGCGTAAAAGATATTCCTCATAGCTGCGACTCACCTTTCATTCATTCAGATTCAGATTCTCTGTGTCATTTACACTTACAAATTGCCATACATGTTCTCATCCCTTCTTCACGACTACTTTGTACTGTAATTATGCAACACATACTGGTTAGGCCTATACTGTTACAACAACTTGATACTACCACTATCTATCACTACTTTTTTATTACTCACTCTCTCTCACTATTTAGAATCTATGATCTTTTTTATGTGATGTGCTGTTTGTTTTAGTATGTGCTGTTTTTTAGTTGCGTGTTGCATGGTATATATATGTATATATATATATATATATGTATTATATATATGTATATATATATAAATGTATTATATATATATGTATATATATATATATGTATATATAAATAAATAAATATATATATATATATAAATGTGTATATATATATGTGTACTAAATGTATATACACATACATATGGAATCAATATATGTTCTTGCGTGGGGGAACGTCTATATACTGATGTGTGAGAGCGTTCTATGTGCATTCTATTTGCACTTGTTACATATAGGACTATTATTCTTTCTTGATCATAACGATGGCTCTGAAAAGAGACGTTTGGGTTCGATAGAGAAAAAAAAAGTATGTTATTGTGCTATTCTTTTCGTCTAAAAGCAATGAAAGAATCTCACGATCAAATATGGATTTGGAATGACAATTTCATGTTTAAATAATGTTTAATGCTTGCTATTTTACATACCTTTATCATCATGTGCCATTCTTAACTCTCTTTGCTATAAAAGCGGATTGGAAAGACAGCTGCCCGTACTGAGGTGAACCACTAAAAAAAATGATAAAAGAGGTAATGATAATATTACTGCAAGGGTAAAGTATATATTAAAAACCTATAGCTACACCTCTACCAACAGCAACGTCATGCACTTTTCCCTGTGTGTCTAACGTAAATGTTGAAAAGCAGACCAGGTTATGGAGCTTGAGAAAAATCGAACGTATTATTTATTGAAAAGTTATCCATTTTAAATAGAAAATGATGGTTGTTAAAAATCAACGTCCTGATCAAAACCATTGTTTTGACTATTAAAATTGGGGAAAGATGACACGAACACGAAAAGGCAGAGGACTGAGGAAACTTCACTTAAATTGTTACTCAGCTAACAAAACTACAAAGAACACACGCACTCACACACACACTCACACACACACACACACACACACACACACACACACACACACACAAGAAGTAGAATCGCCTCTTCCTGGAAAGAGGTCGATACAACGTATGTCAGTTATCAAGGAATGAACGAATGAATACTTTGAAGAAAAACGTTGGAATCTTGTGGAATACACTTCTATCATACACCCTTCCCGATTCAGGGCAAATACAACCTCGTATGCCCTTGTCAGGTTGTGTGATAATGTGGGGTGTATAAAACTGACAAGATAATCGTTAAGACATGTTCAATGCTTGTGATTCTTTGATATATCATTACACTCTCGAAGTATAATTTGTTTCACGTTTGCTTGCCTTCGATAAAGTTTCTGTATTGTCCTGACATTCTTTCATTTCATTTTGTTTTTCTTTATCCTTTCCATCGCCGCAAATACTTTGGATAAATTTTGCTACAAATTCACATTTTCGTCTTGACTTCGTGGTATATTGTACGTTCTTTGCGACATAGTTCTCAAAGACTACAAAGTGATGACGCATATTTCACAAATAAGAAGCTACTGCCCAAGTTATGCATATCATCTTTCATTTGTTTGGAACTCAACTGAAAACCAAGCATAATTATATTGACACCCATCTTTTGTAATTTTTCCTTCTTTGACGAAGTTGTGTAGTTCATTATGGGCACGTCGTTGATCCCAGAGAAACAGTGCCCTATACAGGCATTTTTCCCTTGAAGCCTTTCCTCCTATATTTGCAAAAGGCGTAGCCTCAGTTTATTATCTGCTACTGATCTCTAACTATGCTATTAAACTTTGCAAAGACGCGTGCCGCCTATTCAATAGCTGATTAATGCCTTGCAAATCAGCAACAGCACCTGATCATTCATCACTACCTTTTGTCTCGAAACGGAACAATACGGGATGGCAAGCAATTGGGTACAAACGTGTCAATGTATTGAAAGCACCGAGATTACCACTCACGCAACTTTTTGGTAGAACTCGTCATTACATAATTACAATGACGAGAGAGAGAGGGAGAGAAATCGATTTTTGATAGAACTGAATATATTGATTGCTTTGATTTTGATTGCTTTTTTCCAACCCGGCTCCTTCGGGAAGCTCAACAGGGAAAGCCTGACACTTAGTTTTCATGTGTTTTGTTTGTTTATTCTGTTTCTCTGTTATCACTTGTATTGTTTTGGAAATGCCAAATAAATAATAATAATAATATTACATGTTGTCATTTTAGATCCAAGCTGTTGGATAGCGTATTAAGTTGATAAAATGCTACTTTCAATCTGTTTTCAATAGAAACAGCAGAGAAGACGTTCACGCGTGATGGCGTGAACAAGTATTTAAAACGGCCTTTACAGCATGTCACACCGCACGACTTAACACATACAATCTTTTCCTACTGTAGCTACATTGTGCAAATCATGACTTCGTGAAAATGAATTAGGGCTATTGCAAATGAAGACGGAATGTAATCATACGGCGCTTCAGCAATTCAGGAGAAATGATAATTAAGCTGAAAGATTGTAATACTTTTACATGGAATACATAATACAGTACAGATGTACCACTCGAAGGCCTACTTCAATTTGTACCATGATTTAAAAGTGCTACCTCTACACGGGGGGCCAAAGAAGGAGCGTTCACGTCGCGGTCCCTGTCAGGAATTTCTCCTGCGAATCCTTCTACCACACTACACAACTACTAGTTCATTACAATGGCTACCAACGACCGATCTGTTGATGAGCGCCAGCGTCATAAACATGGGTCCTTATCAGGACCGGCCCTGAGTATCATCTCATCCAACATTGAAGGTCTCACAGGCACCAAGCAGGATCTTCTGGCTAACCTGTGTATAAAGAACAATTGTGACATTCTTTGTCTGCAGGAGACACATCGTGGGTCTTCACGTATTCGTCCACGCATCGATGGCATGACCCTCATAGCGGAAATACCACATGACCAGTATGGCAGCGCAATTTTTGCACGCAATGGCCTGATTGTGGATAAGTTTTCTATGTCAGACACGGACAACATTGAAGTCCTAACCATTGGGCTTATGGGGATTTCTGTAAGCTCCATCTATAAACCTCCAACTCAGACTTTCTGATTCATGTTCGTCGTTTCACATTTTGGCAAGATTTCACAAACTATCCAAGTCTCTTCTAGAGTGTACCATCTTCTTCAGAGTACCGCCACTTGATGTGTTGATCGACACACAGATTCTGCCATCCACACTCCATGCATGGGCGATTTTGCTGTTTGGTTTGCCTATTCTGGAGAAGGCATCCCACAACAATGCTCTATTTGCATCTGTCAAGTCTTCATGGATCGAGATCCCGGTTTTTTTTTTCTCCTTCAGTTTCTTTCTGTTCATCAACAGGGCCTGGCGGTGCTGGTAGGAAGTCAGCTTGACGATGATGGGTCGTGGCTTGCCGCGCATTCCTTCTTGATGAGGATTCCTTCGTCGCACCCGATGACTGCGATCAATGGCGCTGGACGGGAGATCCACACCAAGCATCTGCTTGGCAATGTGGCATATTGTCTCGTTTGTGTTCTCTTTGTCTACCTCTGGAACTCCAAAGAAACGAACACAATTCCTTCGGGAGTATTGCTCCTGGTCATTCATTTTTGTTTTGAGCTTGCTGATCTCATTCATTGCACCTTCTCTCTCCTTCTTCAGTTGATCAAGGTCTTTTACACACTTGTCAAGTTTGCACTGCAAGTCAAAGACTTTGCCCTCCTGTTGTTCAATGCGATGAAGGAGTTCATTCACTTTGACTTCAATGGCCTCTGGAACGGCATTTTTGATGGCTGTTAGAAATGTATTGTCCTCAAGAATTTCCTTCACCAATGCTGCTGTTTGACGGGTCATTGCTCAGACCAAAGGTGAGAACACAGGATTGCAGAATACCAAATGGGTCAGATGTCCGGTGAGGGATAGATGCTGGTCACCGACCTGTACGTGTGCACTGTAGTATAAAGGTCTAAGAGCTGTACACAGGTAAGAGAGAAGAAATCCACCCCACTCCAAAAAGATCCTGTGGGACTATAATGATATTCTTTGCCACAACAGTTTGAGAACAGCATACAAAAACTATCGGATATCACTCAAGAATATAAAGTTTTGGATCTCCAGGTGTTCAACTTACAGCTTATTCAAACATGCACAATCCTTTCTGTAGATGTGAAATCCTCCAGCACAGTCCAAAAGTCAGAAAATAAGACAAATTAACACGACATCCTTCCACACAACCACGCACAACACTTTCGATTGAATTAAATATATTAATGAAAGATTTAATAAATAAATAGATAAATGAATGAATAAATGAATAAACATATAAGAATATTGAACAAATGAATGAGTAAACAAAGAGATTAATAAATTATTCAATACTTGACATGTCCATTTTAACAGTCTTTAACAGTCACACAATATACATCAGTTCGCTAGCTGACCGAAAGAGTCGGATTCAAATTTTAGGAGATACCATGCATGCAGCAGCAAAAAAAAAAAAAAAAAAAAAAAAAAAGGAAAAAACTAGAGATTGTAATTTGTCATTACTGACAAATTAAGGTGATCCGATTTTTTTTTTTTTATCAATGATTCGAGTCCTGATCGCAATACGCATGACCATACAGGTTTCATCTGTGTTTAGAGACATTGGCCGTGTGATGTTTGGATTCTCATTTAGAAAAGGGAGTCATATCTGCCATCCTTGGTACTAAATTCTTTATACACTAGATAACGGAGATACAGCAACAAATACATATGACCTTTGACCCACCTTTACACTCCCAAGATGGCACCTGAGGAAAAAGTGGTTAATTTGTGAAATGATTCTTGCGACATCGTCTATAAGTGTGCAAAATATGGGAAAGATAGGACAGGTATTCACCAAGGTACAAGATGAAACAGTTATGACATTTGACCCTTATTTACATACCCAAGATGGCGTCTGATCAAGAAGTCGTTATTTTATGAAATAATGTAGGTGACATGAACTACACATGTGCAAAATATGGTGATGATAGAGCATGTTTTTCTTGAGTTTTTGCAAAGAAAGTTGCGCAAAGATAGAAATATTTCAATACATTGTTGATGAGCTTTAATTTCAACCAAGTATTTTGACGTTATACCGACATCGTGTGAAAAAACAAAGGGCACTCATATGATAGCACAAAGTTTCAGCTACAACATATTAAAATCTAGGAAAAATTCACTGAAGCATAAGTGAGATAGTCCTTGATAAAGATAGTCATGTCAATTTTCACATCTAGAAAAACTCCCTCCCACAGAGATAACACGTAATAGCGAAGATTGAGAAAGAAGTACATATGACCTTTGATCCCACTTTGCACACCCAAGATGACATCTGAGCAATTAGTGGTTATTTTGTGAAATGATCCTTGTAACATGGTCTTTATGTGTGCAAAATATGAGAAAGATAGGACATATATTTACCAAGATACAGGATGAAACATGTATGACCTTTGACCCTAATTTACATACCTAAGATGGCGTCTGATCAAGTAGTTGTTATTTTGTGAAATAATGTTCGTGACATGAACTAAACATATTCATAATATGGTGGTGATAGGGTATGTTTTTCTTGAGTTATTGCACAGAAAGTTGCAGAAAGAAAGAAATATTTCAATACATCGAAGATAAGCTTTAATTTCAACCAAGTTTTTTCACGTAATCCCGACAACGTATGAAAAAACAAAGGGCACACTCACGATAGCCCTATGTCTCAGCTACAACATATTAAAATCTTAGAGAAATTCACCGAAGCATAAGTGAGCTAGTGCTCGATAAAGATAGTCATGTCAATTTTCATTTCCATAAAAATTGCACTCCCATAGAGATTACACGTAAACTCGTCAAATTTGACAAGGTTACCTTCAATCCATTTTTTCGAGGTGATGTCAATATCTAACAAAAATTGTGTAATTACATTTATGAAAGAGCATTTCATAAGCTACAACATATTGAAATTTGGGTGAAAATTGGCAAAGGATAAGTGAGATACGCTCGAGTAAACTTCAAATTTGATGACGTCATTTTGAAAATTTACTTTTTTTAATTTATTAAGAAATTTGATATCTTTTAATCATTTTGTCAGCATAGCCAGCCCATGAAATGACATGTACAACTCATCAGCTTTCAGAATATGACAAGAAAATGGGGGGTCACCGTCCATCCTGACGAGTAAAATCCGATTTAAAATTGGCGGTTTTTTGGCATAGTTGCACTGTATATCGCCATTGACGCGCGCGCAGAATTTCAACTTTGACGGGCCCGTATGACGTCATATTGAGTTGGATTGACTTGAAACTTGGTAGAAATATTCCTTGTCATTTCAGATATCCGACCAAAGTGAAGAAACAGGAAATTTCTATTGCATATGAGCTGTGCGTGCGTATATGCGCGCGCGCGTACGCGTCCGTCCAATTTTTGCAATTTTTCAAAAAATGCTCAAAATGGTCTGAAACGTGTGCAAAAAAAAATTGAGCTCGATTTGAGCATACAAATATTTCAACGCGCGCGTACGCGCGCGTTTTGAGATTAAAATGAATTTTGAGAATATGAAAAGAATTCACTTGATTTATAATATATGTGACGTAAATTCCATTGAAATATTTCATTCCATTAATGAGATATGCATGAAAATGTGTTTTCATATAATGACGTCATAGTGACGTCACAGTCGACTGATCACTATGATTTTATAAGATCTGTCGTCTTTGAGACATGATACATATATGGTATAATTTTGAAATTGATAGGCTGCGGACTTTCTGAGCTAACCTCTGCACAACTTTTGTCCAGAAATAAACAATCAGTACAGATACAGAAGGTGATCCGAAGGATATTCGGATCACCTAAATATATATCCAGACTATATATCGGTAGTATGACCTGGTTTCCATGTGTAAATGTTTACAAGGTGAAATTAGTGCCTTCATCCATCACGTCCCATGCATTTATGTTGTTGTTGTTGTTCATTTTCTACACCAGTAGTATATCTTTATACTTTTGTAATGATTTCGTACATAATTGTACACAAAGTACAGCCGCTTTGCCATATAACAGCACAAAAGAGAACGAAAAGAGAAAAAGAAAACGACAGGTAACCGCGTTCTATGGTGTGTATCAATACATGCGTGCGTGATGTGGCTGTGGATGTTTAAACTGCCGTGTTGATATTCAAAGTCGAATGATAAGTTCGACAGCTGGCATGGACTTGAAATTGCTTTTTGACATCGGGTGTCTTAAAACGCGTATGATTGACTTTGGTGTTGTTCAAAGGAAATACTGATTGAAATAATTTTAGCGTCATGATACTGTAGCTTGGAGCCTTGAGAATTAATGATGTAGAAGCATGACGGTGGAAAAAAAATACAATGTGGATCAAAACGACATTTATTTTACTATTCATAGTCTACACAGATTCACTGCAAGGCTGCAGGAGAAGAGGAGAGATTTTTGTCTTTGGAATGACTCACTCCAATAACGTAAGAGAAAAGGAGAGAAAAAAGGCACACACACACACACACACACACACAAAACACACACACACACAAAAAAAAAACAAACTTGCAATTCCATAGATCAAGATGATGGGGAAGAATATACAAACCACAACACAGTAACTAAAAGTCACGAAAATGTTGGATAGAATGCGTATGTTTTGTGTATATTTTGCTTTTATAAAGTTGTTGAGTTTCCCGGTTGTCAGAGTGGACTGAAGTCGTAGAATGAAGACAATTCATCGTGGACACCAGAGATTAACGGGTTTTCTGTTCCGAGGTGATATTCATATTCTAACGGAGAGGGCGCTATATTGCTAAAACGAAACGTACGCACTCTGACGCCCAGATTTTGTGAATGGTCGGCTCCTTGAAAAAAGCGCCGCACGGGCCAAATGCTAAAAGCGCCGCGCAGCGGGCTTTTGAATGGGGGGATTTAAAAGAACGCGGCGAAACAACAGAAGACCGCTGAGCGGGAGCGCTGCGGTTTTGCTGGAGCATGTAATCTGCCAAGGCGCCTTAAGAGTGACCTCGCCGTAAACTCCATCCCCCACAATTTCCCTCTGCTTCCGGGTCAACCTCCAAAACGTACACCACAAATACACTACACGTGAAAAACCTATGACGCACGAGACAACAACATCATCTTTTCTTCCCATGCGCTTGATCTCTGAAACTGAACACGTCGAACTCGCTACTGTATTCTATATTCTTCTCCAACGCTAAAAAAAAAAAAATGTTTTCGACGAATATCTTCATAAAGGCATAAAGTCATCAGTGCAGTGCTATCTCTGCATACCATGACAGAGAAAAAGAGTACCAGTAAGCGAGTCCGACAGGGTTGGACTAAAGAATTAATAGACGCCTTGTTAGCAGTGTGGGCTGAAACTTCCGGTTTTGTGGTTTTAACATCGAGTGGGACCCACTCGTAGTTACGGGGGGCAGAAGCTTAACCTCGAGGTTTCGTAACCTCGAGGTTAATATTCGTCGTGTGGACACCGTCGTAGTTAGGGGGCAAGAGCTAAACCTCGAGGTTTCCTAACCTCGAGGTTAGGGCCTGCCGTCTGAACGTAACTTTTGTAAGGATTCTTACCTTCTTCTGTAATCTCGACTTGATCTGCCTTGCCCTCCCACTCTGCCATGGCGACAATGAGTCTCAGGATTTTTCCACAATCTTCGGGCATGGCTGGACGAACCACGTATCGACTCACGAGCTCGGGATCGACTTCGTATGGGTCTATCAAGAAAAAGATACCATACACTTAAGGATAATAAAGCTAGAACATGATCGAATTCATTGTTGAAAAAAAAAGAATACATACCCAATCTTTGTTCTGTTAATAATGTCAAATAACCTTTATTTGAAAATTCAACAATATGTGCGTGTTCCTGATTTTTTTTTTAATGCTGATGCATTCCTATTTTCCACTTAGTTTTATAGGACTTAAATCTGGATGGAAAATATATCATATAAACCTAGGTATTTTCTAAATATAATTCGATTATATAAAAGTTAACTGACCTGATGTCGTCTTCACCTGGTTTGTCACCGCTTTTGCTTTCGTGACGTACGACCCGAGATTTCTCCTCTGCGAGCCTTCGTAGCTGAAGAACTGACTGAAATCTTCGATGGGAAAGTTCCTAATCAGTGTTTTGCGCAAACACATTGCAATGCGACTAAACCCCTCTTTGAATTTGTCGGCTGCTGGTGTTGCGTTTGCGATAACTGTGGCGGTACTGGAACGCAGTGAAGCCAACATGACCCGCAGTGGCACACTCGAAAGCATGGTACAGAATTTTGTATTCGACCGACAGTGGAGCACACAGAAAGTTGTAAGTCACTTCTTGTTGTGCAATCACATATACCTTCCAAGAGCGAGGAACCCGATCCCTCAAAAGGTTATAACTTTTTGTGTTATGAACGGAGCTAGGGTAGATCTGTGCTTATATCTGGACGTGTGCCAGGATCATGAGGACGTTGTGAAAGTTGGTTTCCTGTATTGGAAGTCAATGCATGCATGGGTCTACACTCATGCATGCTTCAAACACTTAATGAACGATTTCTTCTTGCTTTTGATATCGATATTCTCCACATGACATGTCCCTAATTTCATCGCAACTGATGACGCTTTCCGCTTCGTTTTCTCTTATAGGGATGACCCAGTCGGAGCATCCTAAGGTCATACTGCTTTTGTTCTTTGCCCTTCTTTACACAGAGACACTCCACAATAAAAAGAACTATCATGGTATTCCCGTTACCGGACATGCATGGAGTCTCATGCGAGATTGCTAAACCGTGTTTTCCGCGAGAAGAGTATTTGATTTAAATTCCATAAGCTCACCAGGAAACCAATTACATTCATGTTTTATTGTTGATTTCTTTTTATTTATTTATTTTTTTGGTCTAGGGTATACGATGATTTTGTAAAGTCTTCCGGCAATTAGTTGCAGTACAGTCGTATTGTAAATAAATGTATAAAAACAATAAAAATGACATGGTGATTTTACTACCTTGGTCTTGTGATTTTGTAGGTTGTAATGCTCATGAAATATTTGTGGTGCCAGCAGGAAAAGCGCTTATGCTTGATTTATTGAAACGTAAGCATCCAGAGCCACTAAGACCACGACTTAATTAATATGCCTAAGAGACCATCATTTAAACATTATGGTGCGATGTGGTAAAATCTGTTTTTCAATATATTATTCATTATTACCTATACGAGGTAGTTTTGCGAGGCAATTGCAGTTTATATTTTGCAGGGTTAAAGGTCAGCAGTTGTTATTTTGCAGGATTAAAGGTCAGCAGGCAATATTCGTTCGCCTCTGCCGGTTTTCGCCACGTCGCTGAGTGTCGGTTACACACACCGTACCGTACACAAAACATTAATGTGTGCAAACAGTGCAATCTTCCGGTTTTCGCCATTCACTTTACACAGGGAGGTGGGAAGAGAAAGAGTGGGATCTCTCTCCCCACCTCCCTGCTTTAAATGTTAACGTTCCGATCGACCACGAAAAGAAATCATTCCAGGACGTCGCTGGGTGTCGGTTACACGCACCGCAGAAGAACGCTGATAAATCAACTCATACAAGGTCGACCACTTACAGCAGCACTACGCGTCAAACAATGACTAGTCCATTTGTCCATTGCAGAGAGACCATCAGTTTTACAACTCTCCAAATTTAAACAGAAGTAAAAATAAAGTGTAAAAGCGTTCAGATATTTGGAGTTCGCCTGTTACAACTACATATGTATCGTTGAAGTTGGAGTTGAATGATATACATTGATGAACAATTTTTCAATTATTCGACATGTTGATGATCTACAGGTAGTCAAATGTGGCTAGATCTATTATATATCATAGTGTATAGCCGTATTCACATATTTTATTAATTTACCTAGGGGATAGGTAATAATTATGATATTGACTGGCCTTGAGGGAGATACCAGATAGATATTGCCAGCACTGAAAGAATATTGCCCTCGTCTTCGACTCGGGCAATATTCTTTCAGTTTGGGCAATATTTTCTGGTATCTCCCTCGAGGCCAGTCAATATTATATAATTGTATATATATATATATATATATATATATATATGAAGAGTTTGTCTGCAAAAACCGATAAGTCCATTTTTGAAGATTTTGAAGCACGGTCACTGTCATAAAGTACAAAATAATACCTTTTAAATGATATATTGGTCACTACATATAAAGGTATATTTTTGAAGTTATGGTCAAAAGAAGCAAAAATTTTCTTATTATTCTCTTTATTTTTCTTTACCTTTTGGTTTAATCGCAAATATCTCCATTTGACAAATATGGACTTATCGGTTTTTGCAAACAAACTCTTCATATATATATATATATATATATATATATATATATATATATATAAACGAGAGTAAAGAGGCGGTAGACGTTGCTTAATCCTCACAAGTGAGTTTACTCAAGCTTTCGGGCTTCCTGCCCTTTGTCAAGACTGGGGACAAGATACAAAACATGGATATCATATACACAAATAGAAAATAATAATGATGATCAAATATTAATAGCGGAACTGATAACTACAGTGAAGGAGGCAGAGACGGCAGGGAATATATACAATCACAAAAAAGCATACAAAATATAAACATTTATAAATACAGTGAACATCTGCACACACACACAATGGATACGGATGTGTGCGCACAATCACACATGTGAAACTCCTCGCGCATGTCAAAGCAGACAACCATAATATAAACAATAACGGCAATTAATGAAATCATAATAGTAAGTAAATCAAGGAGTGTATGTATGAATAAGTGGAACATAGGTACACACAAAAAGAGCACATAAGTAGCGCCCTTAACCGGGAATGAGTGTATAATAATATGACGGCAGGGAATAATTGCACAGGTGGGAGTGTATATGCATCAATCTTGCATAATATAACTTGCAGATATACAATCACAAACAAGCATACAGAATATAAGCATTTGCAAATACAGTGTACGTATGACTAAACAGTATATTACACTATCTTGCCAAAAAATGGATGCAGGCACTTGCAACCACACACACACACACACACACACACACACACACACACACAGATATACATGTACTAACAAACAGGCACACACACACGCACATGCAGACACTCTCCACAACCCTACTAAACCCCACCTCATGCTCTAATAACCCCATCACTAGCCTCACAACCTCGCTGAGCTGCCCTCCTAGCCCACACACAACACCTCACCCTAGCTAACAGGCCTAACTTCAACCACCACCACAGTAAGTAACAATCAGCACTTTTACTTCACTAAGTATTATAATAAGAACAACCCATAATGTTCTGAACATTCAATGTTGTCACCTTGTTTAGTTGTCCACAGTAGCCCACCCCCGCTTTATGTTTTTTTTTTTCCTCCAATACCACCAGAATGTTCCGGTTCCCCCACAACCGGCTGCAAATTGACTGCTGGCATGTAACCGGGCCAAATGTGAAGTGTGCACCTCACACCGTACGTATTTATAGATCCTGTAACCCTGAATGCAGTTGAACACATTATTATACACCCATTCCCGGTTAAGAACGCTACTTATGTGTTCTTTTTGTGTGTACCTATGTTCCGCGTATTCATACATACACTCCTTGATCTAATTACTCTTATGATTTCATTAATTGCCGTTATTGTTCATATGGTTGCCTGCTTTGACATGCGCGAGGAGTTTCACATGACTGTGTGATCGGATTGTGCGCACACATCCGTATCCATTGTGTGTGTGTGCAGATGTTCACTGTATTTGTAAATGTTTATATTTTGTATGCTTGTTTGTGATTGTATATCTGCAAGTTATATCATGCAATATTGATGCATATACACTCCCACCTGTGCAATTATTCCCTGCCGTCACATTATTATACACTCATTCCCGGTTAAGAACGCTACTTATGTGCTCTTTTTGTGTGTACCTATGTTCCGCTTATTCATACATACACTCCTTGATTTAATTACTTTTATGATTTCATTAATTGCCGTTATTGTTTATATTATGGTTGTCTGCTTTGACATGCGCGAGGAGTTTCACATGTGTGATTGTGCGCACACATCCGTATCCATTGTGTGTGTGTGCAGATGTTAAGTCATACGCACACTGTATTTGTAAATGTTTATATTTTGTATGTTTGTTTGTGATTGTATATATTCCCTGCCGTCTCTGCCTCCTTCACTGTAGTTATCAGTTCCGCTATTAATTAGATCATCATTATTATTTTCTATTTGTGTATATGATATCCATGTTTTGTATCTTGTCCCCAGTCTTGACAAAGGGCAGGAAGCCCGAAAGCTTGAGTAAACTCACTTGTGAGGATTAAGCAACGTCTACCGCCTCTTTACTCTCGTTTACATACACACTCCAAAAAGATGCGACGACCCAGGGGTTCATCATTAGCTGAAGATATATATATATATATATATATATATATATATATATATATATATATATATATATATTCTATCTACTCTCATCATTGTAAAAATCGTAGTGAAATAATCGAAATTCCATATGCCGTCGAAGGATATTCCAGGTGATTTATAGGCCCATAGTTACACAAATTGAAAATGCCATGATTAGATTTATGGAATATCGTGGTTCTCAGTGAGGAGATAAACCAATACTCTGAAGAATCCAAAACTGTCGGTCGAATACAAAATTCTGTACCATGCTTTCGAGTGTGCCACTGCCAACTGCGGGTCATGTTGGCTTCACTGCGTTCCAGTACCGCCACAGCCGTCGCAACCGCAACACCAGCAGCCGACTAATTCAAAGAGGGGTTTAGTCGCATTGCAATGTGTTGGCGCAAAACACTGATTAGGAACTTTCCCATCGAAGATTTCAGTCAGTTCTTCAGCTACGAAGCATGCTTCAAACACTTAATGAACGATTTCTTCTTGCTTTTGATATTGATATTCTCCACATGACATGTCCCTAATTTCATCGCAACTGATGACGCTTTCCCCTTCGTTTTCTCTTATAGGGTTGACCCAGTCGGAGCATCCTGAGGTCATATTGCTTTTGTTCTTTGCCCTTCTTTACACAGAGACACTCCACAATAAAAAGAACTATCATGGTATTCCCGTTACCGGACATGTATGGAGTCTCATGCGAGATTGCTAAACCGTGTTTTCCGTGAGTAGGGTATTTGATTTAAATTCCATAAGCTCACCAGGAAACCAATTACATTCATGTTTTCTTGTTGATTTCTTTTTATTTATTTATTTTTTTGGTCTAGGGTATACGATGATTTTGTAAAGTCTTCCGGCAATTAGTTGCAGTACAGTCGTATTGTAAATAAATGTATAAAAATAATAAAAATGACATGGTGATTTTACTACCTTGGTCTTGTGATTTTGTAGGTTGTAATGCTAATGAAATGAAATTCAATTCAATTCAATAGTTTATTTATTTCCATCATCACAAAGAAAAGGAAAGAAAAAGCAGCAGAGGCGCGACAAGAAGGCCCGCGATGAGAAGCGGAGGGAGCGCAAAATGAAGCAGGAGGAGGACCGCAAGATGGAAAAAACATAACGACGATGGAAAGTGATACATTTTTTTTTCATTTCTCTTACACTCTTCCGATAAAGGATTTTTTCAATACAATATAAAGTATATTATACACGAATGATGTCGTAAAAAAGAAACAATGCACTTTGTCATGGCAACAAAAATAGTAAATAATCACAATGATGGAAAACAATGTTCCACTAAAAAAGCCACGCTTGTAAAATGTGGAACACTGGAACAAAACAACAACAGCACCAATTTGTTATACCAATAAGACATATTCATTTAAATTCTTCTATATACTATTGTACATATTACTAATTGATATAATGATGTTGATACTACGAACAATACTTACTAGGATTTTAGGATGCAATCGTATAAACTATGTAACATATCACATTTGTGGCACAGACACTATGGGGCCAGGTGTGCCAGAAAAATTGAATGGAAAGGAAGATATGCAATCGACCACAAAAAACATAACGACGACAACAACAATAACACAACTACACAGAAATAACAAAATTTGAGGAAATGCACTCAGACAAATACTGGACAACGAAGAACGAGGAAAAAGTAGCAGGGAAGAATAGAGAAGGAAAAGGAGAGGGATGGAAAAGGTCTGTGGACACACTCCAAAATCTCAAGGAAAAGTGAAACATGACGGGTTTTTTTCATTGAACAGAATTAACTGGTATATTTAGAAAACAAATATTTTTTTTTTGAGTTTATACTTAAATGTAATTAACTTCACAGATTCTTTTAGATCATTATCTAAGCTATTCCAAAATCTGGGTGCGGTATAAACAAATGTATTTTGAGTGTGTACAGTTCTAACTAAGGGAAGATGAAATTCTTTAGATTGTCTAGTGGGATAATTATGTACGTGGCTGTTACGGTGAAATAAAGAATAAAATATTTTGGGTAGATGATTGCAGTTGTAATTAAACATAAATTGACCAAGTTGTAACAAATACAACTCATTTATTTTCAGAATTTTGTGCTCAAGGAAAAGCTTGTCAGTATGTGCTCGGATATGAAGGTTAGAAACGATTCTGAGCGCCATCTTTTGCAGAAGAAAAAGTTTGTAGAAGAAAATATTTGTGGTGCCAGCAGGAAAAGCGCTTCTGCTTGATTTATTCAAACGTAAGCATCCAGAGCCACTAAGACCACGACTTAAGGAATATGCCTAAGAGACCATCATTGAAACATTATGGTGCGATGTGGTAAAATCTGTTTTTCAATATATTATTCATTGTATATATATTCTATCTACTCTCATCATTGTAAAAATCGTAGTGAAATAATCGAAATTCCATGTGCCGTCGAAGGATATTCCAGGTTATTTATAGGCCCATGGTTACACAAATTGAAAGTGCCATGATTAGATTTATGGAATATCGTGGTTCTCAGTGAGGAGATAAACCAATACTCTGAAGAACCCAAAACTTACTACACTAAATGTATCTTTTTTTTTTTCTCTCTATTCTTTTTTTTTTTTTTGGGGGGGGGGTGGTTAATTGTAACAATATCACATATAACAAGTTCACCTATGTAAAATTAATGCAAGCTTTCTTCTTTTATTCCGATTCCGCACCAAATTATTGTATTCTGATTCGACGGCACTATGTCATCATCCTTGTTCGCTTTTACTTGTTATGAATTTTGAAAGCATTCTTATTTCTTGCCCCAATCACTATAAATTCTGTAATTCTGTTCAAATGCACAAGTTTGAAAATCATCCGGGGGTTTCCTTTAAAACAGCACGATCATTTGTCATTTTAGGCTAGTCACTACTTCAAACACTGAAATTCCAATGCAAAATAGTACCATTGGTTTCAAAGAGTTTTATATGGGTCTGTCACATACAATGAAAATGGCAGTCATCATTTTCATCATAATTACGATTATCTATGGGTTGTTATCTGAATAATTATATATCCATATTTCAGATTTAGATTCAATTCGGTTTTTACAGTCACTCATCAAAAATTCCAAAGACTAACAGTGTGAGCTGACATAAAATTAATGTAAAAACAAAGTGAAACAGTGAAATTCACAACAGCATTGCAAAAAAGTAAAACATACACTCTGAGAGACATATATACATATCATTGAAAAAAAAAATCAAATAAAGACACATTGAATGAATGAATGAATGAATGTGAATTTATTATCCAATACAATTATCATAATCAGTGTACATGTTTATGAATATACAGTCACATTGAAAAATGCAAGGATTATAAGGAACCAGAAAATAGCATGAATGCTACTCGAGTCTGGCCCCTTGACGTTCAGACAGTTACAAAGTCTTTTTTTCTTATCGTTTTAATTGTGCAGTAATGAGTTATCACATTAAAAATCACGTTAAAAATTAGCACCTAAATAAATGAGACTTAACTATGAAAAACACAGCAAAGGGAAGATAAGTGTGTAGAGAAAGAGAGAGAAAGATAGAAGAAAAATGAAAGAATAGCAATACATACAGCCTAGGTGGATGACGCAGCCATCAAACGTCTGACGCGTCGAGACCACCGTCCCAGCCAAGTGACATGTCCGACGTGGCGAGGCCACGAACAGTGGAAGCATCCACCCCCCAAATCCACCCGACCCGTCCCAGCCGCCACCCTCCCACCATCGACCATGTTATATATATATATATATATATATATATATATATATATATATATGATAAAAACCTAAAATGGCATTAGACTAAAAACGCTTTATCGTGGCGAGGAAAGCGCATGATATAGAAACAAGACACCAAACAGGTTAGTCATCGCATTCTTCATCAGCGACCAGGATGCGATGTGATGTTAGATTAAAATCCGTTTCTGAAGCAGACATACACACAAGGGTATACGTCTGCTCCTGGTTGGACGGATTTCAAAACTAACCTGCTTGTGATGGAATGAACTATATATATGTGTGTGTATATATATATATATATATATACAGCAAAAAAGAAAGTAAACACATTTTTCAGTTCATATTTTTCATAGAAGATTTTAATAAAAATCATTGTGTCATATACCATATTAAAGGTTATTTTACTGGCTATCAACTTGGTATGTTTATACAAAGGGAAACTTTACGCATGAGGGAACACATTCGTTTTTGTCCTCTAAGGCACAAAAGTAAAATTCCAGAAATTGACATGTTGATATTTCATTTGCAAATGCCCTTTAAGATAGCAATGATAACAAAAGATCAGCGTAACGCAATGAGAGACAAGAATGAAATAGCAGAATTGAGTTTTCGTTCCCTTGTTTCTCTGAAAATTCTGAAACAAAAAACAGAGAGGAAATTGAAGGGAGAACATAAGAAATTTCTGGCAACTCAAACTTTAAATGATATAAGTAGTAAGCCGCAAAGGTGATAAAATGGACAGAATTTCTTCATTTGATTTTTTGATTAACGGAAATTTAAGAATCCATAATAATGAGACAAATACAAGAACCAAATATTATTTCAAATTTCTTAATTTGGAATAACATTTCAAATTTCTACCATCTTTGGTACCATAGCTTGTTCTCTTAATATGTCTTTTGAATATGGATTTGACGGAAGATTCTTTATTTTTCTCCACTTTTTTTGCCTTTCTTTATCTTTGGAGGGTTACAGAGATATTTTAGAGATCATAAGTTGATTTTTTCTTATTGTGTTGAATTTGTCTTTTGTTCTCATTGTCATACGGAAAAGCACATACGCATGAATAACAACTTGTCCATTTTTTGCAATTTTTACTTTTGTGCCTTAGAAGAGTGAAACGAATGTGTTAACTCATACTTAAAGTTTCCCTTTTTATTGAGCTAATAAGTCGATAACTAATAGAATTACCTTGAACATGATATATTATAAGACATCAATATTGGCCACATAATCTATGAGAAAAATGAAATTGATAAAGTGATTACTCTCTTTTTTGCTGAGTGTATAATTACGTATACTGCATATAATATGTCCGTCTTTCATGCAAGTAGAGATTTCCACTCATTTCATTATATATTTTATTTACATTTATTATGTATATTATAACTGGTAAGCAAAAGAATATTTCAACATTTCAAATTATGCGTGACGGTCAAACACTCTCTAATCCTAGGGATGTAGTATGCTGTTTCAATGAGTATTTTGTTGATATTTTACATTTATTTACATTTATTATGTATACTATAATTGGTAAGTAAAAGAATATTTCAACATTTCAAATTATGCGTGACGGTCAAACACTCTCTAACCCTAGGGATGTAGTATGTTGTTTCAATGAGTATTTTGTTGTCCCCGCCGAACGAGTTCGAGCAGGGGACTATGAAACGGGCTCCGTACGTGTGTGTGTCCGTGTGTCCGTGTGTGTGTCCGTGTGTCCGTGTGTCCGTCTGTCCGTCCGTGCGTCCGTGTGTGATCAAAATGTTCAAAATGCTACTCCTTCGCCATTTCTAAACTGATTTTGATTCTGTTTGCTTTATATGATAGCACTACATGGGAGCTTTGAAACTTTTATACAGAATTTCAGTTGTGACCTTTGACCTTGACCTTTGACCTACATTGTACATTTTGCTTCAAAATGCTACTCCTTCGCCATTTCTAACCCGATATTGATTCCGTTTGCTTTATATGATGGTACTAGGTGAGGGCTTCAAAACTGCTACACAGACTTTTGACCTTTGACTTCTTTGACCTTTGACCTTGATTTTTGACCTATATTGTACATTGCCTACAAAATGCTACTCCTTCGCCATTTCTAACCCGATTTCGATTCCGTTTGCTTTATGTGATGGCACTAGGTGAGGGCTTCAAAACTTCTACACAGAATTTTGACCTTTGACTTCTTTTTACCTTTGACCTTGATTTTTGACCTATATTGTACATTTTGCTACAAAATGCTACTCCTTCGCCATTTGTAACCCGATTTCAATTCCGTTTGCTTTAAGTGATGGCACTAGGTGAGGGCTTCAAAACTTCTACACAGAATTTTGACCTTTGACCTCTTTGACCTCTGACCTTGATTTTTGACCTGTATTGTACATTTTGCTACCAAATGCTACTCCTTCGCAATTTCTAACCCGATTTCGATTCCGTTTGCTTTATGTGATGGCACTAGGTGAGGGCTTCAAAACTTCTACACAGAATTTTGACCTATGACTTCTTTGACCTTTGACCTTGATTTTTTACCTATATTGTACATTGGCTACAAAATGCTACTCCTTCGCCATTTGTAACCCGATTTCGATTCCGTTTGCTTTATGTGATTGCACTAGGTGAGGGCTTCAAAACTTCTACATAGAATTTTGACCTTTGACTTCTTTGACCTTTGACCTTGATCTTTTTACCTATATTGTACATTTTGCTACTAAATGCTACTTCCGGCGGGGACATATATTACGCACCGCGTAATTTCTACTTTTCCTTGTTGATATAGGTCCTAGTCAAGCTTCAAAAATAGATCCCACACAAACTGAGTTTTTGCAGTATTTAGGTGCGTCAAATGATAATTCATTATTTTTTAAACCAGCAGATTATGGTGAGATTCTTGACATTGTTCACTCATTAAAATCAAGTTATGCAACTGGTCATAATGAAATGAGCACGTATTTTTTAAAACAGATTATTGGTAGTATACTGACACCCTTAGTGTACATTTTGTAATTTGTCACTCTCAACTGGTACAGAGATGCCAAGTTAAAAAAACTTTTATGAGTGAGATTTTTATGACCCGGCGTCTCGGCGCTCGCGCGCATGCGCACGCGAACGAGGAGGGTGTCCCACTCCCATGGTAGGGAGCTTTTTTTTTTTTAATTATTAGCTTTTAATGATGCGATCTGGTGCATACTTCAGTGACTATTTTTTACTAATTTTGAAAGGCAAAAGGGAAATATACCTTCAATTGCAACTATCACTTTAATCCTTTGAGCTATGCTCCTTATTTTTGGCCCAAATTGCAGACTTCACCAGATGCGTGAGAAAAATGGGTGCCATGCGTGAGATCGTGAGACACCCTAAATGCTTGAGTCTCACGCAGAATGCGTGAGACTTGGTAGCTCTGCTGGTATATTTCCGAATGCATGTAAAATTGCTAAAGTTATTCCAATATATAAAAAAAGACGACTCTTCTCTTGTATCAAATTACCGTCCTATTTCTATTCTTCCTAGTATACTAAGGTAATAGAAAGGCTTGTATATAACAGATTGTATGATTTCTTGACACAATATGATATATTTAACCAAGACCAGTATGGTTTCAGGAAATTTCATTCAACAGATATAGCACTAGCATAATTATTCGATAGAGTGTCGACTGCCTTAGCTGAACAAAAACATGTCATCGGTGTTTTCATGGGCCTAAGCAAGGCATTCGACACTCTTGACCACACTCTCCTCATACGTAAATTGCAGTCTTATGGTGTTCGTGGCATTCCACTTGAATGGTTTAAAGATTACTTGTCAAATAGAAAGCAATATGTGTACTATGAATCTGTTAACTCTGAAGTATTGTCTATACAATGTGGAGTCCCAAGGAGGCATATTGGGACCGCTATTATTTTTAGTGTATGTAAATGATATTTCAAACTCATCTAAGTCACTGCAATATATTATGTTTGCTGAGGACACTAATGTATTTTGTTCCAATTCTGATTTTCATTCGCTCTTAAGAACTCTCAATACTGAATCACCGAAATTATCTATGTGGTTTAAGAGCAATAGATTATCACTTAATCTGAAAAAGACAAATTTTATGTATTTCTATAACAAGAAGCACAATAATGAAATGCAACATTTAAATATCATGGTGGATGGTGTATCATTGGAACAAAAAGAGAGTATTAAATTCCTCGGAATATATAAATGAAAATATGAAATGGAACGTTCATGTACAATATATCTCTGGTAAAGTATCTCGTAATGTTGGTATACTTCAGAAGTTAAAGTATTATGTCCCTCAGAATATTTTATTTATGTTATATAATTCGTTGATATCATCGCATATTTCTTATTGCAACATTGCATGGGCAACTTCAAAAAGCCACATTGATAGTATATTACTTTTGCAAAAGAAAGCTATACGTATATGCACCAACTCAGGTTATCGAGACCATTCAGATCCTTTATTCGCAGAATTAAGAACACTTAAGCTAAATAACATTATTTTTTTTTTGCAAAACTCACCTTTTATGTTTCGCTTACATAATGGTCAGTTGCCATCTTCTTTTTACTCACTATTTTAATTAAACAAGGAAATCCATTCTTATCCAACAAGACAATCTGATAAGTTTCACTTGTATAATCCCAAAACAGTGATGGCTCTGAAATCTGTCAGACACACTGGACCCGATGTTTGGAATTCTCTTCCTTCTGAAATTCGAAGTTTAAAGTCCATGTATTCTTTTGGGAAGGCTGTAAAAACAATGTTTTTACCTGAATATCAGTAATTCCATCTTCATTGTTAATGTATTATACACGAAATCCTTTCGTAGAAATACCGACGAAATTAATCTATTACGTAATAATGATTATGTAACCGACCATGACCTGTATCAACTGTCCACCTGTACCTCGGTGAGGAAATATTTTGTCATGTCTTGCTAATCAGTGATACAGGTGACTTTACTTTGTATAAACCTTTAGTGAAAGCAGACAAACCTCTCCTTTCCCTTTCTCCTTTCAACTATCCTATCTCTATGAAAGTCATCCCTCCTTCCTATTCTCCTTCCGATGTATATTATAATATTATGTTATGCTACGGGGCTGCTCGCAAATCAAGCTACGCTTATGCTGTAGCCCCTCTGTATTATTCACTGTTGTATGTTTTTGTTGTAATTTTGCTGTACATTGTACACAGGCAATGAACAAGAAAATACTTATGTACATAATATATATTTATGTCTGTACATGAATGTGTGTATGTACAACGATGATACAGAAACCAATAAATCAAATCAAATCAAATCAAATCAAATCATATAATGTATTGATCCTGTATAAGTATGCATATGTAAATGTTAAACTGTATTTGCGTTTCGTTGGAAATGAAAATAAATGAAATGAAATCATAGCGTGACGGTCCACGGCGACATGTTTCATGAAAGGACAGAAGCTAAGTAAATTATAGATGACAGTGAAATTAATGTGCATAATCGACTGTTGGCAATGTGGGTTTTCAAACCCACATACACAGCATTTCATACATGTCATAAAGATTATTATGTGACACCACGCGAATTTCACCTTAAATGATCTCTGGCAACCTCCCAAATTCAAACAACGGAGCTGCAATAATTCTTCGATATGCAGTAATAATGCAGTTCCAGTGCTCAGGGCCACATTGCTACGTTGCGGAAGACAGACGGCGTCATTAATACTCGGGGTGATCAGGGTATCAAAGTACCATTTAGGGACGACTGGTGACGAAAATTCAAATACTGCTTGGAACTCAAGTCCCCCGTCGGCTGTTCTAACTGGAAAATGAACAAAATAACAATATCCTAACTTCAACAGAAAATCAGCAACGGGATAATGAAGACCGCCGCAACAATTCCAATTTCGCCGAATCGCTACCCGTGCCATATCCCGTTGCTTCCTATACAAAACGAATATGGAAAAAACAAATATCGAGCCAAGCAGGCTCAATAAAAGGGAGTTGTAACTGTCTTATTTCCTTTGAACCATGTTCGATGCTGCCAATCCGAAATATTTGAAACGTGTGTCAAACTAGATCTGCCGCGTACATTCAAAGACAAGTGACTTGTGTCTCACTGCATACAATCTGTACTTACTAGCTACTTTCTAGGAAGCTATGTCATTGAAATGGTAATTACTTTTCGCCATCCCTATATACTTATAAAAGATAGGTGATATATGAATGTTAAAGATACGGCGGTGCGAGAATAGAAATTGGGTAAAAAAAGAACGAAAGAAAGAAAAATGAAAACTACTGGACTGGCCATGCCTGAGCAATAATTTGATAAATCAATAAAGAATTTCACTTGAAGATTATTCCATATCAGTTTTATTTGTCGGAATTATCATACGATTATGTCGAAAAGCGATTAAAACCGGCTTTCCAGGATTGTACAGTTTAAAACACTTTCACATTAAACAGTTCTGATTCACACTCTTCCCTATATTATATGGACGGGATTTTACTTTTGTCTTATGTGCTATAGGTGTAGCATTAACTGAGATTGCATTTTAATCGATGACAAAGCAAAATGTATCAAAAAAGCAAGAATCCTGTTAACGTTCAAAATGAATACTCAGATTGCTTAGCAAGCCGTTGGCAGCAAGACGGTAGCATCGATCATTGAAGGCACAAATTCATCTGCGGAATTCTTTTGTAAATATATCAGTAGAAAACTGATGACTGTTTGAAAAGTTACAGCCAGTTGGAACTTAATCGAACCGATATCCTATCATTTTTTATTTCCTATACTTTTTGAAATGTGAAGGAAATATTAGGATTCTGAGTCAGTTGTAGACATTTCATTCATCATGAAACACGGAAAATATGATTTGAAATAAAATACATTTTCTACAATGGGGATCTAGATTTCTTCTTCTTCTTCTTCTTTTTCTTTTTCTTTTCCTCCTCCTCCTCCTTCTTCTTCCTGATCAGTACAGTCCACCTTTGGTGTATTGTCACACTTTTGGCAGGCATGGTGTAGACATGCATGTTTATGTACAGTGCAGAAAATGAAAATAAATGAAATGAAATCATAGCGTGACGGTCCACGGCGACATGTTTCATGAAAGGACAGAAGCTAAGCAAATTATAGATGACAGTGAAATTAATGTGCATAATCGACTGTTGGCAATGTGGGTTTTCAAACCCACATACGCAGCATTTCATACATGTCATAAAGATTATTATGTGACACCACGCGAATTTCACCTTAAATGATCTCTGGCAACCTCCCAAATTCAAACAACGGAGCTGCAATAATTCTTCGATATGCAGTAATAATGCAGTTCCAGTGCTCAGGGCCACATTGCTACGTTGCGGAAGACAGACGGCGTCATTAATACTCGGGGTGATCAGGGTATCAAAGTACCATTTAGGGACGACTGGTGACGAAAATTCAAATACTGCTTGGAACTCAAGTCCCCCGTCGGCTATTCTAACTGGAAAATGAACAAAATAACAATATCCTAACTTCAACAGAAAGTCAGCAACGGGATAATGAAGACCGCCGCAACAATTCCAATTTCGCCGAATCGCTACCCGTGCCATATCCCGTTGCTTCCTATACAAAACGAATATGGAAAAAACAAATATCGAGCCAAGCAGGCTCAATAAAAGGGAGTTGTAACTGTCTTATTTCCTTTCAACCATGTTCGATGCTGCCAATCCGAAATATTTGAAACGTGTGTCAAACTAGATCTGCCGCGTACATTCAAAGACAAGTAACTTGTGTCTCACTGCATACAATTTGTACTTACTAGCTACTTTCTTGGAAGCTATGTCATTGAAATGGTAATTACTTTTCGCCATCCCTATATACTTATAAAAGATAGGTGATATATGAATGTTAAAGATACGGCGGTGCGAGAATAGAAATTGGGTAAAAAAAGAACGAAAGAAAGAAAAATGGAAACTACTGGACTGGCTATGCCTGAGCAATAATTTGATAAATCAATAAAGAATTTCACTTGAAGATTATTCCATATCAGTTTTATTTGTCGGAATTATCATACGATTATGTCGAAAAGCGATTAAAACCGGCTTTCCAGGATTGTACAGTTTAAAACACTTTCACATTAAACAGTTCTGATTCACACTCTTCCCTATATTATATGGACGGGATTTTACTTTTGTTTTATGTGCTATAGGTGTAGCATTAACTGAGATTGCATTTTAATCGATGAAAAAGCAAAATGTATCAAAAAAGCAAGAATCCTGTTAACGTTCAAAATGAATACTCAGATTGCTTAGCAAGCCGTTGGCAGCAAGACGGTAGCATCGATCATTGAAGGCACAAATTCATCTGCGGAATTCTTTTGTAAATATATCAGTAGAAAACTGATGACTGTTTGAAAAGTTACAGCCAGTTGGAACTTAATCGAACCGATATCCTATCATTTTTTATTTCCTATACTTTTTGAAATGTGAAGGAAATATTAGGATTCTGAGTCAGTTGTAGACATTTCATTCATCATGAAACACGGAAAATATGATTTGAAATAAAATACATTTTCTACAATGGGGATCTAGATTTCTTCTTCTTCTTCTTCTTTTTCTTTTTCTTTTCCTCCTCCTCCTCCTTCTTCTTCCTGATCAGTACAGTCCACCTTTGGTGTATTGTCACACTTTTGGCAGGCATGGTGTAGACATGCATGTTTATGTACAGTGCAGAAAATGAAAATAAATGAAATGAAATCATAGCGTGACGGTCCACGGCGACATGTTTCATGAAAGGACAGAAGCTAAGCAAATTATAGATGACAGTGAAATTAATGTGCATAATCGACTGTTGGCAATGTGGGTTTTCAAACCCACATACGCAGCATTTCATACATGTCATAAAGATTATTATGTGACACCACGCGAATTTCACCTTAAATGATCTCTGGCAACCTCCCAAATTCAAACAACGGAGCTGCAATAATTCTTCGATATGCAGTAATAATGCAGTTCCAGTGCTCAGGGCCACATTGCTACGTTGCGGAAGACAGACGGCGTCATTAATACTCGGGGTGATCAGGGTATCAAAGTACCATTTAGGGACGACTGGTGACGAAAATTCAAATACTGCTTGGAACTCAAGTCCCCCGTCGGCTATTCTAACTGGAAAATGAACAAAATAACAATATCCTAACTTCAACAGAAAGTCAGCAACGGGATAATGAAGACCGCCGCAACAATTCCAATTTCGCCGAATCGCTACCCGTGCCATATCCCGTTGCTTCCTATACAAAACGAATATGGAAAAAACAAATATCGAGCCAAGCAGGCTCAATAAAAGGGAGTTGTAACTGTCTTATTTCCTTTGAACCATGTTCGATGCTGCCAATCCGAAATATTTGAAACGTGTGTCAAACTAGATCTGCCGCGTACATTCAAAGACAAGTGACTTGTGTCTCACTGCATACAATCTGTACTTACTAGCTACTTTCTAGGAAGCTATGTCATTGAAATGGTAATTACTTTTCGCCATCCCTATATACTTATAAAAGATAGGTGATATATGAATGTTAAAGATACGGCGGTGCGAGAATAGAAATTGGGTAAAAAAAGAACGAAAGAAAGAAAAATGGAAACTACTGGACTGGCTATGCCTGAGCAATAATTTGATAAATCAATAAAGAATTTCACTTGAAGATTATTCCATATCAGTTTTATTTGTCGGAATTATCATACGATTATGTCGAAAAGCGATTAAAACCGGCTTTCCAGGATTGTACAGTTTAAAACACTTTCACATTAAACAGTTCTGATTCACACTCTTCCCTATATTATATGGACGGGATTTTACTTTTGTTTTATGTGCTATAGGTGTAGCATTAACTGAGATTGCATTTTAATCGATGAAAAAGCAAAATGTATCAAAAAAGCAAGAATCCTGTTAACGTTCAAAATGAATACTCAGATTGCTTAGCAAGCCGTTGGCAGCAAGACGGTAGCATCGATCATTGAAGGCACAAATTCATCTGCGGAATTCTTTTGTAAATATATCAGTAGAAAACTGATGACTGTTTGAAAAGTTACAGCCAGTTGGAACTTAATCGAACCGATATCCTATCATTTTTTATTTCCTATACTTTTTGAAATGTGAAGGAAATATTAGGATTCTGAGTCAGTTGTAGACATTTCATTCATCATGAAATACGGAAAATAGGATTTGAAATAAAATACATTTTCTACAATGGGGATCTAGATTTCTTCTTTTTCTTTTTCTTTTCCTCCTCCTCCTCCTCCTCCTTCTTCTTCCTGATCAGTACAGTCCACCTTTGGTGTATTGTCACACTTTTGGCAGGCATGGTGTAGACATGCATGTTTATGTACAGTGCAGGTTAAAATGACTACATTTTCTACAGTGCAGCTAAAAACATCCCATTTCCTTCTAGCGGAGTTGAATATCCTTGACCACTTGCTTAACTGAGCTGAAGTGGTGCAGTTGAAGGTATCCTGGGGCAGAGAATTCCATAGTCTGATTGTGTCTGGGAATAATGTCCTTTGGTAGCTAACAGTTCGTGCATATGTATTTCTATGCATTTGCTAAGCAATATTTGATATTTCGTCACCAATTTCCGACAGGCCAAGAACTGAATGGCACTTTGATGCACTGATTCAATCCTGATGCAGCCGTTGTCTGTACAAAGGGACTTGCCCTATTCGGCATGACAAAACTAAATTATTGTTAGTTAGAGGATGTATTCAACGCAAATGCATGCTGACTTTTGTTGATATAGGATATCATGTTCATCACTTATCATGTGTCCAAAAGACGTTACAGACATTATGCTCCAAGTTTTCTATCATATATCATTGCGTTGTTTTTTTCTTTATCACCTGCATACAATACCACCAAAAAAAAAAAATACAAGACAAAATTCTGTCAATGATTTCATCTTTTAGCCGTTGCTACATTACTAATCTGATTTTCAAAAAAAGACTTCGGAATGCACCTCCCCATGAACTGAGAATAACTTCATGTTTTCAAACAGTACCCCCCCCCCCCCGCCCACACACACACACACAGACAGACATACACACAAGCTTGATGAAAGTCGTCAATCACTGACAACTGTTTTAATCTACTGAAATTCTTGCATCTAATTGGCTGAGAACAGATCTTCGATGAAAAGCACTGACAGAGCACATGATGAAGTGCTCCCTGGTATTGGAACATGCAAGTTATAATCATGCTCGGCACAGAAGAATTTCAGTGGCAAAAAGCACAGGAAACAGAGCTGTCGCTTGTGTCAATATGTGTATTTAGGTAAAGTAGTCAAAAGAGGGAAGGAAGTTGCATGATATTAATGTGCTTTGGACGGTGATGAGATAATGATAGAGCCTACCAATATTCGGAGAAAAAAAGCCCTCCCCCCCCAAAAAAAAAAAAAAGAAAATGAGAAGAAGAAGAAATGGGAGCGCTATTAAACTTCCCCACAATAGTAATCTATACTCTTCACACAGACACAGAGGGCTGATCAATAATCAGAACTATATATAATCGAAGAACAATGGCATCCAATGTCAAATGAATAAAACAGTATCAAAAGTGTGGATTGCACATTCTCCGCTATTATGTGGAATAGTCTGCAAGCTTCATTGAACAGGAAGAACATGCAAATTGTTAAAAATGCAGAGAGTACATTTTCATTAAACTTCATGATGGTGATAGATTATTTCACACGAATTTGATATCAATACGCGATTGTGGAATCTGTGCTGAGGAATACGAAAGAGTTTAGAATCTCGAAAGACGGATCAGGTTATTCAAAGCAAAAGAATCAATATTCTGCAATCTATATTTTGAATCCTTAGCCTTTACCATCGTCTTGATTCAGGCAGTGTTAACTGATTATGTTTATGGTTGTTGGTATGGCAAGCACAACCTCTTGGCACTCCAAAAGTCGTGACGATTACCCCCCCCCCTTGTGATTGCTTGAAAGTGTGTGAAACTCGAGTTGTGTGTGTGTGTTTTTTTTTTTTTTTGAATGATTTATAGGCGTGTCACGTAAAAAAGGGAGTGAAAAAATGTGGGAACTCTTTAATTTTAAATGCTGGAAAATCCCCAAACGCAACAAGCCCGCTTAACTTACCCGGAAAGGTGTGACAGGGCCTAAACATGGTTGCGGGTAAAAAGATTTGCGTGCGTACCTCCGGGCGACTACGGGTGAGATACGTGCTAGGTACTGTCATGTGTGGGTCAATTGTGGGGAACTCCTGGTAGTAAAAACTTGTTCTTCGCAAGTCGCACGCAAGGCTTGCCCGGAAAGGTTTGACACGGCCTAAAGCATGAGATGTGGAACGCCGAGTCCTATAGCTATGTCGATTTCATATTTTTATATTACATTTATATACACTCGGTTCATAATTTTCATAGAAGATTTTGATGAAAATCAATGTATCATATACCATTATTAAGATAATTTAATTGGCAATCAACCTAGTAGGTCAATCAAATGGAAACTGTACGCATGAGTGAACACACTTTTTTTTGTCCTCAAAGGCACAAAAATAAAAATTGCAAAAAATTGACAAAAAATTGTCTTTCATTTGCAAATGCCCTAAAATGATAACAAGGGTAACAAAAGGCCACTCGATAATTAGGGTAAAATATGGAAATGTAACTCAATCGTGGACTGAGATTAACACTTTTCCCCCTCCATTCCCCTCTCTTCCCTGGTTCTTCCATCTTTCTTATCATTGCATTTCTCTCTGACCATACAAAGTCTGCATTTCAGATATAAACTCTTTAGTTTCTGATAAAAGATGGAGGAGCATCCGCACTTCCACCGGGCTTTTAAAACAAAATTATTTATTTATTTATTTTAAACCGTTATAACGATGTATACTTATCATTTCTCCCCTCCCCCTATTGCGGTGCCTCTTCTTACTCTTTTGCTGAGATGATTTACTTTGTGGGCTTGTTTATTACTTGCTATAATTATCGTTACACGTAGGCGCCCTACACTTATATCAATTCGATTCATCACATGTATTATTCAGGGCTAGGACACGGTGGACTCGTCAGACTTCCAGAATCCACACTGGGTAATGAGTTGGGTGGATCGTTGCTGTTGCCATAACAATACGTGACAATAATTGTTGGCAGACAATCGTTGTTGGATTTGTTTCTAATGTGTACGCGTGTGCGCGTGTGTGGGTGTTTTTGTGTGTTTGGTATTATTGATAACGATATCTATTCCAGCAGTGGTGGACCTCGTCGAGTGTTGTTCGAGTGCTATTGGACAGAGACTTAAAAGCTTCCGCCCATTCGCAACTTGCTTATAGGCGCTTTTTCTTGACGTCCTGAATATTGCAGAAGGTTTTCGGGCCAACCGTAACGACAGCAGGAATAATACTCGCATTGTGAAGGTGAGAAAGTTATCTGCTGAACACGCTCCTGTACAGCAAAAGGAAGAGACGTGGTGGAAATTTAGAGAAGGAGCAAAGAGTGTTTTAAAATGAAGATGACGACCATCATCAGGTAACCACAAAAACATTGCAAGTAATGTGTATACTGATTTCTTTTTTTTTTTTTTGGTCACATTTTATGGAATTAGTGTCCTCAGGTTGAAAAGAGTGCTGAACCGCACGATTGAAAGCGATTTTTGGAGTACATACAGTTCAAGAACGAAAAAAAAAAGACAAAGCGTCATATGAAAACTGTGCATACATGTAGCCCCGTTGTACATATGGTGTCCCAAAATCTCTAGTATATTTAGTCACGCTTATTACCTTCGTCAAGAAGGTATGGCAGACCCATAAACCTGACATAATATGAACCACTTTTTCTCTTGAGCCTAGGTGTAAGTGTGTATTAATGTTTTGATTGTCTTTATCTACGAATAATTCCCTCAGCGTTGTATTTGTAGTACAGATAATCATTCCAATCAAGATGATCATTCGCACAAAGAACTAAAGCTACCTAGGTTACTCTGCTATACATTGATGTTATTACAGCAGAAAAATCTCCAATCGAAGGCGTAAATGGCTAGTATTGCGAGGCCACATTTTGTTTAAATTGTGACAACTTTAGTTGTTTTTTTTTTCAGGTTTGTAGATACTTTACCGGTGAGTTACGATGAATACAATGGCACGACAAGTTGTTATCCAAAAAAAAAGAAGAAGAAGATTGCTTTATATCATTTTTATTTTCCTGACAATTTGGTAAGTTTATTAATCTCATGATTTAATGTATGTTGTAGAATGGAATAAATTCGAGCGTCTATATATGATATGTAGCTTTTGTGACGTTTACGTAAAGATATGCATGCATAACAATGGTCCAAGGAAAGAGCCCAGAAGCCCTTCTGTCTACCTGATGAAAGTGTACATCTAATTTTTCCTATCGATTGAATGACTTTTCAACCATTGCCGTAAAACACCAAGAATTCGATAATTTGACAATTTCGTATTAAAATGGCATGGACAATAGTATAAACAGTAACCCTTACATAGATCTTTAACCCTATAAAGCCCAAGGGGGGGGGGGGGCACATTGTGCCCCCCTACCATATTTTCGTTGGCCACTCCTACACCTTTTACTCGATTTCAACCAAATTTGGTGACTTTTCCTAAAATCTTATTGCGAACATTTTGATATGTAATTTAGCTATATCTGATATTGCTGGTTGCCATGGCAACCGTAAACTGACAACCATGTTCGTCAGATTTTGCATGATTTTCTGTTCAAATTTCAGTTAACAATATAATAATGGATGGAATGGGGGTTTTCTTGGCTGTAATTTGCTGAAGGACCAAAATGTGAAATTATTATGGTTGTGAATTACCCTGAAATGGTCTTCTTATTATTTCCTTTATTTTTTATATGACATAGGCATCAAACAATAGACATAATAGAAATAATCGAAAATACAGCATTTTCCAAAGACTACCCTTTTATTTTGTGTTATCTTCACATAAGCTTTGCCTGTAATATCATTTCTTCATCATATTATCAATCTGCAAACTTAAAATTTCAATATTTTGGAAATATGAAATATGATACCAATATATGTACCCATTCCAAGCAATACATCATAGGTTTCATATATTTCTTTATATTGTATTGAATAGCGCCCCCACATGTTGACCTTGAGAAATTTCAACAGTAACAAATAGTGAAGGTTGACTTGCTTTTCCTTTGTGGTAAATATGAAAATGATTGATATGAAATAAAAACATATATAGTTGGGATAAAGAAATAAAAAGAAAAAACACGATTTTAGCATATTTCCTATGTATTTCTTTGTATTTTGGTTAATAGCGCCCTCAGTGGATGACCTTGGGAAATTTCAAATGTTGGGTCTTGTAGAGTATGAGTTGCTCTACCCATGTGCCAAATATGACGGTCATACATCATATAATAAAGAAGTTATATAGGGGGGGGGGGGCACAATGTGCCCCCCCTTGGGCCTGGAAGGGGTCAAAATAGCTTGGGCTTTATAGGGTTAAATAAAATACCCATTATTCATTTCCCATCAATAAGTTTATAAATCCAGTAAAGCATGAGATGTGGAACGCCCACTCCTATAACTTTGTCAATTGAATTTATATATATATATATATATATATATATATATATATTACATTTATATAGAAATCTACAGAATCTGGTTTGAACACATTTTCTAACACTTTTGAAAAGCATATACTGTAAGATACCTTATTTTGTTTTTCTTATAGGCGCGTTTGAGACAACTTTTGTGTTATCTGAAAAAAAAACCACATTAGATAATTCACTTAATAGATAATAGATTGTATGAATAATCTTTTTAATCGTATCAGCTTTTAATTCATCAAACCCAGACGCTTCTTCTATTTTAAGCTTGTTACAATCTTACTTAGTCTTTTTTTTTTTTTAAGAGTGGGCAGAGTAGCCACTCATTACCATAAACATTTCTTGTACCACGGTTGAAATTATGGTGAAAGAAAATATTAAATTACTACGAGTGGATTCCAAAAAGTGGTTATTACACATCATACTGATAAGATGAGTACCTTATAATAATTTTTGTTCAACAATGATTATTCATTTATAATGTTTCACCTTTCCATGAGAGAAAGCCTATTTTCCTTCGGTATGATATATCTTAAAGTCTTTACTCTATTATTAACAATGATACGGCACAATATTATCTTGCATACATTCAGCGTATTACCTCTGTTATCATGTGTGTGTGTGTGTGTGTGTGTGTTTGTTTTAAATAACGCCCACACTATGTGTTCGTTTTTATACATTCTTCTAACTCCTTTGTAAAACCATGGTTTATTTTTACAAACATTCTTGTATTCAAACATGAAATTTCAATCCCCATGAACTTCCTCAAAAATATCTCATAAGCTCTTTCTGATGTATCGCTGTCCAGCCAGGATCATTAACATAATTATTATCATCTGCAAATTTCTGCACATTTCTTGTACTAAATTACCGCATTCTAGAATAGGATTTCATTTTGTTTTTATTAGTAACATGATATTTTCTTATAAAGAATAGGAAGGTGATAACTAATATCCTTGAAAATATTCCAGAACAAATGCTAATATCACCAGTGAAAATATTACCTTTCAGAATTTGTGGACCATGATATTAAGGGAAAATGAGTTTGTCATTAATTAATGTCATTAGAATGTAATTTTCATTGTGGCAAGATTTAGCATTCAATAGATGTTGCTTTTTAAGGTATAAGTTTAGGTATGCTTTTGTGTGATCACATTTTACGGAAAATACAGAATGCAACCCCACTTCCTCTTTGCCAACACTAAATCAACCTAGAGTTACCAGTGTTTTTCAGAGAGAAGAAGGAGGGGTAGAGACAAACACCTGAGTATTTTAGTATTTCTGTCATCCTGTCCTCCTTGCTTTTAAAGTCTCTGAGACAATTTTGTGAGGATATAAATCTGATCACTTTATCCAATATGGGTGTTTGCTCCTTGTTGCTTGTTTGGCGAATATAGATCTCGGCTGACCAGCAGCAAAGAAAAGCACGCTCTAAAAGCTTCATTAAGAAGATGAATTATTGACGGCTTTTTTCTGTTTTTTTTTTTTAAATCTAAAATCAGGATAACTTTGGTTCCTTGGCTCGCTTGGATGGCGTTGGTCGGTGAGTTTGTTTTGCCAAGAGGAAAATATCTGTGCAAAGGTTTTAAAGACACTTTGACCTTTATAACTGCACTGGACACTTCTAAAAGTGCCTATTAAACTATCTATCTCTTTATTATTGATATTCATAATAATTATTCCACACTTCATATTCAGGTTTCATATTCCATTTGCTTTCGGAATAAAATATGTTTACCACAACAGTCAAGTTTAGACATGATTTCACGGCCCAATATCTAAAAATGTTCCCAACATGTTAATGTACATGTGTGCCAAATATGGTGCTTGTATCACAAAATGCACAATAGGTTTGCTATGCTGCCCCACTAATAAGGACATACAATGAATGATGTGTAATATGGGGAACCTACTAAAAAGCAGCTCGCAGGATGTAGGTTCAAAAGTTATAATATATATTTATTTACTACATGCTCATTACGAAAGATAACGAAACACATGCGAATTCAATATGTCGAGATTATGATAAAATCTACTGATATCTGATAATATGACAGTATGTCACATGGGTGAGAAAATCTTCTACAGGCTTCTCGTACTGTTACAGACATGCAAATCCGTCCTCACTCAAGATAAAAATACAAAAACAAACCGTTTTACCATTTTGAATTCCCTCTAACTGAAACAAAAATGTGGAGACTTTTTATAAGAGTGAAAAGAAAATTCTGTTTCTCTGTCAAAGTTTAAAAACTTAAGAAGATAGATGAATATGACAGGGACAAGACGTTAAAGCTTCCCGTAAAATCGGTGTTATAACAATCCTGATTCATTCCTAATGTATATAAGATGATCGAGTCGTCAACCTTCGTAAATTATCTCCTTACCATCTGCATACTAATTTTCACTGACCTTACTTTTCCGACTTGAAGGGCAAAAGTACAGTTTTTTTTTCATATGTGTATTGTTAAGTAATGATACCTTAACATTGATGTCTCACTCATAATAAGGTCGATGTTGTTAAATCATGTCTTGATACGGTGCATAGTGACGAAATTGTTCCATTTGATATATTTTTCTTTAATTTTCGGATAACTAGAAAACATTAGACGTCACCATATATGAATCATATTTGATCATCAGATTGTACTTTCAAGAAAAGCTACAGCCCCACCACGTAAAAGACGTACCTATATCGATAACCTATATGTCCAGAAAAGATTATAGACCTTTTATTTCATTTTTTTTTTAACCAATGCCCCTCTCTTTGTCGTTCCAAACTCAACATATTTCAACGAATACAGTTACTACACGACGTACACATACAAAACAATTCAAGTCATACTGCCAAGTGAAAAATGTTTGTATAGTACATGGAAACAGCTGATACATGACGTCTTTAACGTAATAAGTGTGGTATAAATAAGCATTATATTCGTCTCCAGCATTGTCCAGTATTTTAACCAAGTTTATTGTACCGTGTTATTTTCGCTTCATTTTTCATGTCCTCCCTTTTGAACTCCCTTGTGTTTGGTTTTGCCTTTTTGTCTTTGCCGATAACCTTCAACTTTCTTATCCGTTCCGCTGTTTCTGCTGTGTCGCATAGGGCCGGTGGTTGTGGCTCACTCTTCCGCAACATTCCGAAAACCGTCGATCTGCGACGAAGATGTTCGCCAGCAGTCACGAATCCTAAAGCACGTGATTGACAGCCAACGATTCTATTTCGACGGCAATCGGGTATTAGTCTTTAAGCAACGATGTGTCCAACAAGGTACAAGTATGCGTTTGTGTGTGTGTGTGTGTGTGTGTGTTTGTGCGTGTGCTTTTTGCTGCCGTTGTTGATATTACCCTTATGGAACAAACACAGTGTTACCACAGTGTGTTCACATAGTTCACTATGTGTAAACAATGTGTTAACCATGTGGTCACAGTATTGTCACAGTGTGGTATTTGAGATCACATAGTGTACCACATAATTGGCATACCGAACACAGAGTGGCACACATATACCACAGTGTGGTATAGTGTTACGACAGTGTGTTCACATAGTTGACTATGTGTAAACAATGTGCTAACCATGTGGTCACAGCGTTGTCACGGTGTGAGATTTGAGATCACATAGTGTACCACATTATTGGCATACTGAACACAGAGTGACACACAAATACCACAGTGTGGTATATATTGAACTATGTGTAAACCCTGTGTTCATAATGCTACCACAGTCTGGTATTTCAGTTTAAGTGTTTTACCACATAATCCCCACATAGATCACATACTGAACACACTGTGAATCATGTTTGACACAGTGTGGTATATTTTGAACTATGTGTAAACCCTGTGTTGATAGTGTTTTCACACTGTGGGATTTCAGATAATTCATTTACCACATAATCCACACAGACTTGGCATACTGGACACTGTGACTTGTGCTTACCACAGTGTGGTATATATTGAACTATGTGTAAACCCTGTGCTCGGTGTTGTCACTTTGTGGGTTTCAGATCATTCACCTGCATCATCTCCACATACTTGGCATACTGAACACACAGTGTGGTATATATTGAAATATGTGTACTCCTGTGTCCATAATGTTGTTACACAGTGGGATTTCATATCATTGATTTAACAATATAATATCCACATACTAGATGTTAAGGAAAAACACTACATTTTTTTTTTATTTTGAACAACTAAAAAATAATAAAAATAAGCTTTCCTCAAATTTACACAAAAGGTATCCGCTGAATAACGCACAGTTTTGTTGTGTACTGTTTCAAATATTGCAGGGAACAGCATACAACAAAATTGTATGCCTATATTAGCTACCTAATGTGTACATTTGTGGAAAGTTATATTGTCATATGTTTTCAGTTATTCACAATCAAAAGAGCAAAATATTTTTTTTTAAACATCTAGTACTTTGACACACAATGACTCATGTTTACCACATTGTGGTGTATATTGAACTTTGTTTTAGTATTGTCAGTAGGGGATTTCAGATCTTGTACTACCACATTGCATGTTAATCCTTGTAAAACCAGTCTATTTCTAGTTTTGTTGGGGGGGGGGGAAAGCATTTTACCAGTTTGGTGAAAGGATTCAAATATTGTAGTTTATTAATAAATGTACATGTATGTATCAAATTAAAAGAATATACCTCATCACTACATGTACTCCCAAGAGATTTTTATCAAGTTTGTAAAGCCACTTAACTGGTCTGATTATCCAATAAAGTAATAAACCAATAACTTAAAGCTGGACAATGTACAACACCATTTACATCCTTACTGAGAGCAAAGGCATCACTATCATCTTCCGAAACCACAAAACCATGTACAAAAGCCACTTCATTGCCTGTTACTTGCACACAATAATTTATTTTGGTAGTGTGCAGAGAATATTCAATAGTATGGATACAAACTGTGTTTAGAACTGCTTTCTTGTACACTTTAATTACATAAAAATGTCACAGGATATTCTTGCTATACCACATGACTATCACAGGACAATACCACACAGCAGTACCACACAGTAGTACCAACTGGAATATAAAAAAGCAAAAACAAAACAAAATGCATATTCCAGAATCTCATTAATAGGTGAGTTATGCTGCGAATTATGACAATTGATTTAAGCAGTACTTAACCTGTCCTATACTCCTACAGTATTACCTATCAAGTGGGAGTGCTGAGGTACAGAATGTGATACTTCATGCGGTACATGTATTTCTTTGGTATTCCTGTGGTATTCCTGTGGTGACACTGTGGTATTCCTGTGGTAACACTGTGGTATTCCTGTGGTATTCCTGTGGTACAGACTTTGCATAGCTCATGAATATTTATAAAAAGCAACCTAAATTTCAGAAAATTCATAAAATACTTCTAAATTCGAAGTATTTGTGACGGGATTTCCTTTGAACTATTGTCTAATAATGTTATGTTATACCAATGTCATAAATTTTGTTATGAAAAGGTAATTTCATTTTCAATAACAGTGTTATCTACTCAGTAACCGTGCCTTCATGCATTACAAAATATCGATAGACCTGATGACTATGTGGTATTAGATACAATTGATGACTATGTGGTGACTACCACATTGTACTGTGGTGGACTATGTGGTGACTGCCACACTGTGATAGACTATGTGGTGAATACCATAGCGTGGTGGACTATGTGGTGACTGCCACAGTGTGGTAGACTATGTGGTGAATACCATAATGTGGTGGACTATGTGGTGACTGCCACAGTGTGGTAGACTATGTGGTTATAACCCTGTGGTCATAGTGTGTGAGACTGTGGTTTGATTCACATTGTTTTTAATATGTGTTTTGGACCATGTGGTAACGCTATGTCGCACAGTGTGGTGGCGCTGTGTTCACACTGTGGTAAATACACAGTGTTACCACACGTCCCAAAATCACGTATTAAACACATATTAAACACATGTGTTCGACACTGTGTTACACATTGTGTTCCACACTGTGTTCGACACTGTGTTACATAGTGTGGTAAGACTGTGTTCTTTCCATAAAGGTAGTATTGCTAATTTAACAAATTCCATGTTCCACTTGATCAAGTTGTTAGGCGGCTTTGTGGAAATTACCGTTACGACTTTATCTTAGGAACCACCCTTTATACAGGAGTAAGAAACTTTCGCAAATTTCGCGAAGAGCCATGCAAGATTCTCGAAAGCAAAATTCTATAGGGCCTACTCAAAATGTATGAATTACACAATTACATTTTGAACTAAGCAATTGAATGGCAATGACAATTCACGGAAGTTTCAAGCATCTGATGGAGTATTGGAGCAGAAAAGAGATGTGTATTTGCTGGCGCTTAGAAACATCCATTAATGTGTATGATAATGCGTTAAATAAGAATCGTGAATTATTATACAAATGATGCACAGGATAGAGTGCGTTAGTGAAGGTGATAGTGCACTCGAGGGATTGTGAAACATGCACGAGGCGAAGCCGAATGCATGTTGCACTACATTGTAAATACCCGAGTGTGAGCTATACGCCTCCACTAACGCCACGAAATAATCCTGTGCATCATTTGTTTTATAAAATGGGTCGAAAATTCGAAAACTAACAGCATTTTTCAGCGTTTTTCACGTACCTTTGTGGGTCAAGACGTCCGAAGATGTTCGTCCCAAACATTTACGCACGTCGCACTCGGAAATCCCGCACAAATAAGTATGATGTGGGTTGGGTTTCCGGACACTTAAGTTCCCGCATGAAAATTTACTTATTTTACATAGAATATGCACCCTTTACCTTAAAGACTTGGATAGACTCCTCATATAGGCCTACTAGACAACATACTTTGAAAACGGCGTGAGAATTACCTGCTAAATCGTTGGATTTGCCCTTCAAAGTGACTCCATGTACGCGTCCGGTCCCACAACGCTTGGTCTACTGTACTGTACGTATTCTCACGTACGCCACACATTATGCACAAGGGAAGAAAGGCCGGCGGCCGGCAGCCCGAACTACTAGAAGTTGTTTACAGGATTGACAGCGCGTATGCATACAATTCAAAGGAGCCGCCGCGCGCACAGACGATCGGCAATAGGATTTAACACGCAGTGCAATGGGACTGAGTAACCAAAGCACACGTGACTCATTTCAGCGCTTCCTATTGGCTACATTCTTGAACCCATTTTATAATAAAATATTATCGAACTCGAAGGCCTTGTTTGCCTAGTGTCGCACTCATGGACCTGATTTTCCTTGTGTGGAACACGCAGGGCTGTATATATGACTCGTATTCATAGACTCGTGGCCTGTCTGATTCACGGCCCATTTCTTTTTCAATGTAGAATTCATGTAGGTCGTTTGACTCTTGGGCATCGGTCTCGTTGGATGACCCCCAACTTTCACCGTTCACTGTGAGGTAGCTCACAACGGTGAAACCATAATTGCGTTCACTTCTACGACGGAGTCGTCTATAATACTCTCATTAATAGTCTGAATCTTTTATGCTTCCCCTGTGAAACAGATTGTTTGTCGACACCTTGCAGTGTAGAGTCTACATGCGTTGAAACAATAACAGGACACTCTTGTAAGTATCATATCTGTATAAAGTGTCTCTTTCAGTAAAATGCACTTTTTTGTACGCTATTTTACGCGTTCTGCATTGCACACAATCGTAATCTTTTATCATGGTGTATTTATTTGTTTTACCTGTAGGTTTCTGTTATCATTCATTGAGTTTGATAATTGAACATGTCTTGCTGAAGCGTTTATTTTCGCATTTCACAATCATGTCGCATTCTTGTATATGCTTTACAATGTACCTTTGAAAGAATTTATTGGCACTTGAAACCAAGCATCCAAACAGCATTTCATCACATTTTTTTTATTTTAAGGAAGCCTTTTTTTTTAAATTTTCATTACCTGCGTTTCTTGAAACATTATTTTACGCAACTTGTATATGCAAAAAGAAAATCACGTTAAATAAATCCACGCCTTCGTTATGCGACACAAACTTCCTGTTAATCATCATTTTCTGACGGTCTTTATTTGGAAATATTCGGTGATTTCGATCAATTCATTGTTTGCAATCCCATTTCCTACATGTAAATATAGAGAAGAGAGTCCACACTGTTTCTAAAACCTATTGGACCGGATCTTGATAACTGACGTGACAGTGTACATTATCTGGGTATTAGAAGCAGGTTATTTCTGTCTTCGCACGCAATAGAAAAACTCTGGATTATGCGCACACACAGACGCATGAAAAAGAATCAGCAAAAATTACGCCAGACAGGCTATAACGTTGGAAGGCTCCTGTACTGTGAACACAAAAAGACACCATGAATTATAAAATAGTAACAAAGTGAATTAGAAAACAGTATATCTGATCTGTGTACGAACCATGCAAGAAGCAGATGGCTTCGGTTTTAGTTTTATGTTTCTCGAAATGAATTAGCCTACAGTATATCTATGTTGCTATTTCTGCATACGAACCATGGAAGAAGCAGACAGTTGGCTTAGTTTCAGTTTTATGTCTTTCAAAGAGGAAAATTTTGCAGTGTACTTATCAAAGTTTTCATCACGATGCTCATATATAATGAAAGATTCACGTAATCAGGAACCCTGTCTCGTAGACAGTGTCGAACGCACAAAAGGCACGTACCCTCTTGTACCTCACGCGAGCAAGATCATCTGCCAAAAGCACACATAGATATTAACACTCTTTATGGTGTTGAGATAAATCACTGTTAAAGGTATTAGCCCACATTTGTAAACCTGCAGCAATTGGTCTCATAGTTAGCATGGAGTTTGGGTATAATTGCAGTAACACCTGTGCAAAATTTCGTTCCAATTAGTCCATTACTTTCATAAAAATAAATGAAAATGCACCGTATGCATGCGTATAAAAACGCTCGCTAGCTCCGGTCCACCCACGTACTACATGCGTGCGATACATGTGTAAGTTAATGTGCGTAGCTATCCCGCGCTCGTAATTTGATTTTGGGTCGGGTTGACCCGGTTTGAAAATTGATTTTTAAACTATGATTTTCTCTCTTTTATCGAATGGTATAGACAAAGAGCAACAGGTGAGGTATGTTACTGTTATAACTTTTACTTGAAGTCATATTGGACCTGTTTTATGCAGTTTTGATTTTCGTGGGTTTGCAAATGTGGGCTAGTACCTTTAAGGTATCTGCTATACGGCTATAAAACAGCAACAACTTACTATGTTTCAGTGACTAGAACGTTTAAAATGTGAAATCGACATGGTCGGGTTACACGTCACGTGATCGCTTTCTCTTATCGTAATAAACTGCGTTTACACCAAATCTGGCACGGGTCACGAGACAGGCTTTTTGCTATGGTTCGCCGAAAGGAATGATGTCTGATTCTGTACAATGTCACTTATCGTTTATCCACTCATAATTTTGTTAGAAAATTAATCTTCTACTGTTGAATTTTTTGCTCTTGATTTTGATATAGAAATAACATTTTAGGTGATTTTGTACCGAATTATGTTCTTTTAAACAGACTCAGATATGGTTCGTTTTGGCGTAACATAGCAAAACCCAGCTTCTCGCCCGTATCGTGCTTGGTGTAAACGCGCCATTATACCATGATCATCATGTTGGACTCACTTTTTTTTTTCTTCATTATAATTAATATTCTTTAACGGTTGCCTATAAGTCAGTGAAACTTTGTGCTTATTCTTGGCATTCGTTCTGTGTGCAAATTAAGGTGTAACTTTATGTAACTATATTCCACAAGTATTCAATTCGATTCATTTATTTTCATTCTTCTTTTTTCCAACAAAACATAATACAATATAAATCAGGAATTACGTCATAAACACAAACATTCGCTATTGCAATTACCAATAAACACGGTCAAGAATGCATACTGAAGATCTCCAAATACAAAATTGTGCTCAAGTTCGAAGAAAAAAGAATTGAGAGGTCCGCTAAAAAGCAACCTGGTACAGGTGTATATTATGAACCACTCAAAAAACTTTTGAATTTACATACACTTGTCACAAATATAATTTACGACAGCACGGAACAAAACAGGAGAAATACAACAACATGACACATAATTGCATAATTTATGAAAATAATTATAATTGCTGAAAAGATCATTCTACAATACATTGCTTTGTACAATGTTAATTTTCTCAATGGCATTGCAAAAAAAAAATGATATATGTAGGTCCTGTAGCACACAGAGAATAAATCAAATCAAAGCAAATCTAATAAAAACGAATCAAATCTCCAAAACACAAAATATGTTTATCTACTCGACTTATAAACGCGTGTTCAAGGAAATTAGAATCATTAGCAACGACCAGCAAGAAAGATAAATTGACTTTTACGTTTTATACGGACACGACGTAAGTATGGTATTTTTAGTTTGATCTTCTCAAATAGAAAGGTACAATAGTACTTACTAAATCCTAAGTGGATGTACACGTAACGCAGGCGCACATTCTTTTTGTTTACATTTTAAAGGAAATTTAGATATATAATAATCATATTTGCCGACGAAACACTCAGTTCATGTATATTTTCTTTCTTGCTAATGTTTTGGGACAAATTGGGCAAATTTCCTTGCTACATGAGCATGAGAATATAGGCTTTCGAGAACAAACTTAATTTTGAGGAGCTTGCCCCCATTTTTATCAACCCCTTCTTTCTTTTAATGTGTACTTAAAAAGATGACGCCTCCATGTATTCAAGAAAAGAAAGGAGGAAAGAACATTAAATATATAGATTCTGTGTTTTAATTTTGGAAAGCGGTTTCTCCCTATATCCTTATCATATAGGAATACACAGTAGATACAAAATATGCGAATGGGGAAAATTATCTACAGTATATGAAGAGTTTGTTCGCAAAATCGACAAGTCCATTTTTGAAGATTTTGAAGTATGGTCTCGGTCATAAAGTACAAAATAATACCATTTAAATGACATATTGGTCCCTACATATAAAGGTACATTTATGAAGTTATGGTTAAAGGAAGGAAATATTTTCTTATTTTACTCTTTATTTTTCCTGACCTTTAATCGCAAATATCTCCATTTGGCAAATATGGACTTATTGGTTTTTGCGAACAAACTCTTCATATATATTTGTTTCATTCGAATTCTGAACGTGACTGGATGTATGTTGTCTCCTTCATCTCCAAAACGTCCGTGTCCTTGCTTGGCTGAATGTTCTCACTTAAAGGGGATGGCTAGTAACTGATCAGTGGGAATCCTGGGGGATGATTGTTCCAATCCTTGTAGGATTCATTTAAGAGTACATCATATATCGATTGTTGTGTGAAAATTAGTTGCTTCAGAATGGTCTCATATTCAAGTATTGTGCAGTATTGTGCAGAAGTCACAACAGGAATATTGGTTTGGAAGGATTTTCGGATGTAAGCAAGTAATGTGAAGAAAAATAGAAGAAAAATAGTTTAAAATATATGAAATTTTTCTGTTTCTACATATTCGTTTCACCGCAAAAGTGAGGTAGAGGGTATCATAAATCAACACAAACCAAAATGAATTTCTATTTCAGAGAACCTTAAAGTCCTATCTTGATTTAACATTGTTGATTTCAGTTATAGAACTATCAAACTGGCGGCTCAGTCCGTAGGGCGTTTGCTCTCAATATCCAAAGGACCCGGGTTCAATTCATGGGTCTAACTGAGCACCTACCGTTTCCTCTAGTTAGAGGCAACATTGTCTGTCCGTCGGATAGGATATAAAATGGAAGACCCTTGTGTGCGAGTTATGACCCATCCATGAACGTAAAAGATCCCCCTTAAAGATCCGTCATCGCAAAGAGCAGGTTGCATAATCAAGTGAAGTCGTGTGGTCCCGCCGTACTTCAAGAGGCTAGACCTTATAGAACACCAGCTAGTGCAACTAGTGACATATTCAGCATTTTTTTCAGATGGAAATTAAAACAAACAAACAAACAAACAAACAAACAAATAACCCCCCCACCGAAAAAAAAAAAACCGCTTCCAAATAGCTCAAAATTGTTCATTTTGAATTGATGGCTTACTTAAAAGATTGCAATAATCAGTTGTGTTTGACTGAATTTTATACACACTTCCTTCAATCATTTAAACAACAAAGTTATCGGCAGGAAATGTTTTGTTCGTTGGCCCTATGAAAACAAATGGAAAATGTGGAGTGGGTAATATATATCATAATGCATTGTGCAATCATTCCTTTAGTCAATAGCAAAGACAATGTGAAGGAAATACGTTTTATTATAATCATGCAAAATATGAGTATAAATACATAATTTAGAAGTTCATATATACATATCTTTGCTTATAGGTATCAACACCAAAGATCATATTGAACCCGAAGCAGAAGAGCAGAGTACCAAGTTTGTGGGTCTCCATAGCAACCACGATGGTGTGGTGCTCGTTCGTCAAGGCATTTCATGGCACCCAGTGAGTGGCCTGTCGTGGGACGTTTATCAGGCGTCCGTGCTTTGCAGACAACTTGGGTTTCCGGGGGTTCTTAGCGCCTACACTCTGGATGGGCGAATCTACCATAGGAACACATATCCGAGTGCGCCCTCAATCGTGCATATCCGTTGCGTTGGCAACGAGACCAGTCTGGCAGCATGCGAGAGTGACGTCGACGATTCCGATTGGTGGGGAGGAAGTGACTTCGGAAGCGACAGACACTACTTGCTGGCAGGAGTCGCGTGCAGTTCCCATGAGAGTGAGATTTGTACCTCCGGCATGCGTGTGTGTTTATGATTATGTGTATGTTAGGGCTGGTATAGTAGAAATGAGAATTGGGCTTTTAACTTTTTGCGAGATATCAAGAAACCAATTATGAAATAATATAAACCATACCATTCTAAGAGGAATTCAAAGTTTATTCAATGGAAATCGGTTTTGGAATGACTGAGACATCAAAAAACAAAGTATAACAAAGCGCTCGTAATAAAAAGTGGGTCCCGCCTTTTATCTGGATCGCTCTGTTTTGGATAATATCTTAGCCATTTCAAAACCAATAACATCAAATAAACGTTGAATTCCTTTTGGAATTACATGTTCTTTCATATTTCACAAAAGGTTTCTCATCATCTCACAAAAAATGTGAAAACCCTGAAGTTAGGTCTCAACCAAAACTAGATCCCTTTAAGCGCTACTGAATTATTTGGAGGCTCAGAACTCTCAGATTGTGACATTTTTATTTGATTTGATTTGATTTATTGGTTTCTGTATCATCATTGTACATGCACATTCATGTACATACATAAACATAAGTTATTCACAGAATATTTTTCTTCATTGTCTTTGTACAACGTACACCAAAACGTACAACAAACATACACCAATGGATAACACAGTGGGGCTACAGCATACGCGTGGCTTTTCTGCTTCTTGTTTAATTTACGAGAGAAATGGAAAGAAAGAAAAAAAAAACAAACAAACAACGACTAGCTACACCAAAGACTAAAAGTATCATTTTCAGTATCATTGCAAATGTTGAAAGTATTTTCCATATCAGCTAAATCAAAGACCTCTGTTTTTATCAGAATGTGGTTAGACTATCACACACACAATCAATTTCAAATTGTCATTACTGACATAACATTCGAATACCGTTGATTCCTACATTCCCGTCATTATCTTTCGCCAAAATATGTAGTGTCATGAACTCATTGATAAACAGAGAGTCAAGCAGAGATTTAAATCATTTCTATAACTCCATCATGATGTGAATACATTGGCCCTTCTTTAAATACGAACCCAGTTTCTCTCTCGTACGTTACATATGTTACTGTTGCAGAAATATAATACGGCGTCGTTGGCATTACACTGCAGGACATTGCAAAAGGGCGTCGTGGTACAACATCATTCATATAATTGAAAGCAGTTACTGAAACAGGGCCCATAATGACCCCTGAGGAACAACTTACTCCGAAGTGATTGCTCAGTGGTTTAAAAGGACTAAATCTATGTGGAATTAAATATCAATCGGTCAATCATGGAATCATCAAATCCTAATCAACGTTCGTTGTCAAGCACCAATTATCTTAAATTTAACAAATGCAAGTATAGCGTGTATATAGGATCAACAGTGTCGGAGACTTTTTTGAGATCAATGACTACGCCACTATTTTCCTTGTCCATATGAACTATCAATTGTAGGCGAAGTAACATGGACGTCTATGAATGGAGAAAGTTTTGAAAGTACAACTGACTACAGTGTCATATCCCAGAAATTTCCAAAAACGGTGACTTGCCAAGCACCCTACTGCAAGATAAATTTCGACTTTACAGCTTCTGTTCCGCTTGAGAAGTATTCACGTCCATTAATTAAGGTAAGAGAACAAATAGGTTAGTACACTATATGTATGATAATGATGCTGAAGAAAATGATTGTAAGAATACAAATAATGCTAACAACATTATAATGCACTGAAACTATGTGTTTTCGCTGTCGTGTTTGTAGGTATGTCTTTCAATTTGATAATCGGGTCATTCAGAATAGCGCAAATCATCAAGAACCGCTATGATTCAAAAATCCCCCTTCGTCATTCAAACATTCGTTTCTCAGTTCTGTGAAGCAATTTAGTATTCTTTATCATTCAAATCAGAATACCATCGTGCACAGATCATTAAAATTCCCCATCGAGCTTTCGAGTTCGAAGTAAGTTTATCTAATTTAACAGCGAAGGGTTGGTAACCGACATGACCATGGAAGAATGGTGAGCAAATGTCATGCAACGGGTCGGAACGCTAGACACTAGCATCATTACTAAAAAAATAATTATATATATATATATATATATATATATATATATGTACATAGCATATGCATCATGTTAAAGGGGCATAGTCCCGGTAGTGTAGAGGGCGCTGTTGATGACACTGCCGATTGAGCTGTCATCAAGAGTAAAGTGCGTAGGTGTTGCTAGGTAACGTTGCCTTCATTGTCTTCTCTGCGCATCGCGCACTCTGTAGTTATGCCAGGGTGCGTGCATGTATGTGCTTGTTATTATGACATCACAAAAGAAGTTTGCTAAAGCTGTCATCCCCCTCAGCCGAATCATGAGCCGAACTGTGATCGGACCACTGACTACAGTGTATCGCACTTCTTCGGACTCGGAGAAGTGGGCCAAAGCGTAAGCGCTAAAGAGAAGTCGATAGCGTAAGTCTCTATAGGAAACTTGCGCCGTGCGCCTGCGTACGCATGTGACTAAAACACCGGGACCATGCACCTTTAAAGCCCAAATAAAGTTCTGGTATGCCTGCAAAAGTTGTCAAATTTTGCTCCAAAATGTGAACGTATGCCTAGGAAATGTGCGGAATAACGCTGTAATAACAAGATATTCGATGGGTAAGGACGAAAATGGGAAATATTAACCAAAAACGTTCAGTCTCGGAACTTACCCGAACGGGGTCAGGCTAGACTCGGACTCGGGGATAACTCGGCCTCGCTTTGCTTGACGGCGGGATGAGTTGTACTGGTTTTCCCTCGGATTGTACAGTACTGTGCATACGTGAGCGGCCTGTATAAACTACATTGTAGCGTTCTGACTACTCGCAGTAATGGTCCGAGTTGATGACAATGACAATGACAATGACAATGACAATGACAATGACAATGGTTTTTTTTTATTTTCTTATGTCACCCAACGTCAGGGTATTGAAGAAAATTAAAAATAAACACCGTAACAGATAAAATCAGTTAATTAATACATTAATACATTGTAAATTACATATATATACAGAAAATTGCATATTTACAAAATATACAAAATATACAGAATGGTGCAGGACCCAGAAGAGAGAAAGAGAGAGAGAGAGAGAAGGAAAGAGAGAAGGAAGACAAACAAAACAGTTTAAAAAAAAAAGCAGGGCAACAATAACGCAGATAAAAGCAATTTCAATAATATAAAACAAAACATTGTAAAAAGCTATATTTACATGAAAAAAATACAAATAATGATATTAATAATTATTATTTCTTATGGAGCTTCATTATTTCCTTACAAAATTTAGCTAAATTTATCAACTCACTACGATTTTGGGAATTAAATAACTGAGACATCTTTAAAGTGTTTGGTCTTATTCTATAATAGGATTTAATGAATTTATTCCTGGCATTATTCAATGTATGACACTCAAATAAATAGTGAAATTCATCCCCTAGTCTATTAGAATTACATAAATTGCACAATCGATCACAATGTTCAATACCAGCATACCTACCCGTTACAACTGGCAATCTGTGGTTGGCACAGCGAAATTTGGAAAGAAGTTGTCTGAAAATGTAAGGGATTTTTAACAAATATGGATCTAAACATAAATTCGTTTTATAGATTCTGTAATTCGTACAACATGAACAGTTACTTATCTTAGACTGCCAATTCTGTACAAATTCGTCTCTTAATCTAAGTTTTATCGAACACCTAAACCACGAAGAACTTACGTTTTCAAAGTTATTCCTAACAAAAGACATTCCTAACTCATTTAGTGTATCATAAACTTTCAACAACCATGGTGATGAATATATCTTATAATTATGCAAAAGTGATATGATATTACATACAATAGATGAATATTTTCTTTCTTTTCCTGTAATAATCTTTAACCAAAAATTAAGCATTCTTTCTTTAACAGTACAGGCTATTTCAAGCCTTCCTAGTTCTCCCAGAGCCATGCTATTCATAGTATTTTTTGTTAGTCTCAGTAAATGTTTGCAGTATTGATAATGTAGACTCTCTATGAGTGCTAAATTGTCATATCCCCAAACTTCACTACCATAAATAAGAATGGGTACAACAAGCCGGTCAGACAATTCTAATTGGATATCTATTGGAAGCCGCATCTTTCGAGACTTAACCATTAGACTATACATTGCTCGTTTCGCTTTATCAACTTGTTTAGTTTGGGCCTTTTTAAAATCATTTTTATAATTAAACACCACTCCAAGGTAAGTATACTCATCTACAACCTCTAAAACATTCTCATTAAACATAAAGGGCTTGAATTTTCTAACTTTTCCTCTTGAGAAAATCATTACTTTTGTTTTACTGACATTAACTTGTAGTAACCATAATTTGCAGTAATCACTTACAGCATTGAGTGCAGATTGTAATTCGTTCTCACTAGTAGCTAGGATTAAAGTATCATCAGCATACATCAATGAGAAGAGTCTTAGAAATACATCTATTCCTTTATCATGTAATACGGTCAACAAATCATTAGGCAAAAAATCAACACCATTATATGCGGAACTTACATAATCTTGAAAATCATTTATATACAATGCAAATAGCAAAGGAGATAGATTTTCACCTTGCCTCACTCCAATATTACAATTAAAAAAGTCAGAACGCTGTGAATCGTTGACAACACATGACTTTAGATTTTTATACATATTTCGGATTACATCAAAAACTTTTCCCTGTATGTTACATCTAGCAACTTTGTTCCATAGCAATGTTCTATCGACAGAGTCAAAAGCTTTCTTATAATCTATAAACGCGCAATATAATCTTTTTCTCTGTGATAAATACAAGTCAATAATTGAATGCAACACAAATATATGATCAACAGTTGAATAAGTCTCTCTGAATCCTGCTTGTTCTTCCCCAATGGCATGATTATCATCGAGAAAATCTGTCAATCTATCATTAATTATTGAAGTAAATAATTTGCCAATGCAACTTAATAAAGATATGCCACGATAATTATCAGGGTCATTAACAGAACCTTTATTTTTGTAGATAGGGCGTATCATACCAATCGTCCAATCCGTTGGAATTATTCCGCTATCTAAAACTAAATTAAATAATTTGGTTATTACATTCACTAGGGACGCATTGCTGTTTTTTAAAAATTCATTTAATATCAAATCAAAACCAGGTGCCTTATTATTTTTCAATTGCTTTATATGAGCAGTCACCTCTTCTTCAGATATTCGGTCATTATAATCATGTTCAATATGCATGGTAAGAGGGATATGTGCTGTATTACAAGTATTTGCAAAACTCGTCGGTGTTGATCTCAGCATACCATCATTAATATCATTTAAACTCTTAAAATGTTTCTGGAAAGTTCCAATGTCAATTGAACACTTCTCTGATTTCGTTTTTCTGGAGGGATTTAGTATATTCCAATACTCCTTTGGATTTTCAGACTTCAACGTACGTAATTTTTCATGAGTGTCCTTAAAGAACGTGTATTGTGCTTTCCTCAAGGTTTTCTTGTATAATCTTCTGAAATTTTCAAACTCATCCATTACATCACGATTGACTCCATTACGTTTACATTTCTTTTTCAATTTGATAAATATTTTCCTAAGTTTCTTACAGTTTTCATCAAACCATGGTTTATTATCTGAAGATTTTGCTGAATTACCCTTAGCCTTTGTTACAGACCTTCTAACCATATTTGTGTTTGAAGCTGCCGTAAAGTATATAGATTGTAATGAAACGAACAAATCATCTATCACGGTTTGATTGACATTACTCAATTCAGCAGAGTCCATTCTCGCGGAGATGTCATCTATTACGATGCTCTCGTTAATTTCACTTCTGAAATCAGAACATTTTGCCTGATCCCACACAATCTTTGTCGACCCTTGGACTGCATTACACTCTCCATGTGTACATGTAGTTTCATCATTAATTTCATCGAAATCAAAATCAAAGTAAACATGTAGTGCTTTATGCTTATCAGATAGTGTATCATCAAAACAGTCCACTTCAAACTTCTTTACAGTGTCAAACGAATCACTAGATATCAAGCAATAATCTATAGTACTTGAATTATCAAAGGTATACACACCTGATTCGTCACCAAAGCGCCCATTTAAAATTGATAAATTGAACGCTCTACATAATTCTAACAACTTTCTTCCATTCAAATTGACTTGAGAATCCACATTCCGCCTAACAGGTAATGTACCAACAGTTGGAGTTTCTGATCTTTGCGTAAAATCAGTATTGATACCGCCATAACCTTCATCTACGAAATCATCCATATTACCAGTTCTAGCATTAAAATCTCCAATTAAACACACAGGATGCTCAAATTTACCCTTGATATCAACAATAGAGGATGCAACATCTTCAAACATATCCGATTCATAGTACTTCGATTTTTCATGGGGTATGTAAACTGCTCCTAAAATAAGAGACACTTTAGAAGAAATCACTACTTTGACCCATAAAACATATTTTGAGTTTGAATCAGTTAATATTTGTACGTCGTAATTTTCCTTCGCAACAATACACAATCCATGGATTCCCCCATGCCGTAGTTTCCTATCATTATTCTCTTTGCTATACACTTTATATCCACATGGAATTAACTCTTCATCAACACAGTCCGTTTTAGTTTCACTAAAACAAGCAATGTCAAAATCTTTAATACATTCTGGTAAAATACCAAGTTCAAGTTTCGAATGCAGCCCGCACACATTTATGCTCAAAATATTTAGTTGGGTCCTACAAAATTGATTAGTTAGTGAATTGAACCTACGTTTTTGCTCCACAATGTCACCTCCGCATTCCTAGTAGCCGGTGACGTCCTTGATCTTATCAGGCTTCCATCCCAGCTTGCTCAACTGGTCAGGAGTGTCGATGGTCACTTTCTCTTCTTTACCGTGGTGGCTGAACAACGCATGGATTCTGCCATCGATCGTCCACGCAGTCTTCACGCCCGGGTCTCCTTTCACAGCGCGTAAGATGCGACTGCGCAGAGGAGTTAGATCCTCCTCCACGTAAACGGCCTTCCGTGTCTCCTTCTTTCTTAATTCCTTCTTCTTTCTCATAATCTCCTGTTTTGTCTCCCTTCTGACGAACTTCGCGATGACCGGTCGGGGCCCCTTGCTCCTCCGAGACTTGGGCAATCGATGGCTTACACTGATGTCACTCCTGTTGACAGTGACACCAATGTCAGCCGCAAGCTGTATCACCTTCTCCGTTGTGTCTTCCCTCGCTGACTCCTCGAGGCCGAAGATGCGGATATTCTCCCGTCGCCCATACTGCTCAAGTCGGTCCAAACCATCAAGTGCAACGGAGTGACTCGAGCCGTTTGGTGGTGAGGGCGCCGGCATTGCTGCTTTCATGCGTTCCATAGCCGCTTCCATAGCTACTCTCACCGCTTCAGTTACCGCCTGGATAATGACGGGCTGGATCGCGACGAGGACCTTGCTCACCATTTCAGCCATCATGGCACCATCAGCTGATCCTTTACTCTCATCTTTCACCGACTCTTTACCACTTGTTGCAGCTGCCACAGCGTAAGATACGGCATCTTTCAGGTTGCATGATGGAGTCTTTTTCACGGCAACCTCATCGTCCAATACGTCGAATCGACTACCAGAAGCCATTGTCACGTCACAATTCAGATCTTGATAGCGTAAGATGCGCGTGGCAACGGGAAAGGATGCGCGTTGTAGAAGGATGCTGTTAGTCTCCTGTCGCTATGGAGACGGCGTAGTTGCCAAGGTCGGGTCAATGCGTTGTGAGCACCAATGATGCAGAGTTGCGCAAATAGGCAAACAAAATCGAAATTTTTAAGTACGTATAAACGCCAAATAATTGACCATAAATTCACTGTAAACGTTCCAACAGAATAACGCAATCTACAAAATTATGAACTAATCGAATTTACCTCGCTGTGCATTACAAAATGAAGTACAAATATCCACGACCAGACGCCAATAGCGAAAATAAAGTCCAATCTTCCGGAGCTCAACAAATACACGTCCAACCGTCTCAAGTCTCAAGTCTCAAGTGATACAACACGCGCATCAAAAACCTCTTTGGCGCGCATGCAAAATTAGTGTGCGCCTCTCAAGCACCTCTAAAAACAATCAAAGACAATTGATAAACAACAACAAAAACTTCAAAGACCGCGCGTCTCAGCAACTGAGGTGATGTGCGTGTACTAGTAGGCTTGAGGACCGCGCGCTGTCCATTTGTTTTGTACAGGATTAGCATGCACTTTCCTGTCTGCTCAGTAAGGCCTCGTTTGGTACCCGTAGTATTATAGAGTACTGATGAGCATGGCGATCACGAACTGTGTGTAAATTGTCTGAAATAGGGTCGAGTTTTCCCTGAGACCGAGTTAGTCTGGAGCCTTCTGGAATAAAAGTCGGTCTACCGACTTTTATTATTTTTCTCAAAATACTCCAAAACGACTCATCATTCCGGCAAACCGCGTCAGCCAGGTAAGTTTCTTTGTAGACTCTTTCGATATATTGCAAGCAAATATGAAATGGTGCCAGACGGGTTCTCAAGCCCTTACCAGAACTTAGTTTTCACTTTAATAGTGCAGAGTTGATTACGAATCGGTATTCTGAGGGTGTTTATTAAGTATGGACGTTAATGGAAAACTTAATGATACCAAAGAGTGTCATTAACTAGTCCGATATCACGCATTTCATCGTGTTTTCTCTGCCACAACGATGATTACCGTCTTCGGTAACCGAGGAGCGGCTGAATCTTGTTATCATGGTATCCGTAGAATTCAGAGAACAAAAGAAACATAGCCAATCTTCGAGAAATTTTGTCATTTTATGTGAGCAAAGAGGTTGAGATCTTCGCGTGCGTACGTGAGGGGTTGTAATCAAATACCGGAGTGTGCGCACGGAGCTCTTGGCTTGTAATTACAGGGGGCGTGGAGGAGAGCGCATTGAGGGCATATTTGCACGTGTAATCATCATTTTGGCTTCTAACAACGCGTCTGATTGGATGGAATAACAATTAGATGGGAGGGACCTAAGATAATTACAGGGGACTTAATCATACCTTAAATTACGTCCTCAGAATACCGATTTTGCCCATGATTAAGGGCCTATTAACTTCACGACTTAATCACGAAGTTAAGACTTAATTACAACCTCAGAATACCACCCCCGGAAATTGTCGTTACCACTGTCACATGTTGCCGTGCGTGCGTGCTGCATGGTTCGAGAGTGATATCAATCGGTTTCGGTGTATTATAGCTACACTCAAGCGCGCAACAAACTCTTTTCTAGCTACCCAGTAGGCGTAGTATAGCCCTACACTTATTAGTCTTGATGTGTAGGCCTACGTATGCTTGCATTCTGCACAAGATAAGGTTCATCTTTGATCTGCCTACGACATAATGGATCAAGGAAAGAGATGAGTTTGTGAGGAAACACAAAATTCGAGCGCATTTTTACCAGGATTACGTTGCATAAAACTTTTTTAGCAACCTTAAAAAATTCAGGTTGGGATTAGTTTGCCCAACCTGAAATTTTTAAGGTTGCTAACCTAAGAATGTAAAACGCGTTGCATAACAACTCTGGTTGGGAGCTTCCAACCGGAATTTTGTGATTTCAACCGGAGACAATCCGGTTGGAGTTTTATGCAACGGGCCCCAGGAGTTCGCCGTACACTTATCCCAGTTCAGTCTCCGCCTCCGGCAGCTCGGCCGCATATAAAAATACGATCATTCAGATCATTCAGAGGGTTCGCTGCGTATCACAGTGTATTGTCCTGTAAAGTTGCAAGTAGTCGGAACGGGTATCAGCAATGCAGGATATGTTTCCCTTGTGATTACAAAGCGCTTGATGCATTCAGAGAAGAACAAAAAAAAAAAAAAAAAACGTGACGTCATCGCTACTTAACTTCGGGTGATGTTCGTTACTCCGCAGATTCTTTAATCTGAAAATAGAGTAAGGTTTGATATCCCCAATTCCGAAAGTCACAAATTCTTCTTACAGCACAGTATTATGTTCGTTAATCCCAGAACGAGTAAAAAATCGTTTATCCGAACATTTGTGCACTATCCTGAAATTCTTTTTTGCCGAAAGTTCGAAAATCCGAAAAGAGCAAAAAGATGTCTATTTTACACGAACCTTCCAAATTGACCCTTACTTCGTTTTTAACAAATCTTGGTAGCACCGATTAAAAAAAAAATGGAATAACAAACCAAAATAGTAATAAATTTTACCTCATTTTCTTATTTACAATGCTTCAATCATTGTTATCATATATTGAGTCATATTGTTATTATTGCCAGAATGACAATGGTTCATCCGCCTACAGCATGTGGCTTATCCGACCCCAAATCTGCATTAGAGAAGAATTTGCTATATAACTGTATAATTGTACCTTTTTTCTCTATGTTTCGGTCATTGTTGTACCCGTGCTCCCCATCTCAATCTTTAACTCGATTTTAACTGGGACCTACTCTCAACAAGCTCGCTTTTAAGTAGGTTCCTTCATATTTCTTTATCATTCTTTCACAGATTCAAAACTTCATAGATCGACCACTATATGTTTTATATATTTGCAATATTTTATGTATGTCTCCAGCTTGATATCATGTACTTCATTTAATTTTGTTATATTTGATGTATTTTTTCATCGAGAAATATGAAAATAAATCGAAATATTTCAGAGGAAAAAATAACGAACCTTATTTCATTTTTCGGATTCACGGACTTTCGGAACAAGAAACCTTCGTAATAACAAACTGTAACCTTTGAATTCATTGAAAGGTTTACACGGTACAGGCAGAGGTTATATATGGCGTGTTTGTGAAAAGCCCTCTGGACTGTGAAGACATATCGTTCACTTTGCGGTTTAATGACGTTCGATCCCGAAAAATCTCCGAGTCGCCCAACGGATATGTGGAAAAGGTAACGTTAATGCCCATTAAATTTCTTTAGTTATTCTCGCCAATTCTCATCAAGGAAGGCAAATCATATACGCAAAGACATCTTCAGCAAATTGAGTGTCTGTGTTAAGACCAAGGGGTTTTCTGCACTTGATAAAGTTTTATGAATACTGGAAAGACGATGAAGAAATAAAACAGAGAAAAACACAATAAGCAAACAAGGAATCATAAATATATTAACATACAAAAGTACATAGATATACTAATATAATAATATATACATACAAATATATCAGGAGCCTTCACATTATTTTTTTATGATCCGAACCTATAGATATTATGCATATAGTAGTGAATATGGTATCAGAAGCCCCATTTCATTAATAATCAAAATAAAAAGTCCTGGGATAGTACTGTAGCTCTTGGTGGACTGGCATTTAATGTCTCATTTGAGCCAAGATATGAAGCTCCCCTAATAGCTGTTGCTATGGGAAGTTGTTATTGTTGTTATTAAAGTATGCATGAAAGACCAGGATCCAGGAGGTGGTGTAAGCCGAGACGGAGAGGATACCAACTTTCATGTATACGTCCAATAAATCATATATTGAACCTGTGGCAGGTTCTTCGTGGGAATTTTTCCATATCTCCATGGGACACTATTGAGCAACGGTATATATCTTATATCTAGAAGAATATATTATATTCATTACAACTACATGATTAAGATTAATATAACCCATCTGGAGTGTCCTATTAATGTATGTAGCCCTACTGCATAATTATATACGATTGTACTATCATATCTGCATTCACTGAATCTAACTTGTATGTTTCATGGCCTTTTAATCGTCTTGCCAATGGACTCTCTGTCTCAAGATTTAAGAGGTTGCCTTTACAGCTGATACCTAGCACAAGGGGGGGGGGGGGGAGGGGTGGTTAATGGAATAGTTGGTTTACAATGATATGCTTTGGGCCTTTCCAAGAGTGGTACCTGAGGATTTAAAAAGCTCTTTAAGCCGCATGTCCACACCAACCACAAACAACAACAAAAAACCTGCAAGATGTTCTTTTTCCAAGAATAGAACTGTTGGTATAATTATTTTAAATATTTGACATTTTTATCAAAATAAGGTTTCCTTCCCCTCCGACCTCCGGTTTCCCGTCTCTCAAGGGCATTTGGGCCTGCTGTACCAAATCTGAATGCACCTTTACTATAAAAAAAGAAGAAGAAAAGAGGAGTACCAATTTTCGAGAGTGAAACGCTGCCTTTATGTGGTTTGTGGCCAAAATTTAGAATAATCATTCATTTTTTACTTCATTTTCTGTTCTTGTGTGTCTGTGTGTGTGCGCGTGTGTAAGAGTGTGTGTTTCTGACCCTGAATGTAATGGTATTTTCCTTCTCACCACATACTTAAATGAAATGGATAGTAAGGTATTAGTGGTGATGAGGAATGGGCTTTTATCTTTTTGCGAGTTACCAAGAAACCACAATTCAAAGTTTATGAGACGAAAATCGGGTTTGGAATGGCTGAGACATCCAAAAACAAAGTAAGACAAAGCGATTCTTATAAAACGGGGGTCCCATCTTTCATTAAGATTGCCGTGTTTTGGATATCCTTGCCATTTCAAACCGATTTCAATGAAATAAGCGTTGAATTCCTCTCGGAATTACATGCTATTTCATATTTCATATATCAAAGAGGTTTCTCATTTTCTTATATACCAAAAATTTTCATAACTTAATGTTAGGTCTCGGCCAAAGCTATAAGATACCTTTAAAGCTGTCTTTTCTAAGATTGTTTACTTATCTATGGCAGAAATTCATCCTACCTCATGGAAATATCGGAACGGCTTTCTTCACGTCGACAGCGTTCATCCTTCGTGAGTTCAGCTTGCGATTCGATAATGAAAAACCCGATCCCATGTGTCCATCCGTTCCCATTATGCTCATAAGAGGTGAGATGGATCGAAAGTGGGGCTGTATAGTTTACAGCCTTTCTTACAGCCCCTGTACATCGTGATTTCAAGATATTTTTATTATTTTCAATCAATGCAGTTAAATTTAGAATCTATTAAATCCCCCCCCCCCCAAAAAAAAAAGAAAAGAAAACAACAACCAACACTAATCAACCAGATTGGCAAAGGAAAAAAGAATAAGCTGAGATTAATTTTCACTAATTCTTTTGAAAGCAAACACATGCTAACTTTTAGCCTTTACAAGGCAAACAAAATGTAAACGGAGGAAGGGAGCCACTAAAAACACTGCTCTTGCTAACCCTTAATAAATGCATGAGGAATTTGTATGTACTTACATCCCTTAACCTAGGAAAACAAATTCAGCACAGGACATGAGACAATGGCCCGTATTCATGAAGGTGGTACAAATGAAACTATTGGTTTAAACCATGGACAAAGACCGTACTTGTGTGTGGGACGCCAAGTGTCGCATGACGTATTTCGTTGCGAAATCAGTCATTTCGTTGATTTCGTCGACGAAATGTTCATTTCGTTACAAAATGTTAACATTATGTCGACTATGTCTTTGATGGGGATATAAAATTTTAAAACTAATTCAGAAAACTCATTAAAGCAGTCACCACACACTATATCCTGAACAAAATTAATCTTTTCTGTTTACCAGGATGGATAGTAAGATACATTTTTTTAAAGGCGAAACTTCTTATTAAACCAAGTATGTTCCGTTTAAGAGGTTCTGCCAAGTTCTACCAAGTTCTGCCAAGTTCATAGTAATGTTGTCAATTTTTTTTTTTAATACATACCAAGTTCTAAAAGACTCTACAAATTGACAATTCATTATAGAATCCTTCTGGGGCAAAGGCCTTAACTAGACTAACATTATCTTTGTTAACATCAGACAAACAAATAACTCAATTTCTTTCCCAGCCCTGGTTACTGAGATATACAGCAAATTTTTGGTCCATATTAATTTCTGATCAATCAATGGTAAACCAACGTACACCAACCATTTTGAGGCCACAATAACTATAATAATTACAGAGAAAGGTGCGTTTAACTCTTCCTCCACTCAAAATGAACTCAAAATAGTTTATCAATTTCCTTTAAAAAAATCAGGAATATTAGTACAAAGAGTTGAATATCAAGTACAAAAATTGTGGTAAAATTAAAGTTTTGAGAACAGTTGAGTATATATAAGAACGACCCAAGTCCACGGAAGACCATTTCGAGTAAACTTTAAAAAACTTCATATCTTTTTAATTTTGTCCAATTATATTCAATTCAACTGTGATGGGAAGGCAACATTGTATATACAAATTAGAACATATATTATTATGACAATTAACATTTACATTAATTGTGGAGAGGCCATTTTGTGTGATGGACTTGGGTCGTTCTTTGAATCATGGTATGTACTTGGGTCGTTCTTTGATTCATATACATGATATTCTGCTATAGAGATGAAAAAAGGATAAGAGAGGGCGCTATGATATGAATGTAAGAATGACCCAAGTCCTTCATTCTTACATTCATATAAGATTTCACTCATTCATTTCCGGCACTTCCGGGGGTAATTAGGATTCATCATTTATACACAAGATGAGTCCATGCATAAGATACAATTTGCCATGTCAAACTGAATTTGGCAAAATATTGGACTTGGGTCGTTCTTATATTCAGGTCTTCAGTTTCCTACCCAAATAAGGATTAACCCAGCAATTAAGAATTGTTGAACAGAGCTTAATCTAATTTGGAAATAAAGATCATACAGAGTGTTCAAATTAAGAGAAAACTTAACCCCCAGACAAGAAAAGGAGGAGTCTTTCCAAATGAGAATTTTGTCACTAAAATGGTCTCTCAGTTGATCCTTTCAGTCACCCAAGCCAGACACTCTAACTTTCAAATCAATTAATTTTACAGCCAGAAATTCCAGCAAAATTATCCAGCAAAGCAAATAAAGCTTCCAAAAATGTATTATTACCATTTAGAAAACATATTGTATCATCAGCAAGCATGCTGACTTTGTTTTCCGTGTTACCAATATTAATGCCTTCTATTTGGCTCTTTGAACTAATTGAAATCCCAAGAATTTCAGTTGCTAACATAAAAAGGGGGGAGATAGGGTATCCTTGAAAATGCCTCTTTCCAATTAATAGAAGGGGATGAATATCCATTGTTAATTACATAACTCGGTCTTTTATCTTTACAAAAACACTTAATGCAATCAATAAAAATCATTGCCAATATTGAACTGTTCTAGAACTTTAAATAAACACATGAGTTCTACACTGTCAGAAGCCTTTTCTATATCTAAAAGTACAATGGCACCTGGCATTTCAGGAGTATAATCTCTCTCCTTGTTGACAGGACCCCACTGCCATGAATTCATGCCAGAGACAACCTATATCCGTAGCACCACCACCTTTTCTTGTCCGCCCACTTCCCACGGTTGGCTCAGTACCGGGGCAAGAGAAGAGTGTTATCCTGTTCCTTTCACCCCGGGGGTTTCATGCCTTTATTTCAACATCGTTCTTCGTCAACAAACCATGATGGTTATCGTCGAATTCGGTTCTCCATATCTTGTCGTGGGACTACGGATGAACGTTAGTACAGCAATGTTTGTGGTTAGTTACGCTAACGGAGGTGACTCTTGGCGCAACATACTTGACCCTCTAACAAAGGTAAGAAAAAACAGAGAAAAAAAAACATTTTTATAATTACATTTAATTATACACCCTTTGTCTGTCTCTAGGGGGTTTCCAGTAAACATTATGTGAATGCAACTACATGACAAATTGTCCTTCATCGACATAAAAAACGCGAAGATTATTCATGGTTTTGTGTAATGGCCATGATACTAAAAAATCCTAATTGTTAGACACCGTCTCAGCAAAAAGGAAGTCGTGAGTTGGAATTTTACCCAAATATTTATACCTATCATGGCTATTATTCAAAACACTGAGAATTGGGTGTTCTATTTAAGTCGGTGAATGACAATTTGTCTCTCAGTTACAATAAAACATCTCTACAACGAATAATTAGAACGAAGGTAGTATAATTTTGTGCAGCCATCGAAAGCAGAAATATGAGTGAAAAACCTAGTGACAGATAGTGAAAGTTTTCTGTATTTTCTACAAGAGGGACATATCTCTAAAAGCTTTTATTAAGACAGGTCATTGTCCTATAATATATGATAAAACAGACATGCTATCAATCAATTGATTTCAGTTAAACTTTATTACTCAAATTTATTACTGTTAGAACACTCATCTTTTTCATTAAAAGATATAATGAAGCCATCGTCAGTATGATAATTTCCAAGGGGCATATTTATTGCTCTGTACATTCTTTTTGGTCTTTAGAATGTAATAACATGATTTTTTTTGTAGTTTTGTTTCACAAAGCATATGAGATAATATGCTCCTCCTTTTTGCCTTTTTATGCCCTCTTGGAGAGTAAACGTAAATTGTTTGAATCAAAGAAAAGGAAAAAAAAAAAATACCCAAAGAACAATAACTGAATATTGATCAAGTTTGTTCGATCAGATTCCTTGGTGTGACAATTGATAACAAACTTAATTGGAACGAACATACTGGTGTCGTCTGCAATAGATTGCCAAAAAATGTAGAGATATTTTATAAATTGCGATTTCTGTCAAGACAGGTGTTCCTTCTTCTTTATAATACTCTCGTATTACTTCATCTAAACTACTGTGCAATAGCTTGGGCAAACTCAGGTGTGACCAATGCCAGGAGATTGTTTTTATTGCAGAAAAAGCTGGTCCGTATTATTCATCACTGTGATTTTCTTGCCCATACATTGCCTATATCTTTTAATCTGAAGATTTTAAAATCTAATGATATATATTATTATAAACGTGCAATTTTTATGTACTTATGCTTTTAAGGAAGATGCTTCCAAAATGTTTGATGAACTATTTTCAAATGAGTGATCATAGAAGATATGATATGAGAATCAAAGATAGATTTACATTGCCCTATGCCAGAACTATGCCATCATAATAATTCTACATTTTTTAATGGACCCAAAATTTGGAATGCTATTCCAGTCGAAATAAGACAGAGTTCATCGCTGAATGTGTTTAAAAGAAAATTAAGATTGCATATTTTAAATCAGTATGCCGAAATGGTGTGATAAACTTTTTTCTTGTAAAATATGTCAGTGTGTGTATGTGCGCGCGTATGTATGTGTGTATTAACTCATAAAGAAATGTATTCATTCAATATTTTAATATTTTATGAATGAAATAGTATGGGGACAGGACTTTTGTATAAGGCAGAGCCTTTCTGTCTGTCTCCGAATACTTTCAAATGTATTGTATTTTCGTACTGATGCTTATTGTGATCATTCTTTTTTTGTTATTGCGGTGTTGTCAATTTTCTGTATTCTCCCGTTTGTTTGTTTTTTACTGAAAGTGTTGAATAAATCTGAATCTGAATCTGAATCTGAATTGAGAAAGCAGAACAAGGGAATATACAGTAGAAAGCACTGTGAAAGGAAATCAAAGCAGGAGTAATGCTAGACCAATCTGAACGAGGGTTTGTATAGAATTTAGTTCACCTTTGAACGACGAAATAATATGGTAGCTTATATTTAGACTTCTTTCAAAATTGTTTAGTGAAAAAAAGTACGAATAAAAGAAAAAAGGAAGTCGTTATGTCTGATTTGGCTCCAACTGAGTTTTGCCCTTTTCCCTTTGTTCTTTTGTCTATTTCCCGCCAGGATTACATGGGTTTTACCTGTGAATATTACAAAAATACTCTCGTCTATCCATCTGTTGTAGCAAGGAAGATTCGGGTGAAAATATTTCCAAGTATTGCTCATGCTCAAGCCTGCTCGGAGGTAGTAATACGTGGTCAATCAATGGAAGAGTATAAGGGTGAGTATGAGGAATTTGCAAATTTAGATGATAAATCATTCAAAAATATGCTAAATATAAATATCTAGATATAAACATTATATGTAATATCAATATATTTTTTGATTTGATTTATTGGTTTCTGTATCATCATTGTACATACACACATTCATGTACAAACATAGATATAATAATATATATATAAGTATTTTCTTGTTCATTGCCTGTGTACAATGTACAGCAAAAGTACAACAAAACATACAACAATGAATAATACAGAGGGGCTACAGCATAAGCGTAGCTTGATTTGCGTGCAGCCCCCGTAGCATAACATAATATTATAATATACATCGGAAGGAGAATAGGAGGGAGGGATGACTTGCATAGAGATAGGATAGTTGAAAGGAGAAAGGGAAAGGAGAGGTTTGTCTGCTTTCACTAAAGGTTTATAAAAAGTAAAGTCACCTCTATCACTGATTAGCAAGACATGACAAAATATTTCCTCACCGAGGTATGCAGGTGGACAGTTGATACAGGTCATGGTCGGTTACATAATCATTGTTATATAATAGATTAATTGCGTCGATATTTCTACGAAAGAATTTCGTGTATAATACATTAACAATAACGATGGAATTACTGATATTCAGATAACAACATTTTTTTTACAGCCTTCCTAAAAGAATACATGGACTTTAAACTTCGAGTTTCAGAAGGAAGAGAATTCCAAACATCGGGTCCAGTGTGTCTGACAGATTTCAGAGCCATCACTGTTTTGGGATTATACAAGTGAAACTTATCAGATTGTCTTGTTGGATAAGAATGTATTTCCTTGTTTACTTGAAATAGTGAGTAAAAAGAAGATGGCAACTGACCATTATGTAAGCGAAACATAAAAAGTGAGTTTTGCAAAAAAAAAATCGATGCCATTTACCCTAAGTGTTCTTAATTCTGCGAATAAAGGATCTGAATGGTCTCGATAACCTGAGTTGGTGCATATACGTATAGCTTTCTTTTGCAAAAGTAATATGCTATCAATGTGGCTTTTTGAAGTTGCCCATACAATGTTGCAATAAGAAATGTGCGATAATATCAACGAATTATATAACATAAATAGAATATTCTGAGGGACATAATACTTTAACTTCTGAAGTATACCAACATTACGAGATACTTTATCAGAGATATATTGTACATGAACATTCCATTTCATATTTTCATTTATACATATTCCGAGGAATTAAATACTCTCTTTTTGTTCCAATAATACACCATCCACCATGATATTTAAATGTTGCATTTCATTGTTGTGCTTCTTGTTATAGAAATACATAAAATTTGTCTTTTTCAGATTAAGTGATAATCTATTACTCTTAAACCACATAGATAATTTCGGTAATTCAGTATTGAAAGTTCTTAAGACAAATGAAAATCAGAATTGGAACAAAATACATTAGTGTCATCAGCAAACATAATATATTGCAGTGACTTAGATGAGTTTGAAATATCATTTACATACACTAGAAATAATAGCGGTCCCAATATTGATCCTTGTGGGACTCCACATTTGTATAGGTAATACTTCAGAGTTAACAGATTCATAGTACACATATTGCTTTCTATTTGCTTTCTATACATTGTATATAATGTATAACACACATTTTTTTCTCTTTTTTTTTTACTTTAAAATTTTTTTGACCGTCTCCCAGAACACACACGCATAAACAAGTAGACTGTCTCAATATCCTCTTCCTATACTTTATGTTCATAACATGGTTCAGTAAATAATGTGTTCTGAATAGGTTTTATGTAAATTCTGGAATTATTAGGGAGGGAATTTTACATAATGGGACAGCTGTGAAACCGAATAGTTTACTATATTATAAAAATCTTCGAACTACAATCATCGGGGATTTCATCCTAACAAAATGCAGACTTGAATTATGCCAGGACAAAGAATAACTTTGAGATTATCCTTTGTGTATTTCTTATCAGCTGCAGGTTTTCGAGGCCTGCCGTCTTGTAGTGACTTTCCTCTGGTGCCGTTAGGTGTAGGAGATGGGAGTATCGCAGACAAGAACCTCTTGGCTTCGATCCCGATGGATCAGCAGCACCCCTCTTCAGCTGGGAGACGCGGTCATCCTTCAGGATGGTTACCAATTTTTTCAGATACCCCTCCATGGTTTGAGGTATTCCTGCAGTATACTTAAAGTTTAAAATTACAAGCCACCAAATAGTAATTCTAACAATTTTGTTGGTGTATTGCAAACTATACTTGACTCTCCCTCTCTCATGAACAAGCATTGTATATTGAAGGGAGACTTTAATATTAATCTATTTCATTATAATGAAAAGCCCCAGTGTCAGGAATGTTTAGATACAATGATGTACAATTCATTTATACCTTGTATCACGAAAACAAACAAGGGTTTCTGATACAACTTCGTCACTAATTGACAACATATTTACAAATTTATCTCACGTTGCCGATCAAGGAATCATTGTTTCTGATATATCGGATCACTTCCCTATATTTGTGACGTTACATGATATTTTTGATAAAGGTAAAACAAATTATAATAAAAAGGGATTTCGAGTAATGTCACAACAACGTATAGAAAGTTTTAAAATGAGTCTTGATCATACCGACTGGTCTGTTGTTTATAATACGAATGACGCTGATATAGCTTTTGATATATTCAATGAAATTGTTTTGCGTTTATATAATGCTCATTTCCCAGTTTCTTCGATCAAATTGAATTACAAAAAAAAAAAAAAATCCCAAGAAGTCCTTGGATCACCAAATCAATTTTGAGATCTATTAATCGTAAAAATAATTTATTTTATAGATATAAGTCTAGTGGCGCAGAGAAGCAAAACGCAAATACTCAGCTTACCGAAATACTTTGACTTCTGTGCTACGTAAAGCTAAAAAAGATTATTTTTCTGCACAATTTCAAATCCATAAAAATTATATCAAGTCTACTTGGAAAGTTATAAATGATGTATTAAAAAAGAATGATGGAAAGAAACTGGGAATTGATAAAATAATAAAAAATGGAACGATAATTGATGACTCCCGTGGTATTGCTGAAGCATTCAACACGTATTTTGTAAATATTGGGTAAAATTTGGCCAGAAATATTCCACCAACGGAAAAAAACATTTCATTCATTTCTCGTGAATCCCAGTCCTAGTTCAATATTTTTCTCGCCTGTAGATGCATTGGATGTTATTGATATTGTAAATAATTTTAAAGCTATACAAAGCTCAGGCTATGATGGTATTTCAATGTTTCTTCTTAAACAAATTATTTATGAAGTAGCCGCACCTTTGACCCATGTATCTAATTTGTCTTTAATGACTGGTGTTTTTCCTAGTAAAATGAAAGTTGCCAAGATTATTCCTGTTTTTAAGAAGGGCAGACAGGACGACCTGGGCAATTATAGACCTATATCTCTTTTATCATCATTCTCCAAAGTACTTGAAAAAATTGTCTACTCCCTAACTATTAAATTTTAAAATGATCATGATATCTTAGTAGACACTCAATTTGGTTTTCGCAAAAAACATTCGACTACTCACGCCGCTTTGTTGTTAATAGATAAAGACCTAGTTGTTCAAGCTATCGAAGCTAAATCTCACACTGTTGGAGTTTTTCTGAACCACTTCAAGGCGTTTGACACAAATGATCATGAAATATTACTGTACAAACTGTCTCATTACGGGATTCGTGGCAGCGCCTTGGAGTGGTTCAGCGATTACCTCACAAATCGATCACAATTTGTACACATTAATGATTCTGATTCAAGCACAGCAAATATAACATGTGGTGTTCCACAAGGCTCCCTTTTGGGACCACTTCTTTTTATTGTGTACATAAATGATTTGCCCAGGTCGTCCGCACTCCTTTCTTTCCTCTTGTTTGCGGACGATTCAAGTCTTTTTTGACCCACAAAAATTCTACTGAGTTACTTGATATGCTTAACTCTGAGTTGAATGACGTTAATGATTGGATTTAAAGTAACAAATTATCCCTAAATCTAAACAAAACTAATTTTATGGTGTTTAGTAATACAGTCACTTGTTTACCTGGCTCAATTTCAATCAAAGGAGTAAACTTACAACAGACAAATTCAGTTAAATTTCTTGGCCTTTTAATTGATTGTAAATTATCTTGGCAGGAACAAACAAATCATTTATGTAAGTTACTGTCAAGAAATTTGGGTGTTATACAGAAGCTTAAGCATGTTTTTCCCATATATATGTATATTACGTACCTTATATTCGACTTTGTTATTGCCGTATCTTCATTATAGGATACTGGCCTGGGGGAATTGTTCCAAAATACGCCTGGAGTCTATCTTCAGAATACAAAAGCGAGCTATAAGGATTAATAATTGTACCAATTATTTAGCACCGACAAGCCCACTGTTCAAAAGTAATAACCTCTTAAAGATTTTTGATATATTCTTACTCCCTTGGGATATTTATGTACCAGTTAACTAAAGCCGAATTACCTTATGCTTTCACTCCCATGTTTGTAAAAATAAAGTTATACATTCCTTTCTACAAGACAGGAAAATTCATTTCACTTTTCTCCCGTGAGAGCTGCATTTGCTCTTAAAAAAATAGTACATACAGGTCCGACATTCTGGAATAGCCTTGACTCTGACATCACTGAATCGTTGTCACTGAATTGTTTTAAACGTAAACTAAAAAAATCCCTTGTGCAGGCTTATATCTAATAATACAATATGCAATTTTATTCGAACTCCCTCTTCTTTATCAGATTCGTTGTTATCATGTGTATTCTAGGTTTGCTTTTCGTTCTTTTTACTGAGTCATTTATGTCAAGGCTATTCCTGAATTAATGAATCATTATGTATCATGTGCATTTTTGCGCATTCTTACAGTTACGTAACTGTGTTGCTCGGGTGACAAGGAGTCTTGTAAGCGCAATACAGGTGGCTACTTTGTACTTCGCTGTGCTCTCATATATTTTATTTCTTTCTCTTGCTCTTTTTGCTCTCTTTTCTTTTACGTCCCTTTCCTTCCTTTCATAGTTTTCGTTACTAGCACGACTAGGTTGTTTAAGAAGACCAACACTTTCATCTATACAGGGACCTATACATTACAAGCTTTGCTTTTTAGTAGGTCCCCACATTTCATGCTTGTTAAATTGTCTTCTCTTGTATTCTTTGTAATTACGAAGCTATGTTCAATCTTATGTTCAATTGATCGTATCATGTTATTTATTTTTTGAGATGTGGAACAATAAAAAATCAAAGTGTTCTTGCATATTTTGTGGGAAATTTCGTAGCTTTTCAAGGTAATTAATAATAATAATAATAATGATAATAATAATAATAATAATAATAATAATAATAATAACAATAATACATTTATAAAGCGCATAATAAGCACATGCTTCTCTATGCACTGTACAATTCAGATACAGCATACAAACAAATGACTAACAATGACTAATCAAAGATCAATCATTGTTTTTTCGGGGGGGGGGGGGGGCGAATGTGTGTTTAAGAAAATACATTTCGAGGGCAATGAAAGCAATCAGGTTTGTTGAGTTTCCTCAATTGAAGATGATGAAAAAGATGATATTGAAAACGTAAGCTACATAGGCCCTATTAGGGGTGTGAATATGTGTGTGTGTGTGTGTGTGTGTGTGTGTGTTTATTTATTTCTTGTACATACCGCGCACACACAAGTGCACGACATAAATACACTGTATATCTATTGATGAATTGAAAAGCAGAAAAAGCTTTCGTATTTGATTTTTTAATAATGAAATTATTTTAGAAAGCGTTTCAACCATTCTTCGTATGTTCCTCTTCCTTCATTCTAAATGCTCCCTTTCCTTTTCCTTCTCCTCTTTCTCTTATCTCCACATTCTCCTCCTCCACATCATTATCAAGATGGACCACCAATACCGTAATGATGCGTGTAAGAGGCCACTATAAGCTTTAAAAAGTCACTCAATCAAATATGTTGTCCTCTGTAGATCGACACAAAGTGTTTCAACTACTTATGAACAATATTATCCTTCTTTTTTTTTTTAATGGAATAATGTAAGGAAAATGAATCTTTAGAATGATGACTCTTCGGAACAGCTTCTCATTATGGGATGAAATCAGTGTTAATTTGACATGTCTGTTGAAACATTTTGATGAATGATACCCTCAAAGAGTCAAAAAGTGATGATTTGGCACTCATTATTTTTTGCTCATTCAAAGTATAGTTTGACTTACACTTAAAATACTTGGAAATCGGATTCATTGCATCCGGCGTACTTGAATTATAATAAAAAGTCAGGTTTTCAAATTTTACTATTATGAAAAAGCTGCTAATAGTCACACTCTTTGAAATCCCATTACAATGTTAGCTAGCTTGTGATTTCTTGCTGGTGCTCAGAAAGAAAAAGAAGCTTCAACGCAAAACCAAACCAATGGCGGTGTTGTAGTTGAAAGCATGACGTAACTGACATGCGATGATGAAAAGTGCTAGGACACTTAATGGTAAAGAAAGCGACCAAATTGATTCTGTACATTACATCCTCGTGGCTTAAATACTTTTTTTGCCCGATATTCATAATATCACAGCATTTCAAACCTGTTTGAATATTCATTCCCAGCAACAGCATTTATCGTTTTCACGAATGTGTTCTTTGCCTTACAGATTAAACTTCCAATGCTCTCACAAGTGTTTGGCTTTTCGGTAGAAATTAGGACTATAAAACCAATAGGACGTGTCACTCTGGGCGTGTTTTCCATCGATGATTTCTCAAAGGCGCATCCCGTCATGGACAAATTCTTCTCGAGAAATGCGGTAAAAAAATCTTCATTCATTTATTCATTCATTTAACACATAGCCTTTTGTTTTACTGATCAATCATCATCAATCTTTCAAATATTATCATCTCTTGACCTTTCCGTTTACTTCCTGGTAATAGCTATCCAGCCGAATCATTGCATATGCACTCTCGGAATATAGTTTGGTACTCATTCCTTTCCAAGTATGTTATACTACAGGGGCGGATCCAGGAATTCTGTAAAGAGGGGGGCGTGACTGATATTTCTGGTGCCACTTTCGGGTTTCATTTCATTGTTTTTTCTTTTTATTTCTTTTGTTTTTTACGAAAAATAAAGGGGGGGGGGCATGCGCCGGTTGCGCCCCCCTCCGGATCCGCCACTGTACTAAAAGCTGAAGTACCAGCAGTTGCATATTGACGTTGATCTCATACAAGTAAGGCCGTGTTTATGCTTCCCCTTTTCGGGCCAGAATCAGCGTTTTGAAACGTGATTAGTGCAAAATGCTGTTGCGTTCATGTTCACTTCGATAGAAACGCTGATTCAAAACGCCGATCCAAAACGCACAAGAAGGTGCGTTTACGATCGGCGTTTCTGACTAATCACGTTTCACGGGGAAGCATAAACGCAACAGCGTTTCTAAATGCGTTTAGAGTGACGTCATCTAAACGCCTTTCCGGTTCACGTTAAAAAGTGCGCGCCCGGCCAGCCAGCTACCCTGGCCCGTGCAGTTTTCCCATGTACTGCAGGGGCGGATCCAGGAATTCTGTAAAGAGGGGGCGCGTTTACAGAATTAAAGGGAGGCGCACGCACCCCTCCCCCATTTTTCTTTTTATTTCTTTTGTTTCAACAAAAAATAAGTGGGGGGGGGGGGGGGCGTGCGCCGGTTGCGGTCCTCCCTGGATCCGCCCCTGTACTGTGCATACGCATGTCTTTCCCAGCTGCTCTCCCAGGCCAGGCCACCGATCGCTGCGCGCGCGCCCCAATTTAACCTGCCTCTGCTGAGGTCAGCGAAGCAATCGCAAACGCTCTTACCAAGGCTCGAAGAAAGTGAGCATATTAAACAGTGCTCCCGTAAACGGCGTTTTGAATCAGCGTTTTGAATCAGCCTTTCAAAACGCTGATTCTGCCTTCGCAAATTGAGCATAAACACTCCCGAAGTGTGTGGCCCTTAAGAGGTCCTACCCAATCCCGACGTTTTGGCAAGCCTGTTCTCGCCGTCCTCTAGGGGGAACGGCGAGTTCCCTTGAGAGCAACGAGGACATGCTTGCCGAAACGTCGGGATCGGGTAGGACCTTTTCAGGGTCATACACTTACCCCAGAAAAAATACGTGGTGTAGGCCTACCGTGAAACCCTCTAACAACCCAACGTTCTACCACCACGGAAGCCTTCAGAGATTTCCTCATACAACTAAAATATAATGAATAGGCATTGACATGCCTGGTTCATTTTTAGCCTTTTTTATTTTAAAGCCTTTATATTTCCCGACTACAAGTAGGCAAAACCAGGAGAATGTACACCCCTTGATTGAAATAACATGACCCTTCTTTCTGCTGTCCTTTAGTTTTGATAACAGTGTAGTTTCGCAGAGATGGTAAATGATGTGTATGTTAAACATGTATTTGCTTCACTCTGCTTGGTTTGCAGGAATTCGTGATTAAGAATAAGTCCTGTGGTTTTCAATATTTCGAGGAACCAATTTGGTCAAGACGAGTCCATTTCAAGGTGAGAGAGATAACCCCGAACACCACCCTTACATTTGAACTGTATGGACCAAAGCTGAAGTATTTTTAAAATGGGACACAATGGCATTTTCAGAAATCAAACGATGACCCCCGGGAGAGAACAGAAGACGGCTGGGGCTTGGGGGGGGGGGGGGTCTTTGTAGGGCGTAAATATTGCTGAGCACTGGGACCAGTGAATACAGCAAAACAAATTTCAAACTTCTTTATGCCAGTTAAGCTTTATAAATCTCTGGCACCGAGAAAAACGATGATATGTCATTCCAAAAACTTGTTACAGATGAAGGCACCATCGTGACAATCTATGATAGTGTAACATGTGTTGTATGGTTGGAGGCAAACGGTAAATATGTCATCCCATGGGGCTCCATGTTTTACCAACCCTAGAAGGTCAAAAGGGAAGATGGCATAATCACATGACCACTACAGGACCTAAATTTTGGAATGAGTTGGATAGAGAAATAATCAAATCTCAGTCTCTTAATACATTTAAGCATAAACTTAAACTAGTTTTTCTGAATTCATATCTATAGCTATTCTTCAATCCTCCTCGACATTGGGTGCGTTTATCAACTCCTTTTCTCGACAAAAACAGGTTACCCAAACAGCTTTCAAGGAATGTTTATGAGTTGATAAACGCAAAGCTGTTTTGAAAGCCCTTTAGGAAAGCCTTTACGAAAGGGTGCGTTTATCAACTCTCCTTTCTCGGCAGAAACAGGTTATCCAAACAGCTTTCAAGGAATTTTCACGAGTTGATAAACGCAAAGCTGTTTTGAAAGCCCCAAATTTGTGGCTATCCAAACAGGTTTCCTAAACAGGTTTTCAGAAACCTGTTTGTAAAAGCCTTTTGGAAGTTGATAAACGCAAAGCTGTTTTGAAACGGCTTTGTAGTCTTGTACTTCAGTAGTTGTACTTCTCCTCGGGTCGAATAGCGCAATGCAGCTGTGCAGTGACAGGCCAGTTAAAAAATCGTGTTCGCGAAGAGAGTTGATAAATGCAACTATTTTGAAAGCCGTTCCTAAGGGCTTTGGAAAGGGCTATCGAAAGCCGTTTAAACAGGGGAAAGTTGATAAACGCAGCCAAAGTATCATGCCGCCACTCAGAAATATTTGAAGTATGTGCTAAACTGGAGCTGCCTCACAGAAAGGAAGACAATTGGTATTGCATCATGACTCGTCACTCTCAAAGGAAGATAATGTCTTTAAGATGGTAATTGCTTTTCGCCGTCCCTTCTTAGAAAACAAGCGGCGCATTAATAGTACAGGCAGTCAGGGCTTTGGAAGGAGCTCTCGAAAGGGCAATGGAAAGGGCTTTCGAAAGGGCTATCGAAAGGGCTTTCGAAAGCCGTTTAAACAGGGGAAAGTTGATAAACGCAGCCATTATCTGTTCATACTTCGCATTACTGTCATTATCAATTATGTAACATGTGCCTCGGTCGTGATTTCTTTATTCTCTCCTGAACTTCATTTGTACACATTTGGTATCTCTGCTATTGTACATTGCATCTGACTTGTACCTCGCTCGGGTGATCACGCAACTCTCAAGAAGTCTTTTGCCGCGGACATTGTTTCTTGTTTTTTCTTTTTCTTTTTTTTATTTTTCGATGTTTATATTTCTTCAATTCACACATTGTCATTCCTTCAATTGCATATACTAAGTAAGAATTAATCTCACATCCGCATCTGGGAATCTACACCTTACAAGCAATGCTTCTATAGCTGTGTTGAGACGGAGGCAGTTTTGGTCGGAGTAACTTCGGAGGAAGGGTCGGAGGAAGCTTGGTCGGAGTAACTTCGGAGGATAGGTCGGAGTAGTGCCCGTCTGAACAAGGTCGTGGTAACTTCCTCCGATCGGAGGAACATACCACGACCTCTTCCTCCGAACGAGATACTAGTACTCATGAGTTTTCTCAGGAGTATCTTGTTACCACGAATAGCCGGTCGGAGTAAATTACCCGTGCGGACAAGCCCTCGGAGTATCTATGAACCTACATACCGTACGACCTAGGTAAAACTTCCTGGGTCAAATCGCAATGTTGACATTTTGCGAGTAATTTTGCATTTTAACCTATCGTTTATCGCGACGAAGAAGCTAGCGCTCATGCAGAAATTTCCATCAACAAGAATGGAGAAGAAAAATGCCACTGGTAAAAAAAAAAAAAAATTGCATGGTCGAAGTGCGCGGCGCTACCACTTCCGGAAGTTACACCGACCCTCGCTCAGAAATTGGTCGGAGTTTCTTCCCACGACCGTCGTGTGGACACAAGAGTTGTGGTAGGATATGCGTTAATTTGAATATTAATTATCGTGCCATAAATGTTTACTCCGACTAGAAAGACGTCTGAACATGGCTTATGTAGATTCCTCATATTCCTCACATTTCACATGTTTTATTGTTTTATAAGCTGTACTTGACAATTCATCCATGATTTTGTATTGTGATGTTTATGTTTTTATGTATTTGTTGAAATGTGGAATATTGAACAATAAAAAAAAAAATGATACTCCATCTGTACTAACTTTTATCGGATGCAGACAATGTGAAACATTCCTTGATGGATTCATTTCGTATACCAACCCAAAGTCAAATTTGGGTGTAAAGGTCAAAGGTTGAAACGTAAATATTTCAAAGGTAAAACTGCCAAGGGCATTGTCTGAGGTAAAAAGTCAGAATTAAAAAAAAGCTAAGGTTAAAATGCTAGAAGCAAAATCGTCAAGAGTAGAAATATCGTATGTGAAACGCAGATGTAATGTGACTCAGTGGTATGAATGATGTCATGAACTATAGTAGTCTCCTGCAGCGTTGGCCTTTAACCATTTCATAAATTTTGAACAGATTGTCCGGTTTTCTTCAACTTCGCTATGGATGTGTTCTACTGATTGTTGCTTTCATTCAATCGATAACATGTTTAACTGAATGTGTAATAAATCAAAACGGGTAAACTATTATGATGGCTTCGTGTCCAGAGGGCTGACAGGGTTATACTTGCTTGTAAGGAACTGCTTTGATAATGGAATCTGAAGATGAAGGTGCATTAGTAAGGAATTAACCATCCTATTTTCAGTATTGGGTCAAACCACTCTAAAGGTGTTTCCATAATGATAAGAAATTTAGACTTACTTTTACAAATTGTGACTGTTTTAAGTAGAATGACGGCAGAACTTTCGCACCTAGACTCATGCACAAGAATTGTTACTGTGTGTCCTCATGACTGAATGAGAGTACGTCTTAACGGTATCCCATGAAAAATAAAACCTCTGCAATTCGTTGCACAAGAGATAAATAAAAGAATAGGGATATACCGGACTGCAAGAAAACATAATATGAAACGGACACCCAAAGTGCACTTTATAATAAAACTACCTGATGCTGTCATCGAGTTGGTAAATGTTTATCATTTCATAATGAAAGCATTGTATCTGTCAAATCAAATACTGTTGTTTAGTCCTCACGTTTTGTATAGACTATTAGGAAATGCAGCAAGTCTTGATAACGCATATTTGAACATGAATTTCAGACAATCTTGAATGTGATTTCTTGCAGGATTTGTAGTAATTTATAAAAACGCTTGAAAAATCTCCGAGTGTTTATATGACTTTTGTTGTAATAGGTTTCATTTGATAATGAAAGTAAATAATGTAATGAAATGAAATTACTTTGCTCGCACTTTTTCCGGCGGTTAGTCATTTACAGTCATGTGGCAGAAATAATAATCGCAAAGAATAATACGTGTTGTAATCTGAAATAATGATTGGACTTCTTACATTTTTGTTTGTTTTTGGACTGTAAGTAGAAGACACATTATTAAAGGCATGTATCGTTCATCTCTTTACAGCTCTCAATTTAATACCGAAGCGGTGATATAGATCGATGAATTTTATTCGTCAGCTTTGATGAAATTTTGGAATGCATTTCATTTTTCTTTCTAACCACGGAGGAGAGATGTGCGAATCCCCATACACTGATTAAACGGAATCATGCACAATTGTGAATGAAAATCTAATTTTTGTAAATAGATTTTTGGCTAGTTATCTTTGCCTGGCATGTTTTGTGTCTTTGCTGCACTGCAAACAGTCCAGTGTTTAATATGAGACACCGAGTTGGTGTCAAATTTTCGGTGCTCATTTGTGGTGTTAGATCAACACCTCTGGGTGTCACTTCAAAATATAAAATTGTTTTTTTAAATAGTTTCTTAGTTACTGGTTTTCTTGTTGATATTAGCTTCAAGAAGACGATCAAGAATTTTCCGATAAAGTACTTGATTTTTGAAAAAAAAAAAAGGTGTGAACACATTTACACCACAGTAACACCAGTTGGTGTGGTCTCCTTTTGAAGCTGGGCGAGTGTTATACCATTGACATTAACACCAGCAATATCAAATCAACGCCATGCGGTGTCATTTTTGAATTAACACCAGAGCAGTGTCAAAAATATCACCAGCCACAGTGTCAAATTATACACCATGAAGTGCCAGGTGAACACTTTTCAACACCATCACAGCATACTTTCTACGCCTGTGTGGTCCTCTATTGACACTTGATCGGTATAAGATTTAACACCCATGGTATTATTTGTAACATCGATGTATTTGCAGTGTGTGGTCTTTTTTGTGGTCTTTTTTTTTTTTTGCAATGAAGTGATTTTGTGGTAGCAATTGTAATCATATTAGCTCAAGGTTCTTCCTTTTTCTGTTTGTATTGCGTGCAGTGGCGTAACTACGGGGGGGGGGGGGGGCATGGGGGGTCACGTGCCCCCCCCCCCCCCCCATCCGCCGGTAAAAAAAAAAAAAGTAATTTAAGGGTTAGTAAACTGCTTTTTAAATCGACATGAAAGGGTGATCAAGAAGTAAGATATTTCTCTAAGATTTCTTTTAACCATAATTGAAGAGGTATGTAGTGTGAAACACTGTTCAAAAAGCCCGGAGCCGACAAAAGATTGTGATTCAGTGTGATTCCTGGTTGGCATTCTGAATAGAAGCAGGATGTGCGCAGTGTACTCAGAACATCCGAACGGCAAAAAGAGTCACTGCAATGTTGCGCAATGTGATGTAGAATGTACACCTATGTACCTTACGCTTCGTTATGTCACAGCTAGATCATTGATTTTGCAGTTGCTTTACATACTAGTCTATAAAAATGCCTTGCATTGCCAATAATAAGATTTGAACTGGGTTAGGGTCCTATTCCCTAAATTTCCAATGTATATAAAACTCACACACACACACAATTATAAGGGGATGCTCTAAAGTGCAGATTTTGGACTTCTTTTCCCCGCCTGGTCACTTCGACCCCCCCCCCCTCCCCACCCTCGCTGGTCATACCTCCCCAATCATGAACATAAAGCGACATCCTTGACTACCAGTGGCGGATCCAAGGGGGCGCACCGGCCTCCCCCCCCCCCCCCCCCCCCCTTAAATTCCAAAGCGAAAAGATATAGCTAGAAACGGCAGTTTTTGGACTGTAAAATGTCAACATTTTCAAGCTCGCTCGCTTCGCTCGCTTCGCATTTAGTTGTTATGCCATTCTCCTGATGTTGCTGCTAGTAATTGTCAGCAGTTGCGCCCAGTGCACGCCCCCTCAAATTCCAAAGCGAAAAATATATATATATAGCTACAAACGACAGTTTGGGGAGTGAAAAATGTCAAAATTTAAACGTTATGCCATTCTCCTGATGTTGCTGCCAGTAATTGCCAGCAGTTGCGCCCAGTGCACGCCCCTCTTATATTTCCAAAGAGAAAAAAAAATATAGCTACAAACGACAGTTTGGGAAGTGAAAAATGTCAAAATTTTCAAGCTCGCTCGGATTTAAACGTTATGCCATTCTCCTGGTGTAGCTGCCAGTACTTGCCAGCAGTTGTGCCCGGTGCGCCCCACTTAATTTCCAAAGCGAAAAGATATAGACGTTATGAGATTCCAAACACTTGCCAAATAATGGCCTTTGGCTACGGTCGCAACTAGAGAAGGTAGTCTGCTCGGCTATCAGTCGGCGAATTTTTAGCCAATTTCGGTCGATCATCGACCGGTGATCTTGTCAGACAAACGACTCTTATTAATAAGATGCTCTTAAACGAACCATCGGAACAGCGCACATTTTCTCCTTTTTGGATAACGAACCTTCGGAAGAACGAGCCTGATGTGACTTCCGGATTAAAGAACAATCGGAAAAATGAATCTTTGGAATAGTGAACATTCGGAATAACGAGCCTTTGGAGTAACGAATCTTCGGAATAACGAACTCTCGTAATATCATTCCTTTGGATTAACGAACTCTAACTGAATCCTAAACTGTAATTTTTGTACATGTGCCCGACGACCGTGTTGATAATCAAGTGAAATATTGAGCACTGCGATATGTTACTTCGTACAGAAGTACAATGTATTTCATATAGATATGCGTACTCTTATAAATGTGGGACATTTTTGGATTTATTCTGTTCGAAATTGCATTTGCTTTTTATAGGGAAAGCAAACAATAATGTTCATGATTATATTTGAATGTATGTCTGCTTAGGTATAAATCAATAAAAGTTTTCGTTCGCTTTGTATGAACAAAATGATGTCTCGCGTGGGTTTCGTTCTTACTTAATCATTCAAATTCACCTCATTTGAATTTTACTGTTTATCTTAATTTCTCTCCCCGTACCTCCCCTTCCAAAAATAAGACAGTAAAAATCAAATAAAATAAATAAAATTGAATTTTGAATCATGGAACAGGTACATAAAGACATTTTAAATGTTAAAGATTCCACGACCTTCGTTACATATAGACTCATACTGATGGGAAAGGCTTGAAAAGTCATGAAGTCAATATTTCTTTAAATGTACTGTTTACCATTCGGAATGTTTGAGTCATCACATTTGATGGATATTTATAACTCAGTTGCATCACAAAACATCCTACCATATAAAAATTGTACAATAAAGCCGTAGCCTGCATTGATTATACTGGTTAATATTTTTACATTGGTTGTTCCTAAAACTCCCATTTTAGAACTATTTTGAAGTAGCACAGTTGTATTTTTGTTTCATCAGCAAATGGTAAATATGACTTAAATCAATATTATGTTCGTATAGGCATACTCTTCTTGTCTTATTTAATCATTTTTTTTTCTGCATCCACTAACCTTCGTCGGATCAATCACAACTCTCTAGTATGGTGTCATCAATTTTTTTTTTTTTCAATAGAGGTACCGTACTCAAGCCTTAAAACAAAAAATCACTGACAAGAAATGCAGACATGGCAAGACATAGTAGAAAATATTGCTTAGCATCATATTTAACCTTTTTTTTTTCTTTGCTTCATCTAGATGGACAATTACACTATCATGAATTCATTATTGACGAAATTACTCTGTTTCTACATAAGTGGGAAATCATTTTGAAATATGAAAGATATATATGTTGTACATATATACCATAATTCATATATACATATAACACACACACACACACACACACACACACACACACATATATATATATATATATATATATATATATACATACATATATATACAGCAAAAAAGAAAGTAAAAACTATTTCTAGTTTGTAATTCTCATAAATATTTGTCTAAAAGTTAATAAATAAAGGTACCCCTGCCTATCAACTTGGTAGGTCACTAAAAAGGCAAACTTTCACATGAGCATAAACACCTTAATATTTCTCTTACAAAAAGGCACAAAAGTTGGAAAAAGTGAACAAGTTGTCATTAATGCGTGAGTGCTCTACCATGTAACAATGAAAACAAAAGACAAATTTAACACAGTAAAAAACATGACTTAAATTGCAAAAATAATAACATATTCCTTGAAGCCCAAAAAATCAATAAACGCTAAAAATGATTGGAGAAAAATAAAAAATCTTCTGTCAAATCCAAATTCATGAAATGTTAGAAGAAGCAACATTAACAAAAATGGTAGGAATTTCAATTGATTTGTCAAATTAGGAAAATTGTAAATAACATTTGGTTCATGAATTTGTCCCAATGGATTTCTTAATTTCCAAATTAAAGAGTTAAATTCTAATCATCTTTATGGCCTGACTCCCTAATTCATTTGAGGTTTGAGTCGACAGAAAATTCTTATTTTCCCCCTTTGTTTCCCACTTTGACTTTGTTCGAAGTTTTAAAGAGACAAAGAGAACGAAAACGCACTTTTTGCTATTTCAGTCTTGTCTCTTATTGTATTAAACTAGTCTTTTGTTACGGTATCATTATCTTGAAGGGCATTTGCAAATGAAAGACAACATGTCAATTTCTGCAACTTTTACTTTTGTGCCTTTGAGGACAAAACGAATGTGTTCACTCATGCGTTTTAAAAATCTCCATTTATGTTGACCTACTGATAGCCAATTAAATTACGTTTGATATGGTATAATACAATGATTTTATCAAACTCTTCTATGAAAGATATAAACTCAAAAAAGTGTTTACTTTCTTTATTTTGTTGAGTGTATATATATAAATTATTTTAGCATACCCATAAGCAGTGATCGATTTTAATGTAAAGCCAAATCACCCAATATTCGCCCAAAATGTGTTGAATTGTAGTACTTGCACCCCTCTCAAAATGGAGGTGTCTAACCGTCAATTACATAAAGTACCTCTCAAGTTGTACGCTTCATCCACTCTGTCATACTCATCGCAACTATAGTATTTTCTTTTATCGTTATCTGCGGCTGCTTGTTGTATGGTAACGTTATTGAAGGTACGTTTGTTCTCAGTATCAACTCTTCTGGATTCCTCCATGTGTGACACACCTGCTCTATTAAACTATTTGACGCCAGTTAGTTCTGTGGGTTGTCCTGTATTCCCAGGTGGTTGCGGTGGATGTTAAATATTCCTTAAAGACGCATGAGGTGCTCGTAACCCATAAAGCCCAAGGAAGGACACGTTGTGCCCTTTACCAAATCTTAACCAAATTTGGTGACTTTTCCTAAAATTCTATTGCAAACATTTTAGTATAATTATGATTTAGCCATGTCCGATATTGCTAGTTGCCATGGCAACCGTAAACTGACAACCATGTCCGTCAGATATTGCATGGTTCTTTTCTCTCTTTTTTTTTTTGGTTCTAATCTTAGTTAACAATATAATAATGAATGAAATGGCAGTTTTCTTGGCTGTAATATGCTGAAGAACCAGAATGTGAAGTAATTATAGTTAGTGCATTCGTGTGAAATGGTCTTCTTATTCTTTTTTTTTTACATTTTGTATGTGACGTAGGTATCAAACAGTAAATGTAATAGAAATAACTGAAAAAAGAGCATTTTCCAAGACTACTCTTATATTGTGTCATTTTCACATTTGTGTGCCTGTAGTATCATTTGTTGATCATATTATCAGTCTGCAAAGTCAAAATTCCAACATTATGAAAATGTGAGATGTGATACCAATGTATGTACAAATTCCAAACAAATACATCATAGGTCTCCTATATATATATTTACATTGTAATGAATAGTGCCTACATAACCTTGATTAATTCCACCTATAACAAATGGTAAAGGTTGACTTGCTTTTCCTTTTTGGCATATATAAAAATGATTGGTATAAAATAAAAACATATACTGGGGATTAAACAAATATTATTGTAAAGAAAAAAAAAATGATTTAGCTTATTTTCTACATATTTCTTTATACTTTGGCAAATAGCGCCCGCAATACGTGACCGTGAGAAATTTCAAAAGTTGAGAGTATGAGTTGCTCTTAAATTACCCATGTGTCAAAATAATGACGGTGATGCATCATAATTATAAAAAAAGTTATATAGAATAAACAGATATTATAACGAAGTTATATATAGGAGATAGAGTATGTCCCCTCCCTCCCCTTTGGCCTGGAAGGGGTCAGCTGCTTGGGCTTTTTAGGGTTATACCGTTTTCGTTTTCCCCCCACAGGTCTGTTGCCAAGGTCTAGCTCCAAGTATGAATAGAACTGAAATCAATCGTTTTGATTGTACTTAGTACTTCAAGTAAAGGAAACTTGATTTCTTAAAATAGTGGTATAGTGTGTCATATATCAACAAAGATGGCAAAGTTGTGGTTTTCTTTACCTTAGTACTGACGTGTTTTCATTATTTCTCCGATATTTTGTTGCTGCTGTGTTTCTTCCTATTTTCTGTATATACATTAGAGGCTTGTCTCTAGAGGTATATCGTTATACCTATCACTTGCCTCCTGATCAAAACTATTCATCATTTATTATGATTCCATTAACCAGGGATAGATGAACTTGTTCTCTACAGGTGCCAATTTCACTTTGGATAATGAGTTGTGTGTTGCACTGCAGTTGCCGGAGCACTACGTGACAATATTGTTGGCAAGAGATTATTGTTTTGTTTTATATTGATTCTAATACGTGTGTGCGCGTGTGACCCTGGTTTCAGCGGCAGCTATGATAGTCTATACAGGTTTCTTTATGCGATTTCATAATTTGACAGACTGTTGTGACTGAGACACGAGCTGTAAAGCCATTTTTATTACAACATTAAAGAGATTCGAACACTGCAGGGGAACAATAATTGCAGACTGAACACGCAGCTGTTGTTGACCCAGCGGAAGAGACGTGCTTGGACATTCGAGGAAGGGCTGAAGATTGATTTAGACAATGTTAACATGAAGGCCATCTCCGGGTAAGCACAAAAACATTACATGATTACATTCATGTTATCTTGATACTGCATAGTTAATTTGCAAGATTTTAAGACCCTGTCACACTTTTCCTGGCAAGCTACGCAGGCTTATTGCGTGTATGGATTTTCCACCACGCAGGGTAATTTTCCGCCGGCGGACAAGGATTTGGGCAAGTTTCGCGTGCGTCTTACCTGCTGGACGCGTGCTACTTAATACGTTTTACTCACGTTTTAGTTACGGGCTAGTTGCGTGGGAGTTGCCTGCGAGGTGCTAACGCTATGGCCCTTCTACTGGTGTTCTGCATGGACATCTGCGGGCAATCCCCGCAACTCACCCGGAACAAGTTTGAGCGTGCTCAAGTGCCTGTCACGGTTTATAGTGACCTCGTCTGCAGCCACTATGTCTATTTTCCAATTGGTCTACTGGCATAACTTGGACTATTGTTAACCCTCTGCCTGCTTGCATCTGTGGAAGCTGTGTACTGCAATGAGCAATGGTGTATCAAACTTTCAACTCATGGACACTTCACCAGGAAGCAGTATCTCAAAAGGAGAATCCCTTATATCCCAAATGGAACAGCTTCTTTCCAACTAGAACTGTTACATGGTGGTGACATACATCCCAACCCCGGACCACAGGATAACGATGACATTATTCCACGTTCTATCCCTGACAATGATTTTCAGCACAGTACATGTATCAAGTACACTCCTGCAGAACTCTCACAATGGCGGCACACAAAGTTCCAGTAGCCTTCAGAGGTACGTGATATAATCCGTTCTTATGGAATTCAACGAAGAAAGACACGGAGAGGAAGACGTGGAGGCCGTAGAAGGAATAATCTTCGACAATCCAGAAAATCATCATCGAACCTTCTACTGTGCTCAGTGAATGTTCGGTCAGTGCGTAATAAGTCAGCACTATTACATGATTTCATATGTGACACAAGTCCTGATCTCATGCCAATGACAGAAACATGGTTAACGGAGAACGACTCAGCCGTGCTACAGGAATTTCTACCTCCAGGTTACAAGTTCATCCATCGACCCCGGAGCAACCGTCGTGGAGGGGGAACAGGACTTGTATACAAAGAAACAGTTAATGCCGTTCAAACAGCTGCTGGTGAGGTGAACTCTTTCGAGTATGCAGAATATCACATTACATGTAGATCATATAATTTGTCTCTTATTAACATCTACAGGCCTCCTTACTCAGAATCACATCCGGTATCTGTCTCCAGTTTTGAATCAGAATTCAACACTTATATTCAAAGTCATCTGCTATCTAATGTTCCTGTTTTAGTGACAGGAGATTTCAATATACATGTTGATACTAATAATGGAGATTCACAATCTTTCTTAGACCTCCTTGAATGTCTTTGTTGTACCCAGCTAGTTGATTTCTGTACCCATACACACGGTCATACCCTTGATTTGTTAATCAGACGGCAGTCTGACGATACCATTGTAATACTCTGAGGCAAACCTTGGGCTTATTCGTCCTTAATCTCTGATCATTTCCCTGTATTGTGTTACCTCAACTCAAGTAAAGCTCACTTTCCAGTCAAGAAAATATCATTTCGTAGGTTATCTGTCATCAACACTGACCTGTTTAAACATGATATTGTTGAAAGTTGCCTTTGTAAAGAAAAATCCTCTGATATCTCTAAATTAGCTATTCTGTATGACTCGACACTTAAAGAGTTGTTAGATAAGCATGCACCAATGGTAGAAAAGACTGTGGTCTTGCGACCTAAGACACCCTGGCTAACTGATGTTATATTAGAAAAGAAACGTAGAAAGAGGAAAGCTGAGAAACGTTGGTTGAAGTCAAGATCTGAGAAAGACTGGAAAGATTATGTGTCACTACGAAACTCTTACAGTTTCTCCTTGTTTGAGGCACGCAAAACTCACAACAAAGACCTCGTGTCTGAACACAAAGAAAACACCAAAGCACTGTTTAATGTTGTGAAGGGTCTTGTGAATATGTCAAACAAGCAACCAGTGATTCCATGTAATACGGATAGAACAGCTTTTGTCAATGACTTAGGCAATTATTTTTTGGATAAAGTGAAGAAAATTCATAATGACATAGAATCAAAACTCATTAATGTGAACAAATTTGTTATTGATGAAGCCCCATTTGATCAAAAGATCGTAGATTTCAAAGTTTTTAAAGAATTGTCCGAGAATGATGTTGAGAAATTGATTATGAAATTTAGTAAGAAATCTTGTCCATTGGACCCATTACCCACAAAGTTATTGATGAAACATCTAGATGTATTATTACCTGTCATAACATCAATGATCAATGTATCTCTGTCAACAGGGCAATTCCCTGCTCTGTGGAAGGTTGCTCTTGTTAAACCACTGTTGAAGAAGTCCGGTGTTGAAACAGAATTCAGTAATCTGAGGCCTGTTAGTAATCTTCAATACATTTCAAAGTTAGTAGAAGGCGCTGCTACCCAACAAATCCTTGAACACCTTGAGTCTAACTCACTTCTTCCATTCAATCAATCTGCTTACCGAAATTTTTATAGCACTGAGACAGCACTCGTTCGAATTAAAAATGATCTCCTGATGGCAATGGATGACCAGAAGATCAACTTACTGCTCTTACTTGATCTCAGTGGCGCTTTTGACACTATTGATCATTTCTGCCTAGCAAAAACTCTGAAAACCCATTTTTGGATTGACGGTAAAGTTTTGGAATGGATTAACTCTTATTTGTCTGGCAGAAAACAGACAGTTGAAATGGAAGACATTGTCTCTGATGTGTTCATGGTACCTTTTGGTGTCCCACAGGGGTCACGTTTAGGTCCCCTACTGTTTACACTGTACACAAGTAGACTCCTCACAAATATTGAAAAGGAGTTTCCTGCTATCACTTGTCACTGTTACGCAGATGACACACAAATATATTTGTCATTCCGCCCTAATACATCAAATGAAGACTACTGTATAACTGTGTTAGAATCATGTATTGAGTACATTAGAATCTGGACATTACAAAACAAAATGATGTTAAATGATAAGAAAACGGAATTGTTAGTCATTGGCACTCCACGGCAAGTTTCTAAATTTGAATCAAATGGTATATCACTCGCTGATACTGTTATAAAACCATCCAATAATGTGAGAAACTTGGGGTGTTTTTTGATACCCATTTGAATATGGAATCTCAGGTTACAAGTGTATGTAAATCAGCATATTATATGATATATAATTTGAGACGCATCCGTAAATATTTTGATCAGGAAAGCATGAAGACGATTGTCCACGCATGTGTTATAAGCAAATTAGATTATTGCAACAGTCTGTTGTACGGATTACCGGATTCACAGATAGTTAAGTTGCAGCGGGTTCAAAACACGTGTGCAAGATTGATTTGTAATCTCCCAAGATTTGCTCATGTTACACCACTTCTAAAGGAATTGCACTGGCTGCCCATTCGCCAAAGAATTGATTTCAAGATATTGATGCTGGTTTATAAAGCTCTTAATGGTCAGGCACCTGGTTATATCAGTGAATTATTGAACTTTAAATCTCAGACTCATAGCCATAATCTCCGCAGTACAAATGATAGATTGACATTGCAGATACCCCAAATCAAAACAAAAGTTACCTTAGGTGACCGATCATTTTCTTGTGCAGCCCCTAGGTTGTGGAATAGATTACCATTAGACATTCGGAAATGTCAGACTTTAAATAGTTTTAAATTAAAAGTGAAAACTTTTTTGTTTTAGCATGGGCTTATTTCTTTTTGTTCTTCCCATGCAGCATTGTGCAACATAGGAATTTAAGAGCTCTTGAAGCGCAGTAGAATATATAGACATAGTTTCTGCGCTTAATAAATGATTTATTATTATTATTATTATATCGTCTATTACCGATTCGTCTAATACCCATTTGGTCTACAACTCGTTTTGTCCAGTACCCATATTGTCTAATAGTCACTTTGCCCACTACCCGTACTGTCTAATACCTAACTCGTCTAAGGAGCATTTCGTCTACAAAACAATTGATCTAATAGCCAAATCGTCTACACTCACAATGTCTATTTGCCATGTCGTCTAATATCTATTTTGTCTGCTACTAGTTAGTCTACTCATACCTCGTCTACAAGTCATTTAGTCTACATTCACTTTGTCTAGTTATCATATCGTCCAACCCTTAGTTTGTCCATACCCAATATGGTCTATACCCATCTGGTCTACTCCCAACTCGTCTACTCCCAGTTGGTCTACTCCCAACTGGTCTACTCCCAACTGGTCTACTCCCAATTGGTCTACTCCCAACTGGTCTACTCCCAACTGGTCTACTCCCAATTGGTCTACTCCCAACTGGTCTACTCCCAACTGGTCTACTCCCAATTGGTCTACTCCCAATTGGTCTACTCCCAACTTGTCTACTCCCAATTGGTCTATATTCGTCTATATCCAGTTGGTGTACTCCCAACTGATATAGTTTTACTCTCAACAATTTACCCAAACTGATCATTTGCATCTGGTCATGCTAATAACCTTTTGTGTGTGTGTGCATTTAACCGTTTACATACGTCAGTACGTGGCAGACAGAATAAAGAATACTGATAATGTACTTCTATTTGAGTGTTCCTTTTCATTTTTACCATACTTATGATTGTGTATCAAAGTTGAATGGATGGAGTGTTGAAGTTTGGACATATAAATGCTTATTTAGGGTTCCTCGCGAAACGTGTATTGAGTACATTGCAGGCAAGTAAATTATTCATCTTAGTAGTAGCTATATATTGTGCATGAGTCATATTTTTGTGTATATGTTTCAACCTTTTTTTTTGTGCATTTAACCGTTTACATACATCAGTACGTGGCAGACAGAATAAAAAATACTGATAATGTACTTCTAATGTGTTCCTTTTCATTTTTACCATACTTATGACTGTTTATCAAAGTTGAACGGATGGAGTGTTGAAGTTCGGACATATAAATGCTGCATGATTGCTTCTGATATAAATTACACATCCACCACAAAAATAACACAGCAAGTTTTTCACACTGTGACATTATCTTTTTTTCCTAAAAAATTGTCATAATAAGAACATAAAAATTTAAACCAAATGGGGCACCAAGAGTGCTCAACCTATTTCACTGGGAAAAAAGAAACTGGATGAAGTAGACTAAATAACAAAAAAAAAAAATATATATATATATATATAACTAGTAGGTGTGCCCCTACTGTGCCCCTTCAACCCAACGACAATCCCATCTATTGTTGGTTGTTCCTGAAATACATTATTTTGATGGATCATTCATCGTTTTTCCTCCCTCTCTCTCTCTCTCTCTCTCTTTCTTTCTTTCTGATGTTCTTTCACTCCCACTCGATAACATGAGTCTGTATTGACCGATTCGGGTTCGTTGAGGGCAGCAGACATTTTATGGCACTGGGCGCAGCCATGAGCTCAAATTGCGGTGTCTCAGCCGACCCCCCCCCCCCTGCTCTCCCCCACCCCAAGGGCAACATGTTTATCGCGCACTTGTAACAAAGGTTCGCGCACTAAGCAAGCATTCGCGCACTCAGTACGAGATGCCCATTGGCTAAAACAACCATGCATCAGTTTTTCATTCTGCGCGCGTAAGAGGGGTGGGGAGAGAGGAGGGGGGTCGGATGATACACCGCAGTAATGGCGCTGCCCATGCCAAAAATACACATAGCGCGTCACAGAATCGATCAATAGACAAAACCAGACCTTTCATAGAACCACCCGTTCACGTGACTCGGAATTTTGTTGTATTTGTTTTACTTCATTTTTATATATATTTCGTGTTTGTTTTCATCAGTGACATTGTGAGTTTTGCGTTTGCTTTTTTTTTTTTCTTTAGAATTGTCCCTGAAAAAACGTACACTAACTACTCCACTGCTCAGTTGTACAGGATATAAATAATGTGTGTGTGGTGTGCGTGTGTGTGTGTGAGAGAGAGAGAGAGAGAGAGAGAGAGAGAGAGCGGCAGAGAGAGGGAAAATTTCCAGAGAATGTTTTCTTTCCTCTTTCTCTGTCTGGCTTTCTTTCTGATGATATTTTTCCCCATTCGAGAACATCTATGTGTCGGCATCGAAGAAACAAAGCCTTTTAGAGAATCACCTGTTCATCTGACTGGGCTTGTTGTTGTTTCTGTTTTGTACTTCATATTTCTATTTTTTCTATTTCTTATCTTATCAATTTTCGTGTTTTGTTTTGTTTTGTAATTTTTCTTGTCTTGTCTTTTTTTGTGAAGAATATGGCAGAGAGGGTTTGGGTGTGCAGTGAAAAAAACAACAAAAAATGAACAAAATTACTCTATAGGGAGGAATAAAGGGAAGGGAAGAAAAAAAGCTAATTCGTCCATGACACACGGCCGACATGTGATCATGGAGGCGTCTCACACCTCCCCTGTGTACATATTCATACAATGTTACTGTATACAGTATCCATCCCGAGCACGCAGGTGAATCGCCGAGTAAAATCTCGCAATTAGTCTCAGATCATGTACACAGACAGTTTTAATGACCAACACAATGATTCTACAACATGCCCGTCACAACAACAATCCTTATATATTCAGTGAGGAATTCTGTGGATTTAATTGTTTAGAATTTGATAAAATACCAACGCTTAGGTTAGCAATGGATGTCCAGTATACAGCAACATTCTAACCGGCTGACCCAGCCTGCTCGTTCCCCATACAGTACACCGAGCAGTAGGGCCTACTGGGTAAACGAATGGACTCGTCTGTTCTTGGACGAAAATCTGCGATCACTTTCTCCTTCGCAGATGAAGACTTAAGAATATAGACGCCCTCTGCCACTCTCCATTGTATTGGAATGCGTTTTGTCCTCCACACAACCTGCATCCAACTCCAAATTAGACGAAGCAGTCGAGGGCATTTTTTTTTATATATATATCTCGTACGGCAGTCCATTCTCACAAGGGAACGAGGCGTTACTCGCCATCTGTACAATGTCTCTGACTGATTTTCCTTAAATGAAGGTGGCGTCTAGCTGAACGGGTCGTCAGGAAAGTCGGGGGGGGGGGTCACTTCCTGGCCACACCTCGAACCCCTCGCTCAAAAAACTTGAATAAGTGTCACGAAGATCATTGTCAAGATCATTCTGAGAACATTTCAGTTGAGATTTAGTTCAGAGCATCAGCAGCATCATCGTCAAAATCAGTCCATTCACGCACATCCGACATTATTGGCCATCTAACATGAGAGCGGCGCTCTGCCTTCTCCAAGACTTCCTTGTCATGAATCTCTGGCAGCTTCTGATTAGTTGTTTGTATTTATCCAAACTATCATCACGCTCCGATTTACTATTAGTTATCAATAAGCGGTTCAGGGACTCGTCGCAATGGGTCTTACTTTGGTGTGTACACAGCCCTCGTGTTCCCTTGAAATAATGTCTGCATATCTAGCATATACATATAATTATATACATCTTTGAGGACGCCTTTAATTGCGTTCTTTAACCTTTGTCGTTGCTCCCTGCACATCTGTTGCCAAGGCATAACTCCGAGGGTCTATTTTCTTTTTACTTTATAGGCTCGCCTAAAAAGCTACATCGTTACACCGACTGATAAACTCTATTTATTATTTATCTTTTATCCAGGGATAGATCGTACAACCTGCTACTAAGCGGTGCAGATTTTAAATTTAGTAACGAGTTTTGTGTCGCCCTGGTTGCCAGAGCAGTACGTGACATTTGTTGGCAATTAATTATTGTTTTTGTTGTTATTTCTTATTTTTATGCGTGTGTACGTGTGTGCGTGTGTTTCAACGGTAGCTAGGATAATCTAGGCAGGTTCCGTTGAGCGCTTGGTGATTGCATTTTGAGAGAGACTCCTGTTGACTTAGAGGAAGAGACATGCTAGAAAATTTGAGGAAGGGCTGAAGATTGCTTGAGATAACGTCGACATGAAGGCCATCTCCGGGTAAGCAAAAAGACGTTACCTTGATTACATTCAAGTTATTTTGATACTGCCATGGTTAATTTGCTAGGTTTTAAGGAGTTAGAATCCTAAAGTGTTTCAGCCTCACGCTGGAAAGTGATGTAAGAACTATAAGTAAGTCATACTTGTTGCAGCAACCCCAATCTCAGATCTTTGGAAGGTATACCGTGATGCCGATCATGTCATGTGCCAATGGAGGTGCCGAAGTGACAGGATTGTGTAGTCTCTCTTATGTACAATAAAAGTGACAGTGTCTGTATGAATTATTTGTTGATGAAAACAATACCCCCCCCCCCAAAAAAAAAAAAAAAACCCTTCACCGATAGATCAGAAAATAATGATATCAAGACATAACAGAGTCAATTACCTTTATCATGCAGATTGACATTAACAAGTAGTTATAGATCGAAACCGCAAAAACATAGCGTCACTTTCTTTTTGACAATTAAAAAGCTTACACATTTTGCTGATCCTCTTGGGTTTCAGCTCTGATGAAGTTTGCAAATCGTCACCATGGTTACCCAAGACGTTCTTTGATAATTTGAAACTGAAATCTCCGGGATATTTGCCTTATGGAGAGATCGATGTAAGTTTTTATGTGATTATCTTTTAGACCTATATATTTCTGCGAGATGTACAGTGCAACCATGCTTCTGCATTGCCAGCACAACAATTGGCCGTAGACTGCAGTTGTTATTAGTGTATAAAGAGTAGGTAAGGGAGAGTTAAAAAAAAACAACCACAACAACAACTTTGCATTCCAGTATTTCTCTCATCTTCTATGCCTTAAGAGTCTCTGAACCAGTTTTATTATGAAAAGAAATTTCCTCAGTGATGCGTTCTGAGAATCTGCGTGTAGCTCCCTTCTTCTAGTCATTAGCAAAGTGAAGAAAGCGATATAAAAAACAAACAAACTTGAGGCTTAATGAAAACCAAATAAGATACCACTTTTTTTAACCCTGTCATCAGGATAACTTTGGTTCATTGGCTCGCATTGATGGCATTGTTAGGTGAGTATGATACGATAAATATTCGATGGCTCTTTGGTTTTTGAAACTGCATCCGTAAAGTCATAATACAGGGTGTTCCTAAAAAAAAAGTAGCTGAAGTTCAAAAGTCAGCAATGTCAAGAATGCATGATTTATTCTTCTAAAAAGTTTATTAAAATCCAAAGTGGCTCATCAGATTTAATTTGACACCTTGTCTGCGTCACCATTGTCACGGATCACAGAGTTAGGGTCCTTCGGAGGTGAAGAGTACAAAACCTACTTTTTCCAAGTTTTGTGTTTGTACGAAACGAAACCAACTTACTTTTCTGTAAGTTTTTGGTTTCATCGGTTGTTTGTTTTTCACACCAATTTTTGATGAAATGCTATCCTCTCTGTTAACATTTTGCAAGTGACTGTAATTTAAAATCTCTGGTGAGCATATCATTCAGCCCTTACCGTTTATGCACCAAAACTTTTGACGTGTCCACCTCTACTGTCGACACAAATCTGCATGTCTCGCACTGCTCTTCTAACCATCGCGGGATCATAAGACGAAGAATATCGATCTCATGCCAAATACGCACAATATGTGTGTCATCCAGATCATCCGGTGGGGATATGTATACCCTGCACTTTAGGTATCCCCAGAGGAAAAAGTCACAGGGTGTGAAGTCAGGAAATCGTGGAGGCCATTCAACCTCATGATTGAGAGCTATTATACGTTGGCCAAATAGCTCAACCCAGCCTCTCACGGACAGCTTAAAGACGGTGAGCTTGAGCACCCTCCTGTACCAAACAAACTAGTAGGTCTTGAAACACTCTTCGATCCTGTCTTTCAAAGTTTTCTTCCAGCTGGGACTCAATGTCCTCATTGATCAAGTCTTAGCACATTCCACCATTCATCTTTCTGTTGAAGAAGAATGGCACATTTTTCTTTTTCGCAACTTCCACACAGGCCAGCCCACAAACTCTATTTTGTCTGCTCATGTTTACATTGCAATTGAACTCTGGTGGATGTCCTGCAGCCGCGTACTCCACAACATAGTTGGTGTTCACTTTCCCGTCTACAAGGTCTATGAAAATGCGGCTTCGAGTCGTCACCAGCAACAAGGTTTCTCAAGAAATTTGCATCGCCGTCAATCCTGCCCAGGACTCATTCTAGAAATCCCTCTCAAGCGGTTGATGACGCTCATGCAATTTGTAAGAATACAAGTACAAACCAAAACTTGGAAAAAGGTAGGTTTTGTACCCTTCACCTTCGAAAAGGCCAAAGTGACCCGCGCCAGGAGCAGGCTATTTTGGCGCTGCTGAAGCTAGCACAAGGAGCGGGCCAAGCTCGGGCTTGATGCCGATCGAAGAGTTTATGAACGACAGCAGCGCCAGGCTTGGGCCAAAATTTCTTGCACTGTCAGTGGTCACAATTACCTGGTCGTGCCCTCCGCCAGAGCGCGCGTTCAGTTACCATGGTAGTTATCCCTTACGTGGCCAAGTTCGTGAATGGACCATCGTAAAAGTAGCGCGGCTCTGCTATATGTTACTGAACGCAATTTTTACTGCTCGGGCGAGAAGTAGGCTAAAAATGCGTGAGTTACTGAAAGGGGTATAAAACGTTGTGATCCGTATCCATATCGGCGCAAGCAAGGTGTCTAATTAAAGCTGATGAGTTAGTTCGAATTAATCATAGTATTAAAGCATTTCACAAGAATAAACCATATGCTTTTGACATAGCTGACTTTTGAACTTTGGTCACCTTTTCAAAGAAACTATCCTTAATGTGAATTGGACGATAGCAGCAGTATTACTGTTGCATATCTTTGAAAATATTGGTAAAATCCGGGAACCGACTAAAAAGTTATGAATCTGTAAAGTTTTAGTGCCGTTATCACTGGATATGTAAACCTATTAACTTCATGACGTCATTATGAACAATATAAAGAAACTATACAGAAAAATTGATATGTTCACTTTAAACAATAATGACAAAGAACTTGACTCTTTCAGAAAGCGGTATATTATAATCTCTAATTATGTCGATAACAAGTTGATGGAATGTAAACTTTTCATGAAATATGGAATAAAGCGGAATTCTCCTTAATATTTTCTTGATACTGCTGTCCACAATGACGCCATTTCCTCCAGTTTTGGCTTACAATTTTTCTTTCCTTGAAACAGAACTCATGAAGCTTTATTCGATAAGACAGTGAAAAGACCGATAAATCTCAGGCATGAAGTTTTTTTTTTACGTTTTGACTGTAAAAGACATACAGATGCTTGTCCCTTACTATGTAAAAAAAAAAGAGAAAAAAGACTTCGGTAGGGATGGTCATTTTCCGATCCATCTCCACCTCACTGCCAAGGATGGAGGAGGACGTTGACAAAAAATTATATAGATACTTTTTTTTAAGAGTGAAGAGACTATTCTATTCCAAGGGCAAAGTCTATTTAGAAATAAAGAGCAAAATGAATTCGTCAAGACGGTAACAGTTTTATTCAAAATTTGTATGGTGTATGCAATGTAAAAAATTCTTTCCTTTGACATGAGGGAAAACGTATGGTGATTCTTTCACTGGTTGATTGAAGCAATGATACGTTGAAGTTGCTGTCTTATTTTTATTGTGACCGATGTAAAATTTGACCTGCCACTAGACGACGAAATCACTGAATATGACCTTTCTCTCTCTCCCTCTCTCTCTCTCTCTCTCTTATAAGTAGAATACGTAGAATGTCTCTTTGTAAATCATAGTTAGATATCAAGTTGCACTTTCAGGAAAAGTACACCCAACTAGATGTATTGTACTGTGACTGCGGAAAATTGTTGTTGTTGATGTTGTTTTTATCGATCAGATTCTTTCTGTCTGTCACAAATAAACACACACACACACAAACATACACTCCACAAACCAAGGCATACTTTGTGATAGCACATAATATTTAGAATGTACAGTATATTCAGCAGAAGACTAGTGTAGCTTTAAAGGTAGGGAATCCCATTTGCATGCCTCAAATGAAGAGTTGTATAAATACAGTGGTATGTTGAAGAGAGTATCATTTTAGAAACTCCCATAAAGTATTGAAAGTGGAAGGTAACATTTAGTACATTTTTATTGACCGTTAGATTTTGAATTGAATTTTTTTCGGGGCTCACCGTAAATTCCAGTACATTACTAGGCTACCTTTGCAGACCCATGCACTTCGTGTGTGTCCATCATGTATATTTTGTGAAGAAAGTTCATCAAAACTTACAAACATTTCTACATACATTCTATATGTTATTACATCAGCTCTTATGCTTTTAGATTTGTGTTTATAGATAAAAAAAAATACAGAAGACTGCAACAAAAAGGCTCAAGTGTGGCTGACACACAGAACTACTGAGTAGTTGAGTTTTGTGCATTATTCAAATTGTAGATAACTGTTGACTTCCAAATTTCTCAGCAGTGGCCTTTACAAGTCCCCTGAGGTTCATATTTAATGTTTTGCTGCATTTTGGGAGGTCTGTAAAAGGTATCCCCTACCTTTAAACGTGACAGTACAGTGGGCGTTTAGGTCATTTTCTTTAAGTGGATAGGTTTATAATTTTCTTATGTACCGTGATTATTTCGCTTCGTTTATTTCTCATGCTCATCCTGTTTTGATATTCTCGTTTCTGTTTCTTTTCGTTATTCCTTTGCTGATAATTGTCTTAACCGTTCTGCCATGTCAAGGGCCGGTTGTAGATGCGGCTCGCTCTTCCGCAACTCACCAAAATTATCCGATCTGCGACGAAAATGACGTTGAGCAGTTACTCATCCCGAAGCAGGTGCTTGACCGCCAACGATTTTATTTCGACGGCAATCGGAAGTTTTTTGTCTCGAAACAACAATGTGTCCAGCAAGGTAGGAGTGTCCATGGGTGTATGCGTACTTGTTTGTTGTATTAGTCACCGTAGATGTCGGTAGTGTTGTTTAATGCGATAACTGATCTTATCATTTTGCATTCCCAGTTGAATATTTCGTCAAGTGTATATTGTTTGATGTGTGTGTTTTTGTACCCGACATCAGTGCGTGCGGCATTATTTGAACCACATAGAAGTGTACAAAAATGAACCCATATTAGCCTGTATTCATTGAAAGATATGATTGAATTCAAATTGTAAAGTAAGCAGGTATGCTGTGAAATAATGGAGCTACTCTTGGTTCACTTCTTCACGTCGCCTGCCTTCACAAATGTGATATTAATCTCTTACTATATTTTTCCATGTGTGAACAGATTGCCTGTCGGCACCCTGCCCTGAAGGTTCAACTTGTGTTGAAACAATACGAGGACACTCTTGTGAGCATCATTTATTCATTGATCTGTCAGTTACACACACGTTCGTGTATAAACTATGCACTTAGTACAAAACTGTCTGCTGATATGCGAGTAGCAGATAATTCGCTCCATTTCGTATTTTTATGCCTTTCAAATACAGTTTTAAGTGAACTTACACGCATACATAATAGATGATCCACTTGTTCGTACCAGGGACCTTGCCTTGTGAGTTGTCGTGAGCTGCCGACACGTACCTAGTATAAAGATGATAATTGTAATACTCGGGTTTTTTTTTTAATTCATTTTTGTAACCTCCCTGCTTTCGTACTTCAAGCCAACACCTAGTGATACATTTTAGATTTCAATTAGATTATATTGCAAGGCACCGCTTTTGCGACAGATTATAAACTAAAGAGACAGAAACCAGCAAGAAAAAAAAATGAAAGTGATACTCCAAAATATTCTGTACCTTTCCACAATAGCACAATGTGTGTTTGCGTTTTTGTGTTTGTGTGTATGGGTGAGTGTGTGGTCGTCTGAGCGGTTCTTTTTTTCGTATGATGTTATGCTTAAACGAGGTACTTTAGATACACTATTAGCCAATACTGGCACGGTGTTGGCACGATGTGTCTGAATACCTTCCATCTTTTGCAACAAATAACACAGAACATAAAAATGAGTGTGTGTATTCTTATATTCTGAACAATAAACACGGATTAACAGTCAACTTAATGTAAATAATTGTTTTACCCGTAAATTATCTTGTTACCATAAAAATATATCTAGATAGTAATTTTGATCGGATGAGTATAATGCTTCTGGTTAATATTCAAAGGAATTTCACATTTTCTCGCACAACTGAGTATCATTTATCAGCATCCAATCAAATGTATGATATAGATTATAATTTCATCTTAAATGAATAGATGAAGTCAGGAGAGATTGTGGGGTAGGCACGTAGATGAATGATGGTGTTGATTTTGCAAAGAAGATGTCAATCTTATAGATGAAGGTGCAAGTTCTATCAAAGATGTCGTCAGCAGATTGTGTGTTAACCGAAAATATTGCTCCACCCCGCTCCCGCCGAGTGTTGAGTCTGAGTGCATTTTTTTCTGTAAAGAATTGTGTTAGTTTCTACGAAAGACCATTAGTGCCACGGAGAAAAAAAAAACTACTATTTCTACTAATCTGTTTAAACAGATTATAATCTGTAATAACAGATTACGGTATTTCTACTAATCTGTTTAAACAGATTACAGTAATTCAACTAATCTGTTTAAACAGATTGTAATCTGTAATAACAGATTACGGTATTTCTACTAATCTGTTTAAACAGATTATAGTAATTCAACTAATCTGTTCAAACAGATTATAATCTGTTATAACAGATTACGGTATTTCTTCTAATCTGTTTAAACAGATTACGGTATTTCTACTAATCTGTTTAAACAGATTACAGTAATTCAACTAATCTGTTTAAACAGATTATAATCTGTTATTTAACAGATTATAATCTGTTATTACAGATTATAATCTGTTTAAACAGATTAGAAGAAATACCGTAATCTGTTTAAACAGATTAGAAGAAATACTGTAATCTGTTTTAACAGATTACGGTATTTCTTCTAATCTGTTATTACAGATTATAATCTGTTATAACAGATTAGTAGAATTACCGTAATCTGTTATTACAGATTATAATCTGTTATAACAGATTAGTAGAATTACCGTAATCTGTTATTACAGATTATAATCTGTTTAAACAGATTAGAAGAAATACCGTAATCTGTTTAAACAGATTAGTAGAAATACCGTAATCTGTTATAACAGATTATAATCTGTTTAAACAGATTAGTTGAAGTAATGTAATCTGTTTAAACAGATTAGAATACCGTAATCTGTTTAAACAGATTAGTTGAAGTAATGTAATCTGTTTATACAGATTAGAAGAAATACCGTAATCTGTTTAAACAGATTAGTAGAAATACCGTAATCTGTTTAAACAGATTACAATCTGTTTAAACAGATTAGTTGAATTACTGTAATCTGTTTGAACAGATTAGTAGAAATACCGCAATCTGTTATTACAGATTATAATCTGTTTAAACAGATTAGTAGAAATAGTAGTTTTTTTTTCTCCGTGGCACTAATGGTCTTTCGTAAGTTTCAGATTTAGTGTGGTTGAATGATTGTTTGTGCAATAGTATAGCTGTCTGTACATTTACGAAGCTTCTATTATTTGTTTTTAATTCTAATCTCGTCATTATGCGCTGGTGGAAGGATAGGAAGAGGAGTAAACATGAATTGACATTCTGTGTTTACATTTTGGATATGCAGTGTCTCCTAACTGAATAGATTACTGTGTTATTCATTGCATCGCTGATATGTTTTGTTGTACATTGTAAAGGCAATGAAGAAACTTACTTATTAACAATTAATGTTTGTGTACACATAATATGTATGGCATCAACAATGTATGTAATATATGTGTATGTATCTGCATGAGCAATGGTATAATGCAGGAACCAATAAATCAATGATAATTATACATACTACAGGCCCTATTTCATATGTGTTTATTGATACATAGTTTACATAATTCAAATGTTCTTTTTGTGTCTTGCGGGAATATTGCTTAAGGTATCAACACCAAAGATCTTGTTGAACCCGAGGAAGGAGAGCAGGGTGCAAAATTGGAGGGTCTCCATAGCAACAGCAATGGTATGGTAGTCGTTCGTCAAGGCATTTCTTGGCTTCCACTGAGAGGCCAGTGGTGGGACATCTACCAGGCGTTCGTGCTTTGCAGACAGCTCGGGTTTCCGGGCGCCCATGATGTCTTTAGTCTCGATGGGCGCATCTACAGTCATGCAAGTGCGTCCTCAATTATGCAGTTCCGCTGCGTGGGCAACGAGACTAGTCTGGCAGCGTGCGACAGCTATGTCGACAATTCGAATTCTACTGCAAGAAGTGACTTCGGAAGCGCTAGAAACTACTTGTTGGCAGGAGTCGTGTGCCGTTCCCATGACTGTGAGTTTTGTTCATCCTGCATGTGTGTGTGTGTGTGTGTGCGCGCACACACACACGTGTGGCTTTGTTTGTAGGCCTACATGTAGGTTGTTCTTGCAATTTCTTTTATATCCTAGTGTTTTCACTTTTGTCTTGTTTTCGAGAGTAAACGCGAATGAAAAAAACATCACACAATTACACCATAAAAGATGTTATAGTACATCCGGTAAAGTATGATGTTAAAAGTATCAGTATCCATTACAATAAGAGAGACAGATTTACTCTATTAAATGAACGAAATATCACATCTGATTGGCTTTACCAAAATATGGAGAGACCAGAGCACTTTAAAAATTTTTCGCATTTTCTTCATTAACACAGAGATATTAGCTTACTTACGTTCTTAAGGATATAGTCTTTTATACTTTATGCCATTTAAAAAAACCCCAGTTAAAATAATGCAGGCTGCTTTACAGCATTGACTTGATCAGTTCAGATTCATACATTCACTCCACTACTAAGTTCGTCAGCAAGTGACACTGAGCCCATGAATAAGTTCAGTCTTTTCAGCATTTAAAGTCAAATCATTTTTAACATCCAAGCATGAATACACGTTTCAAATAAGAATTGAGTTTTACTTTCTTAAGAGATCATGTCGACGCATAGATGTATTGTGACGATAACATTATTAATACACAAACGATATTAAATTCTTATTTGAAACGTGTACTGTGGTGTGTCGACATAAAGCTTGACACTAGAATATGTGATGTCTGTGCCGGAAGCATTGGTAAGATCGTTAATACTCTGGAAGCAGGGAAACTCAAATGTGACCGCCCTGCTCAAAGCCCATAAAAAGTCACAGATAAGGATCCTCTATAATGGGCCAATATAGTCATTTGGTTGACGGACTCATATTTTTTTAAGTTTGCCTTACCTTGGAATGCAAACTTTTCTCCATACCCATTGTCAAAATTTGATACCTTAAAACCCAAAACGGAGATATCATAAGCATTTTTCTGGGCTTTTTTTTTTCTTTATAGACAGGTGCTGCTTTCACTGTGTTTATCACAGCACGCCTGAGTGATCTTAATATGAAAATCATCTTTTCCTCCCTTTCTATCATATTGCACTTATAATGGCGCTTATAATTAATATACTTACATGGCGCTTATAATGGCGCTTATAATTAATATACTTACATGGCGCTTATAATGGCGCTTATAATTAATATACTTATAATGGCGCTTATAATTACACTTATAATGGCGGCCCTCTGCATAATCGTTTCTTAACTATAAATGGTATTCTTATCACTGCTGCATATACATGCATACTGTATAATTATCTCTTTCATATCGTTAATGCAAGTCAAAAGACTGTGTTAAATTTATTTCATATATTTCCTACATGTTCATGGTTATGTACTTATATATATCGTGGTTTATGCAAGTCAACGACTCTGCGTTGAATTTACTTTGTATATTTCCTGTATCTTCATGATTATTTAACTTATGTATATTGATTTGCAGAAAATAAAGTATCTATCAAACAAAAAAACTTCATAACCTTTCTTATTTCAATCACTTTTTGAATGGGTGTAAATTGTCCAATTTTAGTAACTTAAACGTTATAGGGCTTACTCATTAATATTCTTTTTTGTTTGTTTTTTGAGCAGGGTGGTCGAAAATGAATAACATTAAATAAGTAATTGTAATAACAACAAGAACAAAAATAATCATAATAATACCAATTCTACTACTAATAATGATGATCGTTAGAAAAACACTATGAGAGCGCAGCCCTCCACCAAGCAGTTCATATCGACTACTGATTTTGTTCTTCTTTACATTGATAGAAATCAGTGATTTCTACTCATACGTGCATGCTGAAAATGGCCCATTTTCCCAATTAAAATTCCTTTGTTTTCGTCATCATCTTCCAGCCTCACCCGGGCAGAGTACGCACTTTCGGATGGGAGTCTGCATTGACCCTACCTGTCAAAATATCGAAAATCCTTTATAAAATCCTTAAACTTTCCGAATCACTACCAAAATTTAATCATCTGTTCTTTTTGTTATTAAACATTTCCTAAATGTAAGTTCAATTTAAATCTGTGAATGACAGTGAATATAAAATACTACAATAATACCCGTATTAGGATCAACCGTGTTAATCCTAATGGTGAAACGTTTTCTTCAGGTCAGTAAACAGAGTCTATCTTCCTCTTCGATATCAAGTATTCATTGCAGGCGAAGCAACCTGGAAGAAACTGAGTAAAGACATCTTTGACAGTAATATGACAGGCTACAACATCATAAATCAGAAGTTTTCAGAAACGGTGACATGCTACGGGACATCCTGTTATTCAAAGTACAACGTTAGACCTGTTCTTCTGATTAAGACTTATTCGCGCCCTTCATTTAAGGTAAGAAGAACAATGATCTAGTATGATAATCTTGTTGAAAAACCGGTAAAATTAAGGATGATGCCAACAGCAACATAAGAAATTGATAATAAGGACGTTTTTTGCTGTAATCTCCGTACATTTTTTTTAATCGAATTTTAAAATTGGATCATTGGAAGCTGCGTAAAATTGGTACCATGAAGAATTTAACAAATTTCTATTCTTTTTTCATTCAATTTTGCAGATCGGTGAAACAATATAGTACTTCTTTCATTCATGTAGACCGTTCAGATTTTCTCGAGAACACTTGAGTTCGGAGTAAGGTAAAAGAAGGCGGCGACACGCGCATGACAGAACATAATCATACAATGAGATCGACAATTATGATTACATTGACTCGTTCACTCCAGAAAAAGAAATATGCTCGTTGGCTGTAACACAGACCCAGAACTATACCTCCCAAGATGGCATAGACTCTACTGATTATGAATAAATTGAAACGACAAACCTGTCACGTGTGCCTAAGGCCCTCTATATTTATTGATCCTAATATCAATTGACGATCAACGAAGTTTACGAAATAGACAGCAAAAACGTACATGATAATGGTACGCAGATGAATAGAAAATATGTGCCATAATAGCTCTTTGTTGATTTTGTCATGGTCAAATCAACAATATGGCACAGATTTTGGTCAACTCCGTTTCCGCTGATTATGTATCAACCATGGCAACGTTGCGTGCATTAGGACAGTGCTACAACTTAGGCCCTACATGCTTCCCTAATGCTGTGGTATGATGCGTGCACACCATCACACACACATCAAAGCAATATGCTGTATGGCAGATGAAATCCAATACAGCTTCTAGCAGGCTTGATGATTTGATAATCTGATGACCTGACTTGACTTGACATGACATGACTTGAAATATGTGACGTCACTTATAGTATGCCTACACGGGGATTTCAAATTAAAGGACAAGTTCACCTTCATTAACATAAGGATTGAGAGAATGTAGCAATATTAGTAGAACACATCATTGAAAGTTTGAGAAAAATCAGAGAATCCGTTCAAAAGTTATGAATTTTTGATGTTTTTGTGCAGTCACCGCTGGATGAGAAGACTACTGCAGTGTATGATGTCACTTGCGTACAACAATATAAGGAAAATATAAAGAGAATTTCACAAAATTTCATCTTTTGGAAAAAGTACACATTCCCTTGACTCGTTACTGACATATGTTATGGGTAATATTATTCCCATTGTCTTCAGAAAGAGGCAAGTCAAGTGCTCTTTTATTATGCGAAAAAAGTGAAAATATGTTGAATTTTCTTCACATTTTCTTTATATTGATGTACTCAATGACATCACGAGCCTTAGTAGTCTCCTCATCCAGCAGTTCCAACACAAAAATTTTAAAAATTCATAACTTTTGCATCGATTGTCCAATTTTCCTCAAACTTACACTGATGTGTTCTACTAATATTGCTGCATTCTCTCAATGCTTATGTTTATGAAGATGAACTTGTCCTTTAAGGATATTCATGTTAAATATTTGATAAAAAGCATTCGAAGTATCATTACAGGGAATTTTCATGATGTAGGCTTGTAAGGGGTATACACCTCATAGGGAATAATACTTGCAAATACATATGCAATATGAAGAAATATTGAATTTAAATTGATAGATAGCTTTGGACTATTACCAAATCTGTGACTAGGCCTACGCCAGGGTACATTACTGGAGGTTACCTTACTGGTATAATATCCGATCACTCTGCAAAATCTCGATTTTCATTTCCACCAAGTCCTCTGTGAAACAACTTCAGATGTATTATGATTATGTTACAAGATATGTTATTATTTGACGTTTGTATTACCTGTGTATATTGATTGGAAATGAATATAAAACATGAGAGAATGAACGAAAATGAAAAGGAAATGTTGAGCTATACACAATCCCACTGAACATGCCCTGCATGTTCGCCTATTAAAGATAACACTCACACGTCACATTTACCTCTGGCTTTCCGTGCACATCCGTGTTATGACGAATCTCACTGACAAACATTCGGTTGTCCTGGCAGAATTCAAGTCTGGCAATTGACCAATGTCATAAACGGAACAATGATTATGATCAAAGAATATTGGACTGACAGGAAGCCCTCGGGCACTCAGACGATGGATAATGGTGTAGGGCTAGAAAACCAGCCAGGATCACCATAGAATTTGAACAGCAGGTGATAAGAGGACACGAAAGTGGAGGCGACACTGATCATCTTTATCATGACCAGAAACATGGATTGTACTATAGGCAACTATTTTACCGGATGCCAGAGCATTAATAAGGATGTTTCAAGGGATGGAGAACCATTCCCAGAGGACACTGACAGACCTGCTGGTCCTTTATAAGAGAGTCATCATCAACAACAGTTTCTAAAACCGAGAAGGATTGAATCTCTTGGAGATGTGCAATACACAAAGTTTGTTTTCAAGGAAGGATGAAACTAGGCACAACGCTATTTACAGACAAAGCATTTACGATGAAGAAGAACACGTTGTCACTCTTCAGTCTGCCGTAGACCAAGACTTTGTCAAAGCAGCAAGTGCAATATACCAGCAGTGAATATTGTGTGCAGTCTCTTCTCAAGGTTATACATTTCATATAAGTCACATGATGGGAACCTTGGCCATTCCTCCTGCCCCGAGAACCGGGCTGCTCAATTGCACTATCAACGGAAGGAAAACGGCACTTTGTAGTCAGCAGTCAGAGCAGATCTATTGAATTGCCTTACATCACATCAAATTGAAACCAAAGCGCACCTGAGGTGGATGCCAAAATTGATTACGGAGCAACTTTTTTTTTTTAATGTTCATTTCTATATCGGTGCAGACCTAGGTAAGTTGGAGAGTACAGTCTTGGGAGGTTATACACTTCCAATCTACTGGAGAGCTCCAACAGGCTTGAGATTATCTAAGAAGTCTATTTTCTTACATTCTGTCAGGTACAATGACCTTGTGAGATATAACGAGAGAGAAAGGACAGTAAATGCTTCCTTCTTTCTGCCATGGTCATGCCGAAGAACTGCAAAGGCTACAGAACCAGAACAAATCTGAGCTCTGCGGATACTCTTACGAGAGATTACATGTCTTTCTGTAGTTGATGGCAAGGGAATGAATGCAATATGCCGAACTTGAGTCCCCTGCTTTCCTGCCGTGTCAAACTTGACCAGCCTCGTTCCATGCCCACACCAGGAGGCGGCGTACTATCCCGTGCTTCTACAGGTGGCTCTACATGTTGTAAAGAAGGAACTCAAGAAGGTGGTCATATAACCATTGTGGAGGCAGATATATTGTGGTGCTAGCTAGCTTCTTTCAGCGACATAAATCATGACGGGCTGTGCACAGCTCTTGGTGCTGGATCCGGCTTTCCATGCATATCTGCTCATCAACTGGTTGTTGCCGTGAACAAGACAATGTGCTATATACTCTCCATATTCCGTGCTCTCACAGGGTGCGACGCTGTTTCTTCGCTCGTCGGTAGAGGGAAGAAGACGACATGTGACATATGGAAAGTGTTCCCAGAGGTGACAGATGACTTACATAATATGGCAAGAGATATCAGTAAGGAGTCGATGTCACTGCTAAAGCGCTTTGTTGTGTTACTGTATGCCCGCATAGACCTGTAAGATCATGATAGTGAACGACGCCAGGTTCAGAAGAACTTCTCTCTGAAGTCTATACAGGGCTCTATCAGTAACATTTCCCTAACGGAGACTGTACTCCGGCACTACATCTATCTAGCGTGTATGTCTGCAGGCCATCTGATGGAAATAAACTCTGGTTCTGAATCCTGACCTACTAAGCCCATTTGACTGGGCCTGGACAAGGGAAACCCCTGGGTGGAATCATCATTGGGCAATCAGGGCAATTACCCCCGAGGACAGTTCCTCCCCCCCCCCCCCCAGCTAAATACTGATTAGAGTAAAGATTAGGATTAGCGTTATAGGTTTAGGGTTAGAGTTTGGGTTAGGGTTACGATTATGGTCAGGGGAAGGGTCCGGGGTATTGCCCAGGGTGTAATTGCCCTAGACCCGGGCAAGGCTGGCACAGGCATCAAAGTCTTGCCACGAACTGATCCACTGCAGCTGCAAGAAGGAATGTACCTGCCTCTGAATGTGCACTGCATTATGCGCATGTTCGGGAGTCTGTTAGATACAATTAGAAAGCGTCAGTATGGACGATGCCATAATAGCCATTTGCCGAAGACTCACGAAAATACTTGAAAAGAGCCCTAATCGACCAGAGAATGTTTATATTGAATTTGCCCCATGCATAATGATCAGAATGAAATCACCGCAACCATGATTGCCATTATATTAAATAATTTTTGATATACAAATATACAAATGCATGGCTTTCAAACAATGTTAATAGTCTGTCATATGTCATTTTTGTTATATATAAAAAGGAAAGAAAAATGAGTAAATCGGCGGTCGCTTTGTTACTTGATTTCATTGAAAGGTTTACATGAGACGAGCAGAGGTTGTTTATGGCGTGTTTCTACAAAGCCTTCTGGACTGTAAAAAGATTCCGTTCTCACTGCGGTTTAATGACACCCGATCCCCGAAGATGTTCAAGGCGCCCCACAGATCTGTCGAAAAGGTAACTAGATGTCCAGATACTTTCTTATCTATTCTTATCAACGTAAACGTATATATATATATATATATATATATATATATGTATATATATAGATATATATACATATACGAATTAAGAGGTGGAACAACACTGTATTGCAAGTGAGTGATAATGAGGCGCATTATGTCCAAAGGCCAAATAGTGCCTCGTGCTTGCTTGATAAAGTTTAATGAAAACTGGGAGGGTGATAACAGAATAAACAACAGAGTTATTAGCACACAAAGAATTATTATTGATAAACTCATTATTATAGTACGGGTTTATTTTATACTCTTAAACTAAAGATAACATAAAAAGTTGTGAGCAGGTATCTGGGTTCTGGTTCATAAAAGATCGCTAGACAGCAGCTCCTGATGACATGGCAAGTGTCATGAATGTACCAAGATTCCCACCTTGGCTGAATTAAACATGTTTTTCTCCTTTTTATCCGTTTGTTGCCCATGCCCTTTACTTTAGTTGTTGACCAAAACTAAACAGAATTTAAATGTTTCTCATACGTTTTGTAATATTTGTTGTTGTTTTTTTCACGTGTGTGTGTGTGTGTGTGTATGTGTGTGAGTGTCCCTTGGACAGTGTTGAAGTACCAAGGTATGTCATTTTTCATGTCAACATGTGCTTAAAATCGCTTCTCGACTTACCTCTGGCAGAAGTTTATCTTACTTCCCGGAAAACTCGGCATGGTTTTCGTCACATCAACAGCGTTCATCCTACGTGATTTCACCTTACAATTAGAATTTAAAGAAGAGATTCCCATGTGTATATCCATTTCCATTGGGCTCATAAGAGGTGAGTGAATAAAGTTTACAGCCTTATGTAGGCCCTAGGTCCTATAGTCATTTCAAGATTATGTCAATGCAATTCCTTTCCATTCCATTTAATTCAATTCAATTTAGTTTAATCAAATCTAAAATGTCTTCCCTTCATTCGTAGGACAGAAGTCTTCAAGATGGGGGATAATCAACTGCAATTACTCTATGCTTTAAGAGCAATCTTGCTTGCTATAAACTGCAAAAAGGCAAGCTTAAAGGTAGGGAATACCTTTTACAGACCTCCCAAAATGCAGCAAAACATTAAATATGAACCTCAGGGGACTTGTGTAGGCCACTGCTGAGAATTTGGAAGTCAACAGTTATCTACAATTTGAATAATGCACAAAACTCAACTACTCAGTAGTTCTGTGTGTAAGCCACACTTAAGCCTTTTTGTTCAGTCTTCTGTATTTTTTTTTTAATCTATAAACACAAATCTAAAAGTATAAGAGCTGATGTAATAACATATAGAGTGTGTGGCAAGAATGTATATAGAAATGTTTGTAATTTTTAATGAACTTTCTTCACAAAATATACATGATGGACACACAAGCAGTGCATGGGTCTGCAAAGGTAGCCTAGTAATGTACTGGAATTTACGGTGAGCCCCGAAAAAAATTCAATTCAAAATCTAACGGTCAATAAAAATGTACTAAATGTTACCTTCCACTTTCAATACTTTATGGGAGTTTCTAAAATGATACTCTCTTCAACATACAACTCTTCATTTAAGGCATGCAAATGGGATTCCCTACTTTTAAGACGTAGGCTAGTTACTAGCATAATATGGAAGTACCCACTAAAATCCAATGCGCGTGCTAAGTCCAAATACATTGATGAGGAATTTACGCCTAGTTATCACTCACAACTCAGGAAAAGAAATTCAGGGCAGAATATGGGACGATAGTGTTATAATTATACATGTGACGTTAACAAAATTGGGAGAATATTACAAAGACACAACGAAGTAAATTTGACTTGAACTTGAACTAGAATTTGAAAGTGATGGGATCGTATCGTCCAAAGGGCGAGTCTTTTTATTCTACATGGCATGATAGTTTCAAAGAAAATCGTCTTTTTGAACTTTTTTTTTTAATTTGCCTGAATGGCTCATTAACCTTATCAAGAAGTCCGTTTAGCCTCACGAAAAAGTAGGGACCTTGTCAGGTATCCCGTTGCCTAGCAAGGGGAAGTCGTGAATTGAGTACACGGTACTGCGATTGTCTCACCGTAAATTGTGGATTATGCGGTGTACGAGGCAGCAGCAGCAAGATTGAACTCATACGCGCAGGCCTACGTGAGTGAACCCAATGTGGGCTAGGGCTTGGGTTGACGAACGGCTGCTTGTTCTTCGCCCTGTTCTGTGCATGTTGATCGAACCCGAATCTAGCTGACTCACTCGAAATGGGGTCGGGGCTACATTATTATAGTCAACTCGGTCTTTTGGGTCTGAATTCATGATAAAGAAACACGTTTTCCTCATTAGTATAGGGCCTATAGCACACGAGCTTGCTTATCGCTCGAGGTTGTCAGCGTGAGATTTAGCCTGTCAACGTGTCTTCTAATGAAATATGCCGTTTGTCATCCAGGCACGCACGCATGCAGAGTCGCAATTAATAATGGTCAACAGTTAAGCGACTGTCCACACGTCTACTTGTCTTCTTTTCATACTGATTCTTTCTTTTTAAATATAAACCTTATGCAAAAGTGGAATTATTATGACTAACGTACGTGTCCATGGTATCCGAATAAATGCCAGATTCGTCATTTTGACTGTATCACAATACCTAAATAGCACATGATCCTATTTAGGGACTTAATTTTTTTTCAAAATGATCTAAATCGTGATTTCAAAATGGATAAATTTTCATGCATTGATATTTAAAGCGTATTAGTCCAACTTAGTGGCTTCGTTAGGGTCTACTTCTCCATGCTACTTTGAAATCTGAATCCTCCATATCAACCAAGACCACACTATCCCTTTAATAACTTCAAAACTGTCTCTTGAATTGCCATTCAATTATTTAAAGGAAGTTATCACTCCTATTTTTCTCTTGAAATTGCGATTTTTTTTTTTTTTTTTTTGGGGGGGGGAGGAAACCTATTTTCTTGCAAATTTCATTAATTTTGTCAATTCAATCTGTTTTTTCCTCCAACGTAGCATGTGCACTGACATTAGTTGGTGAAAAGGAAATTACGCCGATGTGGTTATTTCTGCTGACTTTCCGAGTTCTGAATAGGATATAGGAGATAGCAGAAATGGGAACGCACTTCGGAAAAAAAAAGAAGAAAAGAAAACAATACCGTGCATAATGGCAATTGTACATCTCCATTGTGTTTAATCTTTGGCCAAAGAAAAAAAAATGAAAAGAAAAGACAAAATCCAGTATATTTAAACTCACTGTCTCATATAATAATATATTTTAGACAACAAAACGCATGAACTTTAACATCCTTCCGATTGTATGATTGTCGTTAGAGTAGGTCCCATTGCTAGGATCAGCAGTAGTTATAATGGCCGGCGCCACGTTTTCAAAATCAAAATCAAAATCAAAATCAAATCAAAAGTGTGTGTGTGTGTGTGTCGGGGGGGGGGGGACTTCCGGGTTTTGTGAGGGCCCGAGCCCCCCGCTGACCCTGATAATGACCGGGAGGAAAATATGATAGGTGTCTTGTTGACCGCGTGATAGATTTCTTTCAAAACCGATTGACTGCTTAGCGCGAGTTATTAAAATGTTTTTTATTTTTTTTAACTCTCTCTCTACCTACAGGATCACACTGCCGCGGATATGTGCCAAAGGCTAGCTATGTCCGTAACGCAACTACCTTTTCTTGCCAGAACAACAGGTACTTCCTGTACAGTGATTGGAAAAACGAAAAGTGCGATCGTGTTCCCATGTCCCCGGGGATTTCATGTACTCATGATAACGTTATCGCGGGAGCAAAAACCATGATGCTTGTCGTGGAACTCGGTGCCCGATACTTTGTCGTCGGAGTACGACAGAATATCAGCAGGGCATGGTTTGCGATCAGCTACGCTGAAGAAGGTGACTCTTGGATCGGCATATCTGACCCTATATCAAAGGTGAAAGAAAGAAATGAGCTTTTTGATTACATGTAATCCTGTAGATGCAACTGATTGGCGAATAGCCATCGTAAATTGACGACGTAAAAAAAAATGAAAATCATGGGCATAAATGTTCGAGTGGGGTTCGAACCTACATCCTGCTTTTTGCTGGATGGGCGTCTATAAATCAGGATTTGTTATTATTATTATCATTATCATCATCATCATCATTATCATCAGTACAATTGTAATTATTTCGGTTGTTAATCAAAACACTGAATAAATGGCGTTTATTGATGACGATGAAGGGTGCAGCTGCAATAAAACATCTCCTTGTTACAATTACTGATAAGAATATATATGGAGTCATCGAAAGGAGAATATTATTACTTAAAAACCTCGTGAAAGCTTGAGAAAGTTCTGCTTTGTTTAAGAAGGACACATCTCCCATACCTTTTACTGAGGTCAATTATTGCCAGGGGGAACAAAAAAAAACAACAACAACACAGAAAATACGATAGATAATACACATTTGAATCAATTGCTTTCATGATATTTGTCAATTAAGTTCAATTTGCTATCATTATAATCAACATCATCACTAAAAACAAATCTACGAAACCAAATCGTCATGATTTCCAATGTGTATATTGATTGCTCTGTAGATATCATTTTGTTATCGGAATCTGACTTATTTAAAATGAAGTAACATATAATTGAAGTATACTTATTTTATCTTTTTTTTACAAGGCATATCAACTAATGCTCTTCCTGTGGGTCATTTGCTTAGACATTTTTTTTTTGTACCCACTGAGACAACAGGAGAAAATTGTTCAAATCAAGAGAAAAGAAATTAAAAAATTCGAGAAGAATAGACTTTGAGAAGGTAGGTCAAATAAATGTAGAAATGCGCTATCAACGTAAATCAAAACAGGAGAAACAAAGATCAATTAAGACTTTGTATGAAAGTTCACATAAATTTTAGAACAGATAAAATACATGTTGGGTTATTTTTTAACTTCTTTGTTAATTACGAAAAAAAAATGACTTTGTCCAAAGTTCAAATAAAAGCATATGTGTGTGTGTGTCTGATTTGAATTGATACGTCAGTACGTGGTTTGCTTTCTTCTTTTCTCAATTTTCCCACCAGAATGTCATAGTCTCTGCCTGTGAATCTTACAAATATGCCCTCGTCTATCCACCAGTGGTAGCAAGAAAGATTCGGGTTAAGATAATATCACGAAGTTTTGCTCATGCTCAAACCTGCTCTGAGGTAGTAATACGTGGCCAATCATTGGCCGAGTATGAGGGTGAGTATAAAGAGGAAGCTGTGGAAGTAGGCCAACATCGTAAATTATGTGTATACCATACACTGTCAAATATACAAATTATTTTTATCATTTTATTATTTTCTTTCTTACTCTCAGCCTTCCTTGTGGCTGTCATGGCCCATTTCCTAGTACACACGAACACACATACCCAGAAAAACCCAATGACATATAAACACACACACACACACACACACACACACACACATGGTCTAATGACCTCTTTCTTACCTCCAGCCAGATATTACCTACATTTTTATTTTATTTATTTATTTATATGTTTTATTTTCACAGGGTGGCTCCGTCAGTGGGTTAAACACTGTTGTTCTTGGAGGCCCTGCATGAACACATACATACAAATAAACACAAAAATGTATGATAATCATACAATACCAACAACAAAATCATATTTGCAGTATCAAATCTGTATATATCTTAATATACTGTATACTGATATATATTAAACTCAAAATTTAACAAATATTATGCAACACATTACATCCTCATATCCTTAAATTTCCCCTACCTCAGAAAGAAAAAAAAACAAACAGAAAAAAAAAGAAATGACAACAGAACTATACTTGGGCACAGTGGAGTGCCCTCCAAAATTGGGCTGAGAACGAATGTTTAGATGGAGCATGCCTTAAGTTTATTGGTAAACTGTTCCATTCGAGTGCGCCGGTGTGAGAAAAAGACTGTTTCCCAGCAGTCGTTCGAGCTCTAGTTACTATTAGCCCGTCAGAGACTGCTGATCTAGTCTGGTAGTTGTGTGTATTACAAACTTTCTGAAACAAGAGTGACAGGTACTCTGGAGCGTCCCCATTTACATAACATGCTATTAAAAAAAAAATATATATATATACACTTATCATGATAAAATTCATGAGATGGGTTTGAGTTTGAAGTTGGGCTTGACGTGAGTCATGTTCAATTTGAAAATTCGCCGATTTTTTTTTTCGAGAGTATCAAAACTATATAATTTTTGGAAACGGTATCATAGGCAATCAGACTAACATTGTTTCCATTTGCCCTCGTACCTATATGGCCGTCATCTCTGATGGGTTGTTGTTGTTTTTTCCAAATGGCTGCTGTAAAACACTTTATCGTCAATATCTTGACTTCTAAATAATGAAAGGTACTGTTTATGAATTGGAAGCTAAACCACCACTTCTAGGGTCAAGAAATCTGACGGTAGAAATGTAGATAAGCTAGATTCAACCATAGATTTACTAGACTGGCAGGTGACTGGCATTTCATATTTTGTTCACTTTTTTACAAGTGATCAGACGTCGACATTCCAATAATTAGTGTCCATAAAGAACCAACATGCTCCTCATGACAGATATATGGTTAATATCTCAGGCAACCATTCTTCTTTACATCTCATCTCAGTCATTGTTATCAGTAATTTCGTACTTATCTCTGAGTGCCCTCATTATTTTCGTGACACTATTTGATGCCCCACCGGCAAAGAAATCCAATGGAAAAGGATCCATAATGTAGATTCAACCATTAAACTCGCTTGACTGACATGAATTTTCTGTTTCATTGCCTGTTTTAAGAGTGATCAAACTAGAACGTGCCACTGTTAAAATTGGTGTCCTTTTTAAACCAACATGCTCAACACGACAAACATGCTCAACACGACAAACATGTATTTATTCTTTGAGGCAACCAACTTTCCTATAGGCCTATATATTCCGTCATCGTCATCATCACTTTCATGCTTGCTCCAAGTGCCCTCATCATTCTAACACTCGCTGTTCCACCTGCAAAGAAATCCGTTGGTTGGAAAAAAAAGATAAGCTAGATTCAACCATTAAACTCATTTGAATGACATTTTACCATTCTGATTTATTGACTGTTTTGCTAGTGATCAGACATGAACGCTCCTCTAATAGTGTCCAACCAAGGAACAAGCATGCTCCTTATGATTAGAAATGGGCGTAATGTCGACGAAAAGCAACCATCTTTGCATGAAGAAGAACTTCAATGTCAAAGACATCCAATGATTTGAAAAAAAAAATATAAGCTAGATTCAACCATAAATTCATCTGAATGACAGGTTTTGGTTCATTGTCTATTTTTGCAAATGATCAAACATGAACGTTCCACTATATAGGCTAGTGTCTAACCGAAGAACCAATATGCTCCTTAAATGACAGAAGTAGATGTAATCTTTGAGGCAAGTACATGCTTTACATATCATTTCCATCATCGTCATCATCAGCTTCATCGTATGGTTAGGTGTCCAACACATCGACGGCCTATGTTTTTCTATCAATAGAAACCTGAATAATCTCACAATTTTTCTGAAATTTTACTCACATGTGGAAAAAATACTCCGGATTCACAAGCGCGCAGTGAAAATGCGATCTGAGGTTTTTCGTTTAGCGCTCTAAATGGCGGCTTCGAATGCGTGGGGTGTTATTTTTTGCGCACTCATTTGCCCTGTACATTGAAACCGACCACCCCCGCCCTCCATTGACAATACGTATAAAAAGCGCACGTAAATGCGTTTTTCCAACAAGCTATTGTTTTTTCTAGCCGTCATTTTTTTTTCCAATAAAATTTGAATATATTTGAATCCCTCGATACTACTTTTGAAGAACTGTTTGATGAATTTAAATTGAATTTCATAAGGAATCTTGTCATTATAATTGAGATAAATTAGGCCTAAATGAGTAGGTAATTGAATTGTTGGGTTTTTTTCACATTCATTTCTCGTTCGTTTAGTATGAAATTTGATCGACCGTACGGCCGTAGCGGCTAGCGGGCGACAAAATGATTACGTCATGTGTGTGCACGAAGCGGCGGAGGTTGAAAGAGCGCCGTAAATTAATGACAATTTTGCGGTCAAAATCTTCAAATTTATTACGAATGGATACTCTGCATCTAACAACGAGTCAGCAAAGGTAGTTATACACGAGAGAAGTAATTCGATTTTGCTAAATGTAGGTAATTTAGAGCGAATGCTTACTTGTTTTCGCCTCATTTCACTTGGTAACGTAGCCCTGCCAGTGAAGAATCTAACACCATTGCGCGTAGTCCCATGCGTACATTTTCGTTCTGTATGCGCAATGCCATATATAGAGGGTGATCGGTTTCTAAGCACAGTGTCGATATGTTGGACACCTACTATACTATGTTCTGTGTGTTGTCGTTACTCTGACACTTGCTGTCGCACCAGCAAAGACATCCAATGGCATAGTGAATGGTACAAAGATAAATGAATAGATAAAAATTCCGGATAAGTTACATTCAACCAAAACTTGATTGAATCACATCGCTTTGACATTGTCGTTCTCACACATCCCAAGTCCCACCCCCCCCCCCCAAACACACACCCTATAAAGATTCTGTGGCGCATGTGGATGAGGCATGAATACCTTAATTGACGGCTCATCAATTTTAGATCAAAGCTTTGTGAAATCATACAACGCATCTATTCCGACGTTAGTCAGTATTCGCAAGAAATGCTACAAGAATTGTCTCGACACATTTTCAACTAGGAGCATATGGATTCTTTGGCCTTGAAAATGCTAGTTAAACTGTCCAAAAGGCTCTAGGTCATGTAGAAGTTGAGATATGTCAACGAAAGAAAGTGAAATCAAAGATGATTTCCATAAATGACTCGGGCAAATGGAAACATTTTTTTTTTTATTTCGATTGCTTATACTGTAACTTTTCCAAAAATGTATAGCATTTCATACTCTTCACAAACTTCCAACGAAAATTAAAGTTCAAACATAGCACACCTGACTACCTGGCGGTGTTTTACATCGAGTAACAAAGGATATACACATCAATGAATTGCAAACATATACAATGATACACATTTAGAAATAAGTCCACTGAACAAGTTACAAAATTAACAAATCAATGAAAACATATAATTTTTACAGATATTTACAAACATGAAAAATTGGTATAACGGGGCCTACTTCTGTAGACACATTAAAGAATTTCCAATAACTTCATGATCTCTTTCATTAGATTTCAAACGTCGCTGATTGTTCTAAAATGAACAAGAAGATTACTAAAGGTTTACATGCAATATAACTTGGCGGCCTGATAAAAATTAAAATGTGATTTTGGCATCGCAATAAGAGTATTTGAGTTGTTGATATAGACAGTAATGATCAGATGGAATAAATTAATCACTAGAGGACAGAGTGTAGATAATGTGAACTGAGGAATTGAACATAGCGTATATATCAAAGGAGGCAGGGAATTTCACAAAATGGAACTTGTATAAACCGAATGGTTTTACATACGCATATAATGTATATTATAATGTAGCATCTCCGGGATTTCATCCCCCCGGTTCTAGGGTACCCACTTCCCCTGACACTAACCCTAATCCTATATAATCTAGGAACCTAATCCTAATCCTGAACCTAATCCTAATGCTAGCCCAAACTCTAAACCTAAACCTAACCCTGAACCTAATCTTTACTCTAACCTTATCACTAACCAGTATTTAACCGGGCCCGGGGGGGGGGGGGGGGGGGAGTTAATTGTTCTCAGAGGGTAATTGGCCTGATCGATCATACGCATTCCATCATAAGGCAGACTTATAGTAGGATTGGAACTCTGATATTGTCTTTGTTTACTTCTGATCAGCGGCAGGTTTCCGAGGCCAACTGCCTTGTGATCGCTTTCCCCTGGAGCCGTTAGGTGTAGGAGATGGAAGTATCCCGGACAGCAACCTCTTTTCTTCGTTAGCGGTGAATGAGCGGCAATCCTCTTCATCTGGAAGGCGCGGTCATCCTTTAGGATGGTTACCGATATCTTCAGAGCAATTTCCATGGTTTAGGGTATGGACGCAGTGCTTTATGTTTTCTGTTATGTTATGTGTACAGCGAGTGTGTTCGTTTGATCTAGATTTTGTGTAGCAATTTTCCGTACTTTTGTCATTCAATTCAAAAACTGGGTCATTGAAAAACGCGCAAAAACATTACGTTCCATAACCTCACCTTCGACTAATCATCGATCGTAGCTAATCGTCGATAGTAAGATTTTTGTTCCCTTAAACTAAGAGCAAGAATCCCATCACACTCGAGTACTAAACCACTGAACCGGAAGTTTCGCCATGACCCCAGTAGGAGGGCACTAAATGTCTAACGGTTTGATCCGGAAGCTAAAGGGAATGGTGGTTCACGGAGAAACTAAGCTTACTTCCGTTAATTAAGTTTCGTTAAACAAGTTCGTTAATTATTGTGTCCACATGATGCTTGATACGAGTGGGTATCCCCAGCGTGCTGCAGCGGCTCATACGTAGCTCGTAAACCCTGAGATATGGTGGTTCCTATATCATCAAGTATAGCTAATCGTCGAGTGTGTTACACGGTACGTAACCAAGAACATGTCGTCAAAGTTTGATAAATAAACTTTAAGTTAAGAAATTTCGTGTGAACGAATACTACCTCGCACTCATCCAACATCATCTTTAGATCATTCAATTGCGCACTTTCCCCAAGCAATTTAACATTGACACTTTTCAAATCAAAATGATAGTCGAGAGCATTCAAATACTTCGTAATGGTATAGGGAGCGTCTTTTTTGAGCATTCAAATTCGCACGTGGGCATACGAGTTCGGAGAAAGTTTACTGAATTTAGCAGCATCGGACTGGTGACGGGGCAGCTGCATAAGAAGCCGACATGCCCCCGGAAGAATGGCAAGCAAAATAATAAGTTTGAAAGCTTAACCCTATAAAGCCCAAGGGGGGGGGGGGGTTGTGCCCCCTCCATATTTTCGTTTGCCACTCCGACACCCTTTACTCGATTACAACCAAATTTGGTGACTTTTTCTAAAATCTTATTGCAAACTTTTTGATATTTAATTTAGGTATGTGCGATATTGCTGGTTGCCATGGCAACCGTAAACTGACAACCATGTTCGTCAGATATTGCATGATTTTCTGTTCCGATTTCAGTTAACAATATAATAATGGATGAAATGGGAGTTTTCTTGGCTGTAATTTGTTGAAGGACCAAATTGTGAAGTAATTATGGTTGTGAATTACCCTGAAATGCTTTTCTTATTATTTCATTTATTTTTATGTGACATAGGCATCAAACAATAGATATAATAGAAATAATCGTAAAATACAGCATTTTCCAAAGACTACCCTTTTATTTTGTGTTATCTTCACACACACAAGCTTTGCCTGTAACATATTTTTTTTTTATCATTATTATCAATCTGCAAACTCAAAATTTCAATATTTTGGAAATATGAATTGTGATACCAATATATGTACCCATTCCCAGCAATACATCATAGGTTTCATATATTTCTATTATTGTAGTGAATAGCGCCCCCACATGTTGACCTTGAGAAATTTCAACCATAATAAATAGTGAGGTTGACTTGCTTTTCCTTTGTGGTAAATATGAAAATGATTGATATAAAATAGAAACATATATATACTGGGGATGAAGAGATAAAAAGAAAAAACATAATTTTAGCGTATATCCTTTGTATTTCTTTATATTTTCGTAAATAGCGCCCTCAGTGGATGACCTTGAGAAATTTCAAATGTTGGGTTATGTAGAGTGTGAGTTGCTCTACCCATGTGCCAAATATGACGGTCATACATCATACAATAAAGAAGTTATATAGGGGGCACAATGTGTTCCCCCCCCCCCCCGGCATGGAAAGGGTCAAAATAGCTTGGGCTTTATAGGGTTAACATTGGCTCCATTACATCAGAAATGTATACTCGCGGGTATAGACATTCTAAAGGGATCGTATAGTTTTGGTCAAAACCTAACGTCGGGTTCATAACATTTTTTGGTGAGATAATGAGAAACCTCTTTTGAAAATGTGAGCATGTAATTTTAAGAAGGATTCAGCGTTTATTTGATGAAAATTGATCTTAAAATGGCTGAGTTATCCAAAAAAGCAATCCTAATAAAATTGACAGGCCACAACTTTTATTAGTGTCTATTTATTTTACCTTGTCTTTGGATATCTCAGTCATTTTGAAACCGATTTTCATCAAATAAACTTTTGATTCCCCTTAGAATTGTATGCTTTTTAAAGGGATTGTACAGTTTCGGTTGAGAAATGACTTCAGATTTCTAACATTTGTGTGTGTGTGTGTGTGTGTGTGTGTGTGTGTGTGTGTGTGATAATGAGAAACTTTCTATGAAATATGAAAGAGCATAGTATTATATAGCACATCAAACCCTTTCCGATAATTTTTCCTTCTTACGGCACTCGTCATGGTCATAATGCCTTCTTTGCCATACAGATTGAACTTCCAGGGCTCACACCAGTGTTTGGCTTTTCGGTAGAAATAAGGACCAGCCAGCAGAGTGGAGAGGTTACCTTGCGAGTGTTGAGTGTCTCTGATGTCTTAAGCCTACTACCGGTCACGGACACACTCTTAGGAACACGAGCTGTAAGTAGGTTATATAATCTTCATACAGCCATTCATTATTTTCATATTTTTGTACTTTTCTGTAATCATGGAGCTATAAATTGACTAATCATCATCCTCACTTCAAAATTTGTTATCTATCTCTATCTGACTAATTTTATTATGGAGTGCTCATTCCTTTGCAATATGTATCTGACACTGCCAGTGTAGTCGCTCGGTCTCAGACATCGAACACAAAAAGAACAAAATGTATTCATTCTGGCATGACGCCTGGTGCTAGTTTTAGACGTTTATTAACAAACAGAAGCAAACGCTTCTCCATCTAGCCTGTACTGAGCGCACTGAAGTTACGAAGAGAAAGTCTGTCACGGTCATGGCATAAATCATAGTTAATCATGAATGAAATCATCAATGTTCTTTTGTTTGAGTCCCTACGACCCCGCAATGATTACCAAGGAAAATGTTCAGTCCTTATGACTTCTTTTTTACTGTCCTATAATGGCTATGTTCCAAGTGATCGTCACGAATATTTACATTGCGTTTTGTCTTATACCTCGTTTTGGTTTGCAGGAATTCGTGATCAGTAATGAGTTGTGCAATTTTCAATATTTTGAGAAACCAATTTCGACGAGAAGGATTCACTTCGAGGTGAGAAAGATTACTCCTGAGACCGCCCTTACATTTGAGCTGTATGGACCAAAGCTGGCGTAAAAGTCACGATGAACTGCCGCAAGCAAAGGGAACAAAAAATAGATGAAGATAATCAGCGCTCTGTTTGTGCATGGAAAAATCGATGGAAGTATCTTCTGTATAGGGGATTCTGACATTCTCGGAGATCAAGGGATCGGACCTCATGGGAGAATGGAAGATGATGAATTGCCGGCGTTGTAGGTACTGGTTGTAGGACGTAAATAGGGAGCTTTAGATTTTCGGGACGGGGACGTTCAGAGGAAAAAAAAAAACTGTTCTGAGCATGCGCAAAATCGCTTGACAACAACAACTTATTTAAAATTCGCGTCCTCTGACTTTTCACTACGAGGCGTTCTGGGCTATGTTTACGCAGCTCAATTTTATCCATTTTATCTTTTATAGATTGCGTTCTAGCGTAATCTAAAGCTACACGTATACTTTTTAGCATGACGCAGACTAGAGAGAGGAGAACGTCCAGCGCTATCGTAGTTTCAAAGGTCTGCTTCTCAAATCTAAAGCTCCCTAATTTTACTGGAGCACTCGTGGCACCGGTGAACAGCGAGACAATTAAAGGGGCCCTGAAATCGAAATGCATGTTCATTTGTGTTGATTTATGATACCCTCAACATCACTTTGCGGTGAAACGAATATCTAGAAACATTGCATATATTTTTAACGATTTTTCTTCTATTTTTCTTTTTCTTCAGATTACTTGGGAACGCCCGCAAAAAAATCCTTCCAAACCAATATTCTTGAGATGACATCATCTGTCAATCATTGCTAAAGTACTGAAATGTTTAGCAAAAGACATTGGAATGCACCTTCCCCTCGACCCAGCATAACTTGCATGTTCCCTCGCCATGTCTTTTGTTGCTGAGTCGAGAGTAATGTGTATTCCAATGTCTTTTGTTAAACATTTCAGTACTTAAGCAATGATTGACAGATGATGTCATCTCAAGAATATTGGTTGGAAGGTTTTTTGTGGGCGTTCCCAAGAAATCTGAAGAAAAATAGAAGAAAAAATCGTAAAAATATATGAAATGTTTCTAGATATTCGTTTTACCGCAAAAGTGATGTTGAGGGTATCATAAATCAACACAAATCAACATGCATTTGGATTTCAGGGCCCCTCTAAGACAATGATGTGTCATTAAAAAATAGTGTTTGCCATCTTCGATGTGGTTGTAGGATGTTATGCTGTTCAATGTTTATTTTGGATTACATGCACCTCAGGAGTCCATTCGGAGACAAAACCCTAGAGGCAAACGACAAATATGGGTAATGGGAACTCTATGTATTAGCAACACTAGAATCTCAAAGGTGAAGATGATAAAATGTCATATATATAGTGCTCCACGTGTAGCGCTCATACACGTCTTGGGTTTTCCAGATGATAATCATACAAAAGGCGGGTTGGGTATAGGAATGAATATTGGAATTGAGGATTACAAAGTCATTTATCAATGACAGAAGTCAATCGGACGTGTATTCGTGCATAAGACACTGCTGTTTGAAAAAAAAAATGTGAATGTCATTAATTTTTAGTGTGTCTAACTGAGAAGAGAGTTTGTCGGAGGGAACTATATGTAGAAGAAGTTTGTATTCATCGGCACTGCTCGTTTTTGTAAAAGTAGATTGAATGTGTTCTAGTGTAAGTTGAAACACAATGTCACATTGCAGTGCATAATAATGTTTTGATCGTAAAACAATATTGTTTCCTCTTATTATTTTTGTGGGAACTTATACCCTGACAAGACTCTGGTCTTTTGTAGTTTTAATGTTTCATTTGTAGGTATTATACGTTATGTATTTCATATTCATGTACTCGTTCCCTGTCCTCAGTTTGTTATTGTACAAATGATATGTTTTTTTTTTTTAATGAAACAGAACAGAGTTCAAGTTCCATATTGGGGAATGAGCTTTGTACATAAGAGATTATGAGGACTTCGTATGGAGGTCAATAGGCGTGTGATCATACTCTCATACATAATGATAATACCTCGGTCTTTTCTGTATAGGCATCGAAAATTCTATATATGAGGTCACAAACAGAATCTTTGTTTGGAAGGTTTTATTTGCGTATATAAGTAGTGTGAAGAAAAATAGTTGAAAATAATTATAATATGAAACGCATGCGTTTCGCCACATAAGTGATGTTGAGCCGAAGATCATAATAATTATAGCCTTTCAAACATTAATAAAAAGTACACCTACTGAGAGTCAATATTTTTTTGATATTTATCTTAACATGTTAAACAGTTAATCGTAGGAAAAAAAGAACTTTATTGCTTTCGTTATTTCATTATATAATCTCTGTTTTTCGACTGTTGTTGAACGTTTGTTCTTTTGTGATTGTCAATCCTGCAGATTTGTCTCGCGTTACAAACTGCGTTCAATTGAAACTAGAAACAAACGAACATTATTATATCTAATAAGTAGGTATACGTACATAAGTTATACCTTTTACTCCACATTTAAAGCTTTACAGATTTCAAATCGATCGAAAGAAGAAAATCTGATATCTTACTACCTTACGAATAAACGGACCCAGAATTCAAAAGGGTATTGATCTATTTTTTGCAGGACCATCTTCTATTTTCCGAAAGTCCAAATAAAGGTAATGTCGGCCATCGTTCCTAGCTGGTTCAGCTTACTATGCGCTTACATACGTTTCTTTCAAAAACAAAGTTTGCTTGCTAGCTTGTCGCGGATACCTACTTGTAAAAACTTGCAACAGATACTAGCTAGTCAGTCTAGTAGTCGACGAATTGCTGTGCATTGAATTATTATAGTAGAAGAATAAATCTCCATCTGTACGTTAAGATCGATGTGCTTGGTCTCGTTCGATACGAACATACTTAACTCACTGCGTACAATTAATTGTTATCGACTATTAAACCTGTACACAGGAGAGGACATACAATGTCAACTTTAAAACTTCGATATTCATAATGAAGATCACCCATCCATTGCGAAAGTATCTGTTATCAATTATAGTATAAATGATCCCCATGAAAACATGTAAATAATATGCACATATAACAATTCTTCTTTGAATATTGTAAATACATTATTATAATCGATATTATTGAAAGAACTGGCCTTGCTAGCCTGCACGCTATTGCCATTTCTTTTTTGCCAAAGTATATTTCAACTACTTAGTATTCATTGTTGTGACTTTGTTGACGATGTTTGTTTGTTTGGTAAATAGATTTCGTTTCCTTTCAATTCATTTCATTTCATTTCATTTCAAGAGCGCCCTCTTGAGTCTCAGGCTTTATAATATGTCTCTTTAAAATCACCAGATGCCTATTATGAAAATACGATAAACTGAGCGTAATCAGGTACCAAATCAAAAACATATCTTTGAATGTGTGTATATCTTTTTCTATCGAAAATCTAATATAATATCATAAAAAGTCACTTGTGCAAATAACAAAATGATTAAAATTATCGAAGGTTAAGTTCATAAGCGGCAAATGAGATCAGGCTGTTTAAGTTGGTTATCATTATAGATGTAACGCAAACTAGATTAAGGTCATTTACGATTTGTTTGCATTCAATACGCTAACATTTCTGTTGAAATGTGTGACATGTGGAATATCCATTAAATTGGACAAATCTTGTTGGAGAGGGTGTGAGTTAGCAGTTTAATGCCCTTAATATAAATTTCTTCTTTTATTAGCACGAACAGGGATTTTCCCCGCTTTTTCATCGGTGTGTAATAACGATTTATCTCGTTGGCAACTTGTTACCGTAATAAAGGTACTGGGGATTCCCCATTAATTTGATGCGCGTTCGCTATCTCACAGAGCATGTAGTGTGATGTGTCAACTCTCTTAACAGTAAAGTAAAGAAATCCCACGGTTCTGAATGAAGGGACTCAATCTTAAAAAATGATGTAGGTACGTGATGCTGATTGTGATGAGTTCGATTTCTGTAAACTCTTTCCTTGAGTCTGAGGTCTTTACGGTTTATCGTACTTGCTGTCTTCTCCCTGCATTGGCTTCCTGTTCTTGTCAGCCTTTATCATATATGTACGACGTATTCATGGATATAAGACTTCTTTATGTTTTTGAATGCACTTATGTATTGATTGATACATGGTATGGATGAAGGTTGTACCTCGAAACAACGGTTTGAGCACCGTTTTAATATAGGCCTCCGATATGATATCCATCCGACGTTTTAATGGTGTCTGAATGCTCTCATTTCCATACGTTGTGTAAGTAGGCGGGAACTTGTTTAAGGCCCTCGCTATAATAGGGAGCTTTAGATTTTCGCGACAGGGACGTTCGGAGGAAAAAAAAAATGTTCTGAGCATGCGCAAAAACGCGCGTGAAGTCGATCTATTTATAGCTTGCGTCGTCTGAGTTTTTCACTACGCGTTCTGGGCTATTTTACGTCTGCTCAATTCACGACGTAGAGAGCTTCTTCATGCCCCCATCATATGTAGTGCAGTCGGAAAGGGGGGTTCCCATGCACCCCAAACATATATATATTTTTAATCTACTTCATCTAGACCAATTTTGTGCGTAGATTTCAAAAATGCAATGTTAATAGGTCAAAGCGTGTCCCATAGTGGTCAAAAATCCGTTTCCATGGTAACGCATGGTGAAAATGTCAGTATCTCATAAAAATACATGTAACCTTTGATAAAATTGTTCAATTATCATGGCTTTGGTATCAAATTAAAGAAAATTAAATTATCTATATGATGATACCAATTATGTAGGGGGTTATACCAATCTTCATATTAATTTTGAGGCCAGAATTCAATTTTCCACATTTTTTAGCAAAAATGCATTTTTACCATAATACTAATCTATCTCTAAATCATACTAAAACATATTCAATTTGTTTGAATATTCTTCAAAATTATACCAAATATGTACGTAATAAAATGTGAAAAATTCGTAGATATTGCTCAAATAGCAAGAAAGTTACGACCATCCAAAGTTGACATTGACACCTGTCAAGAATTGGTCAAGAATTTCCAGATGGATGATGATGCGCGCCCTCTATTGTGGAGAAATAAGCAAGCTTGCTTGTGATAGGACAAAAGTTTTGGTGAGAAGCTTTATTGTTTGGATCAGACCGGGATCAGTCAAAGAAATCTGCCATATATCAAACCTCTGACGATTGTATCTGATTGCATTTTGTGTCATATTATTGCTTTTAAAACCATTCTGCAACATATATTTATTTTTGCCTGAAAGCAAAGTACCAAAAAAACTTCATCTATTGAAGCTTTTCCACTACAAGTTTATGTTCAGTGAACTTCAGTCTCACATGTTTAAAATGTGTTAGGATTTAGGTATGACATGAAATCAGAACTTGTTGATGTGCTGTGTTGAATTGAGTTGAATTTACTAATATTTAAAGAGAACATCTATAATAGATTGTTATTTGTATAGTTACTTTGCTGAGTGTGAAAGTAACAGATTACAAGATTAGTTTGATGGAATGATACTGTCTGTAACATAATACTAGTTTTGGTGTAGACCTTAGTTCTGTAGACTCCACATAATTTTGTATACATTACAATTAAAGATCTGTAATGTTAGAGTCTAGTTCTATGTAATTAATTGATGGTGAAAACTAAAAGTAAACAGAAGCACCCAAATTTTATCTAAATTTGCAATATTTCATGAGGTATATTTTCATGCCTCTCCACTGAAGGTGGCGGATCGGGGGGGGGGGGGGATTTGGGCACATCCAACAGGATTGGCATTTACTGTACATCCTCTCACTTAATAGATATTTTGAAGCAATGCTTCTCCTATCACTTCCACGACATTTATTGAAATTAAAAGTGTGTAGCTGTATTGCTGGAACTACTTCTAAAACCATGCACGAAAGAACGTCGGTATTTGCTTTCATAGTATCCGTGTGATGTAATAAAGGGGCTTGAGCGGCGGTGTTTATTTTGGACACTTCCCATGGGATTGCTTTTGAATGTTGACCCTTTTAACAATAAAGTTAAAGTAGAGCATTTTTTGTCCCCGCCGAACGAGTTCGAGCAGGGGACTATGAAACGGGCTCCGTACGTGTGTGTGTCCGTCCGTGCGTCCGTGCGTCCGTGCGTCCGTGCGTCTGTCCGTGTGTCCGTCCGTGTGTGCGTCCGTGTGTGATCAAAATGTTCAAAATGCTACTCCTTCGCCATTTCTAACCCGATTTTGATTCTGTTTGCTTTATATGATAGCACTACATGGGAGCTTTGAAACTTCTATACAGAATTTCAATTGTGACCTTTGACCTTGACCTTTGACCTATATTGTACATTTTGCTTCAAAATGCTACTCCTTCGCCATTTCTCACCCGATTTTGATTCCGTTTGCTTTATATGATGGCACTAGGTGAGGACTTCAAAACTTCTACACAGAATTTTGACCTTTGACTTCTTTGACCTTTGACCTTGATTTTTGACCTATATTGTACATTCTGCTACAAAATGCTACTCCTTCGCCATTTGTAACCCGAATTCAATTCCGTTTGATTTAAGTGATGGCACTAGGTGAGGGCTTCAAAACTGCTACACAGAATTTTGACCTTTGACTTCTTTGACCTTTGACCTTGATTTTTGACCTATATTGTACATTGCCTACAAAATGCTACTCCTTCGCCATTTCTAACCCGATTTTGATTCCGTTTGCTTTATGTGATGGCACTAGGTGAGGGCTTCAAAACTTCTACACAGAATTTTGACCTTGACTTCTTTGACCTTTGACCTTGATTTTTGACCTATATTGTACATTTTGCTACAAAATGCTACTCCTTTGCCATTTGTAACCCGATTTCAATTCCGTTTGCTTTAAGTGATGGCACTAGGTGAGGGCTTCAAAACTTCTACACAGAATTTTGACCTTTGACTTCTTTGACCTTTGACCTTGATTTTTTATCTATATTGTACATTGGCTACAAAATGCTACTCCTTCGCCATTTCTAACCCGATTTCGATTCCGTTTGCTTTATGTGATGGCACTAGGTGAGGGCTTCAAAACTTCTACATAGAATTTTGACCTTTGACTTCTTTGACCTTTGACCTTCATCTTTTTACCTATATTGTACATTTTGCTACTAAATGCTACTTCCGGCGGGAACATATATTACGCACCGCGTAATTTCTTCTTTTCCTTGTTACCTTTTATAATTATATTGCATTTCATACAAACAAAAGGGCAATCGCTGTACAACCGTAACGACAATGTGAAGGCATGGTAAATTGAAACATTTTTGTGCTATATGCTCGTGCATGTTTCCTATATTGCCCTGGGTGTTGGATGGTTTTGAACAAATCCTACTCGGTTGCCTTTGAATGTGCACCCCTTTGACTATGGTGATTGTAAAGCAGTGTCTCTATACCATTTAAAAATTATGAAAAGTAAAGTGTCTTTATTTACCACTCGGCAATGACTTTACATGCATGTACAAGTGAGTTTACTGTGGCATATAATGTATGTTTCGTTAATCTGTTTTGGGACCACGACGGTCAGGGCAGGGGTGATCTGGGCACTTCCCAAGGGCTTAACAAAATAGATATTGTAAAGCAACGTCTCCTATATCACCTTAATTGCATTTTACGAAAGCGTATGAGCTACACAGGCGGAAGAGCTTTCCAGAGGCATGTAACCATGGAACATTTTTCGCGGTTGTACAGTGTATACAGCATGTTTTCATTGCATTTAGGATTAGTTTGAGCACCTCCAACAAGGTGGTCTCTGCAAGTGAACCCTTTGGACTGCATAGATATTATGGATCAATGTTGTTATTTTATCTTTACCCCGGCAGCTTTTTCTAGAAAAAAAGTGTCTTGATATTACAGGAATCCAATTCAATAGAATTCAATTCAATTTCTATTTCATTTTTCGACAAGAACAGATAGATATCACTTTCTTTGTAACAGAAAATGAGGTGCGTAAAATTATGTCGAATGAGAAGAATGTACAGTGATTATAGCACCATACGATGATTTATATACATAATCACAAAACTCAAGTGATAGTCCTAAAACTCAAGGAACGACTTTTTTGAGACATGCACTTTTGGAACGACTGTATATACTATAATTGCGTTGATATTTGCGTTACAAAGATCATGTATAGAGGCAATTAATGTGTGCACTTCCCATACAGTAGGCTCCCTTCGAATGATAACCACTTTAACTACGTATGTCAGTGTAAAAGTAAAAATTACAGAGCAATACATCGTCTGTTGACTCCATTGAATTTCATTAAATAAAGTTTCTGGGCTGGAGGACCAGAAGGACTGTTTAAAGGCATGTATCCATAGAACATATTCATGTATTTGCGCTGGTACATGATTATTGTATGCCTTAGACTGTCTGTGGGTGGGGTAATTTTGGGCACCCTCCACGTGGTTGTGAACCATTTTCACCTTATACCAAGATATTGTAGAACAACAATTCTTCGAGAACTTCCACTGAATTTTAATGGAAATGAAATGAATAGGACGTTATGCACAGAGGGCTTTTTTTTTCGCTTCAAACAGCTGTATTCACGTGTGTATATTATGTTTTGTACCGGGCCGTGAGGGTATAGGGATAAATTCGGGTACCTCCCTGCATGCGAGCCACTTTGACTGTGCACCACTTTTTAAAGATGTACACATTGTAGAAAAATGTCTCCGCTGTCAATGCCAATTGTATTTCATGGAAATAACAAAGTCTTTGCTAGACGGCGAAACGACTTTAGAATAAAATCTTGTACGCTTAGAACAACGGAAGTCGTGTTGGTTGATGCATGTTTTGTAAATTAATGGTCGTGGGATAATTATGCTCGACTGGGTTAACTTTGGGCACTACCCACAGGGTTTCCTTTGACTGTGCCATCTTCAATATCTCAAAACCCTCAAGGATGCAAGAGCTTAATGATCAAGATTCAAACAAACCACCCTCCAAATAGAGTTCATTCATTACAAAATTACCATAGACAAATTATAGATGTTGACACTTGTTTAATTTCGTACTTTGATTCTACGTAATATTAATGGATAAGCTATCATTATCTGTCTGATAACAAACTCTATTCTTATAATAATAATTCATGCTAGTTTACTAATGCTGTAAAGTTTGTTTTTGGTGAAGAGAAACTGAAATATAATATTTGAACACTCTTGATATGCTCATAGGGGGCACTTTGATGCATCAGAATATTCCGTTGGCTCGGAACCCTTTGCATATTAAGCAAATGAGGCCCAGACTATGTACATTGCGGAATGTTTGCATCGCACAAGTGACATTGTAAACAGAAGTTTCAGCACTTTCGGTGTTCCAATCTAAAAACTAGAAACCTAGTTTTCATGGAAACACTGTATTATTATCATAATGGGAGCTAATTTGCATATTATGGAAATTTAGCCACTTTGCCCTACTGGATTTCTTGGGACTTTTAGTATGGTGTTTAGGAGCCCATAACAAGTATAGCACTGCAGTGGAATTCCTACTGTTGCAATTAGTGTTGGGTGAAACCCTATTTTGACTGGACTAATGTGATCTATGACAAAATGTGTATCCGGTGTCTGTTAACAGTGCGTCATTTCTTTCGGAAGTACAGTATTTGTTGTAGTAGTCCATCGAGTGACTAGAATAGTGAATGGCGGAGTGAACGGACGTAGTTCTGGCGTGCTCTCGACTTTACTTCCCCGGAAATCATATACACCTTACTTTTTCACATCTCTACCGAGAATGTTATCTGAACGTGACAAGGATAAAAGAGACTTCAATCTTCGAAAACAAACTGGAAATAAATCACGTTCAAAAACCAAGCCAAATGAAATCGAAACTGAAGGAAGTGCGACTGGGGCGTCTTCTCGTGATGAATCGCCAGATCCCTCCGTGCGGCCCAAGGAACCCAGCATTCCTAGCGGCTCCGCCCAGCAGGCTGCGCAGGACCAGAGCGAACCGTCCATACGGGAGCTTATGTCCATGATGACTGATCTGAAAGTAACTATCACAACAAAAATGGACACTGTCCTTTCGGAAGTGGTTTCCTTTAAGAGAGACCTAGCCGAAGTCAAAAAAAACATTGCAGAAATGGAGCACAGCGTAGCTGACACCTCGGACAGGATCGCCGAAGTTGAAGATAGTAAGTTGCCCAACCTGAGAAAAGAAATAGACAAAGTACGATATGATATGGAAGAGAAAATGCTGCTCTACGAGATTCACAACCGGAAACTAAATCTACTCATATACGGCGTCACCCCACAAAGCAACGAAAATGTCTACGAAGAAGTCTACACTGTCCTCGCAAACCTCCTTGGGGTTTCCCGGGACCAGGCGGAAAAAATACCTCTTACCAACGCTCACCGAGTGCCTCGTGCGAGGAATCCCGGGGAAAACCAGAGTGACCGAGCGAACAACCCCCCGGACCCCATCATTGTCCGATTCAGCCGTATGGTGGACCGCGATAGAGTCCTCCGAGCTTTCGAGAGGCCGGTACAGCGCGAGGACCCGCCGAGAGCTGCCGCTCCCAGAGCTGCAGCACCTGGCGCCACCAAAGTCTCCAACGAACGGATCACGATCCGTTCTGATCTACCCCCAAGTATGAAGAGAGAAAGAGGAAGGCTCGCAGCCATCGCGTACAAACTTCGACAGCAGCAGAAAGTCTCCACCAGAATCATCATTAACAAAACCAAGGTCATCCTGCAAACTAGGAAAAAGCAAGACGAGGGACGTCCAGATCCTTGGTCGACCTACAGTGAGTCAGGAAAGTAAAAAGAAAATGCATTAATATTGCAAGGGAAAAGAACAGGTTAGCACTTTTGCATCTTTTGTCAATGTCAAGCTCTCGTCTTCTTTTACTATGTTTATAGATACAACTCTGTTGTCTTGTATCATGAATTTGAATCTGTAGATTATAATAATTTTGAATTTGATTATCAAGGGACCAAAACAAAAAAAAAAGTTCCTGGCATTAACAGCAAACAATTAGATGTAATTGTAGAGATTGATGAATTGTTCTCTGCAAGTATGTATGCTAACTTACAACTACCATTTTTATTTTTTTTTCTTTTCTGACAAAAAAAAAAAAATCGAATCCCTCGTTTCTCCGAAACTGTGCATGACAAGGGTTAATTGCACAGTAAATTATCATTAAGTTCATAAATGATATTACTTTAATAAATATATATTGGAATAGAACAGTCATTAAGTGTTCTGATACAAAGCTGAGTATCATTTTGCCATTTTTGCTCATTGACTGTATCGATGTATACATTGGCCAAAAAAAAAAGAGAGAAAACAAAACAAAAAAAAAAAACAAAAAAACATTTCCATGAAGCGGAGTATCATTTTGCCTTTCTGCTCATAGACTTTACTGATACATACTCCGGCCAACTAAAAAAAAAAAAAAAAAAAAGAGTGCCGCATATCAGGCGGTTATATTTTTAAACGACTTTCCCTTTATCAGATCATTCAATCTGCAGCTTATGGGTCATATAAATCTACACTTTTACAGTGTTGTTTTTGCCCTAAAACATGGCAAAGTCCTACACTCAATGATTTGCTGTAAATTTACTCCTCAGTCCATATCCCTATACAACCCTTCGATTTTCTCCTGATTTTATTTGCAGAAATACTTTTCTGTCAACACCATCAATATTATGTTCGTATGGACCACATCACTCCGCTAATAGCTACGAGCCTTTCCTTATTTTTTCAATGCTAAGTGTGGTCATTGTAGTAGCATCATACCAATGGGATGTTGTGTGATCTACGTCTTTGTATTGCATATTATGCATATCCGCATACCTTTTATACGCTCCTACGCTTCCACTTCAGTCAACAAACTTTCATTTTTTTTAGGTGGCACTGCCATATTTGTTTCTTTTTCTGATGTGTGGCAAATTATAACGTTCATACTGCACTGAACTGTGACAAAACATGTATAAATACATGCAGGTCACATATTCTTTGTAATTATTGTGTGCTTCATAATTACATAAAGAATCTCCTCCCCCTACCCGAAATTGAGGTAACCTACATTTTTTTTTATTTTTTTTTATTTGCAAACCGGATATTTCAAATAATAGTGCTTTCGGCTCAGGCTACCAGCCATCCTGACCTATTATTCAATATTGCAGTCTTGACGTATATGCTAAACTGTGCATTAAGCATGCTGTTTGTTCACGTTCTGATAAAGTTACAAATATTTCTTTCGCAAATGAGCATACACCTGCCCACATACCGGTTTTGACCGACTACAAACTCCCCTATGCAGTCTGTGACCTAAGATGGCTGTTCAGCTCGCCGAGTTGACATACAATCTATCATTATCATTTTGGCGCCACTTGCAGCGAGATTTAGTCTCATGAACTTGTTTTATGCCTATATGCATGTACACTAATGATTGGAAAGTTTTTTTTTTCTTTCTTTTTTTTTGTACTGGTACTGGTTTGCACCTGTTGTATTCCTAATACCCTGGTAACGAATTGGCCGCTCAGCTCACTGAGCTGACATACAAAGGTCTATAGTCGTTGCCATTTTGACACCACTTACTTTTGTCACACGATACGTGGTTGGTCAAATACATTAACGTTGGAAAATGCTTTAAGCGCAATTAAAGATGTTATTCGCCGCTATATGCAATAGCGGCACGGGTTCTGTTAATTTTTCTTTAAAGCCATTTAAAAAGGATATAAAATTGTGTATTATAACTTTTTTTTTTTTCTGTGATATGACCACGTGCCCAAATATTAGATTTCACTGTATATATAAGTGCCAGATACATGGTACTAACTGATTTTGTAATTTAAATTGGCTGCTCTGCCTACTGAGTTGACAGTTACTCTGTGTTGTTTTCTCTTCGGAGCCGCTTGTGGCGCAATATTGTCACATACTAAGTAGTTTGTAACTGGTCATGCACTGCTATATGGTTGATAACGTTTTATACGTTATCAATTTGCCAGAGCTGCAAAGACTCTGCTGAAATTATTCAAAAACTTTTTTTTCTTGGATTTCAAAGTTATTAAAGAAAAGATGGTACATGTATTGGCCGACGTGTCGCTTGCCGTTAATGCCGTAAAAAGATATGTTTAAGACAACACTCTTGCGTTCTCTGAATCACTATGACTGTCATTGTCAGTGTTGAAAGTTTCTTTCTAAGTTTAATTTTTGGAAAAAAACAACAACTATGATTTGTATATAAGGTATTCCACTGATGGTTCATTAGCAGTAACCACCCTACTGGATAGGTTCACCGACCTATCATACTATCCAATCTCAATATTCACTCTTTATTTATGCTTCATGCACCTTGAAATGCTATTGTCTACACTTTATGCTGTTATGATTTTCTGTTCGAATCAGGAGCACCTGCTTCGTCATGTAAATGTATACTGGTTTTGGCCGGCTACTTGCCTGACATGCCTGAATTGGTCGCTCAGCTCACGAGACGACCGGTATTTAGTAATCAGCTGTTATTTTTGGCTCCCTTTTAATACAATATATCACATTGTTTGTGGAGGGTTAACAACACTTACAAAATCTGTTTGAGCTTACATGAGCAGCAACCATTTAACAGGCTAGGTTCACCGACCTGGCACATTATCCAATCTTTTCATTTACTGCTTATCTGCGCTTCATGCATTTGAACTGCTGTTTGCCCACATTTTTATGCTGCTATGATTCTCTGTCGCACCGCATTGCGAGCACCTGCTCACATACGTATTATTAACGCATATACTGGTCTAACCGGCCATGCCGGCTACTCACCTTAAAATGCCTGAATTGGTTGCTCAGTCCACTGAGACGACCGGTATTTAGTAGTCAGCTGTTATTTTGTCGCCTTTTTTAGCGCAATTATATTATGCAATTTATCACGTTGTTAGTGGATGGTCAACAACACTTAGAAGATGTGTCTAAGCTATCTGGCACTATTCATTATAATCTGTTGTTGTTTTCATTTTGGAGCCACTCGTGGCGCTATTCATCACATGGTCTGATACCGGCCATGTCTTGCTATGATAGGAAAGGTAAAATACGCATCACCCATTATTTATCATCAGAGCGGCGAGGACTCTGCTAAATCCAATAGAATTTTGTTGTTTTTTCCTATTTTTTCAAGTAAAAAATGGTAATGGCCAACTTATCGCATCCTTTTAAGTTTATTAAGAAGAAAAAAAAAAACATTGTAGACAACACTCTTGCGTTCTGTGAACTATTATGTTATTTGAGTGTAAAGTTTATTTCCAAGTTCAACAATAACATAAAAAAAGAAAACGACTGTGACTTGCCACAAGGCATTGCAATGATAATTCATTGTGCAGTAACCACCCTATAACACAGAATAGGTTCACCGACCTGACATATTATCCAATCTCAACTTGGTAATGCTAATCTATGCTCATGCATTTACTGTTGTTTGTCCACATTCTATGCTGCTATGATATCTCTATAGCATTACGAGCACCTGCTTACATTTAAATGTACTTGTTTTGTCCGACTATTGTACTCGCCTGACATGCCTGACGGCCGCACAGCTCGCCAAGTCGACATACTTATTATTAGTCAGATGTTATTTTGGCGCCCTTGTAGCGCTGCCTTGTCATTTTGTTCGTTAATAGTCACATCTCCCTGATCATGTATATTAATGGTTGAATGAGTTTCCTTCAATAGCCGTGCATTATTTGATGTCCATACAACAGCGGTACAGACTCTGTCTGAACTATTTTTTACACTGGTTCCGTTCCTTTTGACTTTCTTCTTCCTATATTGTCGAACAAAGTGTACCAAAAGGTGTATATATAATTTGATATCTTCTACAAACTCGTCATTAGAGTAAACGCCATGATTATGTATTATGTTACTCTTCTGCCATTTGCTTCCGCCATTTGCTTCTGTGTATTTTTGCCCCGGAAGCCCACAGAGACACTTGATTTGTTCTTGTTATTGTGTTATGTGTGTTCTATGTCACTCTCTGTTAAAGGTCCAGTTTACCTTTGGGAGCAGTGATTTCAAAAATGTTCAAGATATCACATTTGATGCATATGTGTAGGTCTGTTGTATCATAAAACATCCTACCATATGAAATATTTGCAATAAAACCTAAAATATAAGGAGATATCAGGGATTTTCTCAGTAAACCGTAACTGTATACGGTTTAGTCTGGAAACGTTTTTATTATAACTATTGTTCACATTTTGTGTATTTAACAACACTTAACATCGATTATACGGATTCAAATTTTGACAGTGGTTGTTTCTATCCCTAACTCACATTTTAGAACTATTTTAAAGCACTAATGCTTTCATCTGCAAATGGTAAACTATGCCTTTAATGCCTCTGTACATTCTCACTTACCTTATTCTGCTTTTTCTCGTCTCACTTTCTTCTTCTCCGCAGCGATCTTCTGCTTATCGTGATTTTGACGTCGTTTATGCTTATAGATTGCGCCAGTGTCTTGCCTCTTTCTGGCGACTGGTCATTTTCTTGTACCATCTACTTATCTACGATATCCCAGTCTTGCTGATATCGCAGACTTTTGTAATCCCGTCTTGTATCTTTAACTATGGCTAATTTTCTTAATGCTCCTTTTAATTCCGTATCGAATGATGATTTATTTGAATTGTTTAGGAACACCAGTTTAGACTCTGACCCTGTTAGCGGGCTAACCAACACACGACCCACCCTTTATGATGATTTTGTTACCGAAAGCCTGAATACAGCAGCTAGTGAATTGCCTCATGATTTTAGTAATGATCCCACTCAAAATATGTTGTGCAATTATATCACAGTGAATCAATACAAAGATATCATTCACAACTTCTCTGAGGATACGTTTTCTTTATTACACTTAAATATAAGGAGTTTAAATAAACATTTTGATGATTTAAAGTTTTTATTAGAATCTGATGAAAGTCAGTCGTTATCGGTTATCGGATTAAGTGAGACATGGTTGACTTCCAATGCAGGAAATTCTTTTGCAATCGATGGTTACGATTTATTTTTTAATAATAGGCCTGACAAGAATGGTGGGGGTGTGGCATTGTATATATCATGTTGCTTTGAAACTATTGTCCATGAAGGTATTTCTAGAATGGACAATGTTGTTGAATCTTTGTTCATAGAAATTCTCATCCCAGGATGTAGAAATCTTTTGGTAGGCATTGTATATAGACCTCCTAACTCAAACGCCAATGATTTTTTAACGTATTACTCAGATTTGGTAAATTCACATGTTTTCCGAAATAAGGATTGCTTTCTGCTCGGCGATTTTAATATTGATTTGCTGAAGTCTGAGCATGACAATATCTCTAGTGATTTTATTCACACACTTCTATCCTCATCCTTTCTCCCGCTTATCTCCAAACCCACACGTATTACAGATCGTTCTGCCACCCTCATTGACAACTTTTTTTGTAATATTTTACCCCTCCCCGATTCTTTCATTATTCTTTCAGATATGACTGATCATTTTCCAATAATGACTTATTTTACTCTTAAAACATCATCTTATATTAAACCTCTGTCACTTCCTTTGTTTAGTCGTAGAGTTTCACCCGAAAAGCTAGCTAGTTTTGATGTGGCTCTCGAGAATGCTGACTGGTCAGGAGTGTTTAGCAGCGATGATATCAATATATCTTTTCATAATTTCATGGAAATACTTAATCATCATTTAGATGATGTAATTCCAAAACAAAAAAATAAAACAGACTATAAAAAAACACCCAGATTACCTTGGATCTCAAAATCAATCCTTCGTTCAATTAATAGGAAAAATCGTTTGTATTATAAGTATAAGTTGGAAAAAACTGAGCGATCGAAAAATAGATATACATCATACAAAAATACTCTGACGATGATTTTACGTTCTGAAAAGAAAAGATATTACTTCAAGCAATTCTCGAGATATAGGTTTGACATGAAAAATACTTGGAAAATTCTGAAACAGGCCATGAATGTTCCGAGTAAACACTCTGACATTGATAAAATTAAAGTGAATGATGAAGTGATTAATGATTCTCTTCATATTGCAAATATTTTCAATTCCTATTTTTCAAAAATAGGTGAAAATTATGCTCAAACTATTCCTGCAACAGAAACTCATTTTACTGAATTTTTAGGTCAGCGCAACTCTGATTCCATATTTTTGACACCAACTAATAGATTTGAAATTATTGATATAGTTTCCTGTTTTGAGAACAAACGAAGTTCTGGTTATGATGAGATAGATAATTTCATACTTAAGGGTGTTATTTCCTCGATTGCTGATCCACTTGTTCATATATTTAATTTGTCAATCCTCAACGGTGTGTTTCCGGATAAAATGAAATTGGCTAAAGTAATACCAATATTTAAGAAAGGTGATAAACTTGAAGTCAGTAATTATCGCCCAATTTCATTATTGTCTTCACTTTCTAAGGTTTTAGAAAAACTTATTTATAAGAGAATGAGCAATTTTTTGAAGGTACATGAAGTTTTTACGAACTATCAGTTTGGTTTTCGTGAGAAACATAGTACTTCGCATGCTCTTTTATATTTCGTTGATAGAGTAGTTCATGCCATCGATAATCACTCTCATTTAGTTAGTATTTTCTTGGACTTCTCCAAGGCCTTCGACACCATCAATCATGACATTTTACTTTATAAATTATCGCATTATGGAGTACGTGGGAAGGCCTTGGAGTGGTTCAAGAGTTATTTGTTCGATAGAAAACAATTTGTTACAATTAAAAACAATGATTCAGTTATCAGAGAAGTCAAATGTGGCGTCCCACAGGGAAGTCTTTTAGGGCCGTTATTGTTCATTATTTATATCAATGATTTTTGTCGTGTATCTGATGATCTCTCTTTTATTCATTTTGCAGATGATACTAACGTATTTTTTGCCCATAATGATATTGATTTTCTTGTTCACAAAATTAACATTGAATTGAATAAAGTGACAAATTGGGTCAGAGCTAATAAGTTATCACTTAATGCTCAAAAAACGAAATATATGATTTTCAGCAATACTGTTGATAGTTTAAACACTAATATAGTTTTAGATGATTCTCATCTACAAAGAGTATCAAATATTAAATTTTTGGGGGTCATTGTAGATGATAAACTTTCCTGGAAATCACATGTTGATAATATTTGTAATATAATATCGCGTAATACAGGTGTTATTAATAGATTGAAATTTCATATTCCTCAAAAAACATTACTTATGTTATATTCGTCGTTGATATTGCCTCATTTGAATTATGGAGTTTTAGTATGGGGCAACACGCATCAGAATTTACTTGAAAGAGTGTCCCTCTTGCAAAAGAAAGCCCTCCGCATTATCTGCCATTCCCCTGTACGTTCTCATACAAACACGTTGTTTACCTCTAATAAGCTCTTAAAAATTAAAGATTTATTTTTGTATAACTTAGGCCAATTTATGTATAAGTATTGTAACAATTTGCTTCCGTTTATTTTTAATTCCATGTTTCTAAAAAACCAATCATTTCATGAATATCCCACTAGGCGTTCCAATGAATTTCACTTACCCCTCTTACGCACGATTCTTGCTAAAAATACACTTATTTATATCGGCCCAAATTATTGGAATTCTCTGAATCATGATATAAAAAACGCCCCATCCATACATTCTTTCAAGAGGAGACTGAAGTCCTTTCTATTGCAGTCGTATGACTTTCCAGGACTCAACTAGCCATTTGGCCTTCTTTCTCACATACAGACTTACTTTATCCTCTTTGAACAATAAATTCTAATCTATTTGATGTCTGCTGCTATCTACGCTTTCGCCATAAGAGTCAAAGACATGAATGTCTGTCTTATTCCTGTTCTCACGTCCCTTCATTTCCTTGCTTTTCTCCTTTCAGACGCTACAATCACTTTTTTCCCCTCCACAACCATTTTCTGTTTCCCTTGATACACTTCTGTCGAAGATCGCTGTCTCTGTTGTGCATTTTCGTTTCCTATTTCGTCTTCTATTTGTTCATCGTTTCTGTTCCGTTTTGTCCCGTGCAGCCTTTTCTTCAGTATAGTTGTTTTGCTGTCTAGTCTTGTTTCATGTTTTTTCGCGTCTGTTAGTCTTGTCCATCCCGTTTTGTCCCGTACAGCCTTTTCTCCAGCAGTTGTTTTGTTGTCTAGTCTTGTCCTATGTTGTTCACGTCTGTAATAGTAAGTGTATCTATCTGTGATTCTAGCTCTCAGTGGGCTTCCAGACTTCTTCCTCTTTTTTTTTTCTCTCTCTCTCTCTCTTTTTTTTTTCCCTCTCCTATAGTATTTATAATGCTTTAATTAATTTTTCCATTGATGTTATTATTCCAGAGGGGCCCACATTCTACAAGCTCTGTCTTTTTAGTGGGTCTCTCCATTTTTCGCACTTTAAGCAAAGTTATACATGTACTATATTTCAATCACTTCTGTTTTTTTTTTTACTACAATGTATAATTTACTATGTGGTCCTCCTCAATTGTTTTATATTCTTTTCGATACATAATGTTCTGTTTACCTTATTCTCTGTTGTCAAAAGAAGTGTAACTTATATGTTTTGTCGAAAAATGAAATAAACTTTGAATTGAAAATTGAATTGAGTATAATGAGCTTGCTCTGGTATCGTACAGAAGTTCATGCAGGACCCGTTTCACCAACATTGATTTCAGTGAGATCAGTGCCACTTAGTGTTTTCAGTTTCACTTAATTAGTAAGTCCTCGTGACTGAAGCATACCAATCAGAAAAATGAGATAGCGAGACTGAAACCAGTGAAGTGAAACTGAAACCAATGAAAAATTTGTTAAAACACCCTACAGGACTGCAAGAAAGGAAAAGGCATGAACTAACCATTCTTATATTGGGATTGGGGCGGAGGTAGAGGGTCTCTTTTTATGAGAAATTGACTTAATCTATGTTCTGTGCCTAATTGACTTGAACGAAATGTCAGCTTGTGCCAAATGCAAAACAAAAAACAAAAAATCCAGCTACTGGGATGGAATATATAATACAATACACCACTAATAATGAAAATCGTGATTTCTGGACAGCTGTGTTATAATGGCTACAGGCAAGTTTGAGTGTAACTATGGTAGCTATGGTCTCTAACAGGCTAGGTCTAAACTCCAGTCAATTAAATAGATATGAATTTGCATACTTATGTAAATTTAAAATGGTGTTTTACGTTGAGAAGGTGTTGCATTTTTTTTTTTTTTTTAGAAATACATTGTTTTTAGCATAAAGTTTTCATAGAAATGACCTAATTTGGGATCAGATTTTTTGAAAAAGAGGTCACAAATGTGCCCAATTTTGTTTGAAGAAAGGCAGGAAATAAGAAATACATACACTAGATGAACACTTGAGGTATCCTAAAATTCCCATTCATATACAATGTATCTGGTTTGCGGGGTAGCCATGTTGATGATGTCATTTCAGCATGTTCCGAAGCAGAACTTCTTGGTAAATTTTACTGGTAAGTTTGTTAAGACATACATGTATACTTTCAAACACAAAATTTGTTTGTTAATCGATAGTTGCCAGTTGACCCCAAAATTCAGCCTCAATTCCCTGACTTATAGACTTACAGTTGAAATCAACTACTAGTATATAATCAATTTTAAACAGGGCCCCGGTATTACGAAATCCTATTGTTCGATTCAAGCTATTCGCATGCCCTCGATCGAAAACGTGCACCGTATACCCGAATAGTATACCAGTACTGTACTGTACTCCTATGCGAACCAATGATTTTTTTTCTACTCGCCCCCCCCCCCCCCCCAGCAGCGCGCTGCAAAAACTACTACCCTGACCTCAAAATTGATATGAAGATTAGTATAAATTCCGTGTAATGATTGGTATATCATTCAAAGAATTTAATACTCTTCATTTAAATTTGACATTTAAATCATGATAAGTGAACAATTGTATCAGATATTACATTTTAAGGAGATTCTGACATTTCCATCATGCGTTGCCTTGATAACAGATTTTTTTTTTTTTGCCACCATGGGACACTCTTTGACCTGTTAATGCATTTCTTTTAAATTCTACCCACAAAACTGGTCTAGATGACCCACTTCATCACATCCAACTTCATTCTCATGCTTTTGGAACCAAATTATGATGACTGAAATGTTTAAATGAGATTATTCAACAATAGAGGGCGTACATCACACTCCCACCTGCACATTCTTGACATGCTTGAATGTCAACTTTGGATGGCCGTAACTTTCTTATCATTTGAGCAATATCTATGAAATTTTCACATTGTATTGCATACATATTTAGTATGATTTTGAAGAATATTCAAACAAATTGATTATGTTTTGGTATGATTTAGAGATAGATAAGTTTTATGGTAAAATTGCATTTTTGCTAAAAAAAAATGTGAAAAAATTGTATTCTGGCCTCAAAATTAAGATGAAGGTTGGTACAACCCCCTACACAATTGGTATCATCATATAGATAATTTAATTTTCTTTAATTTGATACCAAAGCCATGATAATTGAACAATTTTATCAAAGGTTACATGTATTTTTATGAGATACTGACATTTTCACCATGCGTTACCATGGAAACGGATTTTTGACCACTGTGGGACACGCTTTGACCTGTTAACATTGCATTTCTGAAATCTACGCGCAAAACTGGTCTAGATGAAGTAGATTAAAAAAAATATATGTTTGGGGTGCATGGGAACCCCTTTCTCCTACTAGACTAATGGGGGCGCCATTTTATTTTCTATACGTTGCGTCCCAGCGTAATCTAAAGCGACTTTTCAGCACGACGCAGGGAAGAAGAGAACGTCCAGCTCAAGCGTCGTCTCAAACGTCCGCTCCGCAAATCTAAAGCTCCCTATTTAGCGGGAACTCATACCAGATGAATGCACTTCCAGACAAGCATGGCAAAGGAGAGAGACTTATTTATCGTGACGTCACACTGTCCAGAAATTGACACGAGATGAACATGGAATTTTTCACCGATCATTTCGTGCGAAGTTGCACAGAACATGGTCAAAGCCAATCAACAGCCGGAAGAGAGTACGATGCTTGCAGAATGTCAGACGATTGCTCACGACCCATACGCACACAGAGGCTGCAAGAAGATGTTAAAGGGGCATTCCGGACGATTTTCATAATTTCACATCATGTAGTACATAAATCAACAGCTTCATGTATAGATTTGTAGAATTTATTGTGGTTCTTGAGCAGAGAAACAGTACTTTCAAAAACCGTAAACAAATTACACTGAACAAAGATGATGACATAGGAGCCTCACATATCTCAGAAATGTAGCAGTGTCATTCCATTACAATACCGCATGCTTGCAAGCTCACCTGTGTGTAATCTATGCATGCCTTCTTCTTTTGTGCTGCTTCCTTGAGCCACATCTCATGCATTCTTATGGTGAGGCTGCCATGTCATCATCCTTGTTCATTGCAATTTGTTATAAACTTCGAAAACATTCTTATTTTTCATCCCAATCATTATAAATCCTGAAACTCTGTACCCAGTATAACTAATTTATATATGTTCAAATGTAAAAATTTGAAAATCATCCGGAGGTCTCCTTTAATCTAGATGAATTTTACAGGAGGAAACATGAAGTAAATGCAATGGCTTAAGACAATGCCCGAAATGTAGCCAAGAGTATATCAAACCTTTGAAAGACAAGCGATGTTTTAATTGGGCCCTTTAATAAGCAATGTAATCAGAGGTCTTTCGTGCAACTTGAGAAGCCTACCACGCCTAGTCCAGGCCAGCCTGATGTTAACCTCTATATTTCTTATTATGTCATCCTTAGTCGCTTCAACACAATTATATAATCTCTAAAATGTGACACACAATGTGTGTATCTTTCTACCTAAATATGCATTAATGCAGGAAACCTACATTATTTTTTTTCATATTTTGGTATATCCTATATGAATATCCATTTACACTATATAAACAAACAAGTATAAAAAAAAAAAACACTCTCCATGTCAGCATCTGTTTGAATCAGTGGACATCTGCATGCTTTTTAGCGATGTGGCATTTTATCTAGCTGCATGACCAAATCTATAATGACGAAATTTATACCGAAGTATACGTTCAGAGCAAAAACACACAAGAAAATCGAAAGAAACATTAGAACAGTTCTTTAAAAAGACACCGTCGTTGACACTGCCGTAGCAGGAGTGGAAGAGGACCAAAGTGCACATTGTTCATTATTCTTTCCCAGGCATGTGCTATAATCGTTTGTATATCATCAGAACGACAAAAGCGTTCCACTGGACTAAACCGCGCCTTGAACCGAGTTGCGTACATCGGTTTTATGTCAATAGACCACCACCGACAACAATGGAGAGCAAATCAGGCGTGAACAAAAAATGAAATCATCATAACACACACGCCCTTGGTGCAACAGAAACTCCTTTTCCCAACGTACAACACTACACGGGTGCAGGAAGTGCGGTAAAAGCAAATGCACGAATTTGGGAGAATTACGGAAGTTTGTCCGTCAAAATGAGAAACTAAACAGAATAGATTTAAGGTAGATGGTGATTGAATGTAGAGCAGTGGTATCAGAGATGGAAACTACTCGCAGTAATTTGGAGAGTCTTGCCGTAACTCCGAGAAGGTTCTGAGCTACTTGAGCAAGATGGACCTTCGCACACATTTTTCATCAGTATTCTGAAGTATTCCAATCCGCTGCGGGACGGCCTAAATGCATCGTGCGTGTTCCATCAGCCCGACGTGTGTCTAGCCACACGCTAAAGGCTGCCATTCAAGCTGAAACACACGGCAAGAAAAAAATATCTCCTTATTTTCTGGACATCGTTCAGTTGGGGTAGAGGTGTAGCACATGAGCCTCCGTGAGATGAAGGATGGATAATCCGGCTCTTCGAGACAGAGGAGACAACGGAAGATCATGGGATGCCTTTCCGCACCTAGTGATATTTCTTGCAATCATTCTGGGCTCGGCGAGGCCGCTGTTGGTCAGCGGCGTGGGGGCAACAACCGAACGTGAGTAGATGAACGAGGGAGTAGGGCCACTCCTCTCTTCAGAAACCCCGTCAATACTACTATACAGTGTATTGTGTTTTGTGGCCGTGGTATTTTTGTAATTTTCCTGAGAAAAATGACATTACTGGTGAAGTCCCAATACATGCGGATCCACACAAAAACTACATCATCATCATCATCATCACCAACAACAACAAGACAAACCTGCTACAAACTGAAGAAAAAAAAAGTTGTATAAATACTACAGTTTAAAGAGAATTCTTGCAGGTCACCTTATATAAATGCACTTTACTTAGTTTGTGAATGACTATGCAGTCTTACAAAACTGAATAGCCCAACCCTGCAGTATAAAATAATTAGAACAAGATAATGATAAATAAATAAGCTCTCTTAGTAAAACGCTTTAGGGCAATTCCACGGTATGTAGGACACAGATGCCGAAAATTCAAAATGATATTTGTTTCAAACACCATACATTTTCAGACAATACTTGAGTTGAAGTTTTAAGAATCATTATGTTTTTCAATAAAAGCGGCCATTTTGATTTTCAAAATGGCTGCCAAAATATGCCTTTAACTCAATGGTAAGAAAGAGTGTATTGTCACATAATTTACCCTCTGTATATCCACTTTACTAGTACTCTAAACAACAATCTTTTATATGTATGCAGTTACCAGACGAGTCTTTTACCACATGATAGAAAGAAAAAGCTGGTTGCTTTAAAGAATTTTATAAAAACTGTTGATTAGTTTGACAATGATGGACGTAACGTCAGTTACCAAAAACAAGGAATTTTTAACTTTATTCATCAAAGAAAGTGAGCTGTATGATGTAACTTATGATTTCTAATGTATGCCCATATGCCTTCCTTTCAATACCAGAAAATAAGGATACTTGGCATACTGGAGAGTCAAATAAACACATCAAAATGTGTAACGTCAGTTACCGAAACGTCATATACCAGTATGTAACGTCAGTTACCATGTCAGTAATTATAACTTAGGCAAATGTTTTTACTTTGCCCCATTTCAATACATCTGGGAACTTTGATAGGGAATGATGTCATCACCATGGTACACTGTATGTCCATGGATACATTTTTTTTTTTGTCCCCGCCGAACGAGTTCGAGCAGGGGACTATGAAACGGGCTCCGTACGTGTGTGTGTCCGTCCGTGTGTGATCAAAATCTTCAATTTGCTATTTCTCTGTCATTTATGAGCCAATTTTGATTATGCTTGCTTTATATGATAGCACTACATGGGAGCTTTGAAACTTCTACACAGAATTTCAGTCGTGACCTTTGACCTTGACCTTTGACGTATATTGTTCATTTTGCTACAAAATGCTACTCCTTCGCCATTTCTAACCCGATTTCGATTCTGTTTGCTTTATACGATAGCACTAGGTGAGGGCTTCAAAACATCTACACAGAATTTTGACCTTTGACTTCTTTGACCTTTGACCTTCATTTTTTGACCTATATTGTACATTTTGCTACAAAATGCTACTCCTTCGCCATTTCTAACCCGATTTCGATTCCGTTTGCTTTATGTGATGGCACTAGGTGAGGGCTTCAAAACTTCTACACAGAATTTTGACCTTTGACTTCTTTGACCTTTGACCTTGATTTTTGACCTTTATTGTACATTTTGCTACAAAATGCTACTCCTTCGCCATTTCTAACCCGATTTCGATTCCGTTTGCTTTATGTGATGGCACTAGGTGAGGGCTTCAACACTTCTACACACAATTTTGACCTTTGACGTCTTTGACCTTTGACCTTGATTTTTTGACCTGTATTGTACATTTTGTTACAAAATGCTACTCCTTCGCCATTTCTAACCCGATTTCGATTCCGTTTGCTTTATGTGACGGCACTAGGTGAGGGCTTCAACACTTCTACACAGAATTTTGACCTTTGACTTCTTTGACCTTTGATTTTTTGACCCGTATTGTACACTTCGCTACAAAATGCTACTCCTTCGCCATTTCTAACCCGATTTCGATTCCGTTTGCTTTATGTGATGGCAGTAGGTGAGGGCTTCAACACTTCTACACAGAATTTTGACCTTTGACCTTGATTTTTTGACCTGTATTGTACACTTTGCTACAAAATGCTACTCCTTCGCCATTTCTTACCCGATTTCAATTCTGTTTGATTTATGTGATGGCACTAGGTGAGGGCTTCAAAACTTCTACACAGAATTTTGACCTTTGACCTTTGACCTTAATTTTTGACCTACATTTTGTTGTACATTTTGCTACAAAATGCTACTCCTTCGCCATTTCTAACCCGATTTCGATTCCGTCTGCTTTATGTGATGGCACTAGGTGAGCGCTTCAAAACTTCTACACAGAATTTTGACCTTTGACTTCTTTGACCTTTGACCTTGATTTTTGACCTATATTGTACATTTTGCTACAAAATGCTACTTCCGGCGGGGACATATATTACGCACCGCGTAATTTCTACTTTTCCTTGTTTTTTGTTCATTTTATCTTTTTTTTTTTTTTTTTGGTGGGGGGGTTGAGCTTTTGATTTTCTGTTCAACACAAGTTTAAGGTTAAATCATCTGGAAGTTTAGGTTTACCACATGTAATATATAATGCACTCAAATTACTATACAGTACATTCAAAGTCCTACGGGATGATAAAGCTACCAAATTTGTAGGCCTAATCAATGATGTGGTTGCATGGTAACCACCTTTTTCTATTAAAAAGCTTGTGTACAGCTGTATACCAACAATTTTATAATCTTTACTAATGACTACTTTTGCTAGCATTTTTCTTTTTTTCTGGAAGCTTAGTGAAGTTTCTACCTAAAGGCAAATGCAGGAACAGATATATTTCTTCGCTTGCACTTAAATGTGTGGTTTAGTTAATATGGCACATCTTGAAATGGTACATAAGCAGGCATGTACTGTCATTACTGTTTGAAACTAACACTAATGTTGCTCAACGTTTAACACTGATGTTGCTCAAAGTGAAAGGTGATTCTAGGGTAAAATAAAAAACTTTTCATATTTGTTGATTACTTTATTTCATTCACGCAAGGACATTTTTGTAATACATGATAATTATGAACAGGAAGATTCGTTTATATTGATCTAAGAATTCTTTCATTGTAAAGTTCTATTTCTTGGTATCTGGGATGTATTTGCAAGCCTTGATAAACCAGTGAAAAGGAAAAGAAAAACAATTACATTCCTTCAAGCAAGGAATAAACAAATAATGCCCTTTTGACCAAAATAGCATGATTCTTCTTCACAGAAAAAAATATTAAAAGTGTAACACTATTCATCTAAATCATTATTGATAATGGAGATCATTTTTTTTTATTTGTGGCCCTAACAATGCCTTGAGGGAGAAGGAGTAAAATAAAGAAAAGAAGATAGAATATATCACAGTGGATTTCATACATATATAGGCTCTATGAATATTTTTATTTGTGTGTGTTTTTTCCCAATGACCTGAAAGATATTTTTTTTCACACACAAAAATATCTGTGTTTTGTGTAGTACTGCAGGGCATTATGGGTGGGGTACTCTATATAGAAACTTTCCTGTTCATTAAAAAAAAAACAAAAAAAACCCTTAGTTATGTCAATATTCATACTTGGAACTGCTGAATCTAAATGGCTGTGTGTAATCATAACTGTTGAATAAGCATTCAATCTTAAGACAAATGTCAAAAAATATCCTCTGGTGCATTTACATTATTTTTGCTCAACTGTGCTATGGCATGGGGGGGGGGGGAGCTTGCCCCCTAAGGACCCCATCCCATTTGTGTCTTTAGATTTTGTTTTAATTTGTTGCTAAGTAAATGCCTGGGATTGTTACTGGTATACTGCAGCAGTATAACCTGTTAAATAAATTAGTTCTTTGTAAACCCCATAGCAAAAGTATGTGTAACGTCAGTTACGTAACGTCAGTTTATAGTGACATGTTTCCCTTTAAGTTTTCATTAAACACAAAGAAAATAGACTAATGTTTCATTTCATTTGGGTATTTGTAATTGATGAACCAAGGTATGATTCCATTTCAAACAAATCACTCTGAAAGGTCAGAATTATAAAATATCACAAAACTATTCCTAATCATGATTTTCCATGTGTAAACCCTATGGCAAATGTAAGCGTAACGTCAGTTACGTAACGTCAGTTACCGTCATGCCTTCACTGAAATTGGCATGGTGCTAAAAGGAAATATCTAAAGTGCACATTATTTTGCACAACTGTTCCTAAGAACCTAGGTATATTGCCATATAAAACACATAGTGTTTAGAAGTCAGGGACATGAGATATTTCCATTTAAATCTACACCATAATTTACCATGTCCTTTTTCCGTAACGTCAGTTACCGACACATTTTCACTTGCTATGTGATAAGGAGTGCAGTTTGAGAGAAAAACTTTCTACCTATTTCTTCATTCTCATGAACTCATTCATCAATGCTAATTACAAGCCCCAGGTGCTTTCATTCACAAAACTACAACATAAACAATTTCATGAAAATCCTTACGCGTAACGTCAGTTACCGTAGAATTGCCCTTTAGACTTTTATAATGTATAGATAATCAATGTCAAATTATTCCAAATCGATATCTCATCTCTGTCTCTCTTTCTATGTTTACCGGAACTCTCTTTGTTTCGATTTTTTTCACTGTACACTGTGTTATCTTTCTTCCCCTTATCCTCCCTTTCCCGAACTTCACTCTCCCTCAGCGATCTTTTCGTGCGATTTTGGGACCACGACCATGACGATGTGGTGTGGCATGGTTCAAAGTACAGAGGATAGCTACGACTGGAAGTTAACTTCGTCTTCCGGTAACACAGATTCTGGACCATTCTCTGATCACACGGGGAATCTTGGCGGATCTGGTAAGCTGAAAACACTAGATTGTGGCGTAAATCGTGGTTTAAAGCTGCTGTTTGTCATTGGAAGCAGTGATTAAAAAATGTTCAAGTTATCACATTTGATGCATATTATGTATAGTTCAGTTGTATTACCAACATAAAAACAAATTATAAAAATTATGCAATAAAACCACAAATATAAAGAGATTAAACCATAAATGTAGATGGTTTAGTCTAGAAGCGATTTTAATTTCATTTCTTTATTTGTCCAAAATTAGTTTTGGAACACATTCATCATAAACACATCTTGACAACAGATAAAAAAAAATACATTTATAACATCGAATGAATACTCAAAGAAAAAAAGAAATACAGGGAACTAAACATACATCAAAACACAAGTTTTTAATTCATCTGCAAATGGTTTTTAGTGGCTTTTTAAGAAAAGGGCTATTGTGCTTTCACACTTGACATGTGGAACTGAGCCCCCCCCCCCCCCCGTGTCATGGATTGTGTCTGTATGTTTTCTCTACTGAGTAAAGTAGCTTACCCCTTGAATACAGTGAAACCAAAACGCACATTCTTTAATCTTTTATAGAATAATAAGATGGGATCAAAATATTGTGCAACATGATATACAACTATATCACAACAAGAATTGCTTTAAGATGTCTCTTCATGTGGAATACTCTGTATGATTTACGAATAATGATTAGAGGATTATTAACGAATGCATGAAAGCATGGTATAAGAAAACTCAGTGTTTTTCTTTTGTTTGTTTGTTCTTGTTTTACGCATCGGTGACATTAAAAGCAGACCGCATAAGGTAGGCCCTAAGGATATTACGCGTTAAAAACAGATGATCAAAGTCCCCAATGCCAAAAATTTTGTTTGTTGTACCACTTCATTTTTCATAACACACTGTATCCATAATTATGCTAATTAACGCGTTCCTTATATGTATGTCCTAATCTTAACAGTGGATATACCGTAAGCCAAAATGTTGGCCTATTTATTGGATGATATATTGCGTTTCGTAACAATGGAACGTCAAACCCGAGGCGTGACCATTAGATTTTACGATAGAGTATTCAAGCCTGCACACGCACACCCATACAGGAAGATTCCTCTGGGCAGACTCTAACTTGGCCATCGGGAATGTTGCTGCAACAATTTCAACACCAGAATTTAACTTCAACAACAGCGACGGTCGCCTCGTATTTGCCTACCACATCTACAGCGACGAGGAAGACGCAGAATACTTTGAAGTGAGCGCGTGCAAAGGCGGCGGCAGCGTCGCAAGAATCAGCCGCACCGACACCCGCGAATGGCTGGTACAGGAGCTGATTTTTTCCTGCGGAACCAACCTGACCCAGGTGAAAACTAAACCTTCATACATGCATTGGTTTCTGTATCCCTTCCAGTCCATACGTCTCCTAACTGACTTAGAATTAATTTGTTTATCATCATAATTGTTCATTCACATGGTGTCATTGTCTTTTTTTCAAGATCTTTAAAAAAACAAACAAACACACAAACAAACACACCCACTCGGACAACGCAGACCACAGCCAAGCTGCTTATTTCCACCAATATCGTGATTTCCACCCTATAAATTATAGCCCTACATTCCCACTGCGTAATAAGATTTAATTTACGGTCATCATCATAATAAAGTGTTCAAAAGAGTGATGACAATGCTAAGTAAAATTTGAATATTTTTTTGTGGAGTTATGCTGGTACACTGATATGAGGAAAATGACCGTATTTCTATTGATGAGGAATCGTTTAAAAAATCCTGAATCCAGACTATATCACGCCAAATTCTAGTCATCTGTTTTTTGGTGTCATTATGAACTTTTCTGAATATTTGATCCAAGTGTGCGCACAAGTTTTTGAGTGCATTGCAAACCGGCAGACAAATTAATCTGCATCGGCAAAAGTAAATAAATAAATAAATAGATAGATAGATAAATAAATAAATAAATGAATAAATAAATAAATAGATAAATCAATCAATAAATAAATAAGTAAAATGATAATAATAATCATATTACCTGAGGTAAAGAACTCTAGAATGTAACGATGCATTTCGAATTTTTTGATTGCAGGTATCTTTCACGTCACACATAAACGACATTGATATTGGACTTGATGACATCGATATATACATCATATTGGACACCAATGAAGGTAAGGGAGATCTACTTAATAAGACGTGCCCCGGGACTAACTAATACTATATATTCAAAACTAAAATACATGTCACGAATTGTATCATCTGCATCCAAAAATATCCATCGATCTGGACTATCTTTTTAAAGATTCCTCTGTAAAACTATCAAGATATATGGTCGCTTACATAACATAAATTGTCTTGAAACTATGCCGTTTTCTTATTCGATATTTATGTGCATGGCTAGTGGTACAAGTGTCACACAGAATATTATGATAATCAGTGTATGGAATAGGAAAACAGTAAACACACACACAAATACACACACGTGTGTGTGCATATATATATATGCACAGAGAGGGAGAAAGAGAGAGAGGAAGAAAGTAAGTAAGTACATGAAGTAAGTAAGGGAGGTAGAAAAAAATAGACATAAAATACAGGGAATGATTTTCGTGGCATCGCATACCAGTTTGCATTTTGGAAATGACTGCGATATGGAATGTTTTTTGTGTGTTGTAATTTCTTAACATAAGATTACAAACAAATCACGATTTTGTTCAAAACATTAAGATTTGTCCATCAAATATATTGCTACCCAATATCAAAAACAAAAGCTATTCCTTAGACATAGAGAGATGGGGTTAAGAGAAGAGGGAGAGAGAGAAAGAGGGAGAGGGAGTGCTTGTGTGATTGTGTGTGTGTGTGTGCGTGTGTGTGTGTGTGCGTGTGTGTGTTTGTAATTGGTGACATACCTTCGAGAAAGATTTATGAACATTTTATAAATGATTTACAGCAGTTATACACATTGGAAATACGAGATCGTCAGAGTAATTTCGCCTTCTCACCAAAAGTAACCCAAGATATTTTCCTCCGACCCAGAGTTATACAACTCTTATCCCAAAGCTTAGGTAATTCCAGTTAAAACTTCTTCATGGTACACTTTATACAAAAGTTAATCTGTTGAGATTTGGGTTTGTTTCGGATGATCTCTGTTCTTTCTGCAGTAAAAGCACTAAGACATTATTCACATTTATTTTGGCAGTGTACTGAAGTGCAGGAATTGTGCGAAATTATTATTCAGAAATTGAATTTAGAAGAACTGGGAAATATGAATTGGGAAGTTGTTTATACAGGTATATCGGGAAACTCGTTAAAAATCAAAGGATGAAATACAATTATATTGATGATTAAATACATTTTATATCTAATGAGATCAGAAGGGGAGGTACCAAAGTTTAATGATGTTATGAAGTATTTTAGGATGTGTAAAGAAGAAGAAAATAAGATAGCGATTAAGAGAGGAAAAGTTGGAATGCATTTGTTAAAGTGGGAATATAATGATGCATGCCGAGGATGAGATGTGATTTTCTTTTTCTGTCGTGGTTTTGCCGTATCTGCAAGTTATTGTCACGTCGTTGTCGGGTTTTTTTTTTCTCTCTCTCTCTTTATTGCTTCTACCACTTCCACATCACTTCCACATTATGATTAGGATGTATTTTATTTTATGAGAAAAAAAAAATGGCAATTTACACGTCAGTCAGAGTTATTCAAGTGTGAATAAAATCTGAAACCCGAGGGCTGAAGGTATAGGGGCGGGTGGGGGGGGGGGTGCATGTAGGCGTGCGTGTGTGTGGTGTGTACATGTGCATGTGCGTGTGTGTTCTCGCAAATGGCCTCGATTTCTTTTTTTCTTTTGAGAAACAACGGAATATGCCCAGTTTGGGGCAAACTATCATGCATGTTTTTTTTTTTTGTACAATGTTTGTGTATAATGCAGTTTGTCTTTGCATAATGTTTTGTTTTTGTTTCTGTGAACGTGAATTTTGTGATATGAAATTGAACGAAATTCAAATAAAGAATTAAAAAAAAGTAATTCTAAGTACTCGTCACGACCTAATTTGAGAAATCCTAAATTATTTTGAGGTGCAGATGTCATGAGAATGTGAAAGAACAAACGTAGACGTTTGTAACAGTGTAACGCCTCGTACAAAACCCTCGAGCAAACTATACGGAAAACTCTACATACAGAAAGTATAAAAACTCATTTGAAAAGTTAATTCACTCTTTGCTATAGTCACTTTTCTTTTTGCTTGTTTGTTACTCTGATTTCAACACTACACGGAACAAAAATGCAGATGACACCACCACGCCCTCAATCACGTCAACTGTCAGTAGCGCCGTCCTCGCCAATGGCAGTGCACCCTTGATCATGCTAAAGAGTTCCCCGGATCCCTCCACCACTATGTTGGCAACTGTTCCCTCTACCACCGACTCACCAATGAATAGTCAAGTTGGAACCAAATCATCACCTGTGTCTTCGCCGAGTCCCCTTAAAGGTAATGATAAAAAAAGGAAGAAAATGAAAACTTTGGGGATATATGAATGATGAAATGTTGCAAACAAAATCAATTGGATCACATTGGGCCCACAAATACCATGTCCGCTGACCTTTTGATTTTTTTTTTAAATCTTATCTGTCTGTATGTATGTTTCAGCGATGATGTGATGCATTATACATCTACTGGTTTTGTGCGGTCACATGTGATTTAACCGGTTCTCCCCGAAACTCACAAGTTATCACTGCCGTTCTACGTAACTCACCAGAATTAGTTTATTTAGAAATTTCCCCCGATTTAAAGCTTTTCTTTAAGAGGTTCACTCTCTCTTTGGTATCAGAAACTTAAACGTTTTTCATGTTGTTGCTGTCACAAAATGCAGATCAGACAACGTGGTGAGGCCATATTACTTTCCAACTCTCACAATGGATTTGTACACAGATATGTATTTAAAGACAAAATAAGAGAATGATGAATAGATAAGTTTGTGTCACTGTATTCAGCGATAATCCATCCAACAAACCCCATAAACACAAATCTCTGCAGATTATTAACACTTCAGAATATTTCCACGGATACAATATTTCTTTTCCTTGAATTTGCATTAAAATAAGAAATCAGTAAAGATTGATTCATTAAACGGTGATTTCCATAGCCTAATGTCATGGATATTATGATTGTATCTCCCGACAGGGTCGGATATGGCTCTTACCATTTCGCTGTCGGTGGTGGCGGTATTTGTTCTTGCCGCTGTGGTAGTATTGATTTACTTCATCTATAAGAGGTAACTACGTGTGTTGCAAGCTGTTCTAATGTAATCGTGTGACTGGTAACGATTAAAGATGCTCAACTATAGTTATTTGAATGTCATTGTTTTAGCATGTCCTTGAGTAGTTAGTGCTGGAACATTCAGTCCTGTGCACCATTGTATGCTAAATATATCGGCCTCAAAGTCAAGTACGGGATGATTACACAGATTTCTGTGTGTTTAAGTTTCACCATGTTTTGTGTATTTTGGCAAATGTTGTGAGGTAACTGCGTTTACAACATGTTCACGGCGGCAACGGCAGCCCCATATTTTGCCCGAAACGTAGTGCGCCGGGCGGGTAGATACTGAATTGATGAGACATTCTCCTGTCCCTCCCCCCCCCCCCCCCCCCTTTGCATTTTAGTTAAATTGTTCGTTCCAGTCATCGCCCCAGTGAACATAATTATAGCTATCAGACGCTGTTCTCAAGGCGTCTGGTTAGGCTGGACTAACAATATTTTCAGTCGCGTCCCCCTGCGGACAGCAGACCAAGTTTTGTTACGGCATATTACGTGCCGCCCCGTACATACAAGATTCCTCATTAGCACCGGGACTGCCGTGGCAATTTTTTTTGGACAAAATCTGACACGGCATCCACGGCAATCACGGCTTATCGCGTTTGCCTATCCCGTCTCACCGCGTTGTTTCCAGCCCATCCCATTTTGTCCACGGTGACCTGAAACGGGGCTGCCGTGGTTTATTTATTTATTGCTTTACAAAGTTGAATACAAAAGTACAGTAAGTCAAAAATTAAAAAAGAACACCACATATGGCTTACAAACTCAATACAAAATAAAAAAAAAGATATATGTATATACTTCTATATGCATATGAATAAAATACTAAATTACAGATAAAAACACTTTCCACCATTTGCAACCCACATAATACATTGAAAGGGCCTAGTATGATACCCGTCCGGCTGACACATGAATTGCCGAAATGAATTGCCCGTGCGAGCATCCCAAGATCTGAAGCGCCATCCCCGTCCAAAGGTGGGCAGGCAGAAAACCCACGTGATAACCAATAATGCCCTAAACAACCTCTACTGTCATTGTACGTACAACATGCAGAAAAAAGTTATAATCGATTAGAGAATACTATGATACATGGCAGCCATAATCGGACATATATATACATATTCACGATACAAAATCACTACACTGTCGGCGCACCCCCTTGGCTGACAAATCATATTTCGGTTAACAGCTTTTAACAAATAACTATTTCACCAATTATGCATGCAAAAATACATTGTCTATCGTATGACGTTACTGACAATTTCAGAAGACATATAATAATCACATTTTACATTTAATATATTAAATACTCATAACAACTGACATATTTGAACATAATATCTCTGCCACTTACAATATATATATATATATATATATATATATATATATATATATATATATATATATATATATATATAATGTGAAAAATAGTTCCCTGGGTCCCGAACGTACGCGGTGCCGCATTGTTGGATGCATATAGTTGAAAGAAATTGGACTGAGGCGGGACGTTGCTTTCGATCTTAGTTTCCCTTTTATTTGTCAAGCTTTCGGCCCGTCATTGGGCCTTCGTCAGGACCTACCAACAGAACGATTATTATATGAATAACCTGATGTGTCATATAATATATAATGCAATTTCACATATTACCAATCTTCTAAATCATTTCCTTTATATACACAAATCAATCATTCAATTCAATACAAATATCCACTCTAACCTCTGTATGTATGTGGGTGTGTGTGTACGTATGCGGATGTATACATATACGCAATGCAAATAGACACATGAATATGATATATAATGTATAATGATTCTGTTTGTGATCATCATGCTAAGAATTATAAGACAATATGATTATTATATGGCAGCATTACGATATAAGAATTTATTTATATATTTTTTGGACATAATGGACGTTATTCTGATGATGATTTGAGGTTAGAGTGGATATTTGTATTGAATTGAATGATTGATTTGTGTATATAAAGGAAATGATTTAGAAGATTGGTAATATGTGAAATTGCATTATATATTATATGACACATCAGGTTATTCATATAATAATCGTTCTGTTGGTAGGTCCTGACGAAGGCCCAATGACGGGCCGAAAGCTTGACAAATAAAAGGGAGACTAAGATCGAGAGCAACGTCCCGCCTCAGTCCAATTTCTTTCAACTATATATATATATATATATATATATATATATATATATATATATAATCATAAACGGTCAATAATGGAAGGAACTTTGCATTTCCTTTTATACGAAGATAGTGATACTGCATTTCTAACATGAGGGATATTATTCCATAAGATTGAACCATGATACTGAAAAGATTTTTTCATAAATATTCTGTTCTGGGTTTAGGGACATTATAATGGACAAGTTACAGCATATCTGGTTAATACCTCAGATGTTCAAATATACAAATAATTCTTTCAAATAATATGGGGCGAGGCCATTATAACTTTATACATACACAATGCAAACTGATATCTGACTCTTTGGGACACAGACTGCCAATTTAATTCTCCTAATAACAGTGTATGGGGTGTATAAAAATCCGCATCCAGTACCAGCCTCGCGTACATATTTTGAAGGCGTTGTAGTTTAACAATGAGGTACTGAGAAGATAATCCCCATATTACCAGACCGTAGTCAATATGTGGTTGCCGGGAACATGGTGTAAACGCAGCTTAGGCTCACACCTGACGTGAACAGCAATGACACTCCAAAGCACCCACATTACACTAAAATGCGGAAGGTATGTCCCCCTTTTTTTTGTGCACTGAATGCAATAATAATATGGCTTCCTTGCAATTCTGTTACACAGACGTTACGTACCAGAGAAGCCTGTGCCAAAAGACATGGGCAGTTCGTACCACAATAAAGTCTACAACTCTGGGGATGACTCAGTCGGGAATGACATAGACAACGGGACAAGCACACTAGATGACAGCACTTGGCGGTCGCTAGCTTCAGTCAAGAACAGCACGGGAATGAATGAAACAAGAGGGGAATCTATGCGGCCAAATAATGCCCCGTCGTCGGCCAGCAACACAATGGTTGGAGATCGGGAAAGAGGTGATACGGAGGAATCGAGCTACTATTTTAAGCTCAACCCGGGGCGCGCCTCGATGCTGGCGGACGCCTACGAGGAGCTCCGAATCGGCAGGAAGAACAATGCTTCTCTGGGGCGCGCCAAGGACTCGAATACGTTTTACGCCGTTTCCGAAGCAATCGGAGGCACGTCCTCCGACGCCATCGGAGCGGAAGTCAATGGCTACGAGCCCGTCGTTGTGAAGGACGATGAAACGGGAGGGTACCAGGTCATTGACGAGAGTATTGACAGCTTGAGGACAGACGCAGATGTTGCTTCTAGCGACTTCCGAAAGGACTATGAACAAGTCAGCGTTCCCAACCAACGCCCTGTCCCAGCTGATCGACCAGTGCCTGCAGCTCGCAAGAACATTCCGCCAAAACCGCAGCCGAGAATTGTAGAAAATGTCTTGTACAAGCCAATGAACAATGAGGTTTCGGTTAAGAACGTGCTTTACAATCCGCTCGAAGAGGGAAAGTGACGTCCTATGTTGTTCGTGAGGCAATGTTGATAGAGCGCCATCATTATTTAAATTTAAAGGTCTATTACCGGTCTATTGTGAACTGGCTTATACGAGCATGTAAGAAAATTGAAGAAATCATTGTCAGTGATTGTTGTTATGTTGATCAGACTGGCACAAGTCAGCTTTATAAAAGTAAGATCACATCTTTATCAAAACCCAATATTTACTTTTTGCCTGATTGCCACTTTTGTTTGATTACAAACCTTAACCAGCGTGAAAACAAAAAGACTTGAAGCAATTCTTTAAATTGCATTATTATTCTCTAAATGATTGTTTAATTCATTCATTATACCGATTTCGGTACTCAGTCCAGTAGTTGTTGTCGCTTTTCACAACGATGCAAATAGAATCTGCTCTTCCTATCTAGTCATGTAAGAAAGGAAGCTACTGGTATGGAAATAGAAATAAAACGTTGGCACTATTGCTTTATAAATTTTCCGAAGTTGTGGTCAGTTGCCTTGTCGGGAAGGAGCAAAACATGTACAGGAGACATTTGTACGGCATATGTACAGTTGTAATTCTCTATTTCGTACAGTATAGACAACCTTGGTGGGAGAAAAAAAAAGAAGAAAGCAATGCGCCTCCTACGTCGGTGTATATGAATTATAAAAAAAAAAATCACTCCTACGTTTCAGTGGTATAAAATGGACACTAATATTCGATAATGTATTCTCGCTTCTCTTTGGACATTACAGAAGGTATTTGATGAGCAGAACATGCTAATTGTAAGCGTCGCAGTTAATATTAGCAACACTGCCTTTCTATCTAGTTTGCCGCATAATAATCATGACTGCCAAAGTAATTGACTTACGACAACGACTATTGTTGATGATTTGTTGCATTTTACTGAATAAAGAAAGTCTAACAAAAACAACAACGATGCAATAGCATAGCCGTGATCCAAGTTGATATTCTGAAAATTTACGGAGGAAAGAATAACAGAGAATACAGAGAGAAAAGAGGAAAAGAAAAAGATACGGATCAACATGATTCATCATCATAATGATTAAAAAAACAACAACTAGAAAATGAAACCGAGAAAGAGCGAGACAGAGAGATAGAAAGCGAGAAAGAACCGGGGCAGGGAGAGAGAGATTAAGAACTCTATATATAAAAAGTAAGTTATTGTACGAGAACATAAGAAAGACGATGGGGGAGTAGGAAGAAGAAAAATGTCAGATATTTGAAGAGAGAGGAAAAAAAAAGCAGAAGACAGACACTCACACACACACACACACACACATACACACAGACACACACACACACACGCAGACATACAGATGGCATCCAAGAAGAAGGAAAAAGAAGGAAAGTAAAAGATCAGAGAGAATGGGAGAGGACGAGATAAAAGGGAGTAGAGACGAAGTATATAGAAAGAGTGAGAGAAAAATGAATTCAAAGACTAGATTGAACATTGGATGGCAATAAAAATTACGCACGGAATGCACATAAAGTCTTACCCCAACTCATCTGAAAACTACAATAGCCCCTCTTCAACATACACATTTACATTCTCTATATTTCCCCACCAACATTTTCATTTCATTTCCCACAAAAGTATAGAATACAATATGACATTTGCTTTAATACAAAAATCAGAGTAAAAAGTGACTTTTGCATATTCAAGAGAAATTGATGCAGATCATTTTTTTTAATACAAGAACAACAGAACAGAAATTTGTTGACATTATACATCTTGCAGTTGAAATCCCACTGACCAGATCTTAAAATTTCTATAATTCGGTGCATTTTCCTGACAAGACAACAAAAGGAAAAACACAACTTTAAAAGTGTCATCAGGTTCTTGTCTTTACATCAGTGCATACATGTGTGTGGCATATCATCAGTATTGCGGAACTGAAACCTGTAGTGCCAAAGGGCATTACACTTTTAAGCCGAAGTTCGAATAGAACAGTAAGAACAAGAACAACAACAACGTTATGTACGCGTGTAAATCTGTTGTAACCTGACTTGAGCAACCCGGGAGAGTGCGGTACATTCTTGGGTTGTGTTCTTGCCACATGAAGCGCATCAAACAAACAAAACAAACAAACAAACAAACAAACAGGACGATGTTCTGCTTTTGAGTTCATTGGTATAGGCTGGACTTGAAATCCACGCTTGTAAACATACTGTATAGCCGATGAGTCATAATAGGACATCCTAGACAATAATTACTGTTTATCATAATCGGATTACCGCGAATCGCAATATATATCTTTAATTGAAATACCCCTCTCTTTCTCCCTCTCTCACTCTATTCTCTCCTCTCCTCTCCTCTCTCTCTCTCTCTCTCTCTCTCTCTCTCTCTCTCTCTCATTTTCTCCCTCTGGTACCACTAAATGAAATGGATAGAAGCTTATTTCCTGTGTTCTAGACTGCGGAAAACGGCAACATAAAAGCAGCATAATACCGCAAGCAATTATGAACGCGATTTGCAGTCAAACATGGTAAAGATATCGACAGAGTAATGACAATATTATGTCCGTCTGTGTTATTACATACATACATAATATAGGCGTGCGCCTGTACAAAGGATGACGTAAAGAATAAACAGACAAGAACGAGGAGAAGGAGGAGGAGGAGGATGGGAAATAGGACAAAATAAAAAAATCCATGATGAAAAGAGATTAACAAGAATGATGAATGAAAATGAAATAACCAAAATGGCGAAGAAATGAGGCTAAGAGAGAGAGAGAGAGAGAGAGAGAAGAAAAATAACGAGATATGACCAGAATATCTAAAAGGAGAACTAAGCAAGAAACATGATTTGTTTTTAGTATTCACCTTGTCCTGATCGGGATGTGTGACGATGCGCTCAACAAAATAAAAACCCGGATGTCACACGTAATATCATATCATACTGAAATCCAAATACTTAAATGGGCCAGATTATAGCGCATTGAGTTTTAGATTATACGCTTATTTCAAAAATGCTATGGTGTTATGTTTTATACGAGCATATTCCCATTGGCATATGCCGTTTTTTCACTTAGCCAATGATTCCTTTGATAGGTCAGATATTGTCAGTTGATGTTCTTATTTGTCTATTGTTTGTTGGTTTGTTGTTTTTGTTGTTGTTGTTGTTGTTGTTGTTTATTTGTTTGTTTGTTTGTTTGTTTGGTTTTTTTTTTTTTTTGGGGGGGGGGCTACATAGAATAATGTATTCAGTAGTCTGCGATGAAGCACATAAAACCATCATTACGTGTGTTTATTGTGACGGCCCCTGCAACGTGGAATATGTCATGGAAGAGAAAAATGTAAACCATCTAATGTATTTTGTATGGTAATAATGCATTGGATTTGTTTGTGAAATTTGACATTTCGTAGCAAATTCTGGGTTGTTTTTTTTTTCAAATCTCTATGATTTGCTGCAGTTTTTGCCTATACCCTTTATAAAAAAAAAAAAAGTTGCAGGATTACATTGTGAGTACAATTGACACAAAAAAGGCGATACACACATTTTGTATATTATATGAATAGGTATACACAGAAGTGTATACTGATATTTGCACTGTGTATATGTATATACACGTATATACACAGGTAGTGGTAAACAGGCACTCGATACTAGATAAGGACGTAAATCGATAGATAGATATCACGTAAATGATTTTAAAACAGTGTTTTACGTGAATTACATTTTTAGGTGCACTTTTTTGTTCTTGAAATAAATGAAAATATCAATGGATCTTTTTGGTTAAATGAAAAACCAACAACACAGGGACCCAACAATTGCCCAATGGAAAACAGATGCTCTGACAATACTTAATGATGTTTATTTGTTATTTAAAGAAAATGCTGGCAAATATATTTTTATGTGAACAAAAAAAATAACATAATTGGCATCAAGGCAGACAAAACTTCGAGGGAAAATAGTTTCCTTTCTATAGCAAAATCCAATATTGAATCAAACAAGGGGCTATAATACACACATGCGCACTCATACCCCTTATTTCGCATTTCTAGTAGGTCATTACAATGCAGAGGCAGCGAGCATATTATAATTATGACCTTGTTGTTATTGTTATTGTTGCTGCATAATCTCGGCGCCGCTTTTGCTATCCGTAAGAGACCATCATTATATCCCGATGATGCCGCAATGCAGCATGATGATGGCAGGGCAGCGGACTCCAGTGGATGCATTTCGGATCACACTTTGCCTGTTGGCGCTTATCACTCGTATTGTAGGTAGGTCCGGACTACTATTAGTATTCCTTATTCCCGATCCGTGACATTATCAATATCACTAAAAGTGTATAATATGCGATTCCCCAGCGCATATTATATATTGTCCTCTTTCTTTCTCTCTCTCTCTCTCTAATCTCTCTCTATCTCTTTCTTTAATATTTATACCAATTATTATAATAATTCTCGTAATTTGGTTTTATTTACAATAAACCACCACTCTTTCAGCGAGGTATGTGGTATTGTTTGGCTGAATCAATTCTTTATAATTTTCTTGTTGTTTTATATTAAGCCCTATTACATTATTTACATGATTATGGTATTTACGGCATTACAATTAGCCAACGTAAAGGCATTATTTCGTGTGGCGTCATTAATTTGGTCCGCAAATATTGCTATTCTAAATCCACAATATCGGATGTGAACTATCTATAGCCATATTAATGTAAAGGAGAAATGAAGTTTACGATACAATACAAACCTCTCCAAATGCTGGGAAGATTACAAAAAGTATCGACCTGTGTTTTACGTTCCTTTTGTACATTGTCTTTTTTCCTTGCCCCCCACCCCACCCCTCTCTCTCTCCCTCTTTGCGAAGGCATCGATGACTGATAAACTTTATGTTCTTACTATTGGCAGAATATACGTGGTTATCACAGAAATTTTGATGCAGTTACATGCGTAAGAATTTTTCTAGTTCAAATTTCCTGTTTTTATATGTTTGTCTTTACTTAAATGCAATTGTTTCCAGAGCCATCAATTCGAAACAAGAAATTAACCTTCTTGTTCAGTCATTTACTTATTTGGTCAATTTATTAGTCATTTAGTCAGTTACGGGTTATTTTATCCAATTTCTTTCAAATGGGTTCAAAAGACAAGTTTCGACACACATTACAGTTTGATTTTGATGTTGTAATGATAGCAGTGGTGATTATGATGATAATGATAGCACTACTGCACTCATTGATAAAAATAAGGATGATAATACAAGTATACTCAAAATACACTGTATTGGATACACACTGCATAATAATATGCACAGTACAAACTTTATAAAGCTGTATAGATGGAGAACAATCATTTTGCTGTTGTCTTTGCATTTTGTGTGTGGTTGTCTTCTTTTCTACACATAGGACTACACTCAAAAATACATCAATATCATTTATATGATTATGTCTCGTGTATGAATAATAATGTAGTGTATACAATGTATTCTTAAGCTGTTATCAAGTGTGCATTGTAAGAATTTTAATAACAGGGAGCAAGTGGGACAGCTTATAGTTAAGGATCATGTACACGGGAAAGAGGGAATGGGCTGGTGTGAGGAGGTTTTGACTGTGACGATATATTGCCAACTCTGTGACGTATAATTATGTACCTTGAATATTCAAAGCTGCCGTGTTTCCCTCATAGCTATGGGCGAGGCATCTGGCGATTTACGATTTGTGAAAAGACGGCTTTACACAGATTTGATCGGGAACTACGGACCGAATACGATCCGACCGGTATTTAACGACTCGACACCAATTCAAGTGAAATTGCGCATGGTCGTCTATCACCTTGTGGAATTTGTAAGTTACGTTGCATAGCTCGATACATTAGAATTGCATGTGTATGTGTGTGTGTGCGTGTGTGTGTGCGTGTGCGTGAGTGTGTGTGTGTGTGTGTGTGTATGTGTGTTCGTACGTACGTATCAAGAAATGTGTATTTTTCAACAAGGGTAAAAGTTCACATACAAATAGGTTTTCTTGAAATGATATTGGACTTTCGAATTTAAAATCACCGGAACGATGTTTCTTTTTTGATTTTTTGGTGGAGATTCGATTCGACGCCAACTCGAGTGAAATACCGCATGCTCGAGGAATGGCAATTAAGTAACGTGGTACATTAGAATTGAATGCAAATGCAATGTATGGGTGTGTGTGTGTGTGTGTGTGTGTGTGTGTACGTGTGTGTACGTGCGCGTGCGCTCGTGCGTACGTATTTTAGGAAATGTTTATTTTTCAAGAAGAGAAAAGACTCAAGTGCAAATAGATTTTCATCAAAGGATTGACTTTTTCATTTCAAATCAATCGTTATTCTTTAATTTTCGGGGGAGATTTTAATGCTGTTTTAAAGGGAAACTTAGATTTCTCAGGTCCATGATCTCCCCCCCCCCCCCCAAAAAAAAAAAGATACAAGATTTCAACAAAGTCTGGAACATAATTATCTTAAAGAAATTGGCGAGAAAGAGACCTTGAACCAAAACAATTTACTATAAGGCAAAAAAAAAAATCACTCCTTACTAGATGCCAACTTTTGAGAGTGGTGGAGAATTGTGATATTCCTGGCAAGCATAACACCTGATCATGCAGGTATCAACTTAAGATCACGACAAGTTTAGTAAATAAAGAGAATAATTTGATGGGCAGTCCTATTTGAAATTTAATAATGGCAAGGAATTTGAAGAGCTGAAGTTAAAAATGACTGTAACTATTTAAACAGCTGTCAGTTTTCTTTGGATAAAAAAAAAGAATCCCACATGTGCATTATGTGTCTTTAATGATCAGGGTTCGATGCCGGCGTTTATTTGCGCAATCTGAAGATTCATTTTAAACGCCAACATGATATAAGCTATATTTTACTTGTTTATTCATCAAATGAAATAAAACCTCACCTTATGATAATGTATAAAACATAAAAATAAGTCCAGTCCAAAAATATGTTCAAAATTGTAAATCTGAGCTTTATGATGTAAAAGTATTTAAATCTGTACCCTCACTGCCGAGCCGATTTTATCATTTTCCGATCACTTGCAACAAATAAAAAACCCATATGGTTTAATCTTTACTCTCAAAAGTAATCTTTATTTTCACTTCACAAACCTGTTTACAATATTTCTATTCACGCATCCTCTTTTCGGTAGAGGTACGCACGGCTCACTTTTTTTTTTCAATAAGAAAGAATGGCCAGAAGTAACTACCATCATAAAGACATAATCCTTAGAGAATCCTTTATATTTTTATCTGTTGGGCAGCTCCAGTTTGGCACATACTTCAAAATATTTCTGCGTTGCGGGATCAAACATTGGATTAGAAGGAATAAGACTATTGTGACTTCATCATTGGAACCTCCGTAATGAGATTGTAGACGATATAATTTTTTAATTATATATTTTACGACATAAACATGGGGGTATACGTCAGTCTCGGTGGTCACTGTTGCTGAATGTCGAACTCCTGGACCTTATTTGCCTAGTGTCCAGCTTGTAGGCTGTATGACTAGTGGGCTGTATGTCTCGTGGTAATCGAACTCGTGACGTTCACCCATGGATGTGTGGCGCATTATGAGTGAGGCTCGAGTGTTTCGTGAAGTGTGTGGAAGTGTGCGCTTCTCATGTACAGGGATTGGGCGGGCAAAGGTTATGTAATTGCGGGTTTCCACCCCATCCCCCACTTTCTTTTTTGTAAAATTTTGTTAATCCCAAATGCGTTAGGTTTTATGGGTTAATTTTATTGTTATGATTTTTGTTGTGAAATAGTGCTGCAAAAATGCAATCGGAATAATTGGTTTTACGAAATCATATTGCAGAAAATGCAAAGCCAAGAAACTACGCTGTATTATAATGCATTTGTAATAACTGCCTTTATGATTAATTTGTTGATCCATTTGAAAGAGATCAAATAAAGGTTTCAGAAAAAAAAATGCGTGTGTGCGTGCGTGCTCGCGTGCGAGTGTGGTATATATCGGTATGCCTGTGTGCCTCATGTGTTACTATTTCGCCATCCGAGGACGACTCTAATGCCAAATCAATATTCGACTAGCCACACATTATCACCGCTGATTTAATAGCTGGAAGTGAAAGCATCCAGTCCTCGCTGGTGCTTTTGTTTGATTGGAAAGCCGCGTTTGTCACGTTCTCTTTCATCATAACATTATTATAAGGGAATACTCCTGTCATGTTCAATGGCGTACAAGCTCATCGACGAACGCATTGGTAACTATCGCAAAGACACGCTCGCTTGCAGACACAAACAGCCGATGCCTTGTGAAACTGAATCATTCAAAGTTAATATCGTAGGAGGCCACAATCGAATATTGTCGCAAAACAAAAGTGGATGACGTGTAGATGACATTGTGCCTTAGACGATCAATCAAAATTCAATTATGATTAGTGGTTGGCTATACAGGGGGTAAAAAAGGGTCATGTTTCGAAATCCTTTGGGTCCCTGCTTATTTGAAGCAGCTTATCATACTGAGCATTTTGACACCTTTCATTAAAAAATCGGTTGAAAAATGAGATGGAGTCGGCCAAAAGACTGATTTGGGGGGGGGGGGCGCAAAATTACTGTCGCGCGTCGGTCACAATATAGTGAAAAAATAATAAATTCACTATCCAAAGGAGTATGAAGATGATTTAAGTGTCCAGATATATGTTTTTGAGGTCAAGAAATTGATTGGAAATGTCAGAAATCCTTGATATGCTATAGAAAGCTTTCAAATTCTCAAATTTTGCTTTTTGTGGGGGGGGGGGTAGGCGTAGGGCTAAGTTTCGGCCCATTTCTGGTATTTGAGTCACCCAACATATGCACTCTGCCATCTTCCAAATTTTTGTAGTCACAGGCTTATGTGATGATAATTAAGATATAGACAACAGTAGATATAGGAAGGGTATGTTATGCTCTTTCAAGCAATTCAAATTTTGAAAATGAAAAATCTGTTAAAAACACTGCTTTCACAACTGCAACAGTAACACTAAAGGACACCACATACCGGCGTAAAAAATTACTACATTTAAGTTCCATTTGTTATCAAACTTGCATAATTTGCTTGCTATAATGATGTGATTATTCTCCTCTCTACTCAAAAGAGTGATTGGAATTAGCTCGAACAGGGCATCAACAAAGTTATAGTGTGGTAATTGTCAAGTCCAAATATCACGGTACACTTTCGAGGTCTCATGGTCCCATGCTGTTGCGTGGTATAATTTGCAGGACACTTACAGTCTGTATGTCGCTTTGGGTATCTCCAACGTAACCCATTATCAGGATCACAACACTTTATAAGATGTTCTACTACACATGTATGTGCCCTTTCCATTGGCATTTTGGCATATGCTGAGGTACCACTGTCTGACATTATTAACATCCCAAATAAGGGCACAAGGTTCATTGACCGCAATATCTGCACTAGTAGCGCCACTTGCAACTTTCAACTTTGAAGGTGCTGGTTGAACCTCAGTGATGTTCAGAGTCAGTTGCACACATGTACAACTGCATATCCTTTTCCATGGGCATGTGCAGCAATGCACTGATTGTGGCGGACTCTCCAAAGTATTGTACGAATGAGGGTCAGATGATTTTCAGCTCTCGTTACTGAAATCTGGTTAAGGTTGTAGAAGTGAGATCGTGCTTGGAAATGAGAAGTGTGCCTTCTGTATGACACTCCAATTTGAATACATGAGCAGAGTCGGATCTTGCTGTCAGCTTGTCAAGATCTCTCTCCCAATCCAAATTGTTAGTTTGTAGACCTTCAAGCTCCTCATCATGTTGGGTATCGAGAGATGTTGCATGCGGTGTAAGATCAAACTGTGCCCCAAATCTACATTCGCCACCTTGTTGCAATGCAACACAGACACAGCATTTGTACGGCACAGTACTGTACATACATGTAGGAGATGTTTCTCAACAGCTAATGTTGGTTCTTCTGGTTGAAATAACTAGAATGTCACATGAAACCCTGAGAGAGTATTCACTTTCTGAGCTGCTAGATCTCTGTGAAGTTGTGGAAAAACTTGAACAGGTTCTACTTGAGTTGCCTTCTCCATGTTGAGAAACAGCACTTGGCATACATTGTAGGAAAACCAAGTCCACAGAATTTGGTTACTGCAACAGATTCTTCAGTGTGGAGATTCTTTGAAACAGAATCTGTCACCAGCTTCTGAAAGCCTGTGTACCAGGTAGTTGTTCAACGTACAACCTTGTGATGTTCTGCCTATTTTCTACGTCATGTGATAGAGGATGAAGACGGAAAGATAGTCCACTGCTGAAACTCTGCTGAAGTTAACAACAACCACTCTCCCTTTGATATTATCAGAGAAAGTAATGTTGAATTATTTTCTTTACAACTTGTTATCATAATCTGCAGTCTACACATTTGAGATGGGTCATTTATGGACAGAAAATACAATGAAACTTAGAGTCTACCCCACCACTAACCCCCCCCCCCCAAAAAAAAAGAGAAACAATGAATGCTTTCTATACCAAATTAGGGTTTTAAAACACATTTACAATCAGTTTCTTGACCTAAATTCTACTGTTGTTTATATCTTCAGTATCATCAAATTTATAAATCTGTGACAATTGGAAGATGACAAAGTGCACGTTGGGTGACTGGAATACCGGAAATGGGCCGAAACTTAGCCCTATGCCCCCCCCCCAAAAAAAAAGCACAATTTGAGAATTTGAATGCTTTCTATAGTATATTAAGGGTTTCTGACATTTGCAACCAATTTCTTGACCTCAAAAACATATATCTGGACACTTAAATCATCTTCGTACTCCTTTGGATAGTGAATTTATTATTTTTTCACTATATTTTGACGACGCTCGACAGTAATTTTGCGCCCCCCCCCCCCCCAAATCAGTTTTTTGGCCGACTCCATCTCATTTTTCAACCGATTTTTTAATGAAAGGTGTCAAAATGCTCAGTACGATAAGCCGCTTCAAATAAGCAGGGACCCTAAGGATTTTGAAACATCACCCATTTATAGCCCACCACTATTATTATATCAATATCATGCCGGTTTGGCGTTGCCGCCTTTTGCAGTTTCAAAGTCGAAGGTAAAAATCCCTTTCACTGCATTGGACGCGGTGCGCATTCTTTGTTTCTTAATTTTGCTTGTTTTCAGTCATTATTTGGTTTTCTAACACCATAAAAACGCTGTTTACACTCATCTGTTCATGGTACGCATCATTTGGTGTTGCAATGGTATCGTCTTCAAGACGCTCTCATTTCTAAGTTGTTGTTGTTTGTATTTTGACGGTGTGCCTCCCAACGAAAATCATTCAACATTCAAAGTTGGCTAGGTACACTCTTATTTCTGCCGAGTCAAAATTTCAACTCTGAATCCGAGTCAAAAATTTTTCACTCCGATCCGTGTAAATTTAACACCAACCGTGTACTTCTGACTCAAAGCCGAGTTATCATTTTGGTTATCGGACTTTTTGCACCTGCGCAGAGTCAGAAATACCCAGCGCGGTGTACATGACATACGCGCGCTACAATTGGACAAAATATGTCATGTGTCCTATGTCCTATGTGTTCCTATGCTCGTACCTTTTTTACGTAGCCCAGGGCTATATGCTATACGTTAGAACCAATCTACAATGTGAACCTAACTAGCTACACCTCCACTGTAGATGCATAAAATACACATACGATCTTGATTGCTAATTCGAGCTACCGTACGGCAGCCTACGGCTACGCCATTACCAGTCAATGTGTCCGTGTCGAAAGTTCATTTTGCCCTCAATAAAACTGACTGTTTAGACCGTGTTTCAGGCAATTATTTATATGAGTGTTGTGAATGAGGTGGGTACTCACCGATGAAAACTCCTATGTATTCCTCCATGCCGCATTCCTCTAGAAAAGTGCACACCAAATCCGAGTCATTACTACACCAAAATGGGTTACTTACAATGCGGGAAACGACAACCTATCAGAGTGAAATTGTGAACTCTTGATTCGGAAGTCCGTGTCATTTTGCTGGAATAGATTGCACCTAAGTGACCCCATTTCCGAGTCAAATTTTACACTTTCCGAGTTAATTTGACGATACAGAAATGACTCGGAAAGTGACTCGGAATCCGAGTGAAATCATTTGACTCGAAAGTCCGAGTAGCTTTCACTCGGAAGGAGTTGACTCCCAGGTGGCGCCATTTCCGAGTCACATTTCACACTTTCCGATATTTTTGACGCCGCAGAAATAAGAGTGTAGACAAACAGCCAAGGGCAAAATCTAACTTTTGCCAATAGGTTGGGTGAAGAAATTTCACATGACATCTTTGTAAAAAGTTATGGAATTTTTATTTAAAAAAAAAAAAAAATCTTCAGTACCTTATTATTGTTCTTTGTGGTGGCAACAGGTACCATTACACATGCAACAAAAGAAAACATTTTGTCACATTGTCACAAATGTACACACAAGTAGTTATGTACATGTATCAAGGCTGTATGCATGGTTGTTTTAATGTGTATGTACACAGGGTGATCAGATTAATGGAGAACATTCTATATGATATAGATATAGCATATACAGTGTTAGTGACGTATTAACCACTTTACTAAAGTTCACTGTTGACCAATAAATCACTCAGGTAGACCCGTGTGTTGATACCAACTAGCATCTGTAAATGATGATCATGATGATGATGGTTCAACAACATTGGGCTTGCGTGAAACAACCAAAATATAACAGTGACCTTCAGTGACCACAACACGTTGACCCAACGTGAATTAGCTCCTCACCAAAACATCAGCGCCCTCAACGGCAATGCTCAGAAAGGCCGATAAAACTCTCGCTTCTGACCTCACAGCACTATCAGAACGTATCAATGTGAAACCGCTGTAATCACGCACAACATCCCGGCCCCTTAAATGCAGAGCCCAAAAGCGAAGCATTTATCAAATTAATCATAATAATCATTCTACCTTAACAACAAACTTAATGAACGATTACTTCTTCGTAACTCCAAATTCAAAACTCATCATCAAACAAACAAGTTAAATTCAGTCTGAACATTCTTCCATAATACAACATTCAGCCTAGTCCTGTATGCTCAACCTATTTTACATATGTATACTAACTGAATAACTCTTTTAACCGTTACATATAAACATGACAACTATTATGGTTGTATATTCATCATCAAGTGTGAAATACAATCTACCCTTCAAATGTATCTAAAATTATAGCTCGGCTAAACACTGATACCCTTTTACAAATGACAATGGTAGAATTCCAGAACCTCACAACACCACATATAAACCTCTACCAAATAGGTTCTGTAGATAATTTGTACCCTAACCAGTGCCACTACAGTAGCAATCCACTACTTGCGGTAATAGATGGCTCCATAAGTTTGTAACTGCCATACAATCTACGCATGATAAATATGCAAATACTGGTACATACACACAATGCATACATTACGCATTTGCAACATAAGGTGAAAGGAAGTTCGTCAACATTCCATAATTGACTAACAATACCTATAATTCTTTCTGTCACTTTGTTTCCTTCAATTAAACTCCAGAACAAATGTGTGTTTATTAAACCCCGTCCTAGGCCAGGATTTGAAATAACATCTAAAGAAAAGGAAGAGGTGCTCTGGCAAATTTCATACACAACCAAGTGACAACGGTGCAAAAGTTCTGCAATCAGTCTTTACTTTAGATGAATTCACAGTAGTACTGAGTCTCTCACAGATATTCATCATGACCTATTGAATCTCTGTTCACTATCAGAATTTCTACTAATTTCTAGAAATATCCCTCTGCTCATAAGTTGACACATGATGAAATAAACTGAATTGTTCTCTCTCAGAATGAATTGCTGTGTTGTTGGTTCTTTCATAAGTCACAATCTTAGCGCTTAAAATATTAGCCTCAGCTTCAAACTGCTAAATATCTCCAAATCGCCGGAGTTGCATGGGTGGGTCCTTCCATATCTGGTGATGGCTATGTATTCACTAACTGAATCCATCAACAAATAGCACGTTCCGTTGGCTATTCGCGTCTATATTGCAAGGATACTCCCCTGCTTGATGTTGAAATCGCAACATAAGTAATCCAAACATGTCTGTTCATGCTGTTGATAATAATGAGCGATCACACATGGGAGACGGGAGGCGGCGCTAGGCTCGCACCTCTAATAAACAACAACATACAATGTATTTCAAAACACCTTGCATATGGGATCATTTCAAATGAAACTCGCCGTTTTAAAATAATGTTCTCTGAACTCGCTGACTGACAACTATTCTGTTGTCACTAAATACACAAAACTATCAATATCAATTCAGCGTTCTAGTTCTGACTGCACAAACAATAAACTCCGCACGGGGCAGCGCTAGGCTTGCACCCCTCATCTTAGAAACACCAATTGTCTCTAAGAATCTGCTTCGAGAATCAAACATAGCTTAGTAACTGGTCTCCGCAGTATGCTGGTTCGTGTTTTAACTTCACACTGACGAACAAAGCCCTTCTCATCCGGCCATGTCTGGAGGACCCTTCCCAAAGGCCAAACATTGCGCGTGGAGTGCTCGTCGACTACTAAGACCAGATCAACAACATGAACATTGCGTTGAGAAGTAGCCCACTTATGCCGTTCCTGCAATCGTGGTAAATATTCTCTCCTCCACCTCGTCCAAAAGGTATCGGCGAGAAACTGCACTTGACGCCATCTCCTCCTGGCGTAGTTGTCTGCCTCACTAGTAGCCACTGGAGGCGGCGTTGAACTTGCATTTAGCAGAAGCAGATGATTTGGTGTCAAGGCTTCTACATCATTCACGTCAGTGGACACCCCAGTTATTGGCCGGCTGTTGATGATGCTCTCTACTTCACAAAAGGGCGTGTGTAACGAATCATCGTTCAAAGTTTGCTGTCTGACCAAGGAACACAGCAGCTTCCTCACAGTACGGATTTGTCGTTCCCACACCCCACCTTGGTGACTAGCTGCGGGTGGATTGAACGTCCATTTAATGTCTTCTGCAGCAACGTCTCATGTATCTGAGCCTGGTTCCAACTGCGTATCGCAGCTCTCAGTTCTCTCTCCGCTCCGACCAAATTAGTGCCATTATCAGACCTAATCTCTCTCACATTTCCCCTGCGTGCTATGAAGCGTCTGATAGCATTAATGCAAGAGTCTGTGTCAAGGGAATCTGCCATCTCAAGGTGAACCGCTCTCACAGAAAGACATGTGAACAGAACTCCATACCTCTTCACGACACTTCGACCCCTCTTCAACTCGAACGGTCCAAAGTAATCAATCCCAACTCTCGAGAAAGGGGGCTCGTCTGGAGTAAGACGGTCTGCTGGCAAATCCGCCATTTTTTGCACAAGAACCTTCCCTCGCTGCCTTCTGCATACAACACATCTAGCAAGTAGCCCTCTGATCACAGAGCCAGCAGCAGGAATCCAGTACTTCTGGTTCAGGCGAGACAATATGTGGTTCTTCCCACTATGTCCTGATGTCTCGTGTATTTCTCTCAAGATAAGCTTGGCAACATGGCTGTCATTGCGGAGTATAATCGGATGCTTCGCGTCCTCTGGCAGCACCGATCTGCCTAGCCTTCCTCCTACCCTCAATAGGCCATTGATCATTCTCGGGTCTAGCTTGTAGATAGAGCTTGTTTTCTTGACATATTTACAGCTCTGTCCTTGTCGTGCATCGTCATTCTGGTCAGCCTGTAGGGAAGATATCTCATCAGGGAAGTTGACTGATTGCACATACTGCAGAATTTTCTCCTCTGCTTCCTTCATTTCCTCCACCGTCAGATTTCCACTAGTAGATTCACCTGAAATGCTTTCAGTACCATGTGCAAATCTACATCTCAGCCATTTCAGGTACCTCCTTAGCCAGCAAACTGATTTCTTCAGCCTGTGCCACGATGAATAATGATCAAGCAGTTTGCTCATTGAAGCTGCTCCTTCAACTTCAGCCGACATGTAAACCCCAGCCTTGTCCTTACTCTTGACTTCGTGGTCACCGTCAAGACTGACATCGTCCCAGGCATGGCTTCCTGGCCATAACTCCTCCTCAGACCACAAGAAGATAGGTCCATTTACCCATCTGTCACTGTTCATCAGCTGCTCAGCCGTTATCCCTCTCGAGACATCATCAGCTGGATTCTGCCGAGTGTCGACATAGCGCCATTGTTTCGGTTCGGATCCTTCATGGATTACCGCGATCCTGTTCCCAACAAATGTGTGGAATCGCTTCTCCACATTCTTTATATACTGGAGCACTATAGTGCTGTCACTCCAGAAGACGGATTCCTTCAAGTTGAAGTCAAGCTCCCGTCTCAGCATACTATCCACTCTTACAGCAAGCGTCGCCGCCATCAACTCAAGTCTCGGTATTGTAACTCTCTTCAGCGGCGTCAGACGAGTCCTGGCCATGACTAGACTGCAATAAACTTTGCCTTCCTGGTTCGTCACTCGAAGATAAGAGGCTACACCATATGCCCTCTCCGAAGCATCAGAAAAATGATGCAACTGATACTCCATCACCTCACCAAAGTCATGAGGTTTTAGGCACCTGTTGATGTTGAAATCCTCCATAAGTGGTAGATCTCTCTTCCAGTTCAGCCAGCTGTCACGTTGCTTCTCTGGTAATGGGTCGTCCCAATCCAGTTTCATTGCTGTGAGCTCTTGCAAAATAACCTTTGCATTCAACACATATGGACTCGCAAATTCATAAGGATCATATACCGAGCAAACCTCACTCAGCACTCCACGACGGGTACATGGCTTGTGCTTCGGTGTGATTCCATATGTCATGGTGTCAAGTTCAATGTTCCATTTCACACCCAGGGCCCTCTCAATTGGTAATGCGTCATAAGTCAAGTCAAGTCCTTCCACCTCCTTTGCCCTGTCATGAACAGGCACAGACTCCATCACCTTTGGGCTGTAGCTCAGCCATTTAGTTAGGTTGAAGCCTCCCCCTTTCAGCATTCTCTTCAGCTCATCTACGAGCTGAACTGCTTTATCCTCTTCCTTCACAGACACCAGGCAGTCATCCACATAGAAGTTGCGCTTCACCACGTTTACTGCTTCTGGGGAGAACTCCGCATCCTGGTCTTCACTGGTACGCCTCAGAGCAAAGCTGCACACACTGGGACACCAGGTCCCTCCAAAGAGGTGTACACACATCCTGTATACCTCGGGTTGCTTCTCCACATCTCCTTCCGGCCACCAGAGAAATCTCAGCAAATCTCTTTCATCAGGTGGGACTCGTACTTGATTGAACATGGCTTTGATGTCCCCCATAACTGCAATGGGCTCCTGACGAAACCTCAAGAGAACACCCAGAAGTGAGTTTGTCAAATCAGGGCCTTGTAAAACAGCATCATTCAATGATCTTCCTAGGAAGGTAGACGCACAGTCAAACACAATCCTTGTCTTCCCTGGCTTGTTGGGGTTCTCAACGGGGTGATGAGGAAGATACCAAACAGGGTCGCATGAACCTGCATTTTCTTCCGCTACTTTCTCAGCATATCCTTCCTCGACCAAATCTGTCATGGCCTTGGTATATCGTCTGTGTAGATCCTCATCTCTTCTTAATCTCCTACCAAGACTCTGCAGCCTCCTTTCAGCCACACTCATGTTGTCAGCCAGCTTTGGGGGTCTCTCCTTGAAGGGTATAGACAACTGGTAGTGACCATCTTCCTTTTGGATACTCTCATCAAAGACATCCAGAGCCCTCCTGTCATTTACAGACATACACTTAGACTGGTCTGCTAGAGACTCTGTCGACTCAAGTGACAAAAACCTTTCCACTTGAAGCTCCAAATTCGCGTCCCTGGAAATAAAGCTTGACGATACGTCTTGGTCACTGTGGTGGTTCCCAACTGGTCCATTCACGGTCCAACCTAGCACAGTACAGTCTTCACGGCATAGATGTCCTCAGCCTTACCACGTCTGACATCTAGGGGTACCAATGCCTCTGAGACATCTTGACCGATGAGAAGCATCACGTCTCGAGGGCTGGCCTTAGGGACATCTACATCTGCCAAATGTGGGAATCGCTCAGTGTCGCTCACATCAGCGATGTGTGAACGGCTAACATTGATTTGTTCCTTCGCATACACATGGGGAAGATTCAGCCTGTTCCCAGTTGACAGACTTTCCACTTCAAGGCTGACTGTCTTGCACGTTATCACACTACTGGACTTATCCAATGTTGACATCAACAGCTTCTGAGTTCCCCCCTCAGCCTCGACCTTCCTAGTCAGCTCTGTAGTACAAAACGTTGAAGTCGAGCCACTGTCTAAGAGGGCGTAAGTGTCAAAGTAAGTGTCCTTTCCCTTGGCTCTCACTCTTACTGCCACTATAGGAAGTGCAATCTTGCTGCCGGCCCCTATGACGTTGCTAGCCATCTCTCCTACTCGAGCTGATGAGTGATTACTAGCTTCACCTGCTGTAGATGATGACCGGGGTTCATCACGACGCGTCTCCTGAGCATTTGGTGGCAATGCATTTCTACCAGGCTGAGAAGGCTGTCTTGGAAGATGCAAGAATTTTGTGTGTTTCTTGCCACATCCTTTAACCGTACAAACACGGTTGACCTTGCATCCGTTGGCACCATGGCCCTTCTTCAAGCAGTTAAAACAGAGCTTCTCGTCTTTGAATGCATCTCTCTCCGAAGGAGGGTATGGGAGCGTCTCATCCTCGCGTGGCCTTTCGACAGCATTCACTGCAGCAGCAGGGCGTGAAGGCGTGGAAGCGTGCACAACTGGCGGCTCCATACGGGGACCTTCCTGCGCAACAGATGGTCGAAGTGCAGCATCATCCTGCTGGTAAACTTGCTCTTGAGCTTGTGCAACCTGCAGCTCTATTCTCAGCGCTAGCTGAGCCTTGCGCTGCTTGAGTCGCAACTCCTCAAGCTCGTATTCCTGCCGCTGAGCTAAGGCCGCTGCCTCTACCTCCAGGGCTGCCCTCTTAGCCATGGCCTTTAGCCTCGAGGATGTGGATGAAGTGGAGCTCCTTCCACATTGGCTCACGGAATCCTCCGGATTGATGTCATGATGCAGAACCCCACCATCTGCTGACTCAACACTGTTGATCACTGGTACTGCACCTCGCTCCTTTACAATGAGCTTGGCTGCCAAGTCTTCATTGATATCTGTGTGACTCATCCTGTCCTGTAGTCACAACCGTGGTGTGATAAGCCGTATATTATATCAGCCTGTTGTTGACTGATGGCTCGTAGAATCAGCCTGTCGTAGACTGATGACTGGTAGAATCAGCCCGTCGTAGACTGATGACTGGTAGAATCAGCCTGTCGTAGACTGGTGACTCGTAGAATCAGCCTGTCGTAGACCGATGACTGGTAGAATCAGCCTGTCATAGACTGATGACTCGTAGAATCAGCCTGTCATAGACTGATGACTCATAGAATCAGCCTGTCATAGACTGATGACTGGTAGAATCAGCCTGTCCTAGACTGATGACTCGTAGAATCAGCCCGTCGTAGACTGATGACTGGTAGAATATCAGCCCGTCGTAGACTGATGACTGGTAGAATCAGCCTGTTGTTTACTGATGACTCGTAGAATCAGCCCGTCGTAGACTGATGACTGGTAGAATCAGCCTGTTGTTGACTGATGACTCGTAGAATCAGCCCGTCGTCGACTGATGACTCGTAGAATCAGCCTGTCAAAGACTGATGACTGGTAGAATCAGCCTGTCGTAGACTGATGACTGGTAGAATCAGCCTGTCGTAGACCGATGACTGGTAGAATCAGCCTGTCATAGACTGATGACTCGTAGAATCAGCCTGTCATAGACTGATGACTCGTAGAATCAGCCTGTCGTAGACTGATGACTCGTAGAATCAGCCCGTCGTAGACTGATGACTGGTAGAATCAGCCTGTTGTTGACTGATGACTCGTAGAATCAGCCCGTCGTAGACTGATGACTCGTAGAATCAGCCTGTTGTTGACTGATGACTCGTAGAAACAGCCCGTCGTCGACTGATGACTCGTAGAATCAGCCTGTCAAAGACTGATGACTGGTAGAATAAGCCTGTCGTAGACTGATGACTGGAAGAAACAGCCTGTCATAGACTGATGACTGGTAGAATCAGCCTGTTGTTGACTGATGACTCGTAGAATCAGCCCGTCGTAGACTGATGACTGGTAGAATCAGCCTGTTGTTGACTGATGACTCCTAGAATCAGCCTGTCGTAGACTGATGACTCGTAGAATCAGCCTGTCATAAACTGATGACTCGTAGAATCAGCCTGTCGTAGACTGATGACTGGTAGAATCAGCCTGTTGTTGACTGATGACTCCTAGAATCAGCCCGTCGTAGACTGATGACTGGTAGAATCAGCCCGTCGTAGACTGATGACTCGTAGAATCAGCCTGTCAAAGACTGATGACTGGTAGAGTCAGCCTGTCGTAGACTGATGACTCGTAGAATCAGCCTGTCGTAGACTGATGACTCGTAGAATCAGCCTGTCGGAGACTGATGACTCGTAGAATCAGCCTGTCATAGACCGATGACTGGTAGAGTCAGCCTGTCGTAGACCGATGACTCGTAGAATCGGCCTGTCATAAACTGATGACTCGTAGAATCAGCCTGTCGTAGACTGATGACTGGTAGAATCAGCCTGTTGTTGACTGATGACTCGTAGAATCAGCCTGTCGTAGACTGATGACTGGTAGAGTCAGCCCGTCGTAGACTGATGACTCGTAGAATCAGCCTGTCGTAGACTGATGACTGGTAGAATCAGCCTGTCGTAGACTGATGACTCGTAGAATCAGTCTGTCGTAGACTGATGACTCATAGAATCAGCCTGTCGGAGACTGATGACTCGTAGAATCAGCCTGTCGTAGACCGGTGACTGGTAGAGTCAGCCTGTCGTAGACCGATGACTCGTAGAATCAGCCTGTCATAGACTGATGACTCGTAGAATCAGCCTGTCGTCGACTGATGACTCGTAGAATCAGCCTGTCGTGCGTAGACTGATGACTGGTAGAATCAGCCTGTCGTAGACTGGTGACTCGTAGAATCAGCCTGTCGGAGACTGATGACTCGTAGAATCAGCCTGTCATAGACCGATGACTGGTAGAGTCAGCCTGTCGTAGACCGATGACTCGTAGAATCGGCCTGTCATAAACTGATGACTCGTAGAATCAGCCTGTCGTAGACTGATGACTGGTAGAATCAGCCTGTTGTTGACTGATGACTCGTAGAATCAGCCTGTCGTAGACTGATGACTGGTAGAATCAGCCCGTCGTAGACTGATGACTCGTAGAATCAACCTGTCGTAGACTGATGACTGGTATGATCAGCCTGTCGTAGACTGATGACTCGTAGAATCAGTCTGTCGTAGACTGATGACTCATAGAATCAGCCTGTCGGAGACTGATGACTCGTAGAATCAGCCTGTCGTAGACCGGTGACTGGTAGAATCAGCCTGTCGTAGACCGATGACTCGTAGAATCAGCCTGTCATAGACTGATGACTCGTAGAATCAGCCCGTCGTCGACTGATGACTCGTAGAATCAGCCTATCAAAGACTGATGACTGGTAGAATCAGCCTGTCATAGACTGATGACTCGTAGAATCAGCCTGTCGTAGACTGATGACTCGTAGAATCAGCCTGTCGTAGACCGATACCTGTAGTCACGTCCAGACTCATTGTTTTTGAACTGTTAGTGACGTATTAACCACTTTACTAAAGTTCACTGTTGACCAATAAATCACTCAAGTAGACCCGTGTGTTGATACCAACTGGCATCTGTAAAATAGATGATCATGATGATGATGGTTCAACAACATTGGGCTTGCGTGAAACAACTAAAATATAACAGTGACCTTCAGTGACCACAACACGTTGACCCAACGTGAATTAGCTCCTCACCAAAACATCAGCGCCCTCAACGGCAATGCTCAGAAAGGCCGATAAAACTCTCGCTTCTGACGTCACAGCACTATCAGAACGTATCAATGTGAACACGCTGTAATCACGCACAACATACAGGCTGACCAAATCAGTGGAGAATATTCTACGTGGTATACAATGTAGCTACAGTACATGTATGCATGTGACAGGAAATACATTAGACGTCTATAGCTCACTCAATCTAGAATGATTTAACCCATTCCAGAAAATTCTGGGAAGTGCTTACATATTTGGATGAGTGAGGCACTGCCCTTGTAGCCCAATGTGATTGGTAGTTAATTTTGGCAATGATGTTATGCACATATTAGGCAGTGAGTCATCCAGAATTCCTGGAATTTGGACTTGCTAGTATGTTCAGGTATGTAGCCCCAGGTTGGAGAAAATTACAGAATGTACTAGAAACGGGTGAATGGATATAAAAGCCGGAGAAATTCTGAGGTAGGCAGAGTACCCAACACCTCTGCTCTGAGAGTTACGTCACTTCTGGCTCTGAAGCGACTTGTTATAGTCAGTCCTGTGTTACCTGCTGACCTGCTATACAAACTGTGTTTGTGGAGATAAGGCCTGGGAGACATTTTGCCTGCAGAGAATTAATTTGCCTACATTGGAGAGAGACTCCATATTTTAGTGTCAACGGACATTATTACGGCAAAGCTGTGACGGGCTGGATTCCTTGCTAGACATTATAAAGTGAATCATCATTCAACGCATCAACTGGACGTGGTCGTCATAACATTTGGATTCTGCCTGTTTCCTGTGGATTCTGCACGTTTCGCTGTGGACGTATATCCTGGATTTTTACCCCGGATTAATACTGTGGATTAATGCAACCTGTGCCTTTGGAGTTACGTCGGAGGAATCATTCATCGGTGCATCGCGGATCATTCATCTGTGCATCGAACATCGTATCTGGACACTGTCAAAGGATTACTTACTTTCAAAGTTGGCTGTACTACGTGTAAGTGATTCCACTACCGATTTATAATTGTTTCTATTGATCATTATTGTACTGATGTGAAAACCGATTACGAGTCTGTACCCACAATACCACTGTTAATAAACCTCCTGAACATTAGTTGATTGTTTCTTTTGTGCGATCATTCTCAGAGTGATTTTGGTCGTAACAACATATACTCTGTAAAATAATTTTTCACCATGAGGTTCACTGGCTTCGACTCAAACATTAAAAAGTCAACTTTAAAGGACAAGTCCACTTTCATAGACATGTGGATTTATGCAGCAATATTAGTAGAACACATCATTGAAAGTTTGGAGAAAATCCGACAATCTGTTCAAAAGTTATGATTTTTTTAGACGTTTCTGCTCAGTCACTGCTGGATGAGAAGACTACTACAGCTTGTGAGGTCACTTTTGAACTGATTGTCCGGTTTCCCCCAAATTTTCACTGATGTGGTCTACTTATATTGCTGCATTCACTCAATCCACAAGTATATGAAGGTGGACTTGTCTTTTAAGCAAGTAGAGGCAGATAAATTCGTTTGTTTCAATCAGAGATGTTTGAGATTAAAGCTGCTGAAAAAGCAAAGAAAATAGTGAGAATATTTGGGTAATTTTGAATATATCTTCAGAGATATTTCTTAATATGTAACGAGTGCAATTTTAAAGATTTTATTTTTCCCCGTTTGATGATGACCTCAAAATTGTGCTTTCAAATTCTTCATTCATACAATATCTATATATATATATATATATATATATATATATATATATAAATTGTGCATGTGTGTGTGCGTAAGGATGCATGTATATGAACAATGTTGATCTTATCATTCATGTTCTGCACTAGATGTAGACCCCGATGTAAGCACACTCCTATTGTTACCGGGAATATTGACATAAATCATTGCTTATTATTGGTTGCCTTTAATTGAACCCCACACGATATTCAATTCAGGCTCATAACAAGATCGACATGAAAGCCGTACAATAATCATGTTTGCTAATCAATGTGTCGTACGATGTGGCTAAGCGCATATCAGTTCACACACCTTTAACTTTAGGCATGTGTTGATAGCAAAATAATAGTATTTGTTACGTTTGTTTGTGTTTGACAGGGTAAAAATAACATGTCTCGAGCGAGTGTCGAGTGGTATGATTACATGCAGTATGCTTATTTGTATGTGTGCGTGTGTGTGGGTGGGTGTGGATATGTGTGTGTGCGTGTGTGTATGTAGGCCTACGTTGTGAGTGCGAGTGTTTTTCATTGGTTTACGTAGTATTATTCTGCTTTGATTTTTTTCCGTGTTCTATAAAGAGAGATGCATTTACTCTATTATAGCTTTCTTTTTATAGATTAATTGTTTTAAGATTTAGTCATTGTATTTTCTCTTTCTTTTCTCTTTTCTTTTTTCAGGACGAGCCACTGCAGCAAATAACTCTGCATGCTGCAGTCAAACTGGTTTGTATCAAAATAATTGCACTCATCACAAAAAAACACCTAAAAGAGTGACCTGATTATTATGGGAAAAATCCTGTCAAAGTATAAACTCCTCGATAAAATATTTTTAAAGAAATGTATAGTGGTGGAAAAACATGATTCTCTTGCCGTGACGTCATCAAATGACGTTATGAAAGCCATGGATACCATGCCATGCTCACATTTACCTAAAAGCTCTTAAAAAATAACAACTTCTACTACAAAGATGAATTGACGTGCAACCTCAACCTTGGATATTCCTAAATTAATGATACGTTAATGCATAAAATAATTACGACGATATTCAATTTCAGGTAAATAATAATTCATAGAAAAGTAAGTGCAAGTATATACACATATTTTACAGAGTTGAGTGTGGTGAAGTATTTTGGAGGTGGGTGGGCAGTGGTGGGGATGGAATGAAATTCAACGTACTAGTACCTTGAATACCGGTGTGTGTGTGTGTGTGTGTGTGTGTGTGTGTGTGTGTGTAAGAGACGGGGGGAGACGGGGGAATGGTGTTTTTTTTTTTCAAGTGGTGAAAATATCAAGGGGAAGCATTGCAGCGTATTATACCAAATCTGGATGTTTTTTTCAATTTTCTCTTTTTTTAACTAGTGACAATTTAATCTCTGACTGTCCTACCTCCTGCATTTTCATCAACTTTCCAATTTTAATCTCTGACGTTTTTTAACATCTGACATTTGACCTCTAACAGCATGCTGGAAATTTGTCATAATAATGAACGCCTTGAACAAGTAATTGGAGACTTCATAGTCGGATGTCGAGAGAGAAAAGATTCGAAACACACGCACACACACACACGCACACACACATCCACATGAATATTGATATACACATGCATATTCACAAGTACAAGTGTCTGAACACAGGCGTAGTATATAGCCCCTGAGCAGGGCTCGGTTGGACGGGCCTCCCGAGCCGTTGGCACACCAGTGGAAATGTTTGGCCTTCAACTCGGTCAATCATAATTTGCTATTATAGTCGCGTTTTCGGATCATCGACTCTTTTCTTTGTGGAAGTGATTTCTCTCTTCTTCTTTTTTTTAGTCATTATTACCATTAGCAGCAAAATAATTGCGGCATGGGAAAGAGCTATCATTATCATATGTAGAACAGGACTTGAATGCTATCACCGCTATCCCCAGGAAGTTATCAGTCCCTCATTTCAAATGACCTTGGTGCCTGTAACATCGGTATATCCTCGAGGCAGACACTAAAAGTGGTATGTTAAAAGTCTAAAATGAAAAATGCACATGTATAGGCGTTATTGGCTGTCCGTGGTGATATCAATAATGATCCTTCAGACTCGGAAGGAAGAGAATTTTACAACAGAAAGTTTCTGCCCATTAAAAATGATATGCAGAGGCGAAACAAAGAAAAGGTGGACGGGAGATAGAAGACAAATATACTTAGTATGGAAGTAGAGGCATCAGAAGGGTAATGATAATAATAAATTACTACAGAGCAGCGCATATCTGATGACCGCTATCTTACATGAGAGCCCTATACATTTCACTGTTGAATAACTATTACAAAAGTCTGATTGGCTGTTCAACATTAATATAACACGATTGCTTGTACCACCATGTGTCGGATGAAGTAAATAGAGAATCGAGCATGAAAACTTCTCCCTCATCTTACTGGATGAATGCGTACTTTGTATGTACAGTATAATTGGATACAATCCCACAGTCATTACCCGAATGAGAAAGAGAGATGAGTTTCAGTACTACAGTCATCTTTAGCATTTCATAATGATAAAAAGGTGTATCCCGGGGCTTGGTGGAATTATAAGTATATATATATATATATATATATATATATATATATATATATATCTGTGTGTGTGTGTGTGTGTGTGTGTGTGTGTTGTACACAGTCTATAATATGAAGAGAGAATAAGCAGCCATGAAACTGCAGAGAAAGAGAAGAGAGGGAGAGAGATCGAGATGAATAGGTAAATTTGTTATATCACTACGTGATTCTTCCAAATAACTAAAACCTTGTCCCCATACAGTCATACATAACTCTATTGTAAGACAGATATTCAATAGTATCATAATCTCTAGAAAAATAACAGCCTAAAATAGTGTTTAATTTTCTTTTACTATACCAGGTTTGGCACGATACCTTCTTGGTGTGGAACGAAACTGATTACGGCGGGATATCAAACTTTGAGACCGACGTGGACATGATATGGACACCAGACATTACTTTACTAACAAGGTAAGCATTTTAACTTTTTAACTATTTTTAGTCCTTATTTTGTTTTCATATTTAGTATTAATCCGTAAAACACTATCTCCTTTAATACCTCGTCGAGCTCTGTCTAGTGTGAGTGCGTTGGTATTGACCCTGAGCTCCTCTTCCTTCGCCCCCTTTTCCCTGTCTCTTAAGTCTCACGATGTCAATTCTCCCATGCTTGTCTGTAATTATAAAAAGAACTGTTTCGTATTCGTGTGTGTGTGTGCGTGTGTGCGTGCTGTGTCGATGTGTTGTTGTTGTTTTGTGTGTGTGTGTTTTGTTTTGTTTGTTTTGTTGTTTTTTTTTTTTGGGGGGGGGGGGTCTTCTTTGTCTTCCTGTTTTCTTTTCCTTTTCTTTTTTTAGACAATCTGCCTTAGTTTTGCTAGTTCAGTAGGCCCATTATAGTACGGTCATTAGTTGCTGTTCATGAGAAGATAGCAGCTTAAAGCACTGCTTTTCAGCAGGGTGACCTTCATTTATAGCAACTTTGTTTCGGTTAAGCAATAAAGTCACAGTAAATTGCATTTCCATCCTTAGCAATTCCTCTATTATACTATGAAATGAGTGACATTGATTTTGTATACCAACGTTTATGTCAATTTAAATGTCATACTGAGTGTAATTGCATCGTAGTCGGAAATCAAACAAATAAATGAATACAAAGATGTATTTTAGAGCTTTTTTGTAACTATTCGTTATCTATTCGTCACCACCCCCCCCCCCCCCTTTATGACTCACGAGTGGACGTTTATAAATCGCCTTCGCACTCATCTCACTTGCAGCAACAAACTGGATTCCTACAAGATGATTCTCCGTCGGGCGACGGTGTCATCGAGCGGGGAGGTTAGCTGGCTTTCGCCCGTCATCCTGACCAGCTCTTGCCTCTTCGACGTCTACCTTTTCCCCTTCGATGTCCAGAGATGCACCTTCGAGTTCTCGTCGTGGACGAGCTCGCGCGAGCTGCTGGATCTCGACTTCTTCTCCGAGAGGAACAGGACCACGCTCAATAGCTTTCGCTACAACGGCGCGTGGGGAATCCAGGAGGACATCACAGAGAAGATCTTGCGCTTGTACTCGTGCTGCGATGAGCCATTCACCGAAGTCCACTACCACCTGACCTTGTGGAGGGTTTCCACGTCGTACGTTCTCGGTATCATCATCCCTTCTGTGCTCCTCTCGCTGACCACCTTGCTTATCTTCATGCTGCCGCCGGAGTCCGGGGAGAAGATCTCGTTCGGAGTCACCAACCTCCTAGCCATGGTCCTCTTTCAGGAGACGGTTCGCGCTGCTATGCCTCCCAGCGGCTCCCCGGCACTGGGTAAGTCATCTTCTTTCAAACTGTGGTTGCCCAATATGCATAGGTTCTAAACACACTATTTTCTTCTTCTGCAGGAAATAAAAAAGACAACTTAATCAAGAGCCTACTCAAACATGTCAAATGCTACTTTGCTATGTTATCTGTTTATGCATATCTTACGGATATTCTTTCCAGGTGGTCATACAAGTGACATATGAACTGCCTATGAAATACCTTCGTTTATAAGTAACTACTTTCTGATACTTTGGATAAAGTTTGTTTGCAATTGCGGTAACCATTTCGGGCAAATCTAGTACTAACTATTATAATCTGATCTGCCGGCCATTAAAGTGTAGGCGTAATAATTTTGAGAGCAGTAGTGCAGTGAGTTTGTTTTCACTCTTCAGGTACAGAGAATGGACACCCTGAGTAGCAAATGTTCTGAAGGGTGTCAAGCAAAATGTCAAGAGCATCTTTATAGTCATTAGATTCGAAATACCTGGATGCATTTCGACTGGATATACCAGGTTTCCAAGAGTAGGCCTAATAGAATATCGCAATTTATCGTATAGAAAGTGTTTTGTGTTTGTTTTGTTTGTGTGTGTGTGTGTGTTTTTTTTTTTAGCGTAGCAAAAAAAAAAAAAAAAAAAAAAGCTGCTGAAAACTGCTTATCCAATAGTGGCGAGCCAATGGAGTAAAATGGAGTCAAAAGGGGCCTGAGCCTGAGCAGAATCTTCGTCAGAGGCAAAATGACAAACAGGCAAGGAAAGCAATCACATATAAGGACTTCACACAACAAGAACAGTCAGGGACAGGCTGGGTACTAAGAACAAAGAAAACAAAAGGAGAGGGTAGGAGGTCATGGGCAAGGAGCCCAACAGGTAAAGGCAGTGAAAGGGAGGGGGATTAGAGCAGGAGGGTGCAACAGACAAAAGGCAGAGGAGGGTCAGTAATGATCCTGAGGACCATGGGGGCAACCATTGAAGGAAAAGGATGAATAGGGAGGCAGCGTCAAACAAGATAAGGAACAACAGAGGGATAAAGAAAGGAAATGAGTGAATAGCAACAGGTGAAAGGGGGGGGGGGGGCTTGAGAAAACAGTAAGACCTAATAAGGTGTACCAAGTGGAGGCAACAAAATGAAAGTGAGAGTCAACCAACAAATGCAAGTACATCAATCAGACTTATCAAAGTACAACTGTATATATATACACAATAATGATAATAATGATAACGATAACAATAATGATAATGATTTTGTTGATAAAAGAAATTAATGTAGCTCTGGCTGTATTTCACGATCAATTTGCGAAAGTGCTTTCAAGAAATGCTTCAACCATTTATAGACTGTGATATGAGGTAAATTTCACGATGTTACCATGTGATTAACACCGCAGATATAGTCTCTCCAGTTGTACGAAGCCGATATATATCTGTATATCACAGTATCGAATTCAATTTAATCATCAGTGTCCTATCATAAACCTTAGAAGAATAAGAAACACAATCATGTAACTTGAAATATAACACACACAAAAATAAAGACTGTCGGTGAATGTCAGATAACTCACTGCAACGACTTTCCAAAACACGAAAATTCCCCGTAGATTTTATTGATAGAAAAAAAAAAGCTGACGAGAAAGGAGCACACATTTTATATTGAGAGACCGATAATGTATCTTACGTAATCTATTCCTTCATTCCTTCCTTCCATCCTCCCTTTGCATCTAGCCAACTACATCTGTATCATGATCATCTTATCTTGTTTGTCCGTCTTGGTGGAGGCGATCGTTCTGCGCATGTACAACAAGAGCGATGACGTGTCTCCCGCTGTTTGGTTCCAACGACTTGTCAGCGGGCCGTGCGCAAAAATCAAACCCAGAGGGGTCAATCAAGAAAAGTTCCCTTCTGCACTATGCTATGGTGATATGGTGAAGGTATCGTCGCTTGCACAGGAGAAGGACGATCGTTCTGAGGGTATGACAGCGGACCGGATGTGGGGGGACGACGCCCAGAAAGTGGGTGTCAAGGATGGCGGGAAAACGAGACCAAGCGGGCCTGACGGAGAAAAGACGTGGCGAGAGGTGGCCATGTATTTCGAAAAGAGAGCGAGTATAGTACTGATATGCTGCGTTGTGGGAAACATTGTGTTCTGGACTTTTCGAATTGCTGTCCTCAAAGCAATTGAAGATGATTAATTAATATTATCCGAAAGAGGGCAGCATTTGTTTGGCGTGTTTACTATCGTTATTGTTACACGACTATTATTATCTTTATTATCATTATCTGTATTATTATTGTTATTATTATTATTATTATTATTATTATTATTATTATACTTATCATTATTATTGTTGTTATCATTATCATTATTATTATTACTACTGTTGTTGTTATTATTTATGAAGATAGAGCATATACGTATTATACACAGTACAAACATAAAAAAAAAACTAGAGTGAACATTATAAAAAGATATGTACTGTACATGTAACAGAAAATAATAGAGTTTTAAATGGTGACAACATGTGGGTCAGGGCACACAAAAGTAAAGTCATTTATTATTGCCCGTAGGCATGTAAACGCACACATGTTCCCCCAGGGAACATTGATGAAATACATAGGCCTACAAAATTGCAGACTATAGTGTAGCTACAATTTAATTTCAAATAATGTGCCATGGACATATTAATACCCCATATGGACCACAAATCATATGGATTAAAATAAGATAAATGAGATCCTCCGTTATAATTCTTAAGAGACAAACTTCACAATATATTGGAGTATCTGCACCCGTAATGGTGGAATATAGAAACTAGAAATGGATATGCCTCCGCCAGGTAGCATTATTTTCTCATAAGTCCGTTGTACATCTTAAAGGGGAAGGCTAGTAACTGATCAGTGGGAATCAGTGGAAATGCTGGGAGATGATTGTGGCAATCCTTATGGGATTCATTTAAGAGTTCATTGTATATCTATTGTTGTGTGAAAATGATTTGCTTCAGAATGGTCTCATATTCAAGTAATGTGCAGTTTAATGCTTCCAGGTTAGCGTCCCTGGTCAGTGACGGAGCATTAATCTGCACATTACTTGAATATGAGACCGTTCTGAAGCAAATCATTTTCACACAACAATAGATATACAATGAACTCTTGAATGAATCCCATAAGGATTGCCACAATCAACTCCCAGCATTTCCACTGATTCCCACTGATCAGTTACTAGCCTTCCCCTTTAAAAGTGTGAGATGACAGTTTCACATGATTGGTAAAAATTTCAAAATGACATGTTAGGAAGTTTAATGATAGAGACTACTGTATTTCCCTTCCATGACGTCACTGACTTCACTCTGGGCATGAATGAATCTCGCCAACTTCTTGTACAGTCCGACCTCCCCTATCCGGATATTTCGGGACCGGCGCTCGGCCGCTTGGCCGGATATGGGAGACTCAGTGTTTAATACAGACGACTGTCTACCCAATGGATTGCTACACATATACACTGTACATGCACGTGTAACATACTGAAGGTAGCGTTCACTGTAACAGTTTCTTTGCTTTGACCGCAAAATTATTAGTTTGGTTTTTTTTTTTTTTTTAATAAAAATGAAATCGATTTGTTGGGAACAATATGTATTTCATGTGAGTTTGTTGTAGGAATTTCGTTTGAGTTTGAAATTCCCCCTTTTCCCCCTAGATTGAAAAAAAAAGGAGAAAAAAAAAAAACAAGCCGAGATCACTTCCGGATAATAGAGAGACCTGGATAAAGGGAGGTCGGATAGGAGAGGTCGTACTGTACTTGGAAAAATGTAAAGACTACTCTTCACGCAGGTATTCAAGTGTGGTGAAGACGGTACCTACTCTTAAAGTTCATGTACATAATGATAAATACTTTATACATTGTAACAACACTACATTTAATGAAGTGACTGTATATCTTGTGATAGGCACACATTCTGCATTCAATTTTGCTCTAGTTTTACACAAAATCTGTTTTCATTTCGAGGGTCAGTAAAGGGACACACTTGAGGTTTCTTTGAGGATGAAATCTCTAAATATCAATCAATTAAGAATTTGTTTGTATTCAATCATTTGAACTTTAGTTAGATAAGCTCGCAATAATTTGACAACTATCAATGACCAGTTGATGACTGAAGTGGACATCGCTGGGCAATTTTAACCCATGAAATTCTTGGATGATTTTACTGCGGATATCTTGTTTGTCCTCATCAAAGTGGCAACACTAAATTTTACGGCGGAGAAAGACTAGACAGGACCGGTTAGATTCATTAAATCTGCACAATACGTTGATAAATATAACACATTTGCCATTTCGAGAGAGAAATACTGTTTAAACCTCAATCCTTATGAAACGTGTTGCCATTTTGAAGATATATCATGAACGTAGGGAGTTAGAGGCTTTTAATAATTCTGCGCAGATATTAAAAATGGTTATGAATAGTATTCAATTCTGCCTTATGAAAATATAACATTGAATAGCATAGTGTAAATGAAATTATAGATACAGTACGAAACAACGTAAGTGTTGTTTTCTGGACTCAACGATTCAAAGTAGTATAGGAGTTTTCCCTGTAGTAATCATGATTAAATATTAGAGGATCTGCAATGTACCATACCAACCATGCATATTGGCATTGTTATAGTTGTTAATTGACGTGATATTAAAGATTGCACTTTTGTTGTTGGTGACGATGGAGAATGGAGACATTCACAACGTCGGTTAAATCGCCTGCATGTAAAACAATTAGAGTGATAATGATGACTATAAGAGTATAATAAAAAGTGTATAATAATAGCAATAATGATTTTTTATAGATGCTTTGCATTATGGGTTCAATACACAACTTTTATTAAAACAGGTGCAAAGTATTTGTCAATTTTATCCTTTTTTGAATTATCAGTAAATGCTAGCTTAAATGAAAAAGGCACATCCAAAAAAAGAAAGTTGGAACTCTGTTTAAATAATTATGTTCATAACAAAATCGACCAGCTTGAATTTCCTCAAGAAGACCAATTTCAGTTTTGATTGGTATCGAAATGACAGAAGTGTTTGTAATACTTTTGATGCACCTACGCCTAGATTTATGCCTTTCTTACTGTTTCCTTCTCATCACGTTCACTGAAAACAAATTTATTTCATATGAAATTCCCTTAATTAAGAACGTTTAAAAGAGCGTTATGCAAGTTATACTCTATAATGAATTAGAGAGGAAACTTATCTGTTCTCAAAGATCTCATAGAGCCAGTCTTTAACAATGCGTTATTAACATTTGTGGATATGTTTGAAAAAGAAAAATACTGTCATGATGTATATAGTCGTTCTTTATCTTCTTCAACTGCCCTGTACCACGACGTCCTGGACATAATTGCGATGTACTAGACAGTTCATTCCTTGAGCTATTATCCTCTGTACAAAGATGCAACATTTGCCCATTCAGTTTGCAATGATGGCAATTTGTTACTATTCAAATCAATCGAATTTTTCCTTCTTCCTTTCTTTCTTTCTTTCTTTCTTTCTTTCTTTCTTTCTTTGTTAATAGTGATATTTTGTGCATTGTTTATAAAGGTAACTTTATGTATTTATGAAAAATTTGTATTTTGTAAACGGGATTTATAAGTCATAAGATTTTTCACAAGTCTGCACATTTTTGATGGCATTTAACCTGATCAATTAAATTCATTTTTTTTTCAAATATAGGGGAGTGTAGCATTACTGTTAAAAAAAAACCAATGTTGCAACGATGCAATGTTTGAGGCAATAGCCCCGCTATAGTGCACAATGCTAATGAATTACAAATGATCTGAAGGAAAAAAAAAATCAGTTTAAACTCCGATTAGAAAGATGTAAGTTTCGCTTGTCAAACGATGTGTTATAAAATACCTTCTCGGTTTATAGAAAGAAGCTTTGTAATGGTTTTACACTTTTTGTTAAGTAATCTTCTATTTTCGAAGTGTTGTTAGCATATTTGAAAAAGAAAGTGTGAAAAAGAATACCCCAAAAAGTACATTTCATATCCTAAATAAGGACATAGTAAGAAATGGCCATGAGTGCTCGAATAGCAACCGCTCGTTGATTTATTAGTCAACCGGACGAAGTACAAAATAGCATTTTATCAGTCTATCACAAGCGTATTTATAAACCATGTAACTCCATCCGCAATGATCAATCCAGCGGAAGTTAGGTTACAAAAGCGTCAACACGGTATATTAATCTAATGGTTCAATGATACGGAAATGCTCCACGGCTTCTCAACATTGGCAACATTGGCAACATTGGCACGAAGACTCTTCGAGTCTTCGTGAAAGAAATTCCATTTACTGAGAATAAAAATGCAGGTGAACAAAATACTGATCTCGTTTCGAATACAATGTCAGTAGTAACAATGATCATTATAAGAATATAGCGTAATGATGATGCAATGCTGGTAGCCAGAAAAACTTGCTCTGGGATGGTAATCGGTGCATATATTTGAAATTATACAACACATTAGAATGATGTCGAATTGTGATTGGCCAAGAACTTATCACATGACATTCAATAGAAAATACCTATCAAACTCATTGAGAGTGACAGCCGTGCATTAGGCCCCTGGTGTGGGCCTAATGGTACGTTCCCACTGCCGATCAGATCAACTCGATCAATCCCGATCAAGCTTTTTTAGCCTGGTCGGGCTCGCTCGGCATTGGTATTCGGGGTCGATCTACCTTGATCGGCATCGCTCCTGCTTCCTTCTCGATAATTTTGGACATGTCCAAAATATTCGAGTAGGAAGCCCGAACACCAACAGCTCGGGTAGTGATCGAGAAGAGATCGAGCTGATCGGGAATCGGTCGTGTAGAAATCTAGTGTGGTCGGGACGGATTTTTCCCCGAGCTCAGTTCCCGATCATCTCGAGTTATACTCGAATGCTACACGATTGATTTCAGATCATCTCGATCCAGGATTCATCAGTTTCATGAATAACTCGACCGCTACACGACTGATATAGGACTGCTATCGATTGATACTCGACTAAACTCGATCATGCTTTGACCGGCACTCGATCAAATACCGGGCACTTTTTGACAGTGGTTGCAGCAGGTGCCGACGTATTTTCTTAGCACTCATTTATTGTTCATGTATTAAGAAAAAATATATGCAGTCCTTGATCACGTTAAAAAGTTAAATGTCGTCAGTATCTCCACAAAGATAAGAAAAGGGCCACGAAGAGAGAAAAAGACAACAAACCCTAAACAGCAGACATGGCAGAATTAGACTCTCCAGACATAAATGCCAGAAGAGAGAAAGAAAACACAACTGAAACTGAAAAAAATTCGGTATTCTGGCAATATGACTGTAACGTGAAAAGAAATTTTCTAGGTTATCTACTTTACTTATAAACTGAGAAATGTTTCTTTAATTCTTTTGCTAGCTTGTCTGTTTCAAAGTTGAAGTTGGTTACGTTAAAATATAATCTATTTCTTACGCTGCCGTGTTAAACCAGTAGTTGTAACGTAGATTCAATGCTCAGTGATTTACTGTACTTTTATTGACGTAGATGTTACACTTTTGCTTCGCTTAATAAGGTTTTTAATTTTTTTAATCGAGAGTTGTATGTACATTGCTTGAAGTCCATCTTAATCCCGATTGGCTGGGATGAGTTGAAAAAAAAATAAACAACCAAGATTTTCATGATTTTTTGCTAGTGTAAAATGTTATATTGTTTTATTTTCATAATAAAGTACTCTGTTCCACATATCAGCACACTTCATGAATTTAGAATTCAATATATTTTCTTTTACACACTCTTGGGCCTATACTTTATCAATGAATAGATACATGGGAGAGAAAGATTTGCGGTGACACCATGTGTATGTAGTCCTTAACCGGATCGTTGTTTGGCAGAAGAGCCTAGAAAGAGGAGAAATGAAGAGAGAAGCGACATATATGGGGGTTGTGAGGAGGGCAAAAAGTGAAGAGTGGGGGACAGTAATGGGCTGGAAGTTGAAGTTGCACTAGTGGAGACGGTAGAGAAAGGAACACAGAGAGTGGCAAGGAAGAATAGTGTGAGAATCAAGTAAGATGTTCGGACATCGTTAGAAGGGGAAAGATGAAATAGAAGGGAAGAGGAAGAGGAAGGAGTTGAATGTTGGAGAATCGTGGAGATAGGGGAGAGCAGTGAAGATTCATGAAATCAAGAGACGAACGAAGTCGGCGAACAGTGTGGCTATGGAAAGCGGAATCAGTGGAGAAAGGACGAATAATCCTTCGAAGGAAGGGTAAGTAGAGGAGAGATGAGAATATGTTGAGAGAAGGGAGAGAGAGGGGGGGGGGGGCAAAGAAAAGAAGAAGAAAGAACAAATTGAAATTCAAGACGTAAATTAGAGGGAGCTACTGTTGATCCTAGAAATAAATGCTGTGGAGGAGAAAAAAATGAATCTTCACTGCTCTCCACCATGCAAACCTTCAAACAACACAGAATAGATACATATTTTTTATTTACTTTTTCATTCTTGAACAATGAGAACAATGATGACAAAGATAACACGACTCATTAGGGGTTTAGAACAGTCATTTTTAAACTCTATAATGGTGCATTTATGCGCATATAGGCATATGTTTCATTTTAGAGCAAATTAATTTCAGCCCACCTATATTATGTAATGCACTTACGAAGCGTGGCGGTGTAACACTTTATTATTATTATTTTTTTTTTATGAGACATCAAACTTAGATTTGCTATTCTTCACATCCGCTGCAAATATCAAATGCATATGAACGAACCTACTATTTATTATAGATGGTGTCCCGGCGGAGTGCTACAAAACTGTCTCTTATATAAAAAGATATGACCGGCTGAATGAAATCGTTACATTATTCAATAGAAAGAACACCTCAAATTTCATTTGACACAATGATAATCAATCTTCGTGCAGGCGCTTTGATCTCCATGAAAATTTGTGATTTACAAAATCTGTAACTTTGGGCACTGATATCTAACTTGACTGAGCGATAGTGAAGCTGTAAAAACTGATAACGAATGCGTCAAAAATAGCTGCTGAAAAGGGATAAAATTAATGAATACAACTGAATGCATTTTTTGTACCTTTTTGAGTGGCTCACAAACAGCAGTGATCAGCCTTTTTCATCGTTTTTTTTTCAGGAAAAATGACTATAGAATCGAAACGCCTACACGAGAATTGATGATTGTTGTTTCAAAATAGGGAGTGCTCTTCTATCAACTATTGGTTTTCCCGACCAATTTCGCACTTTTGTCAGTCCAATTCCTAATTGCTGCATTCAATTTAGCAAAATATACCTTAGATGACATGTTCGGTAGTTCAATTTTATGATCTCTTCATTCAAATTCATTTTTGGAGAATTCACATTACCTTTAGCCTCATTCTAATTAACACTTTTTCTATTGAAATTCGTAAAGCAAGCACCATTTGGTTATACGTTCATTCAGTTTAGAATGATATAGTCACGTGATCACGGACATGCTGGTCTCGTTCATTTCAATTCATTTTTAGGCAATCAATTTAACATCTCCTGCAGTCAATAGCAAGAATGTTTATGGTTTGCTTCTTTCTTTATTTTCTTAACATAGTTATTGTTTTCCATGCGTCATTACATTACATATTTTCGTACTCATTTCAGAGATTTTGGCAACATTTTTTTCTTTTCTTTAATGTACTTAGTGACTCTTCAAGTCCGAAGATAGTGAAACATGTGAATGGCCACAACTTATCTCGCCGTTGAGCGCTTTATTCCGTGTGTCGGCCAGTTGCAGGAAGTCAAGGTTATGATCATCAAATATTCCTATAATTATTTTTCTGTCCCCGGGTCTGTATCTAACTTGTACAGTCATGACTGTAAGAAGATGAATTTAAACTAGAGTATTGGTAAATCAGTAGGCCTAAAATGTCATGTATGAAAGAACAGGGGCGTTACAGAAGAGCAAACTCGAGTTATATGATATGGTCAAAAATACGATACTTTTACTGCTTAACAGTGCGTGGATGGAACAATAAGTCACATAGAAAAACGCGTTTAAATGTTATCACATTTTCAAAAAAGAAATAACATGACGTTAATGTCAATGAACATGTTAGTGTAACACCTTTATTTTGTAGTTGATGTTATTCGATGGCGTATTGGCGGTGTTACATTGGTAACCTTTCTCGACAGCACACAGAAGAGACCGAGAGACCAGTTCATATTATAAAGTATACAATTCCGGGCTCTTTATTTAGTCACAGGAATAATATTCCAGGCGAGGATACAAGATTCAATATTTGGTATCCGGTGCTCCCTATCCGACGGCCATATATTGCCCCTAAAGAGGGATGGCAAGGGAGACCAACGCTTTGTGTCTTTACCCGAAGAGGGTGAAAGAGAGAACTCCTGACCAAAGCACATGGTCACTTTTATAATACATGTATACTAGAAGGAGGGGCTTAATCTATAATATTCAGATATTCAAAATAGAGGGATTCAAATTATAATAAAACAAAGGAGTAGGTTAATAATAACCACTGTCAATCCATGGGTCACTGACACCAGTGACTCACATTTTACATGATGGGGATGATGGGGGAGAAACTTAGCACTGGTAGACGATGGGGAGACAGGTTATCCAGAAATGTTTATGGGAGAGGTTAGGCTCCTAGGGAGGTAGGGTGTGTGGACTGACCACAGGATGTGATGACCAGTCGGGTTGGACAAAATTCTGAGAATAACAATGAAGGAGTTTTCCCTCATGTCTGTCGTGGTTGAAGCTTGGGTTTGAAGCAACAACACTCTTCCATTTGATATATTACATTATTAATTTGACTGCCCATACGCGAAATTGAATGACTGAAATACCCCTTTCGCCAATGTTGGCGAATTTGAATGACTGAAGAGCACGTGCCAATTTGAATGCCCGTTTTGCGAATTCGAAAGGCGCATGTGCAAATTCCATTGATCGGAATGCTAAATTGAACGAACAACTTGCAATTTTGAATGACACAATGTGCAGTGATGTGGATTTTCGCTAAATTGAATGAACCCTTTATCAAATGGACTGACAAAAGTGCGAAATTGGCCGTTAAAACCTATACTAAAGATAATTATTTCTGTCGTTCATTCATGCTTTTGCAATTGATAGTAAGTTTCATAGCACTCTTTTGGGCCACGCCGTATTCAAGCATAAATGCCGAGTTGTCTCATATAACAAAACGAATACTGTAACCAATTCTTCTTTCACTCGATCACTGTACGAACCTGCCGACCCGTTCGATGCAAGATCTTACACAGATCGAGTCATGTCGAGCTGGTCTAAGAAGTCTAGTAGAAATCGAGTATTGACCGTGTAGCGATCGTGTACTGATTGTGTGTAGATCGGGATATTCGAGTAGAGATCTGTGCTGTTGTCGAGGAGAGATTCTGGAGATGTCGAGAATGGTCGGATGTGGATCGTAAAAGATCGAATAGCGGTCGGGAAGGGATCGTGTTGAAGAACGATCGAGCATTTGGTCGGGATTGCTCTGGTAAAAATCGGTGATCGGGATTGATCTCGCTTGATCGAGTTGATCTGATCGGCAGTGGGAACGGGGGTATAATGCACGGTTCGCAGGTACTAATGCACGGCTTCGCGGGGTGGTTACTAATGCACGGTCACTCGACTTCACTAGCAAAGCGCCAGCAAACTACATGCTGGCCAGCTAGCTGCGCTGGTAAGTTCATTCACAGGCCAGGCGCGTCGGAGTACTGCAACGTTACGTGTACGCGACGCGCAGCTACTTTACCTAGCTAGTTGCATGTACTGCGGCCTTACGTTAGTACGGCTGTGTTTTTACTTTTGACTCTGATCTGCTACGTGGACCACAGTGATCTCAAAATCAAGACTTCAATTCAAGTTGAGAAACCGTAATTTGATTATTTTTCTGTGTTTTTATACAAAATCATTTTCGAAATAGTCTAGACCTACTAACGTTAGATCTACCGGGGGGACATCTCAGATCGGCCTTAGGCCTAACATTAGAACGTTCTCGATCTAACGTTAGTGTAGAATGGGTATAGACCCTGCAGAGTTTGCTATTCCTGTGACTGTGTGGTCGAATCATGACGAGTGTTTGAATACACTGGGTGGTTTAGAATTCTCGACCTAATTGTTACATTTATTTTTTTGGGCCTTCCCGAGTTGCCGGTCACTGATTTAGTACTGTGATTATGGACAAGGTGTTGTATAAAACGAATAATTTTTTATTTTGTTCGTGCATTGGGGCACGTAATATCGCACTCGGCGCGAGATTCGCCACTGGTCTATTCAACGCGGCACTACGCGCCTTGTTGAATAGACCACTGGCTATCTCGCGCCGAGTGCGATATTCGTGCCCAATGCACTCACAACTCATAAATTATTCGTATAATGATATGTATTTATGATAGTAATGATCTGTCATCAATCTAGGCTGATAATTTAACAGACATTAAAGCCCGCAATATTGCAATAAAAGGAGATTTCGTTAAAAATCGGAAATGTTTGGTGACCAAGTTTGTTTAGGCTTGAATGAAACATGTTGGTGTTTCTACACAGTAGACTTCTCAAAACTCTGTCTGTCTTGTAGCCGGCTTTGTAATCGTTTTTTTTTCCTTTTGGACCGGTTGAATCATTTGAAAACTGAAAGACTAGGAGTATTTGGAAATTTCAAAATTAGATATCGATGTTCGGCGTCTTTGTCAGGCTTTAGATGTGACGGCCGTGATTCCCGGTATTAAACTCGTAGAATAAAACATACATAACAATTATGATATATTAGATATCATAATATCATAAATTTATTGTACATTATCTTATGCTTGTATATCATGTAACGGACGTTATATATTTACATATCATATTACATCCTCAGAGTTGTATAAATCATGTATATCAGAAATTTTATGATTGACATATCAAATATGATAATGTTAATATATAACATACATACATGATATACGTGCGTAAATATGTGTATATATGTATATATATATATATATATATAATATATATATACACATATATATATATATATATAATGTAGGACCTATTTACATCATTATATAAACTTTGCTCTTAATATACGGATGAAAGCGTACACACACATGTTTTTTTTTTCTTTTTCCGTCTTTATTTTGCTTCTTCACAGATTAACAAATACAGAATTTTGACATTACTGCATATAAGTACAGTATAATGTTTTCTTTTTTTGCAATGGTAAAAACAAATTGTAATACAATGCAAGGGGGAGGCTAAAAACTCCCTCATTTATAGCAAAAACAAAGAACCGAGTCCACTCAGCTTGTTGGGCTCAGCCACAACCCCAACATATTCTCAGTCATATTTCAGGGATGATTTAATCATCCCTGCAAAACTTTCCATCCCCACTTGTCTACAGGCCGAACAAGCCAGTCCAAACAGAGTCTATAATCATACTGATCATGACAAGTGCAGAGGTTTGAAAATCTGAGTTAAAAGTGTAATTGACTGTAATTAGAATTTAGGAATGTAACTGAGCCCAATTGCTTAGACTGCAGATAACAAACACCATTTGGTTCTATGAAATGTTAATTTTCCTTTTCTATAAGCTATAGCTCTTTCAACCTTTTCTAGATAAATTATCTCATTCTTAAACTGATCAAAACTTAAGGTCTTGTCTTGACATTTGTTACGGAAAATAAAATGTTTTGCATATAAAATAATGGTGTTTACCAGAGTCTTCTGGGTGTCAATACCAAAACAGATATCAATGCAGGTTAGAGGTGAAGAAAGTATTGCAGTTCTTTCTAGCCACTTCGTGACGTTTTGCCAAAAGGTTCGTACATAGTCACAGTAAAAAAACAGATGGAGCAATGTTTGCTCTTCAGTGTTGCATAAATTACAATTTGGGGATGATTTTATACCAATTTTAAATAGAAATTTGTTTGTTGCAATTATACGGTGCAAAAACTTAAATTGAAAGGTTCTAATTTTTGTATCTAATGTGGCAAAGAATGAAATATTGAAACGCTTTCTCCATATAATCAAACTCTCAAGAGGTTGTTGCAAATCTGTTTCCCATTTTAACAAAACACGGGAATACTCGGTTGGACAGATCTTTTTTAACAACTGTGAGTAACAAAATTTAACAGATGATTTATGGCATACAAATGCTTCCAACTTGTCATCAAAAACTTCAGGCTGCTCATCAACATTTACATGTTCTTGTTTCAAAACTCTTTTCCACTCAGCAGGTATAGCTGATAAAATTGCAAAATAATCTAAATAGTTTGAAATAGGAAGATTAAATTCAGCCTGCAATTCTTCAAAAGACTTAAAAAAACCATTTTCTCGTATCAAGTCTCTAACGTAAGATATACTTGCATTGGACCACCTTTTGTAAAATACAGTTTTGCCTGCTACCTTAATAAATGAGTTATTCCAAATCGATTGCCAAAGTATATCTTTATATCTAGCAGGGTTGTAGTATCTGTAGTGGGCCCAAGCCTTTAATACATCAATCCAAAAGAGATTTACAGATAAGTGGTTACAATCGTGTGCACTAAAGTTTCCTCTGAAAACACTCTTTCCTCCACATTTCTCCAGAAAGAATTTAGAGAACAATTTCCATTTTTTGGTTCCTGTTTGAATTTCTTCCTCGAGAAATCTCTTTACCCAAGATACTTTTAATGCCTGACAAAAACTTTCTGCATGTGGCATTTTCAAGCCTCCATTTTTATAATCATCATACATAATAATACGTTTAATACGGTCAGTTTTTTGGTTCCAAACAAAGTTGAACAGGAGTCTCTGTAACTCATCAAAAAAACGTTTTGGAGGATCTTGTATGTTACTGAATAAATACACAAACTTAGGCATCACCAGTGACTTAATTATAGTAATTTTTCCTAGCAGTGTCAAATTACGGTGTCTCCAAATGTTCAGTGTGCTTTCCGTTTCTTTCAACTTTATTTGGAAATTCTGGTTAAAACAGTCTACACTTCCTCTTAAAGGTATATATATTCCTAAGTAAAATAGATACTCTGTTACCCAGTTCATCTGGATATCTGAACACAAAGTGCCACTCCACGGACCAAGACAAGCGATGTTGCTTTTTTCAATATTAACTTTCATCCCAGATATTTTTTGAAAAGCAGACAGTAAATGAAATGTGTTTCTTAAGTTCACTTCATTAGCAGATAAATATACAATCGTATCATCAGCGTATTGGCTAACTCTGAGTTCGACTCCATCAATTTTAATGCCAGTAATGTTCTTACTTTGCCTTAACATGATACCTAGGATTTCAACTCCAACTAAAAACAAATAGGGTGATAAAGGGCAACCTTGTCTGACACCTTTTTGCAAATTAAAATTGCTTGAAGAATATCCATTGTTAATTACACAACTGGATATGTCCGAGTACATCACTCTAATCCATGTAATGAAATCGTCTTTAAAACCAAAGGTTTTTAAGCAAGCTATTAAAAAATTCCACTCAATATTGTCAAATGCTTTTTCAAAGTCTATTGACACAGCTAAACCTTTGAATGGTTTCATTTGACAATACTGAATCACATCTTTCAATAGTCGAATATTTTCTCCAATATAACGATTTTTTAAAAAACCTGTCTGATCAAAATCTATTAAAAAAGGCAGGACTTTCTTAAGTCTATTTGCAAGAACTTTTGCTAGAATTTTATAGTCATTGTTCAGAAGTGTGATAGGTCTCCAGTTTTTCAAATGGAGCTTATCTTTACCCTTTTTTGGCAGTAAAGTGATGACACCCCGCTTCATCAGTGTAGACAGCTCTCCATCTATAAAACATGTGTTAAAAACTTGACATAGTATATCTTTTATGTCTTGCCAAAATACCTTGTAGAAATCTATAGGAAGGCCATCACAACCCGGAGTTTTTTCACTTGGAATTGATTTAACAGCCTCGAAACACTCTTTTTCAAATACCATGCCTTCACAGAGGTTTGCCTGTTCTTCTTTTAGCGTAGGCATTGAAATATTATCAAAAACTTCTTTAATGTCCCTTTCTTCAACTTTACATGATGTATATAAATTTTCATAAAAATCCTTTTCCATAGTCAAAATTTCAGATGGGTCACAAACGATCTCGTCATTCTTTTAAAGTTTTTGAATATGTTTTTTGTTGTAATTTCTCTTCTCCAAATTAAAAAAATATTTTGTATTTTTTTCACCATCACAGACCAAAGAAGCCCGGGTTCTAATCATTGATCCCCTAACAAATTCTTCTTGAATTTTAGTTAATTCTGCTTTCTTGTTCAATAACAACTTTTCTAGATCATGATCATCAGGATTTTGATCAAAATCGTTTTGAAGTTTTTCTATTGATTTTGCTAATAATTGAAAGTTATGTTTTAAATCTCGTCTAATCTAATCACACACATGTTAGCACAATGAAAGACACAATATTAGCTGTATTGGTCTACTTTCCACTGACGTATTGCATCGATTGCTATCGTGATTGCGGCTTTGGAAGCAGCAATGAAGAAATGCGCATGCCCACACACACATACACTCATACACACACACACACACACACACACACATATATATATATATATATATATATATACATACATATATATACGTATATAAATATATAATCTGTGTGCATGAACACAAAGTAATCATAAAACATCAGAACGAATCTCTACATTGATAATTATTGAAAAGACAAAAAGTGAAATGCATTCCAGTGGCTGCTGATAAAGACTGCTGTTATTTTTATTTAATTTCTCTGCTATCATCCTAACATTTGTTTGTTTTTGTTTGTTTGTTTGTTTGTTTGTTTGTTTGTTTGGGGGGCAGAGTTATCGACGTCACTGTGAGGACCCATTCCTGCAAGACGTGTGTGACACACATTGTTGGTGTCGGCGTTTGAACTATGCTGCTGTGGTCAAGCAGCATGCTGTGCGGTAGACCATATACCAGTTGATGGAACTGTGTGCAATTTCCTTGGATACTTTGTCTTTCTTTTGTTGTTCTGTTCTTCGTGAAATGAAAAAAAGCAGACTTGTGGGTTATAAGAGTAGAACCTAAGGGTCCTATTCTATTGCACTCAACAATTGACACGTTCTAAATCAAAATTAGCGTCTTTACGTTCATTTAGAAATAAATAAATTGACTTTAAATCAGCATAAAAGCTGCACTATTATACCAGCTCCGCGCCCGGAATTTCATGCACAAATTATTAATAGGGTACCTAAGGTAATAACGCCCATTTTTTTAACGGAATGTCGTCCCAAAACGGGCACAATTTTGTGTACATTTCCTATGGAAAACAGGTGCTCTGTCATGAAAGTCATGAAAACCTGATTATTATTTTACAATTAATCACTTTCATTGGTTAGTTTTGTGCTAATTATGGTAGAAAAGTGGTCAGTGACAATTTCCAATAGAAAAACAAAGAAAAAAACAAATGTTGAAAAAGTTGAAAAACAAAGAAATACATAAGAAATTATGAAAAACAATAGAATACATTAAAAATTACCTAGAATAGCCACTTTTCGTTCCTGTCAACATCTTGATTATGTTTTGGTATGTCATGAGTATCCTGAAAATATAAGTTTCGATGAGTCCGGGGGGGAGGGGGGGTGCACGGTGACCCCCCCCCCCCCCCCCCTTAGGTACCCAACTATATGGAACGGAAAGATTTGTGACGTGCGTGCGTGCGAGGATGTGTGTGTTTCTGTGCGCGTTCGCGTTGGAGGAGTGGTCGGCAATACGGGAGTTATAGTTTGTATGTGGGTGTACGAATCGTGCGTGTATACGGCGTCACGGCATTATCCCTTTATGGAAAAAGTAAGAACATGACACCCGTTACATTTATCATAACCTGAACATGCATCCGGGGTTTAGTCCGGTTTTTATGAAGTACTCTTGTGTTTTACTTAGTGTCTTTTCTATTGCTAGTCCCTAGAAACTGAAAAATAAACCCCTGATGACGATGAATGTATTGCTTTACAATTCTGAGTTCAGTTAACAACAACATAAAAAGGTAGGTATTTTTTTTTCTTATTTTGTTTAATATACATTAAAAAGTATAAGTAAAATATTACATTTAACACACACACACACACACTCGCACATACACACAAAATATATCCAGAAAATGGTTAATCAGCATTTTTTAAGTTGTCACTCCAGCCTTTTTGAAAATGTTAAATTCAACGCTCAAAATGTTAGGTTAACCATTTTTTGAATGGTAGTTCCAAATTGTGAGTGTTGAATTTAGCATTCTGAGTGTTTAGTTTAACATTCAACAAAATGTTTTAGGAATGACGGCATCTAAAACGTTGATTTACCAATTCACTTTATTAGAAGTATATGTATTCATAGGCCTACATTGTTTGCGTGTGTATGTATGTATATAATATATATACACATCAGATAGAGATAGAGAAAGAGGGAGAGAGAGAGATTAAAACTGCACCTATTAATGTGATCCTTTGTAAAAATAATCCGGAAAGTACAAAAATATTTCAGTAAAAGTAAATTGAGTTGAACACCTGTTGAATAAAAAAGAACTCGGATCTTTTGCACGAATTAGAGTGTATTTACCCACTTAAATAGTAACAATGTAATATAATCACGTACTTGTTCCCGGAGGATTGATCAGCAAACAATCATAGTGACATGAATACAAAAGTAATTTTCAAGTTCGTTACAATTGTTTTTATCACTTCCATCGCTGTCTTTATCATTGTTTACGTCAAGTCGTCCATGAATTATTCACAAGTCTTGCATTATTCATTAATTTACTTATTCAATTTCGTAAAAGTCATGATAACATCAAATGATTGGAGCAATCAAATTGGAGCAATCATAATGATTGGAGCAATCAAAAATCATTATTCGATACCGACGCGGTTAAATTTTGCTAGGTTAGATTTGTTTTGCGATCGTAGTGAAAATATACTACCTAGGTTTTTCCTCCATGAATACGCGGTTGTCATTGCAACAAGCCCACGAACAATAACTTGTGGCCGAAATTTCTAAAAGTTAACCTTGTTCCCACGGACGTTTGTGACTTTTCAGTGGTGTTAGACCTGCGTTGGCCTGGTTATCGCTGCCCAAATACTGCGTGATGGGGAACGTCAACGTCAAAGTGGGTCTGGTTTCCGATACCACACAACGCCCCAACGAAATGTACGAAAAATAGGTTACCATGGTCACAACTTTCTTCTTTTTGTCAACATGAAAATATCATTTGAATAATTTTGCTCTTGATAACAGTATTAAAACACACACACACGCAGACACACACACACACACACAGGCTGAGTATTGAAAGTAAGAAGTCAGTCAAATGTAATAATCATATTTATGAAATATGTCGTTAGAATGCTGTTTTGTAAGTTATATTGGGCAGTGTTTGGTGCATGGCAAATGTTTATTACATGGCCTAGTGTGTACAAAAAGAGTTTGATCTTAAAACAGGTTAAGCACCATTTTTAAATATTTTCCAGTAATTACATCATCAGATAGAGCAAAGTAACACCTTTTCACATACAGGGATTCCTCACTTGTTAAATCACAAGTAATATTCTTGAAGTGCACTGTGATAAGTAAAATGTCCTAGATTTTCTTATTGTTTTTTTTTTTGTTCTTATAGCAGCTTTAATTGCGAAGATCTTCAATTGGCATAAGTGAAGTTAATTCGCTTTGCTCTCAAACTCAATTCTGACTGAATGTGGTGAATAAATCACTAGATCAAATCGTCATCTGGATTCGTTGAAACAACACGTGTGAAAATTGTTGTGAGGCTTAAGTGCTGAAATTCTAAAGATTGTACTTGACTCTGCTTGATAGTAGATCTCTTCACAAAGTTAAAGGGATGGTACAGTTTTGGTTTAGATGGGGCTGCAGGTTACCAACTCTATGTGTGTGTGTGTGGGGGGGGGGGGGGTATTCACAGTTTACTTGATGAAAATTGGTCCTGAAAGGGTGGAGATATCCAAAAAGCGATCCTAATGAAATGTGAGTGACTATGACCTTTATTAGGATCTCTTCTTTTTTACCCCTTTGTTTCCTGCTCGGATATCTCAGTCATTTCAAAACCGATTTTAATCAAATAAACTTTCACTTTCCCTCAGAATTGTATGCCCTTTAACATTTCATAAAGTGGTTTCAAAATATCTCGCAAAACGTTACAACCTGAATCCTCACCTCAACCAATACTATGCCATCCCTTTAAAGTCATTGAAAATTGACGATGCGTTCTTCTGCCTTTGCAAGACAACACATTTACCGAAGACACAGGACCTATAAGATGATGTTATACATTACTAAAACCATGTGTTGTGTGACTTTAAATAACATTGCGAATACTGAATGCGTGTGTTTGTGACTATGTGTGCTAATGATTACTTATTCTAAATATCATGTTCGTAGTCAATCATATCACAATTTCTTTAAACATCTATCTCTTTAAGAATATTGACGCTACACTGTGAAGACGAAACTGCAATCATATCTAAAGGGATATCACAGACTTGTAGTCAAAAGGGCGCTTTACAAAATTATTGTTTTCAATGTGAGATAATAAGAAATAAAGTTTGAAATTCGAATAGGATTACATACAAGAAAAGTTCCGACGTTCCTGATATCATAAAACTACGTTTTTGACATGAAATCGAATGTGAAAACCAAAAGTTCCCTTACCCTTCCATGTTCTCAGGTGCAAAGTAAAATGATGTACAAAATAAACCATAGATACATGTTTTAAAGGGATGGTATATAGTTTGGTTGACATGCGGATTCAGTTTTCACTTTTTGCAAGATGATTAGAAACTACTTATATGACATATTAAAAAGCATACAATTCACTGCAATTCTGAGAGGAATTTAAAGTTTACCTGATGAAAAAGTGGTTTTGAAATTGTGAGATATCCAAAACAAAGTAAAACAAAGTGTTCCTAATAAATGGTGGGACCCTACCTTTATTGGAACTTCTTTATTTTTTGATATTTCGGCCATTTCAAAACTGATTTTCATCAAACAACTCTGAATTGCCCCTAGAATCGTATATGCTCTTTGACATTTCATATAAGTGGTTTCTGGTTATCTCAAAAAAAAAAAAAAGAAGAAAAAAAAAAGGGTTAAAACCTGAATCCACATGTCAACCAAAATGATAATGATCCCTTTAAAAAGATTAAACATGGCCTGAGGAAACTTGCAATCAACAGGTGATAGTTAAACCCAAGTATGCGTGATTTAATTTTTTTTTTTTCATAGTTAGTCACAATGGTGCAATCAGAAGGTTTTTATTGATATCAGCCGACAGGACAAGGTCGGAAATGAATGTCGATTGGCCGGTGTGCTGTCGGTGATTCATACCAAGGTGCGTTTTTATTTGTTCCTGCTTAAACCTTTGTTTTTTGCAAAACAAAATGACTGTCTCCCGATGGAATACCTACACACGGTTTACCTAGCTTTAATAACAAAGACAGAAATACTTTATTTGGTGCTTTGGTGCAATCAGGTGCTTGTAGTTCAGCTTAATAACGGCAATTTGAATGCATTATTTACCATTTGCAGATGAAACAAAAACCCGACAGTTTCAGAGCTTCATACTAGTTCTAAAATGTGAGTTAGCGATAAAAATTACCAATGTAAAGTTTTTAATCAGTGTAATTGATGTAAAGTATTTATAGATATATAGCCTACAAAAGGTGAGCAATGGTTAAAATAAAATTGTTTCTACAATAAACCTACAGTTATGGTTTATTGCGAAAAATAGTGATATCCCCTTACATTCTAGGCTTTCTTGCGAAATGTTATATGGTATATAAGTTGTTTTGTGAGAAAACGGACCTACACACATGTATCAGATGTGATAACTTGAACCTTTTTTTAATCACTTCTCCAAATGGTAAACAATACCTTTAATGTGCACAAAGTTAGCTTTCATCAAGATAAAACCGGAAGAAATATGGTTATGGGTTCGTTTTTTCTCAAGTTTCTCAAGATGAGTCCTTTTAGGTTGTAACTGTTATGTCATGTACTAATTGACATATACTCGGATGTACACCAAATTATAATACCGAGTAGAGAGGCTCAGAGACACTCATAGGCACAGAGCTACGTCAAGTATTGCTCCTAAATAAATGTCTCGTAACTGCTGAATCACGCCTGTCAAGGAATTATTCTTTGTGTCAAGGATGACAACATAACATGGTGGCAGCTGCGGGATTGGAATTAACCTTATTTTTGAGGAACTCTCAAAATTATGACTGAAACTGTTTTTTGAAACACGAATCCAGACTTGGAACTGCACCGATGCGTCGCCTCTCCCACAGTCTAGTGACCGCATCACTGTAGCACTGCATCGTCTGTGCTATTCCTGGAACTACCGTGTTGTGCCTATGCAAATTCAAGTCTCCCGCATACGCGGACTAATATGCGTCAGCGTTGAATCGAACACTCGACTCGTAAACTGAAAAAGTGACAAATTTGGAAACTCTTGAAACTTCACCCCGCTGTTTTGGCCCTATTGTGTGAGTTTATGGACGCTTTCCGGCACGCAAAGGGTTCATTTCGCATAGCCTACATGCAAAGATCAATGTTATAAGGATTTTGTGCTCGTTTCGCCAAAGAAAGCCGTCATACTGAGTGAGTTTCGGACGCTTTCCAGCACGCAAGTGAGTAAAACAATTCCATATCTACGGATGATTTTCGCTGCTACGGAATAAACTGCATTGTTTCGACTCTGCATTGGAATGTTTTGTCCTTGATGGAATGATGTTTTGCAAACCTGTTCTGTCTCGGGATGTGTGACACTGACTGAGTTAAATAATGGTTTTGGACGCTTTGCAGCACACATCCAAGACAAATTTTGCTACCGCCACACAGGTTAGTCTGTAAAACAGCCGTTCTCACGGCTAGTCCAAACTAAGTTACTGCCAAAGTTAGTGAGAATAATCTGACATTTTGACACGATCGCCGATCGGTACTGGCATCCCAGTTGAGAACGCATCGACGTACGTGACGTTGATGAGCAATCGAATCGGAGCTGAAGCCTTATGAAGGAACTATTTTCTGCCGTTCAAGCAACAAACGTTGCTAGGACAACTGGCGACGGTACGGATGTTCACCAAGCGACCAACGTAGAGCGAGCAGCCCCAAACCAAGGACCTACAGACAAGGTATCCAGACAGGTTTGAAGGCATCGGCAAATTCCCTGGTGAATTTCACATTGATCTAAAAGATGATGCACAGCCGGTCATTCACTCCCCAAGAAGACTCCCCATCCACTTGAAGGAGGAACTCCAAGGAGAACTCAACAGGATGGAGGAACTTGGAGTTATCAGAAAAGTCACAGAGCCTACTGATTGGGTATCCTCAATAGCCCTGAGCCGTAAATCCAACGGAAAGCTTCGTGTTTGTCTTGACCCCAAGGACTTAAACAGGGCATGCAGAAGGACCCATCACAAGACACCTACACTTGAAGAGATCACCTTCAAGATGAGTGGAGCAAAGGTCTTCAGCAAACTTGACGCCCGTCATGGGTACTGGAGTATCGTCCTGGACAATGAATCCAGTCTCCTAACCACATTCAACTCTCCGCTTGGACGATACTGTTTCAAGAGACTTCCCTTCGGGCTAAATGTGTCGCAAGATATATTCCAGGCAAAGATGGACGTGATCTTGGAAGGATGTCCTGGTGTCATAGGAATCGCCGACGACATTGTAGTCTTTGGCTCCTCCGAAGTGGAGCACGACAACAACCTGCATAGACTCATGCAGAGAGCACGTGAATACGGACTAGTGTTCAACCTAGACAAGTGTGACATCAAGATCGCCTTTGTCAAGTTCTTTGGGTGCTACTATGATGCAAATGGCATCCACCCTGATCCTGAGAAAGTGGCCAGCATCAAGGCACTGTCTCCCCCTGAGAATGTGAAGGAGCTACAGCAATTCCTCGGAATGGTACAGTACCTTTCACCATTCTTTCCCCACTTAGCTGATCTGACAGCAGACCTCCGGGATCTCACCCGCAAAGACAGAGAATGGCAGTGGTCAAGTTCGCACCAGATGGCCTTCGAGACTCTCAAGAAGAAAGTTGAAGAGCTTACAACTCTGACATACTTCGACCCATTGAAGCCGACAGTCATCCAAGTAGACGCATCACAGAAGGGCCTAGGAGCCGCCCTCCTTCAGGACAACAAGCCTGTTGCCTTCGCGAGCAAAGCATTGTCCCCTACCGAGCAACGGTATGCCAACATTGAACGTGAACTACTAGCAGTAGTCTTTGGATGCACACGTTTCCACACATATGTGTTTGGATCTAGGTTTACTGTCGAGTCAGATCATAAACCTTTGGAGAACATCCAGCACAAGAATCTTGCTGACACCCCACCAAGACTCCAAAGGATGATGCTAAGGCTTCAACCGTATGATGTCCACATCATGTACCGTCCAGGAAGCACGATGCTACTTGCTGATGCACTCTCGAGATTGAGCCCAATCTCAGGACAGACCCTGGACATAGAGGAGACAATCCATGTCATACACTGCTCTGACACAAGGCTCCAAGAAATCAAAGAGCAGACCCTGCAAGACAAGACCATGAGTTTGCTTGCCACGACAGTGATAGAAGGATGGCCCGAACACGCAAGGGATCTACCCAAGGAGATCAGGAATTTTTGGTCTTGCAGAGACTCCCTCTCTATCGAAGATGGCATTCTCATGAAGGGAGACCGGATCTTCGTACCCCCACGGATGAGGAAGGAGGTCCTAGAGAAAATCCACATTGGACATCAAGGCATAGTCAAGTCGCAGGCATATGCACGTTCGTGCGTATTCTGGCCTGGCATAGACAAAGATGTGGAGAATATGACTCGCTCCTGCACTCAATGCCAAGCACACCAAAAAAGACAGTCTGCGGAACCACTCACAAACCATGAGGTACCCCAAGGCCCTTGGAAAGTTGTCGGTACTGACCTTTTTCACTTCCGTAACGACGAATACTTGATCATCGTGGACTACTTCTCTAAGATGCCGTTTGTTAGGAAATTACCTGCCCGGTACTCAAGTGTGGCTGTAATCCGCCTGACAAAGGCAGTATTCAGTGAGCATGGAATCCCAGAGAAAGTGATAAGTGACAATGGGCCACAATTCTCTAGTGAGGAATACAAGAGATTCAGCCAATCCTGGGGATTCACACATGTCACCTCTAGCCCACACTATCCCAGAAGTAATGGTCAAGTTGAGAGAGCAATACAAACTGTGAAAGCAACCCTGACCAAAGCTAGAGAAGGCGGCCAAGACGAGTTCCTAGCCATGCTCTCCATCCGCAATACCCCCATAGATAGCAAACTTCCGCCACCTGCAGAAATACTGTACAGGAGGAAGTCTAGAAGTGCACTGCCTGTGAAAGACACTCTGAACCGTGTCAACATACCAGACAACGATGAGATCCGCCAGATGCTTTGTGACCGTCAATCCAAGCAGAAAGAAAACCATGACTTATGTGGTACAAGGAAGCTGCCGAGCCTAGAGATAGGGCAACAAGCTACTATGAGGGACAGCAGAACAGGACTCTGGACACCGGTGGTCGTGAAGGACGTATGTGCCGAACCAAACTCCTACCTAGTACAGACCCCCAATGGGCACACACTGCGCAGAAACCGTAGTGACCTGAGAGACCTCGGTACCACAAAAATGCGGGTCCACTTTGCCCCCACCCCTGAAATCTTGACACCCCAGAAAAGCCAGTGTAAGAACACCCCTGACAAACCAGGTGTATACACTACTAGAAGTGGTCGCACTGTAAGACCACCAAAGAGGCTTATCACAGAGTAGCAAACACATACTCTCCTTTGTAAATACTGTTTTATGTGTTAAGAATAGCCCTTGTGACTATTCCATTTTTAACTGAAAATTATTTGTTTTGAGATGCATGAGGCAAAGCACTTCAAGTTATTCACATCTATGGAAAAAGGGAGAAGTTATGTGGTGTAAACTTTGAAACTTACTGACATAACGTGACAATATAACACCCAATTTTGAGATATACATGTTAGTCAGACCTGTTGATAGAAGTGCATATTGACTTCATGAGTTAACCGAATTTATGAAAGCTAATTCTTATGAGCATTCAATTGTGATAATAAGCTATGTGTGTATACAATGTATGAAATTACCATAGTTCACTCTAGCTTCACCTGTAAATAGTATAGATTGAACTTTTGGCATGCTATAACATACTAGAAATGAGTAAAAGCTTTTCAATCTACGCATTTTGGAATTAGTCAAAAAATAATACAGTCTTTAATCAATCTTTATGTATCAGTCACAAGAACAATACTAGTGATGTATGTGCATGCAATTATTCATTTTAGGCAATCAATTTACTTCAGACAATGTGGAATTGTTACATTACTGAAGATAATTGCTTTAACAACGGGTCACAGATAAATTGCTGACAACATGCAAGTTGCTATTCCATATAAATATATTGAACTTGCATATGTGTCACATTCAGTGGCAGATACTGTATAAATGTTACACGGTGTTATGATGAAGATGCCAATTTGGCGTTCGTCAAATAGAATGTGTTTTCTAAAGTTGAGCGGTTATTCTGACTCGGGTTAAAGACCTCTTCTTCTTTGTTGAGAGAGGGGATGTTATGTCATGTACTAATTGACATATACTCGGATGTACACCAAATTATAATACCGAGTAGAGAGGCTCAGAGACACTCATAGGCACAGAGCTACGTCAAGTATTGCTCCTAAATAAATGTCTCGTAACTGCTGAATCACGCCTGTCAAGGAATTATTCTTTGTGTCAAGGATGACAACATAACAGTAACCATATTGGACAAGATGGCTCTTTGCTTGTTTATTATCAATTATTGTATATCAGTATGTGGTTAATCTTTTTACTAGATCAATCACAGGATTTGCAGCCCAATGCTGGAATTCTCTTCGTTGTAATTAATATCATAGTAACAATACTGAAGCCATGAAATAAAGATCATGATATAAATATTAACCTTAAGATAACATTAAAATAATTGTACAGAAATTACTGAATAACATGCATATGAATATTTGAATAGATGACTGAATGAACATGTAAAACAATAAACAGATAAATACATATTTAAATAAGAGTTTGAGCTTGAAAGAAAATAAAAAAAGCGGAATAGAGCAACGTTATACATTGTATTGAAAACGGGATCATTATGCAGAAATAAACTGAACTGGAGTAAACTGTACGGAACTGATGTTGCTACCTAGTACAATAAAAGAACATACATATAAACAGATTGTTTTAAATAGTGGTATACTAGTATTCTTTCATTGTCATTCCGTACAACCATCTTTCGACTAAACTTTGTCAGTCCTGCATTTAATGAGTCAAAAATGAAATACAACGCCAGTACTTATATGACATTATCACGTTACAGATATCAGAGAAACTCTTCGTGCTAATATCTTTTAATGCCCGCGTGTTTGATATTGAATAATGTGGGTGAGTGTGTGTGTGTGTGTGTGTGTGTGTGCGTGTGTGCGTGTGTGGGTGTGTGGGAGCAACGTGTGCTTTCTTTTCGGCACGTTTCACGTGCGCGATGCAATTTATCGAAAGTGCACGGGGAAACCAATCATGTCAATAGACTTGTACCTGGTTCATCATGACGCACTCGGGCCAGCTCCTGACGTCATCTTACCATCTGGCAATGACATCGGGGGGAGCAGGACCAGCAAGAATCCCAGGTCGTTCCCTGGATACTGCGTCTTTCAATGCCAAACAAACTTCCAATCTCGTCTGTTTCCGCGTCGTCTTCCCCTTAACATTTCCCTGTGTTTGTTGTCGATGTTGTTGCTCAAAAGCCAGAAACAGAAAGGGTTAGTGTGGTAGTTTCAATATATGTGATAGGTTATTACAGATTTTAGAGGGCCTATTGTATGTAGTCATTGTTCTTTTTTTTTTTATAACAGTCTTATTGTTTTGATAAAAGAAAGTGCGTTTGTCCCTTACTGGTTGCTATTTTATATTTCGCCCAGAGACAGCACTGTGTGCAATCAAAGTCATCGCCTCTACCAATTTCTGTCATTTCAAATACTGGTACTTGTTTGCACAATAAAGTGCTATGCTTATCAAAAAAAAAAAATGATAATAAAGGTAACGATAATGACGATATCATTGCTGATAATGTATTCAAAAAGGCAATGATCGGTGACAATTTATAAAATGATGATAATGTGGTCTCCACATCCAGAAATACAATAATTAGTAGAATCGATAGAATTGTCAGTCTTTGCTCACTCTCACGTCTTTCTTATAGACCCTGCCAACACCACGAAGGTACAAATGATACACCTGTCTCAAAAGGAACACGCGAGGTCACACATCTTGTGCAAAGTTGGCTGCAGGCGTCGAACCCATTATTTGAAGAGTCGGGGGGGGGGGGTTCACAAAGCTGTTCTTAAAGTGACGAAGGACTTAAGAACGACTGGTGATCAGTTCTTATGTGTCATACTTATCAGAATCTCAATAATTCAGCACAAGAACTGATCACCAGTCGTTCTTAAGTCCTTCCTAACTTTCAGAACAGCTTTGTGAAACACCCCCAGATCTGCATGTCTCCACTGCGTCTGTAGTGATCGATCAAGCGTACTGAGTTCAGGTGATGTTCGTCATTCCGAATGTTTGTTATTCAGAAATATAGGATGACACGGTCAATGTGCACGTTAACATCGTCTGAAATAGACAACGATAGATGAACTCAATATACTAGACATTACTTCGGGGACAATGGTAATTAAACAGGCTTTTTCTACTTTTTTTTTTCCTTACAATACAAAGCAGGTTATATACAGCACGCAGAAGAACTTACTTTAAGGGGTCTTCTGAAAGAAGTGATAGTCTTACATTCGAAATGTGCACTTTCACGACTTGTTGAATGTTCATGACAGCAGCAGCCATATCGATTTGTGAAAAGCAAACTTGATTTTTTCCGCAGTTTTGATCCTATAATTTTAAAACAACACTCAAACCCACATGTTACTCTCTTTCAGAACAAATGAGCTTCCACACTTACTTTACAATTAATTTGGTCAGCACGGTGTGAGACATATCAGTTTATTTTGTTTTCAAACAATTTTCACTTCATACTATAAATAGAGAGTGACCCAGCACTGCTTTCAAAATGAGAGTTTTGTAGAGGAAAATCATATAACCATGAAAAGTGCACACAAACTTCCAGCAAAGCTCATTGTTTCTTTTCCCTTGCACGTGATACATTTTAACTATGATGAGATTAACACACTCGGCCGCTTACAAATGATTTGTTGGTCTTAAGTGAGAAGTACAGAAGTAAAAGTATTATCAAAAGTAACTATTTAGAACAAAATTCACTTCTCTCTCGTTTTGGAATGTTTCCAAAGTATAACAGCTGAGGTGGCATTTCCCAAAAAAAAAAGACACGAAATTTGATGGGGCTTCCCCTGAATGATATATAAAGTACTTATTACGAATAGTTTTAATGTGTTGTTCTTCAAACCGTTAACGTCGCTATCAATGGAACCCAGACACGTCTTTATGACCAAAATGAATACTTCGTGTGCGTCATTTTTACTTTCACTTCAAGTATTTGTATCCCTAAAGGAAAGGGAATTTCCTATGGAATAAAAGTGAAGTACGTGTTTCGTGGCTTCACCAACACACAAAACGAAAATCCTAACAAAATACAAAACAACAATAAAATATGATAGATTTATGGCTAGTCATATCCTGATGTAAGGTACTATTATGCTCAGGGAAGATAAAATTAACGGTTAATGTTTTATGGCTCTCTGTAAATGTAAAGAATTGCCAGCATTTTTTATGAGATGGTATCTATCCTTCCTAACTTGTTAATCATCAACTGACAAGGAAGACAGCTACTGAAGGTAAATGCCCCATCCTTTATGTCTCATGACCATATTCATATGTTAACTGATTTTTTTCCCATTAATTCTGACATTGATGATAATTTCTCCACAGCACTTAAATGAAAAACATATTGAGAGCTTGCTTCCAAAAGGCGCTAAATCCATTGAGAAATGATGCATGCGATTTAGGGCCTTTTGGAAGCAAGCTCTTCATATTCTGAAACGAATCCATTTGCAGGCTTAGCTATATTTCCATTTCCACCCTTATTTAATTTGCACTATGCGTATGTATATACCTTAAAAATACAATTATATTGTTACTCATGATCACATGTTGTTAATTTACGTTTTTGAAATCATTACATAGATGTTCTGCTAATGCTTTGTATATAATGTTCCCTGTTTATGTAATGGAAATGAAAATAAAGTTGAATATAAATGAATTAAATTGATTGAATTGAATTTAAAAAAAAAATTGAATAAGATATTATAGGACTTGTGCTTTCCCCTTTTCTTTGTTTAAACTGAAAACATATTCTACTCGATTACATTTTCTTGAGTGAGAAAGTCATTTAATGACAATCAATATAAATCTTCACATAACAGTGTCGTGCCGATCTCACGAGTTTGAAGATTCCGAATGGGTAATTCCCATTACTGCCGTCTCACATTTCGTGAGAAACATTTACCACTTTACATCCATTTCACAAAATTCACAGATTGATATACCGTACGTCAAAAAAAAAAAATACAACGGGACCCTCCGCAGTGATAACTTTAAAAACAGTTAATCAATACGAATACAATTTCAGAGTGTGAAACTAACTTAGCATCCACATTTTACAGAAAACCCCATCCGATTTGCTTCAGTGGTCAGAGAGAAATGAGGAGTTTTGTAGACCATGTCAGGAATCCCCTCCCTCCAAGTTCTGTCCATTGTGTTCACACATTATGCAGTTCCAAGAGAATCCAAGTGCTCAAAACTTGGAAGAACCAGACTCATGACAGGCTTTACAACGATCTACAATTCTCTGTGACCACTTTACAAAACTGAATGGGGTTTTCTGCAAAATGTATTTAAAGGGATGGTACAGTATTGGTTGATATGAGAATTGTGCTTTTAACTTCTTGCAAGATACCAAGAAAACACTTATGATATAGTACAGAACATACCATTTTAAGAGGAGTTGAAAGTTTATTTGATGAAAATCGGGTTTGGAGTGACTGAAACATCCAAAAACAAAGTAAAACAAAGCGATCGTAGTAAAGTGTGGGTCCCACACTTTACTAGAATCGCTCTTTTTTGGATATCTCAGCCATTTCAAAACCAATTTTTATCAAATAAACTTTGAATTCCTCATAGAATTAAATGGTCTTTCATATTTCATAAGACGTTTCTCATTATCTCACCAAAAATATTACAAATTATGAAAACTTTTTTTATCTTCTATAAAAATAAAAGATGGCAGGACCTCACAAATCATCGCACATTATTAACAATGATAATGATAATGTTTTGTTCAGTATCTTAATTCCCATTTTCTTTATGTAATATGCATGATTTTGTATGTTTTGCTTTTGTGTGTTTGTTTGTTTTTTGTTTTTTGTGTTTTTTTTTACGTTTCCTATACTATGTATAAAATGTTGTATTTTGTAATTGTATGGTTTTTACATCACGGACTCACAGAAGAACAGCGATTGGCTGAAGTGAGTGACCCGTGGTGAAATAAAATAAACTCAACTCAACTCAAACTCAAACTCAAACTCGATAATGCGGTCTTAAACCCTATTTTAACTGGGCTATTTTTTGAGACCAAGTTTTTACGGGGGGGGGGATCAATTTGACCCCCCCCCCTTCAGATCTCGGCTCGCACGATCGCCGCAAAATTTGGCCTGAACATAGAGCCGGATGTCATCTACATCTAAGTTTAATATATCATATCATGCATTAAATCATAGTTTCATCTGTAACTCTACTAAAAAGGCTGAAGGATTGCTAAAGTTTTGTGTCAGAATTCCTCAAGACACATCAAACAATTTTCTTGTAAAAAGTACTACAATCAAAATCAGTTTATTTTGTTTTTTATTGTATAATTTCTTATGTATATTAATGTATTCTAATTATTCGACCTTTCATTTTCTATTGCTCTTTGGCCAAAATTTGTTGCAGGGACTTCATCAAGCTTATCTTCAAAGAATTGATTAATTTCTATGACTAAAATTTGAAATAATCTAATTTATATCGATTCAACAAACAAACAAAAAAAAAACAATTCGCATTGTATAGCACACGATATCATGAATTCGAGCTGTTTTCGGGTTGACATGCATATGCAAAACATTACGTAACTTCAGAACGGTGCACCCGGACGTCACAAATTTGGTCTCAAAATAAGCGGGAGACTTCAATTAAAAAAAAAAATCATGAAACGACGCGGCAAAATTTTTGCGCGTTGCGGAATCGTGGCGCGAAATGTCGAGGGGGTCAATTTGAACCCCCCCCCCCCCCACTTAATATAGGGAATAATCCTGCGTAACCTCTTCAGTATTGACACTGTTTTCCCGGAGGACCCTGCTATTAATATAGGTTTTCCCGGCCAATTTCGCACTTTTGTCGGTCCATTTGATAAAAGGTTCATTCAATTTAGCGAAAATCCTCGTCACTGCACATTCTGTCATTCAAAATTGCAACTTGTTCGTTCAATTTAGCATTTTGGTCAATGAAATTCGCATATGTGCCTTTCGAATTCGTAAAACGGGCATTCAAATTGGCACGTGCTCTTCAGTCATTCAAATTCGCCAGCACTGGCGGAAAATGGTATTTCAGTCATTCAATTTCGCGTATGGGCAGTCAAATTCCAAATATGTTCATTCAAATTGGCTTAATGTTATTTCTGTTTTGAAAAGGTGAGAACCGTGACTTATGCGTATTTAAATGTGAATTTTTGTTTCATCCACACACTATTAAGTATATAGTAAAGGTATCTTTGACCCTAAATAACTTAAATTTGTTGTTCTGTAACGCCCCTCTTCTTCCATACATGTTATCGGAACTATACATGCCATGCTTGCACCAGTACCATAGATTCACTTCACTTTCTTATGTCCAGTCATGGCAGTACGAGTTAGATACAGGCGTATCTCTCAGGAAAACAGGGAAAGAATCATAGAAGCATTTGAGGGTAATAACCTTGACAAATTGATGGCTAGAGCTGATCCAAGAACTTTTATTTATTCCTAATGATAATTAACGCAATCTAGCACCCACCAAATGAAAATAATGAAACATGCAGATGAAAGAAATAATCATGTAAATTGAAACCTCCTTCTCCCAATTATTGACAAAACAAACTTAAGATCAATGTATCTGTGAATGAAATAATGCTATCGAACATTATAAACACATACACTTATTTTGAAAGTACTGTTGCAAAGGTGATATCAGAATAAAAGCATTAACGTGTCTGCTAAATTGACTGCAGTAAATGCGAAATTGGATGCCCAAGAATGAATTCGAATGAACAAGCGCAGCGTTTACGTGATCACGTGACTATATCGTGCTAAATTGAATGAACGATTTGCGAAATGGTGCTTGCCTTACGAATTTGAACCGAAAAAGTGCTGATTCGAATGATGTAAAAGGTAATTTGAATGCTCCAAAATGAATTTGAATGAAAAGATTATAAAATTGAAATACCGAACATGCCGTCTAGGCTATATTGTGCTAAATTGAATGCAGCAATTAGGAATTGGACTGAAAAAAAGTGCGAAATTGGCCGGGAAAACCTATATTACCCTAGCATTGCCAGGTACCTACCTGGGTTGAGAGAGACAAAGTGGGTAAAAATAATTATTTTGTCCAAGGACGTATTACTTGGCTGGAGTCGAACTCGATTTCTTCGATTGAGAGTCAGGAATCTTATCCACTATGCTACACAGTGCATTTCATTGGCTCAAAAACAAATTCCTACTACGTATTTTATCTTTCCCTCCTCTCTCCCTCTCGCGTGATACAGCGGTGCATGGTGCATGATGTGACAACAACAAAATAATTCCGATATATCATACATAGAAAAAGAATCGAGACGGAGAAAATAATATTCCATACAAATCATGCCAATACTGATTCATCATTGTAGCTAGCTGAAATTTAACTATTTATAGGATCTCTCTTCAATACATTACTTCAATTTTTATCCAAATGTACTCGTCATCCTTTCAACTTTGTTTAGTTCCGGTTAGTTCAGTTCAATTGCATTTACTTCCAGCAAACAGCTTTGGTTTTGCCTTGGTTTACCTTGGTTTACCAATAAATCAAATCAAACCAAACCAAACCAAACCAAACCAATCCAAACCAAACCAAACCATATCAAATCAAACCAAACCAAACCAAAACAGTTTCCCCGTTCAGAAACATGCAGTCTATTCCAATAATCTATCTGGTAGAGATCATTATTGCAATGAAACAAACACTTTTTACCTGTGTCTTTATACAGAGTACAGGTGAGACTACTAATGATTCAGATCTCGGCATTGGTGGTATTTTATCAACGATCATATGAGCTGGTACTGTTTCCATGGATGCCACCTTTTGAAATCGTAAAGAGGAAAGAGAAAGGAGATAGAGATAGATAGCTAAATTGATAGATAGATACAGAAAGAGAGAGAAAGAGAGAGAGAGAGAGAGAGAGGGAGAGACAGCATGTATTCCACGAAACCGGGAATCCGGAAGTAACACAGATATCATAGTCACGATGGCAGTAGAAGGTTTTGAAGGGATAGATTGCTGTTAGTTTGTTTGTTTTTTTTTTCTTGGAGTAGGGTTTTTTGTAACTATAATGTAATACAAATGCAACAGAATAGATAGTGTAAAGCAATGTTAAAAGTGAGAGTTCAGTGACCGAAATACTTGATTTAATTATGATCTCTCACAGATAGGATGTCCCGGGTTTGAATCCTGGAGAGGGTCACGTGATAGGGTGAAACCAAAGATGACAATGCGAGTACGAACTTCAAGACACATGAGATCATCGATTGGAACCTTGTCTGGCGTGTCCAATACACTTTACCCCTTTCGTCCTGCTTTAACATGGCTAAATGTTCTCGGGCACCAGACAATACAAGTATCGCTCTTTACTGTGGATCTCCCTATTTTTCACTTGTCACTATTTGATTTTGATTCAAAAGAAGAAGCAGATGTGTCATCATCTTTTTTTTTATTATTATGCATTGTTATGCAATCGACACTATACACTTTTTGTTCTTTTGAAAAAAGGCAACTCCTTTTTTAATTCCCATGGTACAGAATACCACAACATAAAATGAATTTTTTAGCCATTGATTTGGGTGTCAAAAACGAATTTGCAAGCGTGAAACTTGCAATCGTTTCGTCAAAGCCATTCCGGCGCTTCATGCGCAAGAATTTGAATGCACCTAAAATGAAGAAAAAGATAATATTAGAAATTGGGAAACCTTTACGTTGATCACACATCATGATGAAAATAAAGCTGTGAGATGAAGATCGCAAAAAGAATACGATGATTATAATGATATTAAAGAAAAAGGTAATGGAAATCCGTGCCCAAACACGAAACTTATGCTTGGATCCGAATTTGAACTTTTAATTTGCGTGCCTAAAGACAAAGTGGCTGGTTTAAGCATGGTTTCATGAAAAACATGTTGAAACCAAAATCACTCCATCGTTTCAAACACGCAAATTTGAATGCACATAATGGGAAAGTGGATGGTAAACGAAATTAAAAGGAAATGCCATATCATCATTATTGCAACAGTAGCAGTAGTAGTAGTAGAGGAAGAAATAGTAGTAATATTGTTCGTAGTGTGATTTTGATTATTATTATGACATTGTTATTGTTGTTCCGTCCTGTCTTAAATTATTTTATGCTAAGTATTTGTAAACTAGTATTTTCATAAGAATTCTTCAAGTGGTTCACGGTATACAAGCATGCCTTTTAGCGGACCTCTCAATTCTTTTTGCTCTAAACATAACTTTGTATTTTGCCGGTGTGCATGTATATCTTTATTTGTCAACAATCATTATTTATCCTTTACACAGTTGATCGTATGCCTACGATTAATAAAATGTAACTCCTTATTTATTCTGCGTTGCGTATTGTTGGGAAGATGAAAATAAATGAAATGAATTGAATTAAATTGAAGTGAAGTGAATTCTTATCACTATCATCATAACGTAATATGACTCTAAATTGCTTTATTGAATGACCTTCTTATCATCTTAATGAGTCTTTTCAAAATCGAAAATCAGACTTAATTTCTTTTTGTTGCATCATGGTATCAAAGTTGTGTATTTTGTTCAATGCTTCTATCTATGCTTGGCAAAAATATTTATTTATTCTTCGCAGGCCGTCATTCCACCCATAAGGCTCTATCAAAAGGTGCCTATTATGATCTTTATGGCCAGAATGGAGGTTAAAAGAAATCTGAATGAAATGATAAACAACTTTAGTTTTAACTGTTTTTCTTTCTATTGTAGTCAGTCGGGGATGGTTGACTCACAGCAGTCACCTAATGAAGATTAAAACAAACTGAGATCGTTTTATTATATAGCAATACATATACGAGGATGTACAATAATCTATAGCCCGACTTTTGGCTATTGTTGAATACTGTTCTTCGAAATTTCGGGGCGAGTATAAAAACACCTACTGGACTTCAGTTTCACCGACGCGCAGTTGGGTATCATAATCTGATCACGCGCCTGCCCCCTTAGACCCCGGATGTAAGTCTGCATTGAAGATAAGCCTTGAGGAAAACTCGTAAGCTAGCCCTTTCATCGCGGATACATACAACAGACGAATCAAAAACGCACTAAAAGAGAAAGAAATCTCAGGAAAGCGGAAATCGGAAGTAAACTTTGAGATGGGATCATTTCATCTTATATTTTCTGTTCAGTCTTGTTATTTTCACAATCGATCTCTCAGCAACGTCTCTTATATATTATTTTATAAATGTGTACATGCATTATATGCATGCAAACAAACGTACGTGGGACACACTACACTGTATACACAAATAATATGCACCTGCACATACTCACATTTTCAATCATGTGTGTGTGTGGGATGGGGGAGGTGCGCTTGTATAATGTGTGTTTGCATTTCAAACACTCGGTCTTAAAGTGGAAGTTTTTTTTTTCCCATCTTGCAACAGAAAGGCTCAAATGCTTCTGATTTATTTCTCACAACCTGTGGCGCATTACATCACACACCATGACCTAACAAAGCTCTTATTTGTTTCTAAAAACGGAATATTTTTCGGGTTATTTTGTGGCCGCACGATTAGCTGTCATCAAATACCAGTTATGTGAATATAGTTAGAGAAGAGGGCAATGACCCTTACTGATCATCAGGACATTTGGATTTGATTCGTCGTTCCGTCATCTGTATTTATCTCTTTCTTGTACTTGTTGAATAGTCATGCTGGCGACGAACCAAGGTGACACGCTCCGCTGGTGTAACGGTGCTTTTGAAGGCGGATGTGGGCGGAGTTATCTTACCTGGACTGCGGGCAAACATAAAGAAATGTTCGTCGTAGAATTATTCCAGTCGTCTTGATTATATACGGTATTGTGCCGAGTTACAAATTGCTGTTGAGTCATTTGGACTTTTTTGTGGGGTTTTGTTTTGTTTTGTTTTTTATGTATCCCAATGGTACATTATATATATTTTAAGGTAATCAATTCAATTCAATTCATTTATTTTCATTCTTCTTTTTTTTCAACAAAACATAACACAAGATAAATCAGGTATTACATCATAAACAAAAACATTTGCCTTTGCAATAAATAAATGATATCGATAAACATAAGAGCGCATACTTTCAAAAACAGAAATAATACAAAGTCATGCTTCAGTTGAAAAGAAAAAGAAAGAGAAGAGAGGTCCACTAAAAAGCAAAGCTTGTGTATTGTGAACCACTCTTAAAACTTATGAATTACTTATTTACAAACACTTGTGACAAATATGATATACGACAGGACGGGACAAAACAGAAGAAACACAACAACATGACACAACTTGCCAGAATAGATGAAAAGTATGGAAGGAAAGAAAGAAAAAGAGAGAATGAGAGAATGAGAGAATACCTACACGCTGAACAAGGGAAATTGAACAGGGGATGGTAGAGAATGTGCTTTATAGAGTTGGCGCTGCATGCAGCTGTGCAAGGATTGTGATGGCTACTTCATTACGTAATAATGAATTAAGTGATTGAATGATTGGTGGGTGGATGATGAACCCTGAGGTTGACGAAACCTATAGCTAATGAAAAAAAAAAAACATATCACAGGGGATTTAATAGAAAAGATTTCAACTTGCGCTTAAAAGAATACAAAGATGGGGGATTTTTTATTTCACATCTCAGTGAGTTCCAAAATCTAGGACCGGTGTATATAAATGTATTCTGAGCCCATAAAGTTCTCAGGAGGGGTAAATGAAACTAATTAGATTGTCTATATAGTGGGATAATCATGAAAAGACTGGTTCCGTGGGAACATTGAATTGAAAATACTGGGAAGTGCATTTACATTGTAATTAAACATAAACTAACCAAATTTAAAAAAATATATATAAATCTTTAATTTTCAAAATCTTATATTTAGTAAATAATGGCTGTGTATGGGAACGTGGCGGGACGCCACAAATAATACGAATAAGCTTCTTTTTTTTGTAATAACAGTACTTTATCTAGTAAATTTTGATGGGCACTGCCCCACGCTAGGAGTCCGTAATTAAGATAAAGTAAAATTAGAGAAAAATACAACGTCAACAAAGAGGACAATGGAATATGAAACTTAAGTCTATTAATAATACCAATATTGCGTGAAATTATTGTACTAATGTTCGTGATATGCGGCCTCCACGAAAGAAGAGTAGATTTACTTGGTTTGAAATGAATTTTGAAAAAAAAAAGAAACGAAGCAAGAATTTCACAGGCTTTTCTAAGGAACTAGTTTGAATGACACGTAAGGGGATAAGTTTTTTTTTTTTTCTTCTTCTTCTTTTTTCTCCACTGATCGAGTTCCTTCATTTTTCACGGGTAGTGATTATAAATATTCTATGAAACTGATTTGTTTTCTTGAAATTGTCTGGTCATGAAGCAAAGATTTATATTTTGATTGGTGTTCTGTTGGAAAGTAGATAATTATTGTTTGAGTAAAAGTTAATGTTGAAGCTGTGCTCGATCGTTGGCGTCAACAATGATTTTTTTTTTACGTTATTTTAATGTCATTTGGGACATGTCGACTGAACGCCAGTGACGATGTTACACAATATAACTTGAAGACGAACACTGAATTAAAGTGGTCCAGTGAAATCCTTGGCAATGTTTTCGTATTATACTGTAACCATTATCATGTGTGCGAAAGCCACTTTATGGGGGGTTAAATGGTTGTTAAATATTCAAAACCATGTCTTCTCTTATTGCACAATGTCAAAAGAGAAGTGCTTATTGCAAGTTTAGGAATGTACCATGGAAGTGTGGTATGAATCACCTGTATTAATAACATAAATAGATTCGTTTACAGTAAACTCCATGCACTATAATTCACATGCAGTTTATATGTCTTAAAATTGGTTTTAATAGATTTTGTGTATTTTGTAATGTGGCAGTTCTGAGACTTAACAAAACAAGCATTTCATACCAACGTTGACAGTGAGACCGGTGCAAAACAGGTGTTCGTTCGTACGACTACTAAAAAACCGTGGTCCGTTTTATTTATTTATTTTTTTTTTGTGAAGTCGCAACGACTGGAAGAAAGATTACCCTTCCTCAGCGTTGTGAGCACATTGTCCATTCGCATTGCGCACACGCACTCAACGAACCATCAGAACCACACGCATACCACGCGAACCGCAACAATAAGGTTTAGAAGTTCCAGAGTAGTCATAGAATGGTATAAAAAGGTAGCCCGACCGAAACTAAGCTGATATTTGTACGATTGTATCACCACCTGAGTGACTAAACGCCTTTGTGCCCTCTAACCTGACACATTGTTGCACAGTTGTTCACCTGTAACTTGCTTAGTTAAAACTGAGATTTTCTCTCATCGCTGCACGAAAAGGAAGAAAAACGCTCAGGAAAAGCATAATCAATCAAAACGCCGCAAGTTCAGAGAAATGTCGTAGACTATCGTTGATGCCTATCACCGTCGTCACCATTTATAGAGAGGATACCTTCCATCGAGTTTCATCACTGTGTGTGCTTTTCTATTTGATATAACCATGGACCAAGTACGGAATATCGGCAATTGAAGTAACCTCATCCATACCTTCGGGGTTCATCGAACCGGTTGGCTCTACATTTGGCATCACACCATCTCGGGACCTGATCCGGCAAAGTCATACAGGTGTATGTATACTCTCTCCTCCCGTGAGCTTTAGAAAATTGGTAGAGAAGGAAACAAAAGGGACCACTTGTCGAAATACCATCTACTTCTGACACCCAGTGGAAACTACACAAACGAAGATGATGATGTCCGTGTGGTATCTCGTCGTCTGCTGTATACTCTCAGCCGTTCTCTCCAGTACATGCCAGCAGACAAACAGAAGTAAGTACATCGATAAGTTTAGGACAATCCGGTTTAATTTGATATGCAACATAATCTATTTCGGTTATTTCGTTTGATGCTAACGCCTGACAATATCATATGATTCCATGCGTGGTTTTTAACACATTTCGGCATTGATAAATCTAAATATTTGAAGATTGAGCCCATTTCCTCCAACTCGTCTGTATTCGTTCTTCATTATTCCTCAAACATTCAATAATTTCCATTGCATTGTATTGTTTCTTCAGCTTAAAAATTAAGATAATTACTGAACAATGCGGTGAGCACTTTGTCGCCATTATACTAAGGAAGTGGTTTGACCCTTGAAATTGAACTGTTAAAATCACTGAATCGCATCACCACCCGCGTTGTTGTTTACGTGAACTTCCTAATACTTGTATATTACTATAGTTTAACCCAATAGGCATCGTTGTGAGTATGTTTCCTTTTGTGTTCCAAGTGCACGTCGCTGTCCGTGATGAAAACTTCCATTTCTCCTTTCTCCGGAAGAAGACATCATATCGAATTCCCTTGGCTTGTTTGTTTCAAGCCTATCTCATAAGACTGAAAGTCCAAAGCTGCGCGGCAGACCCGCATAACTCGAGCGGATCCGCTTTCATCACCGACAATAAACGGTGACGCCTGACGAGCTAAACGCCGGATGCTGTGTGGTATTGGACCGCCCAGTGCAGGTCCGAGGGACCCTTGCTCCCCCTTATTGGGGAGAAAGGAGGTTGGGGGAGGTGAATGTTCAGACCTTTTCTTTTCTTCCATACTGAAATGATAACAAATATGGCAAGATAAAAAAAAAAACTAATAAGTAAAGGCAAAAGATTTTTTTTTCCCGATGTTTATGGCTGTCCTGAAGTTAGCTGTTGCTCGAAATAATACTCGTTAGCACCTTGGAGGTATAACAAAACGCAATAGATAGGAAAGAAAACATGCGTCATTCTATTACCTTCAGTGATTTTGACATATTTTTCTAATATGAAGTCATCATGCTCATTGGCAAAGTTACACTATTCATGCACAAAGACGTTATGTTTCTCCAAAGCGGAGCTTACCAATAGGAACGGGAAGAACTATTCATCAAACAATGTGAACTGTAGATAGGTTGTAGCAGATTTCATCCGTGTTTGAATAGACAAACATCAGATCATATAAATGAATATTTAAGTAAAGAGAATGATAGAATGATGACCAATACCCTTTCCACGTCCATTGTGGCCTTTGGAACTTCATGCCTATAGCATGCAAATAGAGTTGATTGAAAACAAAAAGCAAACGAACCGACCAAGGTTAACATTATCTGATCAACAGCATTTCCGATGGGATCGGATATTTTAAAGCTTGGGTTCCTGAACCAATCGACACAGTCTACGGATATTACCAATCTCTGTAGTTGCCAGGCTCGCAGAGAGTAAAGTAAAACAAAACTAATCAAAAGGCTTAAAGACCAACTGCCGATAACGTCTATAGGATACAATTATTCAATCAAGAAACATTGTCTTTGCGATGACGTCAGGAAACTTAGCCGTGAAAATCATCGTACAACTTGGTGTTGAGATAGCATAGTCACCTTGTTTTGCTTCTCTTTTTTTTTATGGAACCATAAACTATTATTCTAGATTCTGAAAAAAAGCGCAGAGCGCCTACACAGATGACATGGTATGCATGACCTGCACAAAGTGTGTTCCCGCATGAAGAACAGCTTTGTTCTGTTAAGAATCACGTTCTTTTATTATTGCATTATTGTCTTGCGTTTGCACTCGGCTGTTCCATTAAAAATATTGCCAATGCTACTCGACTCGGGTTAGTACAATATAGATTTATAATATACCAGCGTAGCTGGACACATTATGTCTTTGCTGATATACCCACATAGGGTATTTATTCATTGTTCACTGCATGCATAACGATAAATAACGATTGCAGTTTATTCAATATGTGTGTGCTGCCAGTTTCCGAAATCTCAAGTATAATTATGTTGTAAATTTTTAATACCATTTTTGGTATTTGTTATTCCAATCTTCTTTCTCTTTTGCGAAGATGTATTATATCACATTATTTTTACCCCTTTACAACAAAAATTGGTCTGAAAGTGTGATGTGGTCACATGACCATCCAAATACCATGTTTACGTGTAGACCCTAATAATAAGTTGCTTTGAATTATTACAGACGATGTTTGTTGATTGGCACTTCAGTGGCTCAGTTTGAATTGATTGTCAAACTTTGCTAACTGAACTTTACAATGCTGTTTGGAGGAATGAAATAAAAAAAAAACTCAAGCGCAAAAATAGAAAAAAAATATATATATATTTTCTTCTCTCTCTTCTGCGATCACTGAAGATAATATATTCGACCAAAAATCACGATGGTTATTAACCATCATGTCAACCGTCGACTTAACAGTTGGGTGTGACATCGCTGTCTATATACTGTGGGTAAATCTGAAGTTGGTGAGTCCTGCCACTGACATATTTTTCCATTTTTTCATTTCTTTTAAACAGAGCTTCATTTTCGCGCAATATCAGAGATTTTGATGGCATGTGTGATCATGCAGTTTGGTGTTGTATTGTTGTTGTTGTTTGTTTTTTTCAAACTGGAAACAATCTAATAGTGCCTTTAAGCATGATGATTGGAGTTAGTTTCCTGTTACTAGGTACGCGGAAAAGAGTGCTGATGGGCATTGTTCAATGAGTACCCTTTGTTTTGCTACATTATTTTTTGGATACCGACTCCAGACTATCAAAGTAATCCCAAATAGCTATAGAATAAAAGGATGATAAATGTTTTAGCGTTTTCAGAATGAGCCAGAATGTCGGAATGACCAACAAAAGGTGACATAGCAATACGTTTACTTGGCGGTTTTGTCATTAGTTTCTATGGGAGCTTTAGCACATAAATCATATGAAAACCGTGCATGGGCTATATCCAATAAAGACAACAACATTGTAATTGTACAGGTGTATTGAAATGCACAAAGGCTATACGAAGAACACATCATCTATTGTTTCAAGAAGGATCATCTTTCCGACAAGTGACGTCCGTGAGGAAATGCAAGGTCACGTCATGGGGAATTGGTAGGGCCGTGATGTCATGAAGATTTTATGACGTATTTAATAGGTGTGAGCTTTGCAGTTTTGCACGTATGTATTATGGCAACAGAATTTGCCAGACAAGATCATAATTACAGACATTCCATTTCACCTGTATTTCAATATCTTTTTCAATAATTTACCGTGTAAAGGGACTTTCTGGTTGGAACAATTTGGTGCAAATGTAGTGTTTGGGGGATTAAATTAAAGGGGAAGGCTAGTAACTGATCAGTGGGAATCAGTGGAAATGCTGGGAGATGATTGTTCCAATCCTTATGGGATTCATTCAAGAGTTCATTGTATATCTATTGTTGTGTGAAAATGATTTGCTTCAGAACGGTCTCATATTCAAGTAATGTGCAGATTAATGCTCCATCACTGACCAGGGACGCTAACCTGGAAGCATTAAACTGCACATTACTTGAACATGAGACCATTCTGAAGCAAATCATTTTTACACAACAATAGATATACAATGAACTCTTGAATGAATCCCATAAGGATTGAAACAATCATCTCCCAGCATTTCCACTGATTCCCACTGATCAGTTACTAGCCTTCCCCTTTAAGCATTCCATTATGTTTATTAAAGAGATGCATGCCACATCAAGACTTTAATGCATTACACATAGACCTACTTTGACGTGTACAAATAGGAAAGTCGGGGTTGACCCACTGCAGTTTTGAACACCGATGAAGATGAGAAGATTATAATGACAAGGTCGTATCAGGGCAATCACGACTCCCCCCCCCCCCCCCCCCCCAAGAATTACCCCCAGCTAAATACTGGTTAGTGAAATGGAGTAAAGATTAGGGTTAGGTTTAGGGTTAGAGTTTGGTTTAAGGTTAGGATTAGGTTCAGGACTAGGATTAGGATTAGGGATAGGGTCAGGCGAAAGGTCTGGGGCAATTGTCCAGGAGGTAATTGCCCTAGAACCATCTATATCATTATGTATATTGAGGATTTACAGTATGTGTGCCTCTTAGTGTACCTTTTTATTTCATATTACACCATTTTTATTGATACGCATAACACAAGGCCATTATTTATTGTTTTATGTAAATACATATGCAGTTGCAAGTTCTTATAGGTCTGTGTGCGAAAATATAATTATCATATATCACACTACGACAGTCTTCTTTCAAGCGACCATGGGATGTTCTTTTATTAGCATCCCCCCAATAAAGGAAGGATCTTCCCAATCCGAAGCGACGCCCGTGCCGGCCCGTCTCTGCGAACAACCCGCTTATCTCCCCCGAAGTCTATCCCTCCTGAGTCCGTCTGTCACCGCTGAAAGCGCGCGGAGGCTTCTACAAGCATGTGCGCCGCATTATTATACTAACTCCTCTTTTTCCATATTCCACTCCATCTTAATTTTTCTGCACGAGAAAATGAGCGCCTAGATGAAGGAGGGACTAACCGCGGATAATCCAAACTACAAATTAGAAACTGCCGGCTGTGGTGGGGGATTAGATCGACTAGAAAGAAAGAAAAAAAAAAAACTCCTTCGAAAAAAGAGTCCACGAGTAGCAGAAATAGTTAATTAGGGGAATCTAAATATTTTGTCTAATAATAAAATCCGCCGTGATATTTTTTCCTCTTTATATTCAGTAAGAACAAACTGCCCACAAAGGGATATGTTCTCAACGTCTGATCGAAACAATTGATGGAAATGTTCACATAATTTCTGTGTTTCCTCTTTTAGTGGAAAAATGAGCAAAGAAAATGGGATTCCATCGGGAATCCCATTTTATTTGCATTATTTTGTTTTCTTTTTTTTCTCTACGTTTTGTTGTCCTTATCGTTGTTTTGTTTTATTTTTATTTAGTTAGAGAAGCAAATAACGAAATGACAACACTGGCTGGAGAAGACTGATTCCTTACAGGATCAACAATCATTACATTCTTGTTGTTGCTGCTGTTGTAGCTGCTGCTGTTTGCTTTTATTTGGAGGCTCAATCTGAAGAGTTCGAGACTATTTAATTATACTGAAAAATGATATCAGTATATTTTGATGTCAAAAGAATACTACGATGAAAATTGCGAATAATGTTATGAGTGCATGAACAATGATCGGTGTCACTCGATACCATCTACTTGAAAGATTTATCTTCATACAAATTCGATCAAAAATATTTCACTGTTTCTTACACAGCCCTCGCCTCTTGCCATTTCGAGAATACGGAGAACTGCGGCTTCAAGATCGTGCCTGACCTCAACGGCGTACACCACTTGGAGCTGTGGACCCTGAGTATGGGGGGCAAGCTGGGGAGAAACGCACCACTCTCCGACCACACCCCCGAATCTAACCTAGGTAAGAATTAAATACCTATTGGCGCTTTCATGTAATATGATCTGAATCGTATAGGAAAGATACAAACAGGTCATATATTTAAAGAGTATGACTAAAAATTATACCTTCATTACAGCTGAATAGTTCGTTGATCTCAATATTACAATGCCAAACAGACGACAGTTAAGTCTATATTACAGTATGTATACAATATCAATTTTATTCCTTTATTTCATACATATTTATATAATCCACACATTCTACTGACTCGCAATATTTTAAAGTCCCCTTAAATGCTGCTTGCCATGGAGAGTTTTCGAAAAGAATCAAAATGAGAAACTTTTGTATCACAATAAGAGTAATGTCGTTCTCCATGCATGCTGTGAAATTTCTTTCAAAGTTCCTATTTCTCTACTCGAGTGTTTGTGCCAAGATGGCTTTTAGGGGAAGAATAATGTCCAAAAAATCAGCAGGGAATTTCACGGTGCACCTTGTCTCAATGCGGTGTTATTGGTATTCGCGTTGTTAACCACTTTTTTTTTTCTCTATTGGTTGTTCTGTCAATTATGTATAGTTCAGCTGGCCAAATCATGTGTATCTCCTCGGAGATATTTTATATGCCGCAAAACAAACCATTGCACTCTTTTTATTGTGATCACTGGTTTGAGGAAATAAGAAAAACATGGGTATTTATATATCCCGGCCCTTTTAAAGCCTATATTGAATACGTTACAATGAATTTCACTGCACAAACATTACCAAAACGAACAATTACGAATAGCCCTCTTCATTGATACAATGTAGTTGTATAAACTTATTTTATTCAACCACATCATGCAGAACTGACGGTTGATATCAAGTGATTTTAGTCGAGAAGTATGAAGTTAATGTTCTCTGCATACCATATGATTTGGTTCTTTCGCGTAATTTCAATTTTGCTTCCCTAAGTCACATCCTATCATTATTCTCTTTTTTTTTTTGTAAGGAACGGATTGAAAAATAACCAGAAATTGCAATGCTCAAGTTCATCAAGTATTATCACCGCCGTCTCTAACTAACACCAAATTTTATGCTCAGCAAAGATAAGCGTCAATATGTACACCACGTGTGCAGGGTACTTGAAGTGGACACAGCACGCTGTCAACGCAGAGATTAGTCTCAATAGAAGGGAACAGTCGCAAAATAAATTGATCAAGAAGTCTATCCAATAACTGGAGATATTTCTACGTTCTACTAAAGAAGACGACTTGAAGATGGAAATAGAGATAAATAGAGAGACAGACAGACAGACAAACTGAAAGAAAAAAAAGACTGAAAGACACAGTGAGGGAGAAATAGATAGATTGAAAGAGAGGTGGGGGCAGACAGACAGAACGCGGAAATTATGTAGACAAGCGAGAAACTCTGATAAATCCAAGGGATTCGGGCCACAAGAAATGACAGGAAATTGTGCGTTCGGGGTTAGATCGACTTAACATGTGAACGTAGCCAGGGTGGTGGTTACCTTGAACAGACTATAACACTTGTTTTCGATTTTCTGCACACAATATCATCTGGTGCGACCGTGACCATCAATGTAATTGTTACGAATACAACTGTTCATGTACATTTATCAAGACTCGACACTAATTTCTTTTTTTTTCGGTGGCCCGTTTGGGCCACCGAAATATTTAAATCTGAAATGTTGGTGGCCCGAAAAAAAAGGTATGTAGTTGCCCAAAATACAAGCAAACGTAGCAATCCATTTACAATCGTATATAGATACCGGACCGGACTACCAGAAGATGAATTTGGTGGCCCAACACCAATGTTTTATGTGTGTATAAAAGCACTAACTTTTTTTTTTAAGAAAGAGGGTTCACATTTCACGACAGTTAATCGAAATACAGCCCTGACAATGACGTTACTAAATCCATTTCATTCATTTGTCATTTTCAAGAAGGAATATCAGTCTACAAAACAGAACATGAAAAAGCAATTTGCATGATATTCTACATACATCGAAATATGATATAAACACAAATTGCTGTATCTTTATTAAACATTCGTTTGCGTCTATCATTACGTTATACTGTGATGGAAGATTTGACATTGATTCATTTTGCCAACTCCAGATTTAATCCTCTCATGTGGAATCAGTGATCCAGCACTGAACTTTTATTATTGAATGTATTATTTAGAAAACATATTATGCTACCGGTAGTCCTCCGAGGCACTTAAGTGTCTCCTTAGTCAGATTAAAATGTTTCGTTCTGCTTTGTCTTGTGCAGTATGCAAAGTTAATGGCTGGATTATGTAATGATATTGTTGTATACAGTACGTCATGTTATTAGTGGCGTTACTGTGTGGCATTAGCACAATTCGTCGGTGTTACCACGAACCGACGCTATTTCGTTTTTGAGCGAAAATGCAATTCTGAGAAAATCGCGTTTAAAGATCTCACAAGTTTTAGACAACGTTTTCAATGACTTTTCCTGTCTTGTGTGTGAAAATTTTGACAGGGTGATGAGAGTGGAAGTTGTTCTTCCTATCCATAGTGTAATTTTAGTGTGAATTCAAAAGAATTACGATATTTCTGTCTTCAAACTCACTGCGTCGGTTCGTAAATCCATCGTTTCTTGCGCGCACCATAGGTTATGTACTTAAGCGCGGGTCTCACGAACCGACGTAAGTTGTATTACGCCGGTTCGTGGGACCCGCGCTGTAGGGCCTGCACAATAGGTAACGTGCAATACGCGTGTATTTACGAACCGTCGCTATTTCATTTTCGTATGTGTTTACATACAAATACTATTAGGGCTATACCTGCTTATCAACAATAACCTTATTAATTGAAATTAATTGTCATGTAATGATTATTGTGATGATTATAATACATTAGGTGATAATTAAGATGATAATATAAGCCAGTTTCTCTTAATTGTTCTAAAAAGCGTGTTGTCCTTGTTTTCATCTTCATTTAGCATTGTTATTAGAGCTGTCGTTGATCGCTCCAAAGATTTCTTTGCCCTCCCCCCTCCTTTTTTGTGTGGATATATTATTCAACACTTTTGCATGTGGACATTTATCATTTGGTAATTAATATGTACTCGGTATACTGTGTTTCATATTTTTTTACTTTTTACTGGTTTTTTTTTTTTTTACTTTTTTAACTTACTTTCTTTATTTTTCACATAATTTTTAATTCAAATTCAGTTTTCTTTCATAATAATTATGAATGTTTGTTCTAAGATGAAGGATACCGCTAAATATAGGGAAAAAGATGTGCCAGTCGGTAATGATTACTTGCATTTACTCATCTTTCATACTCATGCACTCTGTTATTTCTTTCTCTGAAATAATCTATTAATTTCTTTATTTCTTATTATTCCACATTATTTGTGACTTTTACTTTGTCACAATTTTTATCGGTGTCATTATTGTCATTTGGCTTGCATGCGAATTCACTCATAATTCCTCATTTTCCATCTTTCTCTTTCCTGCTCAACAGATTCTTTGATAGCTGCACTTGATCATATAAAAACATAAAACTCATCCTGCATGCACTCTTCGAAACTGATAAACTCCTAAAAATACATAAATATCAAAAATATCAGAATTTCAAGCTTCATTTTAAATATATAACAATGGTCATGTTTTATTATGCCTTTTGCAGCAATACATGTGTATATTGAAGAGGTACATTATGTAATCGAAGAAACATAGGTTCTCAATAAAGTATCAAATTTGAATTATTCAGAGATGAGTAATGACAATGGGAAGGATAACAATTGTGGAAGAGCTCCATAAATCAATAAATATCTAATGGCAAATGGAGATGGAATCAATATTAAAGAATATGCGTAATTCAAGTTCATTATTACATCAGTTCTTGTGTGTTCACAAAAAGAGAAACACAGGTCGAACATGCGCACCAAATCTTACAATGTACATTTACATCTATAGAGTGCGGACGGAACATATGCAAAAGAAAGAATAACATTCTCAAATTAATATATCAAGCATAATTATGTATATGAACATAAAAAGATGTTGCTGCATATGCATGAAGCTTGAGAGTGCTGCAACACACATTATGCTCAGATGGAAACTTGATGTATATCATACAAAAGAGAAGAGGTACTGCATGTACATGTAGTTACACTATTCACAGGACAGTAGAGAAAAAGCAAGAGAGAGAGAAGGAAATGGGTGTCTAAAATAGGTCGATGTAAGGAGTGCCAAGCCAATTAAGTCTCTAATAGAAGTCATACATATATGAAAAGGAAACAAATTAATCACAACATAAATGATCGTGCTCATATTAACCAATAATTAGCATCTAAAAATGTGTGTAGAAAGCCCATAATATCAGCCTTTCGCCCCGTAGGCTTGTTACATATGAGAAAAGAGAAATTTTGGCCGACCCCCCCCCCCTCCGAATCCTTAATCCACCAGTACTATAAACACATGTGCTAGCAAATTCACAAGAGGGGTGGGGAAATTCGGCCAAAATTGTGTGTGGTTAAGATAATTAAAAAGAAAAGTCATCAGCAAAACTACGGGGTGGATACAGACGAATTTTCATGTGATGACTAAAAAAAAAATGCAGCCAAAGGGGGAAAAAAAAAGGACGATGGAGAGGGGCCAAGGCTAATTTGACTCCCCTCCCCCCCCCCAAAAAAAAAAAAAAAAACACGCCACTGTTCTACAGCACCTTTAAAGGACTCTTAATTTTCTTTTGTAAAAAACAAACGTCTCGAAGTAAAGAATTCCATATTGTAGGCGAAATGTAGACCGATACAGTGTACATCCCAAGCTATTAAAGAAAAAAAAAACAGATTATGAATATTATTTAAAGTAAGAATTTCAGTGCGTTTAATCATCTTTAGTCGAGTTGCAAATGACATGTGCATATTTAATAAGAGCAGTTAACTTCGAAGCGCCCCCAAGCCCTTCTATATTTAATCATTCATGTCTAAAGGTAGTGCTAGGGCATCCCGGTGGTCTAGTGGTTATGGTGCTGGTCTAGTAATCCGGAGGTCGTGGGTTCGAATCCCGCTTGGGCTGCCTGTGATTTTTTTTTTTTTCACAGCAGCCCACAAACTGCACACTGCAGTTGCATGTGTTACTACGGATGGAGACAAATGAATAATCTATTATTTTAATATACAATGTTTGACATCCTTTTTGTAATCACTTTCTTTAATTGTACATTTAGAGACATAATGAATTATTATTAAAAGAAATCATATTTCTGTATTTTGTTGTGAGTTTACATGGGAGCATACACGTATCATAATTTACAATTTTAGTTAAATAAAGAACATCTCATAACAGAACTGTCTAGTGATGATTGAATGATTATGTCAATTTGTTATAAGTCCTATCAGTTATATGGAGTGCATTTCCCATGTTTATAAGAATCATACGTAACACATTCAAAGTGGGTTGAAGACAACAAAATAATAAATAAAAGAATAAAGGAGAATAGAATGAATTACAGTTTGAGGTGAGTTTGGCATGTCATTAACTGGATTAATATTATCATCTAGCAGAGATGCATATTTGATTATTTGTTGCATTAATTTCATAAAAATACATACATGTATAACATGTCTCAATCAACATTCAGAATGTTTGCAAAATGTAGATGAACATGTATCATGAACATGGTTGAAGATGAAGCTGGAACTTTTTGTTAATGGGTCTAAGCTACCATTTGTGACTCTCATAAATCTGTTTTCTGTGAAAATTCGTACAGCGATCTAAAAGTTTCTGATATACACATTTTGACAGTGTGACACATTTGGTTATGCCCCCGACAATTTAGATTGACTCTCGCAATTATCACCGTTTACGAAAAATAAATAAGTGAAGGGCATGTTAATCCTCAGTCGATAACTATTACAACTATGCAATGATTATTCAACCATCTAACTTCATCTGATTACAGCATCATCTGAATATTGCCAATGTGCACTTAGAAATTTATCAAGATGTATCACAAGGTTATGATTGCCACACAAAACCTTCAAGATTTATTATCATGAAATACATACCAATGAACACTTAAAGAAAATCTAACATTCCATATCCACATGAAGCTTGCCTTGATATAAATGTCTCTCAGTAGTGTTATTAAAGTGTAGCAAAATTGTAATTACGACATCACAGAATGGAATGCATGTTTTCACCTTCAATCTTAGAATCTTCTTTCATGTTTCCACTTTACAATCACATTTTAATGTAGATATACCGTCCTTATGTTGTCGCCCTTCATCCCAAGTTGTCCCTTCTATCCTATTTGTAGTTTGTCTTCTTTCCTAAGCCATTGTATTCACATTCCTTGATGATAAGCACGATGCTGTACTTTTTTTCTTCTCTGAAACAGTCCAGCTCTTCGCTACTGCATGGCATCAGTCATGTGAAGAAAAGACAGAAATTAAGAACTTTCGATTAAAATCAAACATCATGATACAAGATACAACTTTCATTTTGAGAAAAAGAAATCAGCCAACTAAGCTGTAGTTGAAATCATTTTGCTCTATTTATATTAAACATAAAACAAAATGGTATACAGGATCAATGAATGTCAAAAAATACTGCTGTTCGTCTTTGATGCATATTCAAATGGTCTCGCCTTTTACATATTTTAATGATGCAAGATCTTATGTCTAGCACTTAGTAAGTCTCATGTAGAAATTAAATTATCATTCACATGAATAAATCTACATGTCCTTGTAAATAAGGCATTGCTTTGAAAAAGCTGAATATTACTAACTGCATTTGGGAAACGGTCTACGACAATCAAACTTCTTTATTATCAGAGACTTTAACATCTTGATTAGACCTAGACTCTAATTACCATTGTATTCACATCCGTTGATGATGTACACGACCCTGTACTTTTTCTTTTCTTTTCTGAGACAGTCCAGTTCTTCGCTACTACATGGCACCAGTCATCTGAAAGAAAAGAAAGAAATTAAGAACTTTTGATTAAAATCAAACATCATGGTACAAGATACAACTTTAATTTTGAGAAGAAAAAAAAAATCAGCCAACAAAACTGAAGTTGAAATTATTTTGCTCTATTTATATTAAACATAAAACAAAATGGTAGGCCTATGCAGGATCAAAGAATGTCAAAATATACTGCTGTTCGTCTTTGATCCATATTCAAATTGTCTCGTCATTTACACATTCTAATGATGCAAGATCTTATGTCTAGCACTTAGTAAGTCTCATGTAGAAATTGAATTATCATTCACATGAATATAAATCTACATGTACTTGTAAACAAGGCATTGCATTGAAGTAGCTGAATATTACTACCTGCATTTGGGAAACAGTCTACGACAATCAAACCTGTTTCTTATCAGAGACTGTATCATCTTAATTAGACCTAGACTCTACATTATCATTCAGCTTTTAAAGGTATTAACCATTCACCTATAAAACAGTGGCATTGTCATGTGCATCATATTTCTTTGATACTGCACATATTTTCATGAAGTCTGTGCAAGAATGCAAATGAAACACGTCTGCTGTTTGGTATTTATCAAAAAAAAAATCACTAACCCGGAAGTCCTTGGCCTTAGGAATAACACGTGGCGAGTTAGCAGGAATTGACATTAAAATAGAATAAGAATAGATCTACTAAATAGGCCTTTGCCTCATGAATGTCTGGTCTAATTATAGACTAAGTGAAGTCTAGACCTTTCACTTTTAAGTTACACAGATTTCATATTACTTAGATCTAGACTACATCTAAATCTAGACATCTAATACTATTAGATCTTGGCAACTTTTGTCTTTGTGACACGAAATTAACACGTCACGGATGATATTTCGGCGATGTCCAACAGGATGACAGTACCACTATTACTAAATCAGTAAGTTGACATAGATAACTAACATCAACTTGTTAAAGTACGTTAGAGATGGCACCATATACAATAACCGGTGACACTGACACTGACAGATCTAGCGACTACGTTTAGACTAACGTTAAAGAGTGAGACTCGCCATCTCAGTAAGTCGGTCAAAGACAAAGTCAATACAGGGCTAAATCAGTGTTACTGTTATGTTAGGCCTAACAAACGTTAACGGTTACTCGGTAAGGTTAGGTTTACCAGGACTCAAGAGTCCTGGTTAAATCAGTCGAGGGACATTTCTTAGGAAGTCCTTCGATTCCAAGAATAAAAAGAGTGAAAGAACAAAGGGGAAAAAAGGAAAGAAGAAAGGACAAAAGATTATGTATGGCTGCTGTGGAAATCGACAGCGCCACTGTATCACTATCAATCAAGCGTAAATATACAAACGCCATTTGGTTGGGCCACATTCACAAGTTTTAGGGGAAAAAAGCCCCACCGCTGTGCTTAGGTACTCCACTCGAACTAACGTTAGACACACACTACACACAGTACGGTACTAGGGCTGAATTCACAAGTATACTTTAACACTGTACTGTACAGGAAAGCCACCTAACCTGTAGAGTACTCGTAGTGTTTAGGTAGTATCACTAGACCACATACTGTCATAGATGACTACACCAACGCTGCACACTGGCACTGGTCCGACGGTCCCTGACCAGGAAAAATCACTGTTGGACACTGACCAGTAACTTTTTCAGGAATGGACCAGTAAAGATTGGGGGAAAAAATGGGTGGACTCTACCTACTATTACCACTAGTCTAGATGTAGATCTAGAGCTAGACTACCGGTATGGCTCTGAACTGTGTTAATTTGACTTGGTCTTAGACTGCAGCTGATCTTAGTTTTAGTAGGCCTAACTGGTATTACAAGTAAAGCCTTAACTTAGACTTAATAGTTAGACTTGAAAGTAAAAGTCTACCATGTCTAACTTTATTCTTTACTCTTCCTTTGAGTTTTACTGTTAGACTTTTAATTTATTTTTTTTTAGTTTAGTACGCCTACTTTGTCAATCTCATGATTTCATTTTCAACTCAAAAGTCAAGGCTAGTTTTAGTGTCTTCGAGACTTTGAAATCTTGCAATCTGCATGTCTTGCACACAGACGTTACGACTATAGTACTCAGTAGTCTCAGAAGTAACGTCTAACGACATAAGTTGAAAAGAAACAATAAATAATATGATTTGGGATCTAATTTGAAATTGTATGGCGTTTACAGACTAGGCTTCATAAGCATCACGCGATTGAATACATGGGACTACACACTACCGCAATTAATGGTTATGGTAGTCCAACTGAAACTGTTATTTTGAGCATGATTTTAATAGGATTATAGCTTACCATTCACTTCACTCGTGGACAGTGGGCTGGCTTAGGCCGTCATTCATCTTTCAGAAGGCTTGGTTCTCACTCTGAGATCTGGATTAGGGCCAAAACCTAATTCTAGGCCAGTAAGTTGAACAAAGCTCAAAGTAATGCAACTGCGACGGTTCGTGAAACCCGCATTGCTCTTCACCGTAGCAATTCGGGTTTTACGAACCGGCGTATCTTTCGTGCGTCGGTTCGTGAAACTCCTTTTTCTCAATTTCTCGATATTTCGAGTACCGTCGTTTTTTTCTTTCTTTGATAAAATTAAGAATAATTAATTTTGTGATCTAAAATTTTGGGATTTGGTAGAGTTTTGAAAGCACTTTCATTTGGTACCAATATCTCGATTTTGAAAATTTTGACCAAAATCGAAATAGCGTCAGTTCGTGAAAACGCCGACGAATTATGATATTATCATGATATAAAGAAAAAATATTTCACTTAGCGTTTAACACATTGCGACTTACTGGGCGGATCATAGGAAATGTACATTCTTTTCCCGTTGTTCTTTACTTTCTAACATAACTTTCTCTATAAAACTGTTTTCAGATTGGCTTGCCAGCACGAAGTCGCTGGAAAGCACCAGCGTGGCTGATTTCAATAACTTCACCACCGTCATCGTCTCGCCCAGCATGAACTTCAGCACCGGTCGGGGTCACGTGACCTTTTACTACTTCCTGTGGATAGCGGACGACCCGGAAGGAAACCAGGACACCTACCCGACCTTGACTGTGAAGGGGTGTGATAAAGAAATGATGTGGCGGAGGCAGGATTTCACCGCCGTGTGGCAGGTTGCGACTTTTGATTTTACCTGCAGTGAACCAGGAACGGTAAGAGTATGTGGTTATATGCACAATTTCTCCCCAACCCCGCTCAAGCATCGATATGCACACTAATGTACACCCCAGCCAAAAACAAAAACAAAAACAAAACAAAACAAAACAAAAACCACCCCTCTTTAAACAAGTTCACCTTCATAGACATGTGGATTGAGTGAATGCAGCAATATTAGTAGAACACATCACTGAGAGTTTGAGGAAAATCGGACAATCCGTTCAAAAGTTATGATTTTTTGAAGTTTCTGCTCAGTCACTGCTGGATGAGAAGACTATACTACAGCTTGTGATGTCACATGCTATTGTGTACAACGATATAAAGAAAACATAAAAAAGATTCAACATATTTTTACTTTTCTCGCATAATAAAAGAACGCTTGACTTGCCCCCTTTCAGAAGGCAGGCGGAATAATATTACCCTTCTCATACGTCAGTGACAAGTCGAGGAAATAGGTACTTTTTTTTCAAAAAATAAAATTTTGTGAAATTCTCTTTATATTTTCCATATATCGTTGTACGCATGTGACATCATACACTGTAGTAGTCTTCTCATCCAACAGTGACTGCGCAGATCGATACTTTAAAAATTCATAACTTGTGAACGGATTGTCCGATTTTTCCCAAACTTTTACTGTGTTCTAATAATATTGCTGCATTCACTCAATCCACATGTATATGAAGGTGAACTTGTCCTTTAAATTTCTCCTTTGAAGTACGCCCTATAAACTGAATAACTTCGCCAGTAATCTGATTTCTAGTCGTTGCCGTGCCCAACTACACCCGGTAGCATGACTAAAATCTTTTCGCAAAGTACTTTTTTCAGCCCACAAAGTACTTTCTCGTTGATCGATCATATTTTACGACATAATGTACAATGCATTTTATTTTTCAAGGCAAGGCTATGGAAATATAAAAAGATGCAGATTCTTCTAGTGCACAGTTGTCCGATGACAAAGTTGCATTCCACGCATGTGTAATAATTATCTGTATGTGAATGTGCCAGTTTCTGTACTTATGGTATAATGTAGTTGTCCTGACTGGACCATTGCAGGAAAGAACTGGTCGGAAATCAACAGACAGATCTGATAAAGGGGGTATCCGGTAGCAGAGGAAAAGAAAGGTCAATCTGCGTTGACTATTTGGCTGTAAAGTTTGTTATATGAAAGTTCACAGGTCCAGGAGTAAATACTCTGATGTACTGTAGCCCATGTTGAAGAAATGAGCAATGTCTAAGCTACTTAGTAATCACGAAGGTTTAACAGTTATTTTATCTGTTATTCATAATAACAGCCTACAGGTATTAAGAACACATTTTGATACATTGTACAGGCAACATAAGCTTCAATGACGGTTTTATTTATTTGTCTATTTATTTATTTCTTTGCAATCTATGCCAAGAAGACAAAACAATAGTTATTAGTATTTCATACAACTGTAATAAGTCTGAATTCTTATAGTTTGCTTACTTTTCTAGCTATTCTAGAGTATATATGCCGGAATTTCTCCAGAAACAATCTGCTTTGGGTAAAGTTATTTTTTCCCATAAATACATAATCATATGAGGCGTTTAAGAGTGAATGTAATAAAGATAGTGCTGGCAAACATTGAGGGTAGCAAACACATACACATACAAAATTACGTGACAGCATTTTCGTGATTTCAGGGAACTTGCTTCAAACATCATTCTAACTTTTTACGATTGCAGATCACATTCGAAGCCCTTCATCAACGGCCTGGATCAGGTGTCGCCATCGATGATGTCAAAATCATAGAAATTCCGGATCAACGAACAGAAGGTGAGAGCAAAGCATTTGTGATAAACTGTTGACGTTTTAGCTGAATTAACGTTATCCCATTCTGAGATGGTGAAAGAGAGTGCTTTCGTTGGCAGTGACTGTTTTTGCAAGCCCAAAAAGGGCAAGTAAAAATAAGAATAAAAGAGAAAAACTAAACACACGAAAGAGACGAGGCAAATTTATATGTCCCCAAAAAGTGAAAAGAGCACACACACACACACACACACACACACACACACACAAGTTAAAAATAAAATTCAAAACAGTACAAAGAACAATGAGAAAGTGAAGAACGTTAAGATGCCTTGAACACTCTGCTTTTAGTGGCAACTGAACGCCCTTATCATTCTCAACCGACGTTAATGTGTTCCTTTGAATCTGTAGGACAATTTTTCCAATTTCGACTACAGCTAGATTATTATTGACAGATACAGATTGAAAGAGACTGGCGATGCGGAGGATGATTTGGCGTAAATAATCCTTTTTTGGAAATGACAAACGTCAAATGAGTTCAATAAGCAACAATGAATAAATAGATAAATTGATTAATTGATTAGTTAATTAATTAATTGATAAGTAAAAAGATAAATAAAAGATGAACGTTTTCATTTTGTTGTGGCTAACAACGATTTTCTACGTCATCATACCATCAGTGACAGGCATGAATCCGTCACCAACTCTCGGAACAGCGACACGATCTCCTACATCGCGTTCTTCCATGTCACCCGATACCTCACGGCACAGTGACAACACCACGACAGAAAGTGCTCTTAGCGATTCGACTGGCATTGGAGGTGAGAATAAGAGATTAATTTTCTATATTTTCACTCATAATTGACTCAATAACTTTATATTCATAACTTCATTATATTACCGTTTAACTATTGTCTTTATAACTATAATTATTACAGAAATTATGCTTTGTTGACAGGTACATAAGTTATTATAGTTATCATGACATCGATATAACGGAGGGATATAGAGGAGAGGATAGCTGGGTATCAGCAGACAGCACAGAACACTTTTAATGTTAATTTCCCTTAAAAAACAGAGGACGTGCAGCTAGGATATATCAATCATTCTTTAAGTTATCCATCTTTCCGTAATATGCTTGTTAAGAAACAAAATTATTTTTCACGCTTCACCTTTGAGGTCGATGTTCGTCATACCTCTCTTCTTGTGGCTATCTATCTATCTATCTATCTATCTACCTACCTACCTATCTATCTATCTGTCAATCTATCTATCTATCTATCTATCTATCTATCTATCTATCGATCGATCGATCGATCTACCTCTTTACCTCTATCTATCTATCTATCTATATACCTATTTATCTATCTATCTATCTACCTATCTATCTATCTATCTATCTATCTATCTATCTATCGATCGATCTATCTATCTACCTCTTTACCTCTATCTATCTATCTATCTATCTATCTATCTATCTATCTACCTACCTACGTATCTATATATCTATCTATCTAAATATTAATCTAACTTTCTATCATTACCTGTATTCATATCGATATTCATGTATGTACATATCTCTCAATCCCTCTATACCATTTTGATATTCTCCTAAAGGTCGGGTGCTCATACTCGCAGCTGGTTGTCTCCTGGGCGCCGCGCTCATCCTGACTTTCAGCATCGCCATCCACTGCTGCTTCTGGAAGAAGAAAAGGTGAGACATTAAGAAAAGTAAAGAAAAAGCAGCCCCTGTTTATATTTTTCTTTCTCTCTTTAACCTATCAAGTCGATTGTGGGGAATGTGACAGACTGACCCTGGCCTAGACAGTAGGCTACAATTTCACTTTTCTTTTGTCACACCGAATTTTACATACATTTGTGCTCACATCTTCACTCTTAAAGTCGTTTCTTTATGGAGCAGGAAGTTGAAATAATTCATCTTGCCACCATCTGACATGATCCGTCATGGGAACAACACATTTGCTGATCATCATGACAAAAAAAAAATAACATTAAAATGTAATAATTGAATAGTATTTCACGTTTTAGTATGGCTCCTCTGGCTTACAGGAGAACCGAAAATCTTATATCATTGCAATGTTCTTGTTGATGTTGTTGTTTTTATACATATATGTATATCGTTTGCTAGGGAAATAAATGTCACTGAACCTCAAAAGTGTAGGTAGGGTCTTGACGTGGTATATGATGGATGGCATGTTTTTATTTCTAAATTTCGTTGTAGACGGGCCGAGGAAGATCATATCACAAGCAGCAACGGTGGTCTTCAGGTCTCCAACACCGGCTACGACTTCCTAACCACCATCGTCGGCATCAACAACGGGCTCGACGGCAGCAAAACCATAGCAACTGAGTCCACAACGCTGTCGACCATCGGCAAGGGCTCGTCCTACCAGATGGACATTCTGTCGGTAAGAAGGGTCGCAGATGACACCTTCGAGAAGCGATTGGACGGGTCATATGGGGCGCCCTCGAAGGGCAAGAGACGCAGCATTACTCTGGCTTCCTTCAAACGGGTCCGGAGCAGCCGCGACAGGAGCTTTGAGTACTCTGAGATTCCCGAGAGCACATCCCCAACGGACGAGAACGTCTACCACTTTGCCACCCTGCAGACGCAACAATCTAATCCCAAGGCACCCAAGCTTGGTGTCATAGGGCGGACCAAAGCTCTAGTGAGAAGCAACTCCCTGCCTTCCAGGAACAGCACGGAGAGTTGTGTGAGCATTCGAATGGAGGGACCCTACCACATCACAGACCTCATCGGCAACGTTGCTGTGGACACCGCCATTTTCCCCTCCATGGAAACAGTAATCTTCGACGAAGTCTCCTCACGAAGGAAGAGTAGCGTGAAGTACGACCAACCTCTACAGAACGTTTCCCATCAGACTGACCCTAATGCTAACAGATATGAAGAGCTGAACAAGTCGAGCAGCGGACCAGATTTGATGCTACAGGATAGTCCGAAGCGAGCAGTGGGTAGCCATCAACAAGCAGAAACTGATCAGCATGTCTACAAAGAACTAGAAACAAAGGGTCGAGGCGATTGGTATGATCTCCTTGACCACGTGTCAACTACGTCAACGTCACATGACATCAAGCAGTCTGAGACTGGAAAACATGTTTACAAAGCACTCGAACATCGGCAGCGCGACCAAGACAACTATGATCTCTTGCAATCCACAAATTTGCACACGACTATTCAAAAGCAAGACAGTGCGAAATACCACGTTTACAATGAGTTGCAAACACCACAGGACCAGGATAATTACGACCTTTTGGAGCCAGAAAGTTCGGAAGTCAAGCAAGCCCATCGCGACCTCTCAGATTATGAAAACCCTCCAGCCGTTGCGCCCAAACCTGTATCTCCCTTCGCTCCGAGACCCATGTCACCGCGACAAAATTGGAAGCTGCCCTCTGCGGCTCAGAGTGAAACAGCGCCTCCAACAGCAGCTGTCGATCAGGGTCCGGAGGGCTTCGTCATGGTTCGCGATCCGAAGTACTACACGCTCGTCCCCGACATCGTCCGAGACGCTAGCTACGAGTACCCCGCCGTGGTCTTCCAAGAAATCGACGACTTCGATGACGATGATGCCAACGACACGGATTCGAACGCCTACGAGAGCTTTGAGCGACCGGTTACGCCGAAAGACCGAAGGCAGAGCTTGAAATCGAAGAGCGCGAGCAACGATCGCGTCGAGGAGGGACTTGGGAAGAAATCTCAGAGTGACCCCGCAGCCCTCAAACAGCAGCAGCTGGCTAAATTCTTAGACGATGATTACGAGAATATCGAATAGATTCATTCCTCAGGCTAGTCGAAAGACGGTCACCTAACGATAGAGCAAAGTTAGTGTCAGACACTGGCTAGCCAAAGAGCCAAAGTGTTTAAGAGTTTTATCGCAAAACGAGTCAAGTTTTATTTTTGTTAAGTTGAGAAGATATTTGTATTTAAAGCTGCTAAACACAAAGAAAATAATAAGAAAATACAGGATATATTCAATCATATCTTCCGGAATATTCCTTTGTTATATCAAAAGTGAGGTGTTACTGGAAAGGTTTAATTTTGCTATATCTGATGATGGACTTACTTATACATGGCGCCTAGCTCATTTTGCGATAAAACTCTTTCAGTTGTTTCCCCTAACAAGCACCACCACCTGCGCCTTCTACGCAGATGAACAAAACAACAACAACAGAACAAAAACAAAAATTAAAACAAAACAAAACAAAACAAAACCTAGCATAAGTTTGTTTGTTTTTTCACCGAATTTGAGTTCAGGTGGAGGCAGATACACCAAAAGAGATGAAATTATGGTATAATATGCCCACAAATATTAAATTGATGACATTGTGATCAATGCAGGTCAGACTATAATCATTGCCAAAAGTCCCCCTCCCCCCCCCCCCCCCCCTCCATTTTGGTTATGATAATTATCAACTCCTGGGTCTTTTTTCCGGGGGGCATAAAGAGAGCAATGAATAAGGTTTCTTGCTGCAACTGCATGCTCTCTTGCAAACAGTAAATGATATCAAAAATTGCAGATCTAAATGACAATGGCAAAAAAAAAAGTTATAACTCTATAGGCTACACTCCTATATTATAGGCCTATCGGTCGTATTATGATAAGCTCTTTCCCATACCATCATACTAGTACTGCAGGGCTGGCCCTCGGTCCGACTTGAGAAGAAGGGGTGGAATTGATATTCACATAAATATTCTTATTATCCGTTCTGACTTGGAATTAAAATGTATCGGTTCTTGGAAGGATAAACACAGTGTGCCAAAGGTACATGTAAATGCCACTTCTTCTTGTTTTTTTTTTTGTTTTTTTTTTGCAATCTTTTAGGAGACATTTCGTGGGTCATATGACGACAAGAATAAAATGTACATAAGTGAATAATGATATATGAAGAGCTTGCTTCAAAAAGGCGCTAAATCCATCATTTTCAATGGATTTAGCGGCTTTTTTAAGCAAACTCTTCATATATAGATAGATACACTGTATATTTTTTCCCGTCTCAAGTCATTTACACCTCATTTTGTCTTCATTCAAAGAAGCTATCAAAGAGGGCAGTATTTGAGGAGATATATTCCTCTCTGCCAGTCTGGCTTTCTCTGACGTAATTGTGGAACATTTCCGGTAATGAAATGAAGGTGATGCGAATTATTCTTGATCTCGTGTTTGAGACACTACTTTGCAATGTGAACTGTAAACGAATTGTATACTCTTTATGTACAATATCAAAAATATGAAGTGTATTATATACGTCGCGCTATTTATCTGGTATCAATATAGTATTATCTGTATATTATCTGTAATATACTATTTGTAAGCGTTAATATCAGTACTACATCTACTCTGACTGGATCAAAGATTATGCGTCTATCTATGTATATTTTACATGAAAAGATAAAAATGAAAATAAAAAGGAATTGCACTAGAGCATACACGTATATGTGACAACGTTCTTCTGATTTTGTGGTAATTCTTGCCTTAACTTTTATAATTCACCTGATACATTAAAGGTTTAAAGGGGCAGTACAGTACTGGTTGAGGTGGGGATTCATGTTTTTTACATTCCTAAGTAAGATAATGAGAAAAATCTTATGAAATATGAAAGAGCATGTAATTTTAAGAGGGATTCAACGTTTATTTGATGAAAATTGGTTTCCAAATGGTTGAGATATCCAAAAATGTGATAATAATAAAAGACTACAGGCCACAACTTTATTAAGATCACTTTGTTTCACCTTGTTTTTGGATATCTCGGCCACTTCAAAACAGATTTTCATCAAATAAACTTTTGATACCCCTTAGAATTGCATGCTCTTTGACATCTCATAGAGTGGTTTCTGAATATCTCGCAAAAAGTTAAAACTAAATCCTCACCTCGACCAGAACTGTAAACACTCTTTAATTTTTTATTTTCATAGGTTGTATGCATTTACATTATATAAATGATTTATACTGGTATATACATATATATAATAAATATATATATTTATGAATACATTTATATATATATACAATATTATATATATATATATATATATATATATATATATATATATATGAATACATTTATATATATATATATATATATATATATATATTTACATTTATATTTATTTATATATAGCGAAAACTTTGAGCAAAGAAAATGGGTTTTCATCGGGATTCGAACCCGAGACCTCCGGATTACTAGAACTGTGCTCTACCGACTGACCTATTGAAAGCCCTAGATCGGTGTTCGTCCCAAACCCTGTTATTTTCTCTTTGTTTCACAGAATTTCTCACGTCTGCATCTAGGGTATCCTTCCTATTCTACAAGAATAAACTGCGTCGTCACCATATTGAACACCGTTATACTTTAATATCGTATTCCCACTAATAGACGAGAACATCGAAAAAAAGTTATTCTTGCTTTCTAAAAAAAAAAAGAAAAAAAGAAACGACAACCTAAGTATGTGAAACTAGTTCTTTGAGGGGTGGTTAGAGTGTCCATTTGATTGAACTAGACACTCAGGAGCAGCACATTTTAGTGATGTATTGAAGGCTCACTGTTGAAACGATGCAGCGTTCATACGGGCATGCGGTGTGCCTGATGGGCATCTTCCAGTCATATAATGTCCTCTACAAACGTGTCAGACCAGTCAGTATTTGTAAGATTATTGCTGATACACCATAAACATCTCTGCAATCCTCAATCTATAGATTAACCTATCTCTCTGATGACGGTCATAATCATAGCAATGAGTTTTAATAATTCTTGGGGAGGGGACTGTCAGATTCAGTCACTGTTACTGCTGATCTGATTTAGTTCTGCTTATGTAAATATTACTCCAACAGAATGACACATGGTGTAGAGGGTTGAGTGTAATAACAATAATTAAGCTTCTAGTTTATTCGAAGACCAACTCGGCCTCGTGAAATAAAATGCCGCCAATTCACAAATGAAAAGAATTCATGATACAAGTTTAAATGTTAGGGCACTTTGAAAGAAGGTTGCAATAATATCTCAAATATCTGGTAGTAACATATCAAAATTATGGTTTCAACGGAGCTGTTTTAATGCAGGGGGGGGGGGGGGGGGGTTATGGATGGCCAATTTAATATGATCCTGCCCCCCCCCCCCCCCCCCCCCCGAGTAATTAGAGTGTGATACCAATCTCTTTGTCAATCGGCTACGCGGGGGTCATCACGGCGGTAAAGTCTGTAGTGCGGCGATACCTGTCCATTGGTACATAACCTACAAGTGTGTACGGCTTGGCGATGCAGGAGCACTGGCACGAGCACAGGTCTGACCATCGGTTTCTGTAGGTTGACTGCTGGTGTACTGTTGCTTCTCTGCTTGCGTACATATGGCCCGGCGTGTGTAGAGTGTAGATGGATCACATGCTTTCGGTACCTACGTGTCCATGACTTGGGGTTCAGGAAGACAGTAGGGGTGAAGGTGGGGGAAGAGGGGGAGAGGAGGAGATGGAGCCCAGCTCGTCCTCATGACCTAAAAAAAGAGGGGGGGGGGAAGGGGTTCCACTAGTATTACTCATAATCACTAGTATTTCTAATTACCTGTACATTTGCACATACCATTCTATTTCCCCTAATCTTATCATCTCATTAATATTCGTCATCACGCAATATCACTGTCATTTCCAGCAGACTGAAATTACAAATATACCTATTCTTAAAATATTCTAATCTCCAGAATTCACTCAAACATATATACAGAGACCTCTGACATACATTAACCTATTAAATCAATTATAAGTATTAATACTCTATGATTTATAACCTTCCTGGTTATCTCTGTATTTCTTTAACAAAAAATAAGTATATTAAGAAAACACAGATTACTAAGAATGAACAATGTCTGATAACCCAGACCTTTCCTCAAAAGAAAAGCAACAACAGTGTAAAACTAACCCAATTTAATTACCAAATCCTAATATTCATTCAAAGTAATTACGAATACCTTACCACTTGATGGAAAACTTGTGAAAATATTTCATGCACAATTCGATCAACTCAACTTTATCTGCACTAGTTCACACAGACAAACCTCAACTCCTTTCCAACCTGTTCATTGATACTACACACATATTAACAAAATAAATACAATATTATCACATATTGATACACAGTCCACAAATACAAACTAATGATAGATATATACAAAATTACATGAGTGTTCTATCGTCCCCTCATCAGTTGCAGCAGACCTGCCTGTAGCCTCCGGCTTGCGCTCCTCGCTGCAGCTGGGTTTTGCAAACCAGTATCTGGTGCTGTCTGAGTGGCAACTGAGCTACCTAGTGTCACTTGCTACCCTATCTTTCCTCAAACTCTAAACCTCCTAATTCCTATCCTATTGTCCTTCTAACCTCCAATCATACCACACCTGTATACTACAATACCACCCTATCCTGGGGTTACACCTATCTAAATTATAGGATGATCATGGTCTTAATGATACAAGCGAGTCACTCAAGTTATCTTGTCCCCATTTGTTATTCAGAGTTGGAATGCATTTTATCTCATCTGTGGATTAGGAGACAATGTGAGTGATATTTGTATAAAATGTCTTTACGTGTGCCTACCTGGCATGGACTCATAATGCATGTGATTGAAATTAAAGATAAAAGACTCTGCGTGGTAGGGTTTAGGGCTTTGACTGATTTTTCACATTCCGTTCCTTGCTCTTAAATTTCCACACGCAATTGAGACTGGCGTCATTGTTTAAGAGAAATTCTAGAAATTCTATACCTTCCTCATGTTACATTTTCTATCACCTTAGATCATCCACTCTTTTGTCGATTGGATATCAATTCAACGTAAGTTAGTATAAGTGAGCAATAACTGAAGTAGGTTACCATATATATATATATATATATATATATACACACATATATATAAATAAATATATATATATAATATATACATATATATACATATATGTATAATAAAACTTGTTTATTTATTTATCTATATATTTTATATATTATAAACCAATATCCATCAGATTACCTTATCTGTCAATCATTGCATGTTCCCTGCAAGTTATGCTGAGTCGAGAGGAAGGTGCATTAAAATGTGTTTTGTTAAACAACTCAGAACTTAAGCATTAATTGACAAATGAGGTCACAACAGGAATACTGGTTTGGAAGGATTTTTTTTTTTTTTTGGGGGGGGGGGAGCGTTCCTTAGTAATATGAAGAAAAATAGACAAAAAAAAATCGGTTAAAAATATATGGATTGTTTCTAGATATTCATTTCACCTCAAAGGTCATGTTGAGGGTATCATAAATCAACACAAATCAACATGCATTTGGATATCAGGGGCCTTTTAAAGCTCTGATTGAGAACAAAGGTTAAAATATGCACACTGTTTGAACGTGTGATCGATAAGGTCTGTCTGTCTCTGTGTTTAGCACAAAGTCCAAATGGTAGAGTGTATGAATTATAATTCATCGCGTTAATTCAAATACCACGGCCTCATTTTCGTGGATGTCTTATCGTTCTACAAACTTATGCTTGGACACTTCTATATTGTTATAGACATTTCACACTGTAGACCTAGTCTGGGCATATTTTTTTACACCTGTAGGATACTCAAATGCAATGGTGTTTCTGTGAATTATGCACGTAATTTCATATAAATAATGGAATGAATTACTGATAAATTTGTATACTTTACATGCTTTATCTAAAAATCACTTTTTTTTTGGCAAATAACAATCTAGCAGATGTCTTAAAAACAAAGCACACTTGCGCAAACAAACAAGCAAAGAAGAGGTTTACCGATTCCGATTAGATTCAGTGGAGACAGACACACTTTGTTGTTCATAAATATTCTCCCCTATAGCTTCATGCAATATCGACCAAAACATTAATACGTGATGACAGTATGAATTGTATCAAATTTATTGAAGTCTGATAAACTATTCAAGACAAACAAGGTTAATCATAAATGTCTACACAACCACAAACAGTGTTACATTCACCTGTCATCATAAATTGCATCACTTGTACTCTTTCGATTTATATCACACTTCCAATATGCAATTTACGTCCAATTCGTACACAGCCAAAATGACAGCAAACCAGAGAAAGTTTTATACTTTTCTTAATTTTTGTCTGTTTTTTTATTAGCCCCTGAATTTCCCACATCAGAATAGTATATATATACAGATATATATATATATATATATATATATATATCATATATATATATATATATATATATATATCTGTATACATATATATAGTGCATGAGGCTGAATGCACTATAACAATATAAGCACCGACAAATTCTGAATTTGCCCCGAAGGTCAGTTATATTCAATGAGGCCGCAGGCCGAATTGAATATAACTGCATGCCTGAGGGCAAATTCAGAATTTGGAGGTGCATGGTACTTGTTATAGTGCAATAAGATGTCATGCATTATGTGTTATATAAAATAGCATACATACCCAGGCGAACCATACGAAAGCCTAAATCACTTAAGATTCTACACGTGCATGACGTGTCTAGACAATACCAGTTTCTTTGAACCTGTGACGTGTGTAGACAAAATCCTGAAAATCCAGTATACAAATATCGACTGCTGCAGAGGGAAATGGTAAAACTATTTGCACCGAGGTGATGTCTCAACAGTGCTATGTCCCGAGACGAAGTCGAGGGACATGGCGCTGTTGAGACATCACCGAGGTCAAATAGTTTTACCATGGCCCGAAAGAAAGCAGTTGATATTTGTTTTATATCCCTCTCGAGCATTTTACTAGAGTAATGACGGTTCCCTTTTGGAAAAGTGTGCAGGTTTCGTGAACGATAAATCTAACGTTAGGCCGTACGTAGCACTGCAGCAGCAGTGTGTGCAGCGCGTACCGCGACCGAACGACACCGCTGCGCTGTTGTTGATTCCTACACACGAGCTACAAGAAGCTTTACATGAGGGATATAAATTCAACTATCGAGTCTATAGGGTCTATATCTAGATCTAGATCTAACAGTGCAAGTAACAGTACGATAGCTTAGGACCAACGTTAGATCTACGAGTGACAGAGCTAGTTAACACTAAGTGACTAACGTTAGACCGTAGGTCTATGGATGTAACACATTAGATTGACGCCCTACTTACTGCACTGGGTCCAGGACCAGGACTAGATGATGTATTGTAGGATTAGGGATCTACTGGATTTAAAAACAAGGCTCGTGCCAGGCATTGTAGACACCACTGCTGAAAATGTGGATGCCGAGAGTGTGTTGTAGAAGTTCATCTATAGCGTACAGCGTGATCAAAGAGCGCTTAGCGCATACCGTACATACGCTGCCCATCTACGGGGCACTTACGCGTAGAATGTACGGAGAAAGCAGCACAAATCTTGGGTTGACTTGCTTAATATCCGTCGGATTGATTCCTTTTTCAGAACAGTAGGAGTCTAAAATTCGTAGAGCATCCTTTGTTTTCTCTGTAAAAGTAGCGAACCTGCTGTTGTTTTCAGCCTCCATGTTTGAATCTACCGCTGAAAGTCTAGTCCCACACTGATAAGTTGCTGGCATGATAGCCAGCGAGAATCGAGAATCACGATAATATCGAGCAAAGCATATCGCGTTTGTGGCTCAATCGCGTCGATAAGATGCGGGATTCAAGTATATACTCGATAATTAAAGTGAGGGAGCAAAAACCGGTAGTCACATCGATAGTGGGTTATCGTTTGGAATCGTTATATTTTGCGTGCACTATAACTTTTGTCATGCACTGCCGGCCTGTATCTTAAGTATGTATGCTATTTTATAGCATACATAGTTATGATATGGGCCCCGTTGCAAGAAAGTTGCAATCAATTGCAAATAATTGCTTATATTGAAACAACCATTCTGATTGGCTCAGGGTCTGCCCTATTAAGAAGACATGCATGCAACAATGATTTTGATTGGCCAGTGACAATCAGTTGCAAGTTGCGTTTAAACGCAAAGTTTCTAGCAACGGGGCCATAGGCCGGCAGTGCATGACAAAAGTTATAGTGCACGCAAAATATAACGATTGCAAACGATAACCACTATCGATTTGATATCGGTTTTTGCTCCCTCATTTTAATCATCGAGTACTGAATCCGGCACCTTATCGACGCGATTGCGCCACAACCGCGATATGCTTTGCTCGATATTATCGTTATTCTCAATTCTCGCTGGCTATGTCAGCAACTTATCTGTGTGGGACTAGACTTTCAGCGGTAGATTTAAACATGGAAGCTGAAATGAACAGGTTCGCTACATTTACAGAGACTGATCTATATAAACAGTATCTTAGACAATAAGGACACAAATACAAATACGCCCTACGAATTTTGGACTCCTACTGTTCTGAAAAGGGAATCAATCCGACGGATATTGAGCAAGTCAACCCAAGATTTGTGCCGCTTTCTCCGTACATTCTACGCGGTTCAAGTGCGCCGTGGAAATGGACAGCGTGTGTACGGTATACGCTAAGCGCTCTTTGATCACGCTACGCTATGAACTTTTACTACGACATTTACAACACACTCTCGGAATCCACATGTGCAGCAATGGTGACTTCAATGATTCCTGGCACGAGCCTTGTGTTTAAATCCAGTAGATCCCTAATCCTACAAAACATCGTCTAGTCCGGCTGGTCCTGGACCCACAGTGCAGTAAGTAGGGCGTCTAACGTGTTACTGTTAATGTTAGATCCATGGTAGACCTAAAGTATTAGGGTCAAGTGTTAACTAACGTTAGCTCTGTCGCTCGTAAGTGACGTAACGTTTATAGGCCAGGACCCCTAGACCTACCTATCGTAGGGCCTAGAAAACGTTAGATATAACCACGTAGACCCTAGACTCTATACTTGAATTTGGATCTTCAGGATTTTATCTACACAGGTTCAAAGAAACTGGTATTATTGCTTGTCTAGACACGTGTAGAGTCTTAAATGATCTAGGCTTTCGTACTTTTTCAATTTATCTTGTCTGGGTATGTATGCTATTTTATATAATACATAGTGCATGACGTCTTATTGCACTATAACAAGTACCAAGCACCTCCAAATTCTGAATTTGCCCTCAGGCAATTATATTCAATTCGGCCTGCGGCCTCATTGAATATAACTGGCCTTCGGGGCAAATTCAGAATTTGTCGGTGCTTATATTGTTATAGTGCATTCAGCCTCATGCACTATATATATAATATATATAATATATATATATATATATATATATATATATTATTATTATTATTATATATTATGTATTATATAATATATGTATGATATATGTAAATACATATTATGTATTTACATATATATATGAAGAGTTTGTTTGCAAAAACCGATAAGTCCATATTTGCCAAATGGAGATATTTGCGATTAAAGGTCAAGAAAAATAAAGAGAATAATAAGAAAAATTTGGCTTCATTTGACCATAACTTCAAAAATGTACCTTTATATGTAGTGACCAATATATCATTTAAAAGGTATTATTTTGTACTTTATGACAGAGATTGTACTTCAAAATCTTCAGAAATGGACTTATCGGTTTTTGCAAACAGACTCTTCATATATATATGTGTGTGTGTGTGTGGTTGTGTGTGTGCGTGCGTGCGAGGGTGCGAGCGTGTGATCATGCAGTGGAGTCATCCCAAGAGGGTCATTCCAAGATAGTAGTGCTAAATACCCACATTCATATTATACGGCAGGCGAGCTAAACATAAAAAAAAAAAGATCCATGAGTGATACACCCACGAGTCATACACCCTTAGACTATCAGCTCACAAGCTAGACACCAGGTAAAACACCAATGAGCTAGACACTTCTACGTATATTCTAAGATGTAATGTCCAGCTCGTGTCCAATTCTTTGGGCCTTATTTTCCTAGTGCCTAACTCGTGGTCTTTATTTGCGTTGTGTCTAACTTGTGCGTAATATAGCTCGTGGGCCTCATTCACTTCAGTGTCAAGTTTGTGGGCTGTTTGACAATCGAGCTGTATCACTGATGACGGGTGTCGAGCTCGTGACCTAAACCACTCGCAAGTACCCAATTTGTAACGTGCTCATAACGGGAATACACAGGAATGGCGCGTTCTGTAGCAGTTATCTCAACTGACAATTCATCATTACTACAACTCATGTCGGCCATGCATGGATCTGAAGACTGTAAGATCGTTCTTTAATTAGATTGTACAGGTAGCACTCCCTAATCATATTCAGGTTGGCCTTTGGCCGCGGAAAAAGGAAGCAGGAATAAAAGGCCAAATAACGGTTTGTACGCATTGTATGGAAATCATTAAGACGATACAAGCAGATAAAAAATGTTTACTCCTCACTTAAACTTAGACTATGTCTCCTACGAACAAACAGTGCCAACAGAATGTTGTATGCTACATAATCTGGGAATGTGAACAATTTTAACAACTTAAGAATAGTAAGCAAACGGCTGAGTCGCGGTCAGGAGCGTCACATCTACTCCCACGCGCTCACAGACGAAATTGATTCTTTCCCGCAATGGTTTATTACTTGGGATGTATTCCACTATTTTCTTTTTTTAATATGATTATTGCAATTGCCTGATAGTATTTTAGGACATTACAGTCCAAACGTGTATTGAATTTATTCTTTATGAATCATATCAATCTCTGAGACTACCAGTGATGGATAAAATATACGACCTGTTTCTCCTTTTTACACTGACTGCTACTATGTTCTGTGACCATTATATAAAAGGTAAGTGCAATTTTTTTTTTTCGTGAATCTGCACTCAATATGAATGTTGCCGAGTAATTTCCAATATGATTGATTGGTTCAAAACGACAGATCCTTCAAAGAAATAACAAAATTCTGAGAATGTCTTAAAACACTATTATGGAGAGAGTTGTTTGTTATTGTTGTATCTTTTTCACTTGAACCGTTTGAAATTTAGCCAATACAAAGCACTCGTGTTCTTGACTTAATAAAGTTTCTTCAGTTCAACGTATCAAATTTAACTTGAACAATGAGTGTTTTCTCTTCAATTCTTACCAGGTATCAGTCCTAAATATTGGCCCACAGCAATCAATTGAGGGGGTCGGTGCAATATAGTGCTAACCCACACAATAGTCATTTTGAGATAATCGTTTTTGAAAGTTTGAAAACATCCATAAATCAGGTTGATGACTTGAGAAGGCCATTTTTTTTTTTGCTATATGAACCTTGAACAGTTTCTTAAAAAAAAAAATACTACATTAATATTTGGGTGGATTCAAGAGGATTTTTCAAATCACATTTCGAATAAGTGGGTTAGCACTTTATTGTAGCCAAATCCATCATGTATACAAATATTCTTTACTTTTTGAAATCTCACAAAACATCAATACCTCTTCGCTCAAAATGGAAAATTAATGTAAGATTTGAGTTTTCCTTCTTTGTGACGGGCAATTAAGACGAGATATATTATTTTTTTTTTTACCATTTCTGTATCGCTTAATCTGTGTGAACTTATGAACTTATGAAGACATACTTTGCATATATTTCAAACGAGCACAAGGTGAATCGTGTACGCTGAAAGACACCGTAGAGTATGGAGATTTTAATGAAACAATTCAAGTTTTAAAAAGACAAAGCACTTACTGTCACATGATAGGAGTAATATAATTTGTCGGGAGGGGGGTTATGTCTGATACCATAAAGTAGACTTGTATAGGATAGATGGGGTTTTTTGTCACCATCACCTGTCCACTAGTACTCTACAGTCCTTTTTTGTTTGAGGACGAATTTACCCCCCCCCCCCCCAAAAAAAAAAAAGTGTTGAATGAGGTCAGATGATGTTCAGGTCTCAATGAATCCCCCCCCCCCCCCCATTCATTGTTAAATGCAGGAATGTGAAATTATGCAGGAAAGTTGTTATCACAAAATGAATGACTAACTATTAATTACAACCAAAAAAAAATCCATGAAGAGAACAATTCCAAAAAATAGTGAAGTCTGAACACTTATACATTTCTTATATTCGGACAGAGCATACATGCTAGATAAAATATCCTGCATATGACCAAGAAAAAAAAAGAGTAGATGGTAACTGACAATGTTAGTTGATATGTATAATTATGTAAATTTTACCCATATGCAACATTGTAGAACACATTTGGATCATAAAGATGGTTTAGGAACAATACATTTGTTTCTATGTCAAAGCTACGATGACAAAAACATACATGAAAAACTTAAAAAAAAAAAAGAATCTATGCTTTTTATACTTTCATTAATCACAAAACTCCAAACTGATTTTAAGGAAACTTTCCTTTTGTAAAGTAATCTGGAAAACAAGCATGTGATGAATAATTCTGAAATTTGTAAAAACCGAATGCAGCAAAGACATTTTTCTCTCCATAATGGAAATTTCTTTATAAAAATGCATCTTAAATGCTGAGTTTAAAGGGTACATTCAGTAGTGGAATTAAGGGATCTATTGACCCAAAATGAAATTACGATTTTTTAACAAAATCGACAGCTCTCAGAATTCATGCTTTCAATTCCGCTTTTATTGCTTTCAACGTTTATTGATCGACATTGAGAAACCGCAGAGATATCCACAACGTGGAACTATGACTTGATGTGTCTCTGTCATGTAAGAAACTACATGGAAGCAATGCTGCATTAACAGCCGCGGCGGGGATTGCTTTAGAACCTTGAGGTGAATGAATCGATTTTAGTTTTTTTTTTTTTTTTTTTTTTTTTTTTGGGGGGGGGGGTCCATTTTGTACTGTCAATAGCTAATCCTCCAAAATATGGTTGTGAAAGCATAGAAAATTGCATTTTATCAAAAAAAAAAAAGACACAGTTGCACGGAATAATGGAAATTTCACATTTTGTTCCACTACTAATCTAACCATGTGTAAGATTCACCGAGAGAAATGGCACATGTCCAGATATCCAGCTATCCGTACATATCTTTTAACCCATATGAACGTTTTTACTACACACTTATTACAATAAGCCATTTCGACAATAAAATCACACATATCAAAATAATGAAGATTTATATTTTCAATATGTTTCATCAATCACTTAACTACCAATAAATTTTTAAGGAAGCTCTCCTTTTGAAGTAAAATGTCAGCATGAATAAAGTGCTAACCCACTAATGAAACTTTAAGGTGCTGGTGCAGACTCTGAACGTTGCTTAATTTTCTTATTGGTCATAAGGCACAATGCTAAACTCCTAAAAACCAATGATTCCGGTACTTTTCTCTTTAAATAAGTTCAACAAAAATGAAGAAACTGACGAAAATGTCATGGTCTGTAGAATTAGTATGAAAATAGTACTAACCCCAACAGTACTAAAAATAGCAAAAAATATGCATTAAATGATTCAAACATTCATTAATGTTTTATCTCATCTCCACTTTCATATCTTCCAGAAGAGTATGGGTTATATGATGAATCAAAATCACTATTTTTTTTTTCAGATGAAAGAGTCTGCTCACTGTCCTTTTTTAGGTTTGGTTTTTTTTTTCAGACACCCTTCTGTCTGCTACCATGGTGGTCACCATCTTGAAAAGTGTGGCTTAATAGCACTATTTTCCTGCTTATAAGATGTGATTATATTTCGGGCAAAAAGGTGCCTGCATTAATTGACACACTTATTGATTATATTTCAAGATGACATTTATATGGTTTATAGAGGAGTGTTTCAGGATGGTGAAAATGTGTGTAAGTCATTTTCTTATATATATATATATTTTATTTTATTTTTTTTTATTTTTTTTTTTTTTTTTATTGAGGACACTGCTGGTTGATTTCAAATCGTTCAAGAGTAGAATGGTAACATGATTATGTGCTTATAATGTCATTTGTGTCGTATTATATTCTTACATCTTATCTGTATGATCATTATCGACTTTAGTTAGGTTTTACCTGTTACCATTTGAAATGGAGAGAAGAAAACAATATTTATATATAAGTTCATTACGAGAACATCGATTATTTTGATTGAAGGTAAGATTACCTACTATTTTCCATTCTTTACGAAAAAAGAGTTTTAACTTCACCTTGAAAATAAGACTCAAATCATTCATAGTTTCAAACCTTTAAGATATGTATGGAGAAGAAATTTTATGATTGAAAGCGTAGTTAAATAATGGCAATGAGTGGACAACTTTTCGCTAGTAATACCAGACAAACTGGGGTATCAAAAATAATAGTAATAATAATACAAAAATAATCTGTTCTATTTGTTGCACCTTCCATTTTTTTTTTTTTTTTTTTGAGGGGGGAGCATGAAGACAGGCATCATGCATACAACAGGTTAAAGGGACTGGGGAGGAGTGTTGGAACCCAAAATGCAAAAGTACTATTTCATGAAGTGAAACAGGCAAAAACAAGGGCCAATGCCTATGAAAGGACTAAGCAATGAAAAAGAATCGATGAAAAATACGGCATTATGAAGATATCTATGATTTTGTGAAGAGCGTTACATGTAACGCTTGTCAAAATCACAGGGGGTCGGCTTAGAGGCTCTCCGTTCAAGTGTTGTTTTTGCCTCCCTCTTTTGTCCGATTTTGGCACAGCGTTGATTTGTTGCCTTCTCCTCGGCGAAAAGCAAGCCCAAGGTTAGAGTGTACAGCTGTACATCGACGCGCCGCGATCGCGAGGCGAAACCCGGGTGCCTGTTCACTGGCTAGCGAGCGTTATCGGTGCATTTCCCGGCATCCGCCCGGCAGCAGCTAGCTAGCACGGGTCCGCTCGAACTCTGCTGGCTGCGTATATAGGCCTACTTACCGTACCACTCCATCCACACAACAATGGAGCCGCAGGAGGAGAGCGAGAGATCTGTCTCCAAGAAGAGGAAGACCATGAAAACCAGTGACAGAGTATGGAGATGGCGACAGAAAAATAAAATGAAGTCAATCCCAATTCCCCTCAAGACACTAGGGGCTGAACGACAGAGATGTCATTTCACTTCTGCTGGATCGGTAATAAATTTGTGAAACTCGGAAGACTTCATTCAGTTCAGTGTGAGTAACAGTTAACTTCAGTTTAGGACCTACAATGTTAGTGTACTTTAACATTGCTGATAGAGATGTCACTTAGAGGATCTACACACACTATACTATTGTTATGAGTAGGCCTAGATTAGTAGTTTTGTTCGGTGTCCTATGCCCCACCCGGAAAGAGTTCCTTATGTCCCCCCCCCCCCCCCCACCAACTTGCACAAAACAAACAAACTAACAACTTAGGCCTACCATTCCTTTTTACCGATAGTAAACTAAATAATGGTTATGCCATTTATGGGAAGACTTCCCATATTATTAAACCTTTATTTAGTCCACCATTAGCAAAAAAAAAAAAAAAAAAACAACAGCAACCTATCTAACCATTATTTGTGCAAACTAGTGGGGGGGGGGGGGACATAAGGAACTCTTTCCCCACACACTATCTTGTTTCTATTATGGTAAACTAAAAGATATATCACAATTTGCCTGAAATTTTACTCACATTTGAAGAAAGGCCACATGCAGATTCACAAAGCCAAAGGTGTACCGGTATTCAGAATGCGATTGAGGTAGTATGGTAGGTATCCTAGACCAATGTTCTACCATTCCTAGTCCGAGGCCCTTTTTCTCTGCCAATATATTAGATAACTGGAATTTTTTTTTTTTTTCTGCGTAATGACATATCCCAAATTTGGCTCAACAGTTCTCCTTTTTGAAATGTGCTTCTGGCAATTGCACAAAATCGCTGTTCACATTAAGAAATGGCACGCTAAAGTGTTTTGCATGTAAATACGCGAATTCCTATTTTACCATATTCTGGATTATGTTGCCCTATTCTACCTTCATGTCAAATTATGGGTCTCAAAATTTCGAAATAAGAAAGTTACGACACTCATCAGAACTGCCGTTTGTTACAAATCGGCGATAGGCGAGAAATCCAATTTTACGAAACGACACTGAATGAGTGAAAGTGTCAGCGAAGAGCTGCGTAGAGTGATCATCTGGTCACTCTCGGTTTTTACAAATAGTTTGTGGAGAGTCAACCGTGTGTATGTTGTCACGGCAGCTATGATCGCGGACCAAAAACGTGAATTCACATGTTTGGTAAGGTACCTAATTATTGTCTCCGGTACACATGGCAAATGCAAAAATGTTGATTGAAGTGTATCTATTGTGCGTATACATAAGTGGCTAATGGCGTATATGCATTGCAGCGCAGTTCACTCAGTCCCTAGTGTAGTGGTTAATGGTGTATGCTTTGTAACACAGTAGGTGCTAGTTGTTGAGAAAGGTCTGTCAGATATTATTGTGGCAAATGTGGGTATCTTTTGTAGGGCAACAGCCAGCATCACATTCAAGGACCATCCTGACTAGGCAGCTCAGTGAAGCCAGTGACATCCCCTCTCGTCAGTTGAGACCAGCCCTCACAGCTACCGAGCTTGCTGTCAGAAGCCAGTGAAATTCCCTCTCGTCAGTTTCGACCAGCTACCCAGCTCGGTGAAGCCAGTGACATCTCCTTTCATCAGTTGAAACCAGCCCTCCTAGCTAACCAGCTTGATGAAGCCAGTGACATTCCCTCTCGTCAGTTTCGACCAGCTATACCCAGCTTGGTGAAGCCAGTGATGTCCCCTCTCATCAGTCGAGACCAGCCCTCCCAGCTACCCAGCTTGATGAAGCCAGTGACATCCCCTCTTGCCCATTGAAACCAGCCCTTGCACTGGTACAAAAGGTTTGTACAAACTGTCTTTAATTACCTGGTACATTTTGTTTTAATACACCTAGATCCAACAACTGTTTTGAACCTGCAAATGAAAATTAATGTTGATATTTAGTAAACAAAACATCAATAAATTGTTCGATTTAACTCTGTGTTCTCAAACGATGCTGTTATTATTCTTGCTGTAATAATTGATAACATTTTTTTTTTTTTGAACCCATAGCTGTGGTAGTGGTTAATAAGATTATGGTTGTCTTGATCATTACTTTTAGGGTTACAAGTTACATAGTTTGTACATTGCAGCCACATATAGGCCTCCTATATGATTGTACATGTATGTGGAATTACAGACCCCCAAATCCCATGCATGTGGCTGGATTTAAAGACATAGGCCCTATATGAGCTTGTATACATAGGGCCTACTTTGTAGATGCACAATGAGAGGCTGAGGTCATCCCGACGTCATGTGCAGTGTCAACTCATCAAAAATTTGGCTAGGGTCTGTAGGTCTTATTTTCCTTTTTGCTATTTAACTTCTACAGTAGACAGTCTATTTCTAACATATTTCATGGAGTTTTCTCTGTTGCATATATGTGAGCACTACAAGATATAGCTACCTGGTATACTCTACACTGATATAAAAGGGATAGCAAGTTCTGTGACTAAATTTACAGAGTGGTGAAGAACTAATGCGACTATCCTAATTGTAAGTCAGTGTTAATGCCTTTCATTGTGACTGATATACAGATGAACTCCTGTCCAGATGCCCCTGTGAAATGGAAAAGGACAAGTTCGTGAATGCTGTTGCCTTCTCCAATTAGTTGTGGAGGAAAATGCTACTCTGAGGAAAGGACTTGGGTCAGATTGAAGTGGATCAAAACCTGGTGAGAGTGCTGACAGATATTGATGTTATCAGAGCCTGGGCAGATGTTAGAAGATAACAGGTTAGATGATGAAGACGTCCCTTTGGCATGCATATTTAGGAATTTTTATGTAAATATCATAAATAAAGTGAGCTACTGAGTATTTTCATTGGACTTTCAGCATCTAACATAATTACTTTCATCAGTACTAAACTTGTCATTGCTTGAATGTTAGTCATTAAAGAGAATATTTTACTACGTGTAATACTGAATAGTTAATTGAGTCTATATGAGTAGTAAAATAATTTTTCATTGTAAATGTGTAATAGTTACTATATTACCAACATTCAGTCATTAGATGAGAGATCAATAGAATGTGCTTGTTGGCCTCTATTGCAGTGGAACAGCTAGCATCACATCCAAGTGCCATCCCAGATATCCAGGTTGTTGAAGCCAGTGACACCCCCTCTCGCCAAATAAGACTACCTCTTCTAGGCTACGCAGCTCAGCAAGACCTGTGACATCCATCTCGCCAGTGGAGACCAGCCCTCTCTACCACCAAACTCAGTGAAACCAGTGACATCCCCTCTCATTAATCAGAACCAGCCCTCCCAGCTACTTACATGTAGCTCCATGAAGCCAGTGACATCCCCTCTCATGTTCTTCTTTGTGGCTGGCAAATGTTTGAAAACTGAACTTGGATGACGTCAATATCATAATTATGTTGAGTGCATCCAAGTGATGGCAATGATAATAGCTCTGACACCAGCTCTTCCTGTAGGCCTACTGTCAATTTATGCCTTCATTGTGTATAATAGCAAAAGACATGTTAGTAATGAAAAAGTTGCACCTTTGTACCAGGATTGTTGGGGATTCTGATAAATGCACATTGAACATGAATAACATCAATTCCAATCATAGACCTACATTCATGTGATGGCAATACTAACTGATATGACACTACATTCATACATTGTATTTCTGAACTCTCTATTTCTGTCTTTTCTGTGAGGTAACAACAAACATGTTAGTACTCAAATGTGTGAATCAGAATGAAACATTGAATTGATTGCATAGAAAATTTGTTCTTTCCCCATGTGGCAAGTAGGGAATATAAATCCTGCAAACTCCTAAACTGCATGTGCTTAAATTGTTACTGGAAACTAAAAGGGCTGCAATATCCAGGCACAGTGTTTTGTCCTTTTATTTTTTCATTTGGTCTTTTTTCCCCCTGTGTTTCCCAGATGTTTCAGTGGTGAAAAGCTACAATTACTCTGTTACGATAAAATATTGCATCAGTGTTTTAAAGTGAACTTAAGCAGGGCTGTCATGCACAGCAGTGTACATCACTGAAAGGGCCTTTCACACATTTCATTATTGCTCTAATTGTTATTATTATTACTACTACTACTATTGTTGTTATTGCTAATGTTTTTATTACTATCATCATCTTCATAATGATTATTATCCTCATCATCATTTATGTGATCACTGATATCATGCCATGTGTTACATTCAAGTGGCACAGCAGGTCCTACACAGTAGCATTGTCCATCAGCATTTTGGAAGACACTTTTCAGCACATAATTTTGTGATAACTCTATCAAATCACATTATTATGAGGACAATATTTTTGTGGTAAATGGAGTTTGTGCCCTTGTAATATTCATTGCATCTATATTTTATAGCCAAAAATAGGTATGAATTTTGATAAACAAATGTGTTGGAAGTACTTCAAACAAGATGTTCAGTTTTCATTCACATAGATATAAAAATACATTGTAATATACATTTGGTAGGTCCCTACATGATGTTCTACTGATATAATTGTATACGCTAAAACCCTAAACTGAATGTGTTTTGACAATGCAATATGTAGAAGGTCTCCACACTGAAATAGTATAGTGTTCTTTGTACTTGAAGTCATTAAACCATGTGACATTGATTTTTGGACCTTCACTTAATTTTTTTTTCCCTGCAAATGTGCAAGTTATTTGAAAGTGGTTGCATTTGTTAGGTTTTTTTAATTTACATGTTATATTATTGTTATCATAATTGTTCAATATAATAGGAGTATAATGTGTAGATGCCAAAATTGACTAATGACAGAATGCTGAGCAGTGTTTTTTTTTTTTTTTTTTTTTTCAAATGACTACCTTACCTGTGTAAATTGGCAATCTTTGCCATACAACTATTTCTATTATGACATTTCATATTTAAAATATATAGGCCTACATGCAAGTCGTCAGCACAGATTTGTTATCTGTACATTGTATATCACATCACATTACTGTGAGAGCAGTTTCTACATGTAGCACATTTGCAATTAGAACCTGTGCTCATGATGCAACACCAAATGCAAATCTTCATGCAAAGATAAAAGAAAATGTAAGGTCAGTGTACCCTGGTACACACAACTTCTAATGTAGGTCCCATGTACACATGCAATTCATATGTACACATGAAATTTGTATATGTATGCATGGTAGTATAACGTACAGTGTAAGTGTAGGGATTTACTTTGAACCATTTATTATAAGTGTATCCCCCTTCTGTTATAACAGGTACCACCCCTCTACACATAAATATGTCAACCCACACATACAGTAGTATTCACATTTACATTCATCCACACATCCCACCTATCACAGACACACCACATATCACATGACATTTTCCACTCTTTCACTTCTCACCCATTGTTCCCTGTAATACTGAAATCATGCCTAAATCACCCACGCCTACACACCATTTACATATTATGAATATTTAGTTTTAACCTTTGTTTCCTTATTTGCATGTTTTGTTATGTTGATTTTGTGTATGAATATTTGTTACAACCCACATTTACATGTAAACCCATGCCAAATTATGTGTAGAATAAACTTGCTACAAGTTAGTTAGCCAAGGGACTCCTTCTAAGTAACATGTGTGCTGCCCTAGTTTGCTTTAAGTGTGACGAGTGCTAGAGAGCTAAGCGAACCCGAGCCCTTATATAAGAAATGTGTTAGATTTTTATTCACTGAAATATCAGAACAAGATATTTATACCTGTGTAGGTCTAATTGTTAAGCATCAATTTACCACTGAGAAAAAAAAAATGTGTTCTGATGATAAAAACCCAATCAGGGTTCTAGATAAAACTGAGTGAATGTTGTTGGCCTATGTGGAAATAATTGACTTGAACAGATTATTTCTTGTGTCTTTTCGCCTTGTAGGTGAACGAGACATATTGCATCATGCGTGGTTGCATTGCATGATGAATAAGAAAATGTGTAAGGTAGCCTCAGAAATTGCTGGATTAGTTTAGACTATTACAGACTATTACTAGAAGACTGAAAATGATCTGATTCCCAACATTTTTGTGTGTATCTGTGAAATAATTCCAATTAACCCTATTCATACAGAAAAAAAGGTAGGCCTAAGCCATACCAATGACCAATTTTCTAACCTATTCAGTGCATGTGTCAGTTGTGAAGAAAATCATCCACAATAAATGTTACAACTAAGTCACATTTGAAATTACGAATACATGACAAGTTGTACCGGTAATAAAAATGAAATATTGGTTAGATCCAATGCAAGTTTAGATATAACATGGTACCTGGTACTTCTCTAGCCTACTTGTGTTTCAAATCTTTGAAGAACTATAAAAAAAAAAAAAAAAAAAAAAAATGGGTTTGCCATGAAGATTGCATTTCTTGACAATGTGCATGAAAAGATTAAAATATGTATTGAATTACATGTACATGTAATAACACAACCCGTTTGTGTTTCGTGTAATTGTAATCAATAATTGAGATTTCGTTGATTTTTTTTTTTTTTTCTACGTAGCCCGACCAGGTCACCAGACGCCGTGCGAAGCAAGCACGGTAGCACTGTAACTGCGTACTGGGCTGTGTCCTTACCCGGAAAAGTTTCTACGTACAGCTACACAGGCACAGCCCAGTCGATCGCTGTATAGCCCGGCGTCTGGTCGGGCTACGTAGTACCGCGTTCACCTATCCCGCTTTCGGTACTCGTACTTCTCAATGAAGAATCTTGTAATGGAGTTTGATGGCTTTTAGGACACGTAGCCTACCGAGTCTTCCGACGATAGAACTATCTCTCATAGTATCTTGGAAGAAGGACATGTGAATCAGAATCGGAGGATCTAGGAGTCCTTTGATTTTAGGTTAGCGCTCTCATCAAATGAAAACACAACGCGAACTCATACACTCGTACACAGCATGCAAGATCGTACAGCAAGCTAGCTACTAGCTCTCGAGCTTGCACTGCTGCGAGTTATGGCAAGTGATGCGGCCAGCGCTCGCCGCCGGGGCCGCGCCCATAGGCACAGCCAGCCGGCGTCAGAGCTAGCTTGCTCTAACTAACGTGCTCTAACTACTAGTACAGCAATTCCGCAGCTCACTCGGCATGTTGGCTTGATTTCGCTGTAAGTTGGCTTGATGTCCGCAGTCAACAAGCACTATTCCGCAATTCAAATACGTATCGCCATCGTATCGAAGGATCTTTTTCCAGAAAAGTATGTTTTGTTTTTCGCTTTTTAAAACATTTGAGAAGATTTCAATTTCCAAGATATTTTGACACATGTTAAGTTAAATAGCTACCTTTCATTTTATACCCAAAACACCTTCTCTTTCGCATGTTTTGCACAACCGAACACTCCTCCCCAGGCCCTTTAAGAGTAGAAAGCCATATGTGTGAATTTCAATGCATGCAAACAATCACGCGAACTCAAATTTCTGCCTTCCAGCGTCAGTGGTAGGCACTGCCCCCAACGTTGAAGGATGGAAAGGAGAAGACATCCTTCTGCGCTGTGACATCAAGGAGAAACCTCTAGCTATGTACTGGGAAAAGGAGGACTTCTTAAACCCCGAACAGAAGACGCGTAAGGGTCAATATTTTGATGAAAATCTTGAGAGCTTGGAGGAACGGTTTGATATCGACAAGAACTTCAGCCTCGTCATCAGCAGCTTAGAGATGGCAGATGAGGGTCGTTACTACTGTCAGGTGCTGCTGAAGAATTCTCAAAGTTTGAGAAATTCCACCATCATGACCATTAGATGTAAGTAACAACTGAAGACATGAATATAAGAACGACCCAAGTCCAATTTTTGGCCAAATTCACTTTGACATGGAAAATTGTAGCTTAGCTATGCATAGACTCATCGTGTGTATAAATGATAAATCCTAATTATCCCTGGAAGTGCCTGAAATGAATGAGTGAAATGTTGTATGAATGTAAGAATGAAGGGCTTGGGTCATTTTTACATTCATATTATAGCGTCCTCTCTCATCCTTCTCTCATCTCATGCAGCAGAATATCATGTATATGATTCAAAGAACGACCCAAGTCCATCACGCAAAATGGCCTCCCCACAATCAATGTAAATGTTAATTGTCATAATTAGTAATATATGTTCCAATTTGTATATACAATGTTGCCTTCCCATCACAGTTAAATAGAATATTATTAGACAAATAAAAAAGATATGAAGGGTTTTTTTTAAGTTTACTCGAAATGGTCTTCAATGGACTTAGGTCGTTTTATATTCAGATACTCAACTGTCACAATTCATGTCGTAATTGTGAGAGGGAAAAATATTGTTATGAATTAGGTTACCGGTAAATGGGAAAAAGAATAAGCTTTAGACACTCAAGCGGACTGAAAAGAAGGAGACGAAAGAACAACATGTCAGTGACAGTTCGTCATATTATTACAGTGTCACATTCACTTATTCAAATTCAAATTCAAGTTTATTCCGTTTTTCGACAACAAAAAATAACATAACATACATCACTCTTTCTTCAGTGATAGAAATCGTATCAAGAAAAAAAAAGTGAGTTTAATAGAGTAAAACAGTACTTGTATACTCATAGTAAAGATACATAATATAATGCCTGAAATAAAGTGAAATATCAACGTACACAAGGCGAAAAACGGAGGGACCCACTGAAAAAACAAAGCTTGTAGAGTGCGGGCCCCTCGGGAAAGAAAGAATCGGTGAAAATATTGGTAACAATCGGCATCAGAATAGCAACAAAAATGTCTGAAGCAACAACAGCGAAAATAATTGTAACAGCAGAAATAAAGAAAAAATAGGGAGAAACAAAATGTTTTAAAAAATTGACAAAATAGAAATGGAAATGGAAGCCCACAAAGAGTCAGTCAGAAAAAAAAAACCACACATAATTACAGCAATAACATATAAACAGACATAAAACGACACTGGGACATCGACGAGGCTAGTTAAGCACAAAAGACGGGCTACGACAGGAAGCAAGACTAGCCCAACGGAGATAGCGATACACGGGGGTTGGACGATGGAAAACAAAAATAAAACAAAAACAAGACAAGACGGAGAGAACTCCCTCATTATCTAAAGCATATAGAGTGCAGATCTTGAGGAAAAACAAATCAAATGCGTAACTAACTTATACAAAAACTTTATTCACGAACTTGGCGGTGGTGATGATGATGATGATGATAAGGTCTTATTTACCCAGGGTAGCCTCTTCAGTGTTGCCACTGCTCTACCAGATGGCCCTGCTATTATTATTACCCTAGCATTGCCAGGTACCCATTTATACACCTGGGTCGAGAGGGACATTATGGGTAAAAACCATCTTGTCCAAGGACGTAAGCACTGGGCGGGACTCGAACTCGGGTCCTCCGATCGGGAGTCGGGGGTCTTATCCACTATGCCCCCCTCCCCCCCCCCCCCCCCCACGACAGTACGAGCGACAATGTGTAAGGAAACTATGCGGATTTTACAAAAGGGGTATCAAAATGAAAAACATAAGATTTTGTGTCAGAGAGGAAAATTTACATTTAAAACTGTTTTTAGCAAATGGACCTTGTCTTCTTTTTTCTTTTCTTTTTTCTTTTTTTTTCTTTTTTTTTTGGGGGGGGGGGGGGACTATTTCACACTGTGTGTCATAGCAACTCTCCTATTTGACATTACCGTTTATGCCTTAACACAAATTTAGATGTAGACTGCGGACAGTGAGTGTGTGAACGTTCAGTATAAATCAGTCATGAATAATGTTTTGATACAAATAATATTAAGGCCTTTTTTTCTCCTAAAAGAGCAGTTTCTACAAAGGCGATACCATAACAACCACCAAGTTTAAAACAAAGTCAGACTTTTGAAGACTGAGTTTTCTAGTGACAAACAAAATGTTCACTTACTTAGACAGGTTCAGTCACTTGTTTCACATTTGAATTTCGCATAATTGGAAACATGTTTATTTTATTACTAGCTTTATAACTACACTATGAATGATGATTTTTCTTTCTTTCTACCTTTGTTACGCTGTTCCTATTTGCGTTTATCATATTACTTATGAATTTTTAGATATATTAACAGTAATTTTGGTATTAAGTCAAAAGCTATATAGATGTAATCATCCTAAATTTCGAATTCAAGTGTAAACAGGTGAATTTTGTTAATTGTGTGCTATCATCCCAAACAATATTGTCATAATTATGTTTCTTCATCTGAGCATTGTCTAGGTTGTAGTCTCATTTGTGAAATAGCAAATCCAAAATAAATGAATAAATAAAACAAACAACAAAACAAAATAAAACAAAGTTACATCTACGCAAAGTATCAGGTGATATCATGTCATGTTAGTTATTTGCCGAGTAAAGACTTTGATCCGTATATAACATATATATACGTCATTTCAAAAATAACTTTCTTCTTTTCCTAGCGATGGCATCAGAACATACGATTGAGGAGTGTGCTGATAGAAGTCAATCTCGTCAAAGCCGGTGTACATATCAATCTCCCTCCAACACCCCTTCTATAAATCTTACGTGTGTCGTCAGTGGATTCAAACCTAACGTTTCCATGCTATGGACTGAGGGGTCGGGAAAGAGACTTAATTCAGTGGTTTCACAACAGAACACACTTTCTGACGGCACATACGAGAGGTTCGAGACAATCACTGTTTCAGCTAAACATAGGACGGAGCAAACCTTCATGTGCGTGGCTACCGGTAAATCGCTGAATGGAACGTCGACCAGAGAAATCACAGTTCTGCCTTCATCAGGTTTCGTGAAATGTTGCAAATTATATGTTTCTGAACAATAACTGGCAAACAATTGTTATTACTTAAACCAATGTTCTTATTGAGATTTGTAACGGGGAAGTATAATTCGCTCATTCACATTTTGAGCAAAGTAACCTTTCCGCACAAACAGTGTCCATTTTACTGGTCTGAATTCACTATAAAAAAAAAGAAGATGCATTCATGAGAAATGTTAACCTATTTCAATGAACAAAAAGTACGAGAAGAAGAAGAAGAAAGAGAAGAAGAAGAAAAAGAAGAAGAAGAAGAAGAAGAAACTTAGGACAATAATTGACAGAGGTACGTGTCACAAGTCCGACACCAACGAGCTACAATACAGCACACGAGTCGCACAGTCCGTGATATCGACACTTCTTCAGTTCAGTTCAGTTTTTATTTCTGCATTTCAAAATCAATACAAATCAACAAAATACTTACATTGTTTGTTTGTTTGTTTGGTTTATTTCTGCATTTTCTTTCTCCGAATACAATTGCAAATGAAAACAAAATGATACAGATACATACAAATCAATACAAAGAAAAATCATTTGCGTAACAACATTCAGTCTGAAGTGGCATAATTATGAATCAAAATAACATATTAAGGCATACTGTATCTATTAACAAAGGAGAAATCAATACAGGGGACCATCATCATAAGCAGAGCTTGACATGGATGAGGCCCTATCTGAATATGTGATACCAATGTAATACAACACCAATTTTATATGTACTCATAAAACTCTTAATCTTATTACACAAAACACATTTTGCTACAGAAAAAAAAAAACAGAAAAGAAAAATAGTGACTTGGCGCTTTAGAACAAGAAAAAAAAAACAAGAAAAAAAAAACATAGTCATTTACAGAGCTAATATTCGTAACGTTTGGATCATACTTACATTTTTTTTTCAAGAACGAATATTATATATAAAAGGAAGCAATAGGAAGTGATAAAAATGCTAAGCTTGACGAGGAAGATGGCCCCAGGTAAAGAGATACATAAAGAAAATCTTGCCACTCACTGAGTGGGGGGTAATTGTGCGTAGGGCACAATAAAGAGATACATAAAGAAAAATCTTGCCACTCACTGAGTGGGAAGTAATTGTGCGAAGGGCGTGCGGTGCAATGCCGTGTGCATTGTGCTGGGGTGAATCTTGGTTTGTACGTTGAGTGTTATTTTGTGTATCAGTGTGATGAGGTGAATGTTACTTTAGTTATGGCCGTGAACTCATTGTTTAGGGTGTTTGTTTACCAGGTGGTATGAATATTTATGTATCAGAAGTATACTGGATTATGAGGGTGTTTTTTAGTTCTCGTTTGAAAATGTTCAACGACGTACACTTTTTAGATTAGGGGGTAATAAATTCCAAATATCTGGTCCATTATGTTTTGCTTCTAGGCAAGTATGAATGCCCATGAAGTTAGGTATTAAAAAAGATCCACGAGTCCGACACCTATTACTATCACAGTCATGCAGTGTTGGTCTCATGAACCACTGTTTTTGTTTTGTTTTGTTTTGTTTTGTTTTCGTTTTTGTTTTATTTTCATTTTTGCCTATGAGGTGTCGGACTCTGACCTTTTTACCTAATGTCAAGCTGACAGGCTGTATGACTCGTGAGCTGTCCTTTGACTCATGGACCTGGACCTTTTATCAGTGTCGAGCTCTTTGGCCGTATGTCTCGTGAGTGTCGGTCTGGTAGGGTGACTAAATTAGAAGAGTGTCCTTTGAATAATTCTTTTGTCATCATAATGATGATAATAGGTGACTGTGCATCACAAAACCACCGAAAATGTCGCACCCCTTGATTTTACATGAGAAGCTGAAACAGGTCAACCAAGTCGATTTTAAGTTTTCTACTTTCTGTAAGAGCTATTCTTTGTCTTCGTCTTATTGTTAAAATTGGGATCGTACCATGAATTGAACAGTGTTTTAAAGCAGTTGTTTTCCGCAACCATGTCTTGTAGAGAAGTGTGATGAAGTATGTCTTACATGTTCCTTTTCATTTCACTTTCAACTCTTCTAACTTTTGAAAGAATAATGTTACTGCTTTGAAAGCTTAATCTGATAATTCTGTGTTGATTGCTGTTGCTCTGGTCGTTTACATCCTGTATTTTGCCCTTTCACTGCACGGGGAGCACGGCTTGATATTCAAACGATTAAGCACTTGAAAAGAATCTGTACTTTAGAGCCTCTTTTCTCAGTTCACCCTTTTCCAGAGAGTGTGTTTTTTTTTTCCTCCAATATTTAGAAAGGATAGGGGAGTCCATTTGAATTAAGTTATACACAGTTTTTAAGCTTAGAATCATCTCTTTCAGAATCTACCCTTAATTAAAATCCATTTCTTGCTATTTTTTGTTGGTTTTGTGATGCAGGGTCAGATATGTATTCAGGCAATCAACCACTTCGTTATCAAACATAAATCTTCTATCTCTCTCTCTCTCTCTCTCTCCCTCACACACACGCACAAAAAAAAAATCACTCAAACACATATACTAAAATATTAACATTGTATTGCGTATCTAAGTATTCACACGTGCTTATTTTACTGTCCTTTAAATTGCGTAATGAATGAAAACGTGTTTCATTTTTTTTTTCTCTGTCAAGTTTCAGGAAAACGTGTTAATTTGGGTCTGATCATTGGACTCACAATTGGTGTGCCTGTGGCAATAGTCATCATATTTGTCTTTTTTGGGAAATATCTGCTAAGCAAACATCCGGACAACCTACCGCGAGAAGGTATTGGCTTATTTTCTTCAAGGTTAGATATTTGCATTCGTTGCGTTAATGTTTATGCGCGTGTGTGTCAGTACGTGTGCGCGCGTGCGTGTGTGTGCGTGTAGATGTATATTTCTTTTAATTATATATATAATTATATATATATATATATATATATATATATGAATTTTTGAAATAATTTTGATACAAAAAATAAGATTATTACTAATATGTGTCAACATTATGGTGACCGAACAATTGTCCCATGTAAGCAGAACTTGCAAATCTATATTATCAACGATGATTACCTTATGTCAAATAGAAGCTAATAATACCATTCATGCTGAAGGGGGAATGCACCAGACCACACATCAAAAGCGTATATGCTTGAAATGATGTTGGCCTGATAATCTGGTAGTGAAAAGAGGGGAAACGAGAGAGGTGTTGAAAATAAGTTGTGCTCCTGATATACTGTACATGAAAATGTTCATTTATATAGTGATGCTCTTGTTGCTATTGATGATGATAATATTTCAGGATGTGGCTGGAATCCCTGCTGGCGAAGACCAAACATACCAGAGAGATTTCATGAGGAAGAAGAATTAATGCCGAGTAAGAAAAATATATAGATAATCACAATATTGTATTCGTTGTCTTAAAAAAGTGTAGTTTTCCATTATGCACAGCGACTTTTATATTTTCGAGATTACGAAATCCCATCTCTTTTAAGTTCATTCTTTGTACTATGACACAGCTGTATTATGTAACACAATTATTAGAAAGAACGATATATCATAATCAAGGCCTTCTCTCTTCACCCTCTCTCCCTCTCTCTCTCTCTCTCTCTCTCTGCATACAGTTTATTCCTACGTGTCTGCGGGTATTTATGTACACTCGCATATTTATAATATTGATTCCATGTTTTTGCTTTTGTCTATCATTTTGGTTTCTCTTCTAAGAACCACCATCGCTTACAAAGGAACAGGTACAGCAATGCAAGGAAGATCTGAAGGCGTATTACCGTGTGTCACGAAGGAAGGTAATGGTGGATCCACTCAACTTTATGGAACGTGTTGAATTGGATGAAATTTATACGAATTTAAGTATAATAAACCATAAAAACAATAGTAAGACACCGATAAAATACGACGATCTTCTGACAAACAATGAAAATGGAAATCTTTCAAAGCGACTTCTGATCCAGGGTGAGGGAGGTGTCGGTAAAACAACGCTTTGCTCTAAGATTGCCTGGGACTGGTGCCGCGGGAGGATTCTCCAGGATTTGGACATGGTACTCCTAATACCTCTTCGAGATATCAAGAACGCAACAAGTATTGGTGGTATTGTCAAAACGTACCTCTCTCATTCAAATACGGCATCACAGAAGAAGATAGATGACTATATTTCAACAAATCTGAGCAGGATTCTCATTATATTTGACGGTTTCGACGAGTTTGACGAAAAATTAAGTGAAACGAGCAGCAGTGAAGTCATTCGCATTCTACGAAGAGAGCAATATAATTCATGCAAAATAATTGTCACAACACGCCCTTGGAGGACAAATGAATTCATGATTGACAAGAGTCTTGTCGAAGCTTACACTTTTCTAAACGTCGAAGGATTTAACAAGGATAATTTATCAACTTATATTAGGAGGTACTTTCGGATTAGAGAGAAGGACAATCTTGCAGAAAGCTTAATCAGTTTTATGCAGGAAAATGATATCATCCGGTCAAACATGGCCCCGTTTCCTATTTACTGTGCAATGCTTTGCCTCCTATGGAACGACTTCAGTGAAGAAAGACGAAGAGAAATGCAAAAATTGCTCACTTTCTCCGAGATTTTTGGAGAAATGATCTCTTTCCTGAAAGAACACTACGCATCAAAAAATTGTGAAAATCTACAGAATCAGAACATTGTTGAACATTTAGAGGAAGCTGGTAGGGCAATTCTAGAAATAAGTGAGATAGCGTTAGAGGGTTTATTTGACGGGAATCTCTCATTTCCTGAAGAACAATTCAAAGAGTGTCGTGATGCCATGGTCACATGCTGCAAAGTGGGTGTTTTGACTGTAGAAAAAGATGGCATCACAAGGGGACGTCGGCGCGATGTCAACACTTCATCCTTGGTTACATCAACTGTTTCTTTTCCCCACAAACTGTTTCAAGAATACATTGCAGGGGTATATATTGAGTATTTATTCTACAATGATCGTGCTAAGTACGACGAGGTGAAAAACAAACTTCTTAGTCGACCTGAGGAGTTTCGCTACGTACTCTACTTCACCTCGGCTTCAGGGAATGAACTCGGCCTGGATATTATTAAGGGCCTGGTGAAGTCGTATCCTAATCAGGAGCTCTGCATTGACGTTGCGTTTGAATGTCACACTGAAGAGGCAACAAGGGCAGTGGGAGAAGGATGGAATAAAAAATACACACTAAGGTCCTTTACACCAGAACACACAGTGTCAGGAGTGGTGTTCATGGTACGCTACAACCAAGTGGTGAGTGACGGAGCTTGAAAATTGATATGAAATATTTCAGAAAATATTATGTCGAACGAAAATAAGATTCCTTGTGTGTATGTGTGTGTGTGTGTTTCCCCTGTGCGAAATTTAGAGCATAATCTACAACCTCAACAGCTGTACTCAAAATTGGTTTTCAGACCTGGAATAGGTCCTAATAATTAGGGAAATCGTTTTGAAATAAAAAAAAAAATCCTGTACATAATTATATAAACGGTTTAAGTATAATAAGGACTGTTATGAAAAATAATTACCTTCCTCGCATGAGACAGTTATATCACGACTTCATGTGTGAGTTCAATCTGAATCGCCATGTAAATTATTTCATGTTTTGTTATTAATCAGATAGTTTGGTGGTAAATTGTATGAAACGTTTTTCATCGTGGTTTTAGAAAAAGAAAATAGTTATGAGGAGTCAAGCAATATGTTCTCATGGCAAAATAATTGGACTCCACGGAGAACATAATGCAGTTTCATTGTTTACTAAGAATCAGACCAATTTGCGAAAGTAGCAGTTGTGTGTGTTGTGTTTGTTTTGTTTAAACACGGGTAAAAATACTTGCACTCATCCGTTAGGCTGTTTTTTTCAGCAAGTCCGTATGATATACACTGTACAAAGAACAAAATGTGGTACAATCAACGTATAGGATAATACATAGCCAATAATCGGTATAACGACACAAAAAGATGAGAGAAAAACTCATATATACACAGCACTCTTTACAAAAACAGTCAGACAGAAACAAAAATTGTTACTCGGAAATAGAAAAAAATATAAATCAAGTAAGAAAACACAATCGATATCCTTCAGAAATTGTGCTAACCTTGTACATGTTCTCGTGGTTTCCGGTAATTGAGCTGCTATGTAAACAGTACTACTTTTGCAAATATTGGTCTTTGGTTTTGGTAACGATGTTTTAAATACCGAGTTCCTGAGATTATAATTAGATACTTTTACGTTCACTTGATAAGTCAGAAAATCAGGTAAGAGGTTATTTAAGACTTTGTAAATCAAAACAACAAGATCTTTTTTCACTTTGGCACTGAGGCAGTCAATAGGCAACCTCCCATACAAATCTCGTCCTTTGTGACGATAATCCACTTTTAGAACAGTTCGCAAAGCTTGTCATACTGCTCTTTGTAGTAATCATCCAAGTTTGGTCATACTAAAGGCGCCGCGTATCAAAGGGAGATGTCAAACTAGGTATGATTGTATGATTATAACATATACCTAAGTGTTTTGGGCATACATCTACTTAGGGCACATAACACGAGTATTGATGCAATCATATTCATCGCCCCTCTGCCTTTCTCATAATATATAAAATTGAAAATGCATTCTTTCCTTCCCGAGTTGTGATTAGTGAAATGGCGATATGAATAGAATGTGTATCAAATGATCCTCTTTGCTCTGTGAGTTTCAAACCTCCAGTCAACTGCGAGTATCTTATCAATCTTATTCTTCTGTGAATAATTGTGACCCTGCATCACAAAACCAACAAAAAGTCGCCAGACATGGAATGTTAGTTAAGTGCAGATTCTTAAAGAGCAGACTCTAAGCTTTATAATGATGTATAACTCAATTCAAATGGACTCTGCTAACCTATCTACAGCTGTAAAATAATACTGGGAAGAAAGCACACACTCTGGAAAAGTGTAAACTGAGAAAAGAGGCTCTGAAGTACAGGGTCTATTCAAGCGCTTAATCTTTACCAAGCGGTGATAGCTGTGCAATGAAAGGGACAAAACACAGGATGTAAACCACTGAAGCAACAACAATGAAGGGATTATCAAATTAAGCTGAAATTAAGCCTGTTGTATTAACACATTCTGTCCATGATTAATGCCAACTTTCAAAGCAGTAGAGTAAACCTTTCAAAAGTAATTGGACTTGAAAGTGAAGAGTGTGTAAAGCATTTCAAGAAATGAAAAGGGGACTCTAAAACATACCCGATCTGTCTATTCTCCCCCATAAAAGGGTTGTAGAAAAACTGCCGAAAACACACTTTCTTATCAATGTTATGATCCCAAAGTAAAGAATAATGTAAAAGAAGGATAGATCTTTCAGAAAATATGAAAAACTCAATATTGACTCGGTTGACCCATTTCACCTTTTTTGAGTCCTCACGTAAAATCAAGGGGTGCGACTTTTTGTTCGTTTTGTGATGCACGGTCACAATTACTCTCCTCTACTGTCAATTCATGATTGGTCTATTAGCAATCGCTTGATATGAACCACGTGGAGTGCGGAAGAACTGTGTCACGTGACTTGGCGGAGGGCATGTGTTCCAGCAGTGTACTCCGTATAGTACGACTATGGTTCTCACAATTTCACAAGGAATTCTACAAGATCCTCCGCGCACATGCTTCAAACTGTCAGGTAAGAACTAAATATTAACATAGTACTACAACACGTATGTTTTATGCACAGACTACAATGGAATGTTACTAAGATATTTCATAGAGGCAATATATTAACTGGATGAAAAGAAATGTGAAGAAAATAAGTATGGTAGGTGCGAACACTGTTTCCTTGCAGAAATATCTTCCCAAACAAAGAAAGCAAACTACATCTAAAAGTATATGTAATGACCACGTTTACTATCGGAGGTTTGTTAGAATATGTTTTGTGGCCGTCATCTGTGCTTGTAAAGAGTGAAGATCATTAACCATTTTTTTTTCAATCATCACGAAGAATATAATGTGATCTAAATTAAAATATAATATAATGTATCACCATGTCAGCAACTTAATGAGTACAAGTTAAGAGTCATCGAGGTATTACATACAATCCGACGATTCTACTAATTCACAAAAGATGGAAAGAGAAGCGGGTATGTGGGTATAATAACAATCTCTTTTTCTTCTTCTTCTTTGAATTGATGTACGGTATTTATAGATTTGATCAAAATCGGATGAAAAATAAAGAAGTTATGACATTTTGAAGTTTAACTATTTTTTTTTTTCGGGGGAGGGGGACAGTTATTGAAAAGTCAATACTAATATGCAAATGGCAGAGGTAGTGAGCATGTCATTCCCTCACAGCAGCCACAGCTGACCATAGTTTGTTCATAAAGTTTTGAGATTTCTAGTTTTTCATTCAAACGCAATTATGCCCGAGGCTCATATCCTTGTCCAATGTAACTGATCAATATTCTGAAGTTATTCAACCAGGAATAATGTCATGTTTCAGATTTTAATGACAGTATTATGCCGATATGGCTGCTTGACATATCTTGCTAAGTCGACTTCCCAAAACTCATGTTGTCATTTGTGACGTACATGATCACCACAGAAAACAGGAAGTAAACCACCGGAGTAACACAATGAAAGGATTATCAGATTTAACTGAAATTAAGCATGCCTCATTAACACATTCTGTCCATAATTAATGCCATCTTTCAAAGCAGTAGCGTTATCCTTTCAAAAGTTGTTAGAGTTGAAAGTGAAGAGTGTGTACAAGGTTTCTCGGGAATGAAAAGGGGACTCTCAAGACACACCTAATCATACTATTCTGCCAAAAATGTTCGAGATAAACTGCTAAAGAAATATACTTTCCTACCCATTTTATGATCCCAAATTTTAGCATAATGTAAAAGAAGACTTGCTCTTTCAGAAAATATGAAATATTCAGTCCTTACGCAAAATAAGTATGTGCGACTTTTTGTTCGTTTTGTGATGTACGGTCACAAATACCAAAATGAGAGCCAGCACGTTTTATCATTTGTAACAAAATAAAAGAATGAATAAGCAATTACATTCATGATGCATTCTTCTTTGATTCTCAGTGAATAATAGCTTGTGCGTTTTCATATTAACATCATCATCGGAAAGTTTAATATCAGGAAAAAAAGAAATTACAACGTGTTTTATAATCATCGAATTATCGAACGGCAAAATCCAATTTGGTAAAATTGATGATCTTGGGATATGAACGTTAAAAAACAAAACAAAACAAAACAAAACTTATTTTTAGAGAACAACAAACACCGTAAGCAGCAACTCGATATCATAGCATAACGGAAAGATTAAAGCGGGGAGATACAATTTTCATTATCCCTCGCGGTGAAGTACATCGTCGATGTTGCACACGTTTTTCAATTATCCAAAATACTATCAAGTTACAAGTTAGTGCCCTCATGCAAAGGTCGATACAAGTGTGATATCCTTTATTCATAGTATTTCCAACCTCTTGTTTCGATAGTCATTTTCACGTCAAGTATCTCGCCATTTCGTCAAGAAAAATGGTATTTTGGCTGTAATGAACGACAATGAAACCTGTCTTAGCCACCACCTGTCTATAGCGGCCAATGAAAAAGCCACGGCACAAAATTTCTGTATTAGACCGTTTATATAGCGGTCATCTTCCCAACGCGGATAGCGGCCACATCATTTTGTGTCCCGTGGTGAATATCTACCAGCGTATAGCGGCCACAAAAATTTAGCTGAACCGTTGAATCAGCCATGAATATACGTTGGCTTTCACCGTCATTGCGTAAATTGTACTGAGACATGATTGACAAAATCAACGCAGCTCGTCTTACCACTAACTTGACTAGATCTAGTAGACTTGCTAAGGGGGTAAACGCTGCATTTTTTAGTACAAATGTCCAACTTGGCACAGATGTTCCCTAGGGCAAATGAAAAATTTTCATCTAAAGAGACAATCTGTGTCTATGCAAATAAGCCTTAATTTGCATAATTTATGCAGAAATATATATAAAAATTATTTAAAAATATATGTGCATCCAGCAGAAGTACCTAATTTGGTACAAGTATTCTATAGAGTAAGTGAAAAAAAAATTGATTTCATACCTATGTAAATAAACATAAGATTTGCATAATTATGCAAGTTATTGTGCAAAAATCTGCATTTTTGAAATAATTTCTAATCTATTAAGCACTGGATCTTGTAGTACAAAGTTTGAACCTGGCATGGATGTTCCTTGGGTCAAAACCAAATGATTCATCTAAAGAGACAAACTGTCTCTATGCAAACAACCTGTTATTTGCATAATATGCATATCAATATCTACACATAGATAATCAGAACAAACAAAAAGCAATTATGTGACAATGTCTTAAATCGCCTTGAACTTAATATCTAAAAAGCTAATAGAATAAGACAATATTCTCACAACAACACTTTTCAGTTGCTTAAGTTGTTTCCATATTATCTAATCAACTTAGGTATTTTATGCATGAATTATGTTAATAAGTATACAAGACGTGAAATTTCGAAACATATTGATCTTTGAAATGATTTTTACTATCAATTTTCCCTCATTGCATAAATGCTTTGCAGGGTGGGAAAAATAGCAATCGACAATGACACTCTTAAAATATGATTATGCAAATATAAAAGTAGGGCCTACATAGGTACAGATGCAAATCGGAACAATATTGCTTACAAAAGGATTGTTTTTCCCTTGCAAGCAGTACACAACTGAGGTCACGGTTAGAAATCATTACAAAAAACACTAATATAGTGAAAGTGTGAATTCTCATTTTCATTGTGTTTTGTAGGCACCCAAGCGAATAAGGGGCTTTTTATATCAAACTGATTATAAACTTGTGTAAATTATGTGGATTATGTGGATTAAGGGTATCTGCACACATTAACAACTTACGAACTTGAGTTAGAAACAAAGTCTGTTTCTGAAAGAAAAAAGTTCACTCAGTATACTATGAGCTGCTATGGCATGGAAACTATGCTAGGAAATTTATACACAGTAACATTTTGATAAGGCAATGATTATGCAAAATATGTCATGTGAACAATAATCTTAGTCTCTGACTTAAAATCAGTCAATTTCAAAAATAAATCAAAGCAGAAATGATATGTTCATAGCCATAAAAGAGTTTATTAGATGGCGTTTACAATTACTAGGATGTGATTTGTCAACGTGTTACTCTTTACGAGGATCGTGAATATTATATTCTCCCTGGTTGTGATTGTTTTCCATTGGGATAATGTAACTCCCTAGCGGTCCAAAGAATGTTATATTTCACCACATACCAGCTAATACCTGTATCGATGATTATGACCTACATGATCTTGAAGCTTTTTCCAAAAAAAACATAGTTATATTAACTGGTTTTGTGAAAAAATGTCAGAGGTTAAAATAAAAACAAAAAATACACAAGTGAAAATGTTAAAGGTAAGAATGTCAGAGGTTATACATGTGTACATCAAAATTAACTTTCATGCGACCCATACATTAAATGCAATGACGGTGAATTCCACTGAATTCCATGTCCATTCCTGCTTATCAAGAGGAAACAAAAACACTTGAGATAGGAGGGCTTCAATTTTTTTCGATAATCAACAAGGGTATCACTGTCAGGAAAGAACATGCACAAATATGTACTAAGTTTCATGATACCTTGATTCACATTCAAGATATGTAGGAAAAAGTGAAATATAGCACTTTCATCAGAGCTTTTACCTTTTGGCAGGAAATTTCCCAGAGAATCTCCATTAGGTAATACATATATTAAGTTTCAAGAAAAATCCTACAAGCATTGCAAAAATATGAGGGAAATAGTGAAATTTTGAGGGCTCAATTGACCTTGATCTTTGACCCCTGACCTTTGACAAATGACCCCTAAATTCCCTAGAAAAACCCTGCCAGTACCAAGTTCCATGAAGACACCTTGAACCATTTGCGAGATACAGAGACAAAAGTGAATTTTACCATTTTCACCTGACCTTTGACCTTTGACCTCTTAACCTGAAACTCTCTGAAGAATCTTATTTTGGTATGTATATATATATAGTACATGTATGCAGTCACTAAGTTTCAATAAAATACCTTCAGGCATTGCACAGATATGGGGGAAATAATGAAATTTTAGCATTGACCTTGAACTTTTTGACCTTTGACCTCTTGCCGATTTTGCTTAAAAATTGCTTAATTAATTGCCCCATCATACGTCATCCTTGGACCAAGTTTGGTGAAATTTTCTCAATCCAGTCTTGAGTTATTGCGTAAACTGAAACAAGTCGACCTTGAATATTGACTTCTGGTACAATCGGGTATTGATATGCACTACATGCTAATTAGGTGGTATTTGCATAGAGAAATAGTGTTTTGATATTACAAACGACAAATAATGTTTTGATATTACAAACCATTCCCTTTTGACTAAAGGATATGCATAATAATTTGGTAGTTTTTATCATAAAATGCGGTTCTTACACTGTAGGAAAAACTTAAAAAATAATGTGTTTACTTTACTTTCTTTATTATTTATGTAAATTAGCTAGTAATGATGGCTCAATAATTCAAATTCTTTTCTCATTTTGTTTCATAGAGTGTTTCTAAAGGGTTATATCTATCTAGGAAGAGATTTAAGTGGAGTTTCATTGTTTACAAATCAATTTGAATAACTCGCATAATTATGCAAATTTTATGTTTTTTTTACATAGGTATGAAATCAATTTTTACAGGAATTGTTTCCGCATACTCTATAAAATACTTCTACCAAATTGGGTATTTCTGCTGGATGCACATATATTTTAAAAAAAAAATTATATGTATTTTTACATAAATTATGCAAATTAAGGCTTATTTGCATAGATACAGATTGTCTCTTTAGATGGAAAAATTCCAACCGAGGAACATGTGTGCCAAATAGAACATTTGTACTATAAAATGCAGCGATCACCCCTTTTTTCGCCCTTAGCAAGCCTACTAATCTAGGTTCATGTAATGCCGCTCTAAATAGATGCTACAAAGGCAAAGACAGCTACTAATAACATCGTAGAATTTGACCAAAATGCCGACTAATTGATGATTAACATACCTTTGAACAAAGGAGATAGGGTAGGCCTACTCGTCTGAGTATTGTTTGTCGGTTACGTCAGCTTCGCACAATATCAATTCCCTCACACTCATTCGTGAACCCCATTCATGTAAACCGGTACGAACCAGTGGAATTCTTCAGGCTCGAAATGCTCTTTTAAAAATCAAAAGAACAGAAATAGGCTAAACAAAAAAAAAAAATCAAATGAAGTGAATTGTAGAATAATCCACATATAATAGGTGCACATGCAAACTTAATGACTTCTTTTTTTTTTAAAGAATAACATGAGGTGCTTTATGATATAATACAATGCAAGTGTTGAAATTTGAAATGGCAACAGACCTGTTTATAGCGGCCACTTTTTTGTTTCACTTGGGTGGCCCCTATAGATAGAATTGACTGCATTTGTAACTACATATCATCATACTCACCAATATAATTTATGTCGCCTTAACGACTTCGTGAAGTCGAGTTGACTGTTTGATTCATGTTGCTATGACGACATTCACATTTTTTGAAGGGTACTTGCTGAAATTGTGTTAGTCCTTCGGTAGATATACACCTGTGCATGCATTTGGAAACGACTTTTGAATAGCAAGATAATTTATGTCACCATGACAATTATTCTTTTTCAGGAAGCAGACTTGGAAGATTATTATGTCACCATGACAACATGAGTTTTAGGAAGTCGACTTAGCAAGATACGTCAGGCAGCCATATCGACAAAATATACTTGAAATAAAGTTGACCTGACATGATGATCCTTTGAATTGCTTGAATAACAATGAGAGTTTATTAGATGTAGACACCAGGAACCCAGATCGAAGCTTGCCAGGGAGCAGCGCACTGTACGAGTTTGACTGCAATTACAGACAGACAGAAATGATCAATGTATAGCGTGAGGGTGCTAGTATGTGGAAGTTACTTCATGTGGAGGCAAATATTGTAGATGTAGTAGAAGGAAGGAAATTAGAAGTGTTGCTTCATTGCTTTCTTCCTTTGATGCACTTGGTTTTTGCTTGAAAGTGTTTTTTTTTTCTTGAAAAACAATTTTGCTGTCCTCATTCTATTCTATGCATCAAACTTTTTTTTTCAGTTCAGTCGGGGAGCCTTGTTAAATCGGTAATATAATATTTCGAATAACGATTTGCAATAAATCAGACAGTACGTTGTACCCTGCTTGTGATTTTGATAGCTACATTTCAATGTTAGATTTTCCACTTACAACATATCCCTCTTGTTTGTTTGTTTGTTTGTTTGTTTGCTTGTTTGTTTGTTTGTTCATTTCCATCTGAGAAGATGGCTGGATAGCCCATATCCAGCTAAGCTAAGCTGGTCTTCCATGGGGTCCAGCTGGATGTGAGGTGGAACCACTTCACCGGCTTAAGAACCCTGCTGTTTGCGATGAATGAAGCTGTTGCTCGCTCATTCACGGGGCCTGCATTTTATGTCCTATCCGAGGGACAGAGTGTTTTGCCTTTTGCTAGAGGGGACGGTATGCTTACACACAACATTACTCAGTCCAGACTCGGGTTCGAACCCATGCCGCGTGATCGTGAGGCAGACGCGCTACCGACTGAGCCAACTCACCGCCCAGATTAGGCAACAATAAATTATGTTCTCTACTTTGGAGAATGCTTTCTTAATTAAAAAATAAGAAAGAAAATATATATATATATATATGTATATATATATATATATATATATATATATATATATATATACATATATAATATATATATATATATATATATTATATATATATATATATATATATATATATTGGGCGACTTTACTCCTCTTGCATGCCTTGTCTGTGTTCAAGGAGACTTTGCGACTATTTCGTCCAGTTTTGTCCCGCCTTTTCTTAGTCCACAAAGGCCATTTCACCTTTTAACAATTTGACCCATTATTCATAATGTTTCATGATATCATTTTTACTTTGATTCATTCGATGTACATTTGGATCGTTGTGACTGACAATACATGCATCGGTCCGAACCTGACCAAGAACAGTGTAGGAAGTCAAGTGATATTAACTGCCATTAAGTATGATGATCACGGACTGTAGGGAATGACGAAGCCATCTTTCATCCACTGACTCAGCTGGATGGGTCTGTACACTCCTGTGTATAAAAGGAGAATAAATTATACTGCTTTCAATAACGTCGTTATTAATGTTATCGCAACATGATCATGTTAGTGGGTTGATTAATAATATAACTCGATCTTACGTCTATAGCTTGAAAGTATCCGACCTTTACATCACATGGTAGTCTTCCATCAACCTCAACAATGTTTTTTTTTTCCTTCGTGTTCAATTATTCCTTCTTCACATTTTCACACCATTTCATTAATCTCTCTTTTTTTAGTTTCACATTTCGATTCCGTTATTTTCTTCAGATTGAAGATCTGAAATTCTTTCTTAGCAGCCGTGATGGTGATATTCTAAAGCACTCCTCTGTGGGAGAAGACTTGGCCCAATGGGTGTGTTCTATGCCACTTCTTTCGAAATTCATCCTGATGTGCCCCTGCTTGCCCGATAGCTTCTTCTCAACAGCCGCCACCTTTGCATTATCATGCCAGGTATGTAGTACTTGACTGATGAGTGATTTATTGTTGGGAGAGGGCTGTATTTGTGTGTGTGTGGGGGGGGGGGGGGGTTCGAGAAATGAAAAAGAGCCTGTATTGTAGGGTACTGTAGTAACTCATTTACCAAATTAATCCTATTTTACTTAATATTGACAGAAGTTATTTGTAACTCCAGTCCTCCTTAGCGTTATGACTTTCAATGTATAAACGAAAGCATAGGTATGAACACTTTTCATGCCATGAAAAGTGTATGAAAATCGAGTGCATTGCGTTTCTTCCGTTATCCGGATGGACTTTACAGAGTCTTTTCTTTACTGACAATACAATGTTTCTCTCCAATATGTTTGATTATGCATTTTTTTTATGCCTCCGCCACGTAGTGGTGCCGGAGGCATTATGTTTTCGGGTTGTCCGTCCGTCCGTCCTTCCGTCCGTCCGTAATAAATTTTGTGGACAAGGTAACTATCAAAACCTGTTGAGGTATCCTAATGAAACTTGGCATGTATGTGTATTAGGGGGTGAAGTTGAGCCTATCAACTTTTGGGTGCACATGCTCAAGGTCAAAGGTCAAAAGGTCAAGGTCAAAAACATAAAATTTCACTATTTCCACCATATCTATTGAATGCCTGAAGATATTTTCTTGAAACTTAGTGTATACATGTATTACCCAATTAAGATTCTCTGGTGAAAGTTTGGGTCATGAGGTCAGAGGTCAAAGGTCAAAAGGTCAGGGTCAAATATATAAAATTTCACTATTCCCACCATATCTATTGAATGCCTGAAGAGATTTTCTTGAAACTTAGTGTATAAATGTATTACCCAATTAAGATTCTCTGGTGAAAGTTTGGGTCATTTGGTCAAAGTTCAAAGGTCAAAAGGTCAGGGTCAAATACATAAAATTTCACTATTTCCACGATATCTATTGAATGCCTGAAGATATACTCTTGAAACTTAGTGTATACATGTATTACCCAATTAAGATTCTCTGGTGAAAGTTTGGGTCATGAGGTCAAAGGTCAAAGGTCAAAAGGTCAAGTAAAAATATTAAAACTTCTTTTTTTTCTCCGTACCTTGGAAAATTGTTCAAGGTATCTTCATGGAACATAGTATATACATGTACTGACTGGAAGTGATTATCTAGAGAATGTAGGGTTCATGGGGTCAAAGGTCAGGGGTCAAAGGTCAAGTGCAAGACTTCAAAATTTTACTATTACCCTCATATTTATGCAATGCCAGCAGGGTTATTCTTTTACACTTGGTGTATGCGTGTGTAACCTAATAGAAATTCTCTGGAAAGTTTTTTTTTTTACTCTTTTTGCCTCAAAGGTCAAAAGGTTAAAGATCAAGTGAAAGTGCTGAACTAACTTTTTCCTCCATATCTCGGAAGTGGCTCAAGTTACCGTGAAACTTAGTACATATTATGCATGTTCTACCTGAGAGTAATTATCTTATGAATTTTAGGGTCAAGGGCCAGATGAAAATGGTAACAATTTACTATTCAATTCAGAAATTTCACTTTTTCTCCACACCTGTACCTTGAAAATTACTCAATGCCTAAATGTATGAATGGGTCAAAGTCAAGTTAAAGTCCTTAAATCCCTAGATACATGCTCTCTTATTCATCCAATTAAACTTACGTCAAGGAAGGTGAACATTCAACACATTTGTGACAAACTTGTCATTCCAATATTTTTCCAATTTTGTGAAAAATATGTAATCACACAGTGTCCACATGTACTATCTAGACCTATTGGGAAAATCATGCATTATGGCGGAGGCATACCAGTCGCCAAAGCGACATTTCTAGTTTTGCCATGAAACACAACTTGCACAAGCATAGAGAGAGGGATGGGGGTGGAGGAGAGAAAGATGGAGAGAGAGAGAGAGAGATTGAAAGAGAGGTCAGTGGGGGATCCCTAAATACAGTAACGATGTGGAAGTGGCGCTGTACTATTCTCAGGAAGTAAACATTGTACACACTGGTTTTTTTTTTCTTTGCCATAGAAGGGGAGAAGAAAAAGGATATCGTTGCTGAAACAAAGACACACAGACACACATACGTGTGTCGGGTTAACGAACAAAGAGTTTGGCAAATATAATTCATATCCATTCATTTAATTTATAATTAAGGAAACATGGCATATCATAATGATGATAATTATGTTGATCTTGGCTTGAAATAAACAAATTAAGTAGAAATAAATGACATAATGATATAGTATCAAATTATCATCGTTATTTCTATTATCATCATTATTTTCTTATTATTCTTTAGTGATTTTTAATGTTTGCATACAGTTTGATGACGCGTGCAGTGGAGGTACGAGAGTGCACGAACCTCAGTTTCAATGTACCATTCGTTCTCAAAGTGTGTTTGTGTGGGCGTAAGTGCGTTGTGTCCATAATTATGATGTAAATGCGTAAATTATATCAAGAGTTTTCATCTTTACAGCAAATTAGTTTTTAAGACAACCAACGACGTCACTGGCTGTAGGTATTTCACGTCTTAAATGAATGTATTAGGCCCAAATAATAATCATATCGACGGGAAAACTCGTTTTAATAAGATGCTCGGGATCATGATTATTTATTTCGTGCAGTTTATTGAAATCTTGGAATTCAAACACAGCACGCTACGTGTGCGACTAGAAAATGTTTGTGCTGCACAATAAGTCCGACTTGTAGGATAAAATGGAATAGAGTAAAGATACTTAAAGACATTCTGACCGAGAATGACAGTGGAGGACTCTGTGTGCAAAAATGTGATAGGTGTTTGTAATCACATCCACGCTGGCAAAGATTCCATCAAAAAGCAAGGTGGTGGAGCAGTAATTTGCGTTCGTAAGTCACAGCTCATTATTTGGATCTAGACGGAAGCAATATACCGTAACGCGAAGGCTACTCAGGTGTCTATGACTCTATATGGACGCCGAGTCATACAGTTACTATGATACAACTTCCTATCATCTGTCAAACGATTTATTCTCTCGAGGATTTACATTGTTCCATGCTGCTGTCATTGACGATTAGTCATAGAGAATGTTACCTTTGCTACAAGAATTCCATGTCGCGTAGCATTGCTCAACAATGTAGCTCAATATACCAGACGTTGTGATTTTTGTTTGTTTGTTCGTTTGTTTGTTTGTTTGTTTGTTTGTTTTTGTTGTAAGTGATGAATCCTTATCATCTACGCTAGAGACTGATTATTATTATTGCGATGTGTTCCACCGCAAAGATTGTAACAAATACACAACTTAGTGTATTATTTCGTTGTCGCTTCCACAGAATATAACTTACCTAATTTCTAACAATGACCCCGTTTGCAGTGCAGGGCCGGGCCGAGCCGCGGCCTCAATTGCAGTACTCAGCCCCGCAATTTTGTCCGTTTACAGTGCCAGGCTCGGCCCGGGCTTTTAATTCTAACCTTTCAATATTTTGTCGTAGTGGCGCTCTACTTTGAAAAAAAAAAATAAATGAAAAATGAAACAAAACAAAAAACGGGAGAGTGCCGGTCGCACTTTAGTACCCCATTTAGCCCAGTTTGCGTTTACAGTGAGTAAAGGCCGAGCCGCGGTCGAAACTATCTCCAGAACGGCTTGTGCCGAAAGGGTGGGTTGGGTGGTGGCGCGTCGCGTTAATGAGAACACCACCCTTCGTCCAAAGCCCCCCCCCCCCCCCGGTTTTGCCGAAAGGGTGCGTTGGGAGCGTTGGGTCGCGCCGCGTTGACTGGAACCCCACCCTTCGTCCAAAGCCCCCCCCCCCCCCCCGGTTTTGCCGAAAGGGTGCGTTGGTACTTTTTCTCATGTAATATTAAAAGACGAGTTTTGAATTTATATTTAACCTTCAAACAACCATTTCAAAGAGGCTATCGTCCGGATCGGTTTACACTCTATTACCACTTGGTCTTCAGCCAGTTGGTCTAATAGACTGTTTAATATCAGTTGGTCTAATAACCAGTTGGTCTAGTCAATCATTTCGTCCAATTACTGTTTGGTCTAATTGTTATTTGGTTTAATTACTATTTGGTCTACAGTCAATTCGTCTAATAATAGCCATTTGGTCTATTTTTGGTCTAACACCAATTTATATCATCACTGGCGGCCATACCGATTTGGTCTATTATGAGTTTGTCTAATTCCATTTCGTCTAATCATCAAAAATTAATGGTCTAAAATAAAACCAATTTGTCCAATATAAATTTGGTGTACAAATCATTAATTTTGGTCCATTGCCCATAAAATTTGGTCAAGCCTCGGTCTATCATCATTTAGTCTACACCCATTAAGTCTAATAACCATTGATCTTATTGTCATTTGGTCTAATAGCCAGCCTCCTGGTCTAATCAGGTACCACTTGGTCCAATCATCGTTTCGTCTATATGACCAACTGGGCTATTTTTTTTTTTGGGGGGGGGGGGTGGGCCCTTTTTATTGATGTGTACACCAAATTTATATTGAACAAATTTGGTTTTATTTTAGACCATTAACATTTTGATGACTAGACGAAATGGAATTAGACCAACTCATAATAGACCAAAAATAGACCAAATGGCTATTATTAGACGAATTGACTGTAGACCACATAGTAATTAAACCAAATATCAATTAGACCAAACAGTAATTGGACGAAATGATGACTAGACCAACTGGTTATTAGACCAACTGATATTTAAACAGTCTATTAGACCAGCTGGCTGTAGACCAAGTGGTAATAGAGTGTAAACCGATCCGGACGATAGCCTCTTTGAAATGGTTGTTTGAAGGTTAAACATAAATTCAAAACTCGTCTTTTAATATTACATGAGAAAAAGTACCAACGCACCCTTTCGGCAAAACCGGAGGGCTTTGGACGAAGGGTGGGGTTCCAGTCAACGCGACGCGACCCAAAGCTCCCAACGCAACCTTTCGGCAAAACCGCGGGAGCTTTGGACGAAGGGTGGTGTTCCCATTAACGCGACGCGCTACCACCCAACCCACCCTTTCGGCACAAGCCCTCCAGAACTTGGTCAAATGCGCGGCGGATTTTGGTACTGCATTGTACCTTTTGCTCGTTTACAGTGAAATGAAGGCTGGGCTCGACCGCGGCCGAGCCCGGCCTTTTCACGGACTGTAAACGGGGTCCTAGCAAGTGCCTAGTAACGTGTTTAATACGTTACCAATGCTCAGAAAAATTGCTCAGACAGAGAGAGAGAGAGAGAGAGAGAGAGAGAAAGAGACAATCAGAAACTGAAGATGGAAAATGGGTCGGTAGTGTTTAAAAATTTTGTGACTGTTTTTTTTTCTCTCTCTCTCTCTCTCTTTCTGTTACAGATCCGCGAATTTGACATAGGTAATTCGGCTGCCTTGTCAAAGGGAATATTCGTCTCAGATTCAGCAGCAGCAAACCTGGCTGAATTTCTGTGTTGTCTGCCCCGTCTTACACGTGCCAATCTCAATACGCGTAACCTGCCAAGGACATTCTTCCGGACAATTGCCTCTCAGGCTTCACGCTGTAGAGTAAGAATCAGTAATTGTCATCTTATGTCCAACACTTTCTTGTTCAAAATGGGGGGGGGGGGGGGGGCATCAATTACCTTCAGCGTGATATTTCAATTCATTTCACCATGCAGTTATGGCTGTCTGGTGCCATTGATTGACGAAATCCGCCAATTCCATAGATGAAAATAATACACTCAACCAAAAAAGTAAGTTCCCCCTAACATTTTTGGATATATCTAAAAAATTGTTTTACCGATTTTCATTATTCAAACCGGAATGGATAGGGAATGTTATTACTCATAACATGAATGACATATCACTGCCACCAGATGTCATTATTGGTGTGAAAAAAAAATGTATTTTATGTCAAAATGCATGGAAAAAGTTGCACTTAGGGTTATATAATTTATGAAGTATATTTTGTACATTACCTATGCAAGTTAGCAAAAGACCTTTTTAAATTGTTACGTAATTCTCGGGAATTTCTTCAGGGACGATGTGATTCCTTATTAAACAGATGTTATGTCAGAGTTGTTATTCAATGGCTCCAAAGTTCTATTTGACAAGGTCAGTCTTCCTTCTTTATCGAAAAGGCGTATTGTTTAAAAAGTATGCATAACATCTCTTCAATAGGAAGAAGCACATTAGGCGTTTTCACATCAGCCCGATGTTTCCAAATAGCGCGCTATTTTCTGACTTGGGAGATTAACCTGATCACGAAATAGCGCGCTATTTGATAATGTGAACACAAATTAGCGCGCTAATTGATCGAGAAATTTTTTCGAGTCCAACTCGGGAAATTTCCGAAATAGCAGGAAAATTAATGCGAACTAGCGCGCTATTTGATAATGTCCGGGCTGATGTGCGCAGGAAATGAAATAGCGCGCTAATTTGCGATCGCGAAAAATATCTCGAGCTTGGAAATTTATCGGGCTGAGATGTGAAAACGCCTTAATGTCCCTGAAGAAATTTCTGAGAATTACATAATATATCCCAAATGCTAGGGGGAACTTATATTTTTCGTTGAGGGTATAATCGCATACTTCCCCAATTCCAATGTAAGATGTTGTAAAGTTTGAAAAAAGAAGGAAACGTTTCAAGCATTGCCATTTGAATCATGTGTAATCTCAATCCGTACCGACGCTCGCCAATCAATGAAAGTTTTGTAAAAGAAAATGTATCAAAATGAACACTTCTTTGCAACGAAGGTGGATGTTCAAATTCATGAAATTCTTCCGTCGAGGTGCTTTTAATGCAACTGATTGACAATTTGTCCTACATCGACGTAGATAAGCACTGAATTGATCAGTGTTTGAGTAGTCAGCCATGATATTAACAAAAAAAAAACATGAGCGTATAACTCGAGCAGGATTCGAACCGACAAATTTTGAATAATTACGCAGTACCCGCTGAATGCTATATGGATTAGAACCAACACTTGCTGTCGGGCGAAAGCTTGGTGGTCTAGTGGAGATGACGCCTGTCCGGAGAGGTCGTCGGTTCGAGTCCTGCTGGAGTAAATACGCCCCTACTTTTATTTTTAATCATGGCTACTACTAAATCACTGATCAATACAGTGTTTATTTTATTATAGGTTTTCCCGGCCAATTTCGCACTTTTTTCAGTCCAATTCCTAATTGCTGCATTCAATTTAGCACGATTTAGCCTAGATGCATGATCGGTATTTCAATTTTATATTCTTTTCGTTCAAATTCATTTTGGAGCATTCAAATTACCTTTAACATCATTCGAATCAGCACTTTTTCAGTTCAAATTCGTGAGACAAGCACCATTTCGCAAATCGTTCATTCAATTTAGCATGATATAGTCACGTGATCACGTACACGCTGCGCTCGTTCATTCGAATTCATTCTTGGGCATCCAATTTCGCATTTACTGCAGTCCATTTAGCAGACACGTTTATGCTTCTATTTTTTTTTTTTGCATTTATCAGACATAGGTATTGTTTGCAAGCATCATAACATTTCATATTTTCGTATTCATTCTTCATTCTGATATCACCTTTGCAACAGTACTTTCAAAATATGTGTATGTGTTTATGATGTTTGATAGCATTATTTCATTCACAGATACAAGTTTGTTTTGACATTTAGTTGGTAGAAGGAGGTTTCAAGAATACATCGTGATTATTTCTTTCATCTGTATGTTTCATTATTTTCATTTGGTGGGTGCTATATTGCGTTAATTATCATTAGGAATAAAGTTCGTGGATCAGCTCTAGCCATCAATTTGACAAGGTTATTACCCTCAAATGTTTCTATGATTCTTCCCTGTCTTCTTGAGATATACGCCTGTATCTAACTCGTGCTGCCATGACTGGACATAAGAAAGTGAAGTGATCTATGGTACTGGTGCATGTATAGTTCTGATAACATGTATGAAAGAAGAGGGGCGTTACAGAACAACAAACTTGAGTTATTTAGGGTCAAATATACCTTTACTATATACTTAACAGTGTGTGGATGAAACAAAGATTCACATTTAAATACGTATTAGTCACGTTTTTCACCTTTTCAAAATAGAAATAACATTACGCCAATTTGAATGAACATGTTTGGAATTTGACTGCCCATACGCGAAATTGAATGACTGAAATACCATTTTCCGCCAGTGCTGGCGAATTTGAATGACTGAAGAGCACGTGCCAATTTGAATGCCCGTTTTACGAATTCGAAAGGCAAATGTGCGAATTTCATTGATCGAAGTGCTAAATTGAACGAACAAGTTACAATTTTGAATGACAGAATGTGCAGTGACGAGGATTTTCGCTGAATTGAATGAACCTTTTATCAAATGGACTGACAAAAGTGCGAAATTGGCCGGGAAAACCTATAGTTATTAAGGGCAATTTGTCAACCAATTGCATTGAAGGTGGATGTGCCATTCCATATTGGTAAAAACATGTGATTCAAATGTTCAGTATGCTACCTATGAAACGATTTCCTTTGGAGAATATCAAAATTTATCTATCTATAATTGAAGAGCTTACTTCCAAAAGGCGCTAAATCCATTTAAAAATGATGAATTTAGCTCCTTTTGGAAGTAAGCTCTCTCTCTCTCTCTCTCTCTCTCCATCTCCCTCTCCCTCTCTCTCTCTCTCTCTCTATATATATATATATATATATATGAGCCTTTTTTTAAATTCTTTCCATCATGCTACAGGTGAAATGCATCACCATCAGTGACAAGCCGTTAAACAAGTTACTGGGTGGCTATCAAGGAGGCACAGAGGTATACATGTTGTGTTTTTATCTCATCAATTGTTATACCTTATCAATTATGAACTAACATTGCCTAGCTTGACAAACAAAACAAAAATCAAAGCAAATGCTGTGTTAAAAAAGGGCACACATTAATTGAACCCATTTCATCTACCAACCTCTGTACATGAGACAGTTTCTTGCATTTTATTTTGATAGCCATATTTTTTCTCAGTAAAGGATCTGTGTTGTGTCATGATGTGATGACGACATCATGTTTGGCACTATAGAATACGTCTTGAAGATCCCGTCCAATAAATTGATCTCTATTGCATTGTTGTTGATCATAAATGCAGTCCGCCCATTTTTATTCACAAGTTAATTTTTGACATTATTTGTCTGCCAAATTCACGTATCAAGACTGGGCCCGTGGCTTTTTATGCACCTTTGAGATTTTTATGTCAGAGCACACCTTTAGTTTCAACTTCGAAAATGTTTCAAACTTTAAGTCACAATGGGTACGAACATGACATTAGGAAATACGGGTGACTTCAAAAGTGAATTATTGCAAATCGCTACCAGACAGGTGCTGAAGCGACAGTCGGCCAAAGAATAAGAGTTTGTACTTTTAATTGCATACTAGTATCACGTTTCCGACTCGATTTAGACAGATTGTTCTCAGTATTGTATTTTCCATTTGTTCAGGATAATTTCAGGAATTTCATTTGGATTTGCAGTCTTAACCCAGTACAATTAATTATTTCTAACATAAGTATATCAATATCGTAATGGTGATCAGTGAAGGGAACAAAGAGAAAGTTAAGGTGAGAAAAAAACGAAGAAAAATGTAAAATACATCAACGTTGCGTTTCATGCTTTTACATTATATATTAATATATCCTTCTCATTGATATCAAGGCCTACATTTTTTTAACGACGTAATATCAGTAACTTCAGAAGTAAAAAACAAAACAAAACATAATTACATAATACACTGCAGTTAAAGATTAAAGTGTTCCATTCTAAAAAAAATAATGAGTTCTAGGAAGTAAATGCTTAGTATGAATTGGAAGAAATGTATTAAACAATATAGAAGGGGGACGAAACATTTCAATCTGTTGTGTATCATGATGGTTACGAAACAGTCATCTCTAGCAATACCTAGTTTCGGAAATGACGTGGGTAACCCAAAAGAGATGTATTGACGTCAGCTCGCATGTTGTTGCTGAAAACATTCACTTTTCGAGATCTTCTCGACATGCGCTGCTGCCTGCGCAAAATATAAATGGAATCACCCTTCTTATTTTGGTGCTTTCAAATTTGCGCAAAAGTAGGTTGCTAACTTCAGTTTCAGATATTATAGGCAGTGTAAACTGTAAAAGGTAAGTTATTTTGAGTGACGACGTGCAACACCGCATATTTGCGTATTAATGACAGCAATGCGGAGTTTCATAAGCGAAATAAAAAATTGGCTGAACTTTAAAGATATCATCACATAATTAACTCTAGCAATGCTGACAATAAAAGTTCACGTAAACGAGGTATTTACAGATTGTACCTATTTGGATCGGACGAAAATTTACAAGTCATCTATAACTATCTGACAAAACTTGGTCATTCTAGCCAATCTCCTCTCACTCTCCAATAGACACTCGGTGACGGAAACGGCTCAGAAAGCGACAGCAGCTGCGAAACTGACCAGGGGTTTTGGCAGTAAAACGTGCACTCTCCGGATGAATCCGAAACAAAAAGTTAATGAAACATGTTCCTATTCACGGAGATGGTTTCTTTCAGAGGACCAGAAAACGATGGACATATGCAAGAGTATACCTAAGAAGCGAAAAAAAAAAAAAAAACAGAGAGCGAATTCAATGCTGGAGAGGGAAACTGACTAAGGTTAAACGTCATAATGAAGAGTCGCAGAGTTCTTAGACATTGATAGACACTCAAGCCACCGAAGGGGGTGGGGTGGGTGGGGGGGGGGGGAAGGTGAAGAAAGGAAATAAGGGAAGGGAGAGAATGAGAACATGAGAATGAAAGTTTGATAGCAGGCAGGAGGTAACATTCGAATCGGGAAAGAAAAAGCAAGAAGGGGCAAAAATCAGTACGAAGGGAGGACGGGACGTATAGCACTGTACAGTGATGGGGGGGGGGGATCATTGAAGGAACACTTTCCTAACATTCCTAAAACTTTCCTAACACTTTCCTAACATTTCCTAACATTCCTAAGGCTGCGTTTACATAGGAGTATACTATTCGGCTATACGGTGCACGTTTTTGTGGGCATAGCTGAGTATAGTACAGAATAGTGGGAATCGTGCTTGTCGATTTTCGAACAGCGTATACCATCTCTTGTTTATGAAATGATGAATACTTTGGTCTGGATTTGCCCTTTAGCAAAAATAAGCATGTAGAATGACATTCTGATGCAGTTTAGAAAAAAAAAGATTGCTGGGACTGTTGTGCTAGGAGGAAGGATAGGGATCGAGTTGAAGGTGCGCCGGGTGATGGTGTACTGGGTCGACTTGCCATGCCCGAATAGCGTATGGCGAAGAGCGAATAACGAATAGCGAATACCGTATAGCGTATACCGTATACTTCTATGTGAACGCATTATGCCCTGGTTCCTAGTGAGGAATCCACGTGCTGGACGACGCAACATCCAAGATTCAGAGAGCCTCAGTGAGCTAAGCTGAAATACAGTCGACCCCGTTATAACGAAGTCCTAGGGACAGGTAGTTTTCTCCCGTTATATCGAAATTTCCTTATGACCAAACAAATGAACAATACAAACAAAATATAATAAATTTTTTACTACGTTGTAACTGGAGTTTCGTTATTACCGTGTTTGTTGTAACGGGAGTGCATTGTAGTAATAAAAAATAATGGAGAGCTCTATCGATTTACTAGAAGCCTGTGTCTGTGCACTGACGAAAGTTGGAAAAATAGAAAACGCTCACAAACTTAAATACAACAGATACCATTTTGAGTCGCTACTCCGACAGACAGAAACTTGCGAAGATGCTCTTTTATGGCTGAATGATTTGCCTTGTTGATCGGTCTTGTAGATACACTTGTGTTTCATGTGTTTGCTCTAATTTGTGTTCCTTTTATAAGTTTTCGTGTTAAAGTACAATAATGATTCTGTTTTCCAGAATTTTGTGTTTGTGTCATGCAGAATGATCAATTTATCGGTTTTCGAGGAGCAGAAATACGAACAGCAATCAAGACTTTGAGCTAGTAGATATATGGCTATAAAACAACAACAACAGCAACACACACACACACACACACACACACACACACACACGCATGCACACCTGGCAAGGACAAGTTCACCTTCATTTACATAAGGATTGAGAGAATGCAGCAATCTTAGTAGAACACATCAGTGAAAGTTTGAGGAAAATTGGACAATCGATGCAAAAGTTATGAATTTTTGAAACTTTTGTGTTGGAACCGCTGGATGAGGAGACTACTAAGGCTCGTGATGTCATATGAGTACAACAGTATAAAGAAAATGTAAAGAAAATTCAACATATTTTCACTTTTTTCGCATAATAAAAGAGCACTTGACTTGCCTCTTTCTAAAGGCTTTGGGAATAATATTACCCATAACATATGTCAGTAACGAGTCAAGGGAATGTGTACTTTTTTCAAAAGATGAAATTTTGTGAAATTCTCTTTATATTTTCCTTATATTGTTGTACGCATGTGACATCATACACTGCAGTAGTCTTCTCATCCAGCAGTGACTGCAAAAAAAAAAAAATCCTCAAACTTTCAATGATAGTAAAACTTTTTACGTTAACATCAAGAAGTAACATCAACACTCTCACAAAGTTGCAAGAATGTTGGTAAAATCATAATGATTGACTCATGAATTTGCATTGTACATTTCGTACATGCAGCATTTTGATTGATTAAAACTTTAAAGCGATCTTCGAATTACTTCTGAATCAGACAAGAGTCAAATGAGACGAATATTTTATCGAAAAACAACAAACAAAAATTACAATAACTCATAAAACCTCAAAGGGGATGAAGAACGAGGGCGTGACACACACACACACACACACACACACACACACACAAATGATTAGACACTCAAGCCAAATTATTACATTGCACACAGGAGCTTCCTCACAACATTCTTTTGACACATAAAAAATAGGAATCTAAAACCATTATCCTACTCCAGTCATATCCCACTCCGGTGGACCATGGAGCCACCTTTGGTAGCTCCATGGGTGGACCATGCAATTCAGAATAATGTTCGTCTCCAATCAACATTAATGGGTACTGGTAGATTAGAAATTTGATTGTCACAATTGCCACTCTCATAGTTAATTGATTGACATGTAAATTATGATTAGTAATTCAATTATGATATATTTCCTGTCTAGACGGTTTGACATGCTGAGACATTTGTAATTGAATTGCTTGTAATGCATGTATATAGAACAATGTGTTGTTGTTTATAGACCATGAATACTGTGTGTAAAGTATATGTTACAGAATGTTCATTGTAAAGATATTCCCTCGTAGTTCTTGGAAATTGCGTACAATGTGTCTGTTTATAGACCACGAATACTGTGTGTAAAGTATATATTAAAGAATGTTCATTGTAAAGATATTCCCTCGTACTGGAGTCGTAGTTCTTGGAAATTGCGTACAATGTGTCTGTTTATAGACCACGAATACTGTGTGTAAAGTATATATTAAAGAATGTTCATTGTAAAGATATTCCCTCGTAGTTCTTGGAAATTGCGTATAATGTGTCTCGCAAAGGGACTCATTATTATCATCCGTATAGCACATAGGATGTTATCGTCTTTTGTCTTCTTCCTCGTTATGTATTATTTTGATGGAGACTCATTGCGTTTTGAAATGTCATAGAAATCGCTTGCTCTATAGGACGTGCTTTCAGTCCAGGTTCTGGACTAGACTCGTTATCTTGTGATTTGATGAACACTCCTATAATGAGGCTGTGGATTTGAATTTTAAATCGAATGAACCCAATCAAATTTACATGATTCACGGATCTGTACACTCCGGTAGTACAGTAATGTCATGCATGCATCGTGGGCCTTGGTCGATTAATGAAATTAGGTTTGCACCCTGCTCGAGAAATGGAGTTGGGTTAGAGCCTTGCTCGACAAGTGAAATTATATTTGATCCCTGCTCGAGCAGTGCATTTGAATTGCACCTTTCATTTCATTTCATTTCATTTTATTTCATGCTAGGAGTCAGGTAGGGTTTGCAGTGTGGCTGAGAAGTGGACTTGGGTATATACTCATTTTAAACAGGGAACCTATTTCATTTCAATTCGAGTGATATCCGACTCAGGTCGCCCACTTGCATCATCGAATATCTAGATATAATATTCTTCTCGTCAAATTTAATTTTGGTAGTCGTTCAATCATGAAAAAAATACACAATTTCAGTGATATTTCAGTAACGGTATACCATTCCGATGAAAATACTATAATACATTCGGAGTCATTATGCGTTGCTGAATTAAGCTTTGTATAACTTGTTTCTAATGACCGGGACGTCCACGTTTCTAGATTTTACCGTTGCTGTTAATAGCGCGTTAGTTGTTAAAAAAGTACAGGAAATTAATATTGGTGTAGGTGTTTTTATATGGGTGTTTGCGTTGTTTATTCTATAATTCCATGTAATCGAGATGTCCTGCATAGGACATGTAGGATTTTTATCACATAATGTCCGTTATTCCATTATTTAGCTGTTGCAATCGTATTGTCGAGTGTATTGTTGTTTCTCTTCAATGTATTTCCGAAATTCCTTCACAATTTTCTTTTTCGTCTGCACATTCAAAAACATACTGCAAAGCTACAGCTATAATTTTCCGATAAACATCATTTTGCAGGTTACTATCTCCATGGATTTACGTCCCTCTCTCCTCTCTCTCTGTTGTCGTTATATGTCAGTGTTGTCTCTTATTGTCCTATTTACATATATATATATTTTTTTTTCTGAATAGGGCTTCCGAATCAAAGTAAGTAGTATTGACTTTTTGTTTTCATTAGAAGGGCTAGCATTATGACAAGGGCTGGCTGTTCAGTAGGTCGATTCATTTTTCAAACAGAACATATTTGTTCTAAAAGGTGATTTATTACAATGTTTTGTTATGCTAATGATGTATCATAATTTCTCGCTATTGTCATGCAAAGTTTCTTTATCAATTTGCCGCTAATGTATATTATGAAATATACATGTTATGATTATGATATGATTTAGTCGTGGGCCCTCTACACTGCAAAAAGTCCGGTGCTAAATAGTGAACACCGAGCTGGTGTTAAATTTTCGGTGCTCATTTATGGTGTTAAATTAACACATCCGGGTGTCATTTCCAAATTTTAAACTGTTTTTTGAAGAGTTTCTCAGTAACTGCACTTCTTGTTGCTTTTTAATTTAAACAAGACGATCAAGAATTTTACATTAGAATACTAGATTTTTGAAATAAATGTGAAAATAAATTTACACCACAGTAACACCAGCTGGTGTGGTCTCTTATTGAAGCTGGACGGGTGTTAAACCATTGATATTAACACCAACAAATATCAAATCAACACTATGTGGTGTCATTTTTGAATTAACACCAGTACAGTGTAAAAATAACACCAGATACAGTGTCAAATTAACACCACGAAGTGTCAGGTGAACACTTTTCAACACCATCACAGTGCATTTTCTACACCTGTGGGTGTGGTCCTCTATTGAAGTTTGATTGGTGTTAGATTTAACACCCGTGGTGTTAAATCTAACACCGATGTTTTACATTGTAGGAGGAAAATGTTCAAGAGCAAAGAGGTCGCCGCCCACCACCGCAAAGACAAAGTCCCATTGGACATGACAGCGGGGGAGTGCATGAAGGCCTACGCTCCCTCCCCGGGCTCCCCCACCCAGAGGGCCGCACCCGTGGTCCACGGGGTGCCCGTGCTGCCCGCCTCCCCGCCCCTCCAATGGGCCCGGGGTAGGGGGTGGGATCGGTGGAGGCGGAGGGGGAGCAACGACCTCACCTAGCAATACGGGCGATCTCAGAACATATTCCTGCTAACATAAGACCAGTGAGGGCGCCCTTACATAGTTTAGCAAAAGGTGTGTGTCATACCTGTCATTTCTATCTTTAATCCTATTGGGAATTGACAGTTCAGAGTTTACCCTAAATGTCAGAGTTTTGCTGAAATGTGTTTGGTATCCCCACAAAGTGGAGTTAATTAGACTTTAAAGGGATGGTACAACTTTTGTTGAGATAGGGTTTCAATTTGTGTGTGTGTGTGTGTGTGTGTGTGTGTGTGTGTGTATGTGTGTGTGTGTATGTGTGTAAGACGATAAGAAACTACTCATGAAATATGAAATGACATACAATTATAAGAGAAATTAAAGTTTATTTGATGAAAGAAATTGCTTTTGAAATGGCTGGCATATCCAAAATTCAAAGTCCAAAATCAAAGTGGCCACAACCAAAATTTGTCATCCCTCTAACGTGTGCTCTTGTCCTTGTTTGATTGGCTCTTTCCTGTTTATGACATCATAGCACAAACTGTTTGAGGTGCATTCTTGCAATGAGAGTTAGATGTAAAATTTATCAATAAGTAAAACATTGTAAAATCAATGATGATGCTACAGTTTGATTAGTTAGAAATGCATTTTTATATGAAGAGAGCAGGGCAGAAATAATGTTGGTTGGACGTGGATTTCAGATCCATGCACACAACTGTGAACTTGAACAGCCTGAGCAAAATTTTGCCACATTAATTGAAGATCGACGTCTTGCTTTACATCAACAAAAATGCTCTTAAAATAGTAAAAGTAGTGGTTCAAGAAAATTTGTCCACATTGGGTATTGGACTCTAGGATTATATATATATATATATATATATATATATATATATATATATATATATGAAGAGTTTGTTTGCAAAACCGATAAGTCCATTTTTGAAGATTTTGAAGTACGGTCTCTGTCACAAAGTACAAAATGATACCTTTTAAATGATTTTTTGGTCACTACATATAAAGGTATATTTCTGAAGTTATGGTCAAAAGAAGCAAAAATTTTCTTATTATTCTCTTGATTTTTCTTGACCTTTAATCGCAAATATCTCCATTTGACAAATATGGACTTATCGGTTTTTGCAAACAAACTCTTCATATATATATGATTATATACCAGAGAAGGGAGTTCATTTAAGATGGATGTCCTTGTACGTACATGTAGCCTTGCTTGATTAACAGTCATTAACTCTAATCGTTACTGCCACCTAACTACCCGATCAGCTGTCGTTTCTACTTTTGAAAGTTTTGTTTTCATGATTTCAAGTCCGAGATTGATGCCTCTAAAGTTGTCAGAGTCAGTCAAACCGGAAGTTGGGCAGCCTGTGCAATGTTCTACCCTTGGAAAGTATGTGGTGTCCGTTTCTTGTACACTTTGGTGGAAAGAAAATGCCTCAACAACAACAACAACAACAAAATGAATAAATAAAGCAGTTTCTACCAAAAGCGAAAACATATATTAGGAGACCCATGCTTCAAATTGAGAGTCATATCCTGAATTTTGGAATTACAGCTTGGATATTTTTGTGACTAAAGTGACAGAGGTGAGATTGTGAATGCATTGCCATTGCTCACAACGTCAGTGAATGACATACCGTTACTTACATTCATGCAGGTGTGGCTTAAAATTACGAGTGTGACCATAATCTTGTGAGATTGTTTTGTGTGTATATGTTATATGGGGGTGGGGAGAGGGGCAGTAGTTTTGAGGTATGCACACACATACACACACAAATGCACACACTTTCCAGTATCGTGTATGTACTGTGCAGTTATAACCTCAATTCCAAAATATGTAGGAGAACTGTAAAGGAATGAATTTGTGGCTACAAATAATGCAAGCAGTTATCCGTAATTTCAGCATAGCATAGTAGCGTCATTAGTCACATGAAATATAAAAATATTTTGTGTTTTCTCTGCAGGTGATAACATTGCAATGTCGCATTTTGTAGTAGATACTGATTTTTCTGGTTGTTTGTTTTTGTTTTGTTTTGGTTTGGTTTGGTTTGTTTTTTGGTTTTGTTTTTTGTTTCTTTTTTAAGTATCCAAATGGGTCACATTTTCATATGCAGCTTTCAGAACAAAGGAGGTATTAAAATGCATTAATGCAAATTCAACCGATTACACTTCATGGCACGGGGTAATCCCAGTAGACCGACATTCAGGAGTCATACAGCCTACGAGTTCGACATTAAAAACAGGTCCATGAGTTATACAGCTCACGCGTCATACAGCCCATGAGTTCGACACTAGGCAAATAAAGCCCACGAGACCGACACTATTAAAGTGAAAACAGCCCACGAGTTCGACAGATACAACACGGCGCGTACTGTGTCGGTCTCGTGGGCCTTGTTGGCTTAGTGTTAAACTGATGGGCTTTATGACTCCTGAGCTGTATAACTCATGGGCTGTATGACTTGTGAGCTGTATGACTCTTGGACTGTGTGATTCGTGGGTGTCGGTCTCGTGACGTGCACCCGGCAAACACTCGATGGGTATAGAAGACATTGTATTGAACATCTAATGCATGTCATATTTTCGTCCTTGATGTCTGCCAATGCCTTAAAGGCGTCAATGTCCCTCAAGTTTCGCTTCCTTTCACACCGATGGCATGTTATCTCCACTGATTTTCCTTTTGTTAAACAAATGGATTCGAACTTTTGTTGTGATGAACTTAATCTTCTGCAGAGCCGGGAGGATCTGAATGTGCTTAAATTTCCCTGCTAATCTCACCAAGGAAACTCAAGAGCTGGAGTTCCACCTGGCTATTTATTCAAACTGCAGCCAGTTTTGTAGGGATGCTCAAAAGAATGCCAATTTCGTGCTTTTGATAATCGGGGTTTGATGCCACGACCTTTCCGAGCAATCTGAAGATTCATTTTGAACTCAAACATCATATGCCAGTATTTGTTACTTATTCATAAAATGGAATGAAATTTTACGTACCGAATATGTCCAACTGAGAATTTTATGTTTTTCTTACAGTACTCTTTGCGCAATTCTATTCAAGTGTCTCCTATTCTCTTCTATTCTATTATATTCATCCCTCTGTCTTTACAATATGTACCACTTAGGGATGGTGAAAAGAATATCATAATCTTATGAAGTCATAGTAATTATCTTCATTATTTTATATACTGGCTGACCATTGTGCAATGAAACATGGATAGATTGTCTTTCTATCATCAGAGGTGGATCCAGCAATCCAGTTGGCGCATATATTGAGTGTCAGACTTCATCTCACATGTGTCCGCCAAAGGGAATAGGACAGTTGTTACCCCATCCCTTACATTCAACTTCTTTGATCTTTGCTCTCTTGTAAAACACGTGAAGCTGCTAAAATGCTTTGAAAGAGAAACTGCTTCATCGTAGGGGTGGATCTGATGTGAATATGATAGAACGAGTATACACTGCAAAAAGTCCGGTGTTAAATAGTGAACACCGAGCTGGTTTTAATTTTCGGTGCTCATTTATGGTGTTAAATTAACACCAACGGGTGTCATTTCCAAATTTTAAACTGTTTTTTGAAGAGTTTCTTAGTAACTGCACTTCTTGTTGACTTTTAATTTAAACAAGACGATCAAGAATTTTACATTAAAATACTCGATTTTTGAAAAAAATGTGAAAATAAATTTACACCAAAGTAACACCAGCTGGTGTGGTCTCTTATTGAAGCTGGACGGGTGTTAAATCATTGATATTAACACCAACAAAAATCAAATCAACACCATGTGGTGTCATTTTTTTAATTAACACCAGTACAGTGTCAAAATAACACCAGGTACAGTGTCAAATTAACACCACGAAGTGTCAGGTGAACACTTTTCAACACCATCAGAGTGCATTTTTAACACCTGTGGGTGTGGTCCTTTATTGAAGTTTGATCGGTGTTAGATTTAACACCCGTGGTGTTAAATCTAACACCGATGTTTTTACAGTGTATAAAATCCTTTCTGTTGGACAATGTTAAACACAGTGCATTGTGGCGTTTACGATAGAAATCGGCACTCAAAGCACATAAGTTTGGAATTATGGAATTTGGATGTTTCAAGTGCTTTTACAGAAAAGTTCTGGTAATCACACAATCAATGCACTACAGCCAGGCACAGGCCACTCCCGTTATAACGAAATCCTCGTGACCAGAAGGTTTTCTTTCGTTATGCGATGTATCGAAAATTTAATTTTGTTGTAGCAGAACAGTAAAGTAAATCATGAAGATAGTGTTACAGATTATTTTAGGATAATAGGAAGTAAGTTTTTCCTGCGTTGTACAGTAACTAAGCATTTCGCCATAACCTATTCGGTATAACGGGAGCGCACTGATCATTATAATAATTATCCTATCGCTTGTCATCATAAAAATGTGGCTAAACGCTCTCACAAGTTTTGTACGCCATACCACATCGATATAATTTGAAAACCATTTAGGTGAATAATTCAGCAACATTAGTTTCCCTCTAATGCATAAAATTTTGAGACAGTCAATACTGCAATATTATTACATCTCTATAGGTAATTTGATGTGAAATATTTTTTACTCATTTAAGTTAGAAAAGTAGATTCTCAACACATACATATTTGTTTATTTTTTTTTTTTTTGGGGGGGGGGACAATTCATTCGACAACTGCGGGTTGTGAGGTGACGACGATACAATAATCATCTCATTTAATGTTCATACATTTTGTGACAGTGAGCAATATAACTGTCTACAGGAAACATGTGAAACTAAATGAACAGACTCAAAGAAAAAAAAAACATGAATCTCTCTGTGAATTGTTCACCTATTCTAATGAAACTATCTCGGTCTAAATTCATTGAATTTTACTCTTCTCACTACAGTAACCTTGTATGGAGAAACCGATCTTCACTTCAGAAGCAAAAGAGATCAGATGGTGAGAAAAGGGATTTTATTGATTAAGGCGGTCATTTTGTTGAGACAGGTGCCCCTATCTGAGATGGTCGCAACATAATTGCATCTTGAAGGTGACAGAGAATTAAAGGGGATGGAGTTGAATGGAGGCAAAAAATCCTTCAAACGTCTGCGAAGTGTTAACTCATTGTATCGAGGGATTAGGATCGCCGCTAAGTAATAAAAATAATTGAGGTCAAATCGACGATACTCTTTTCCTAAGACACAGTATCTTGTTATGAAACCTATATTCGATTGTTACATAGTTTGAATGAGACACGTCTCTCTTGGGTGAAGGATCCTTCATCCAAGAGAGACGTGTCTCATTCAAACCATGTAAAAGAGGAATAGAAAGCTAGAATGGCGCCTCGCTCCGCCAGACCGTCCTCATCCTTATACACTGAAAACATTTTGATACAACTGTAAAACACGCCTACATAAAATTTGTTAGCAAAGGTACTAAACTGTACATGTACTATCTTAACTCACTATAAATCTGGGGAACATCTATAGTTTCTATAATAATACAATTGCAACTCCGCCTTTCCTATCATTTCAGTTTTCTGTGTTGGTGAATTTCATGGTGAAATTTTTATTCATACATTAACAAGAGAAACATATGGTTATCCTTCGAGGAATATGTCAAGCCTCAAGAGGGCTGGATTACTTCTATAGTGATGTCACTGCCAGTGAGCTTAAACATAAGTATAATAAGTTATTGAAATAGACAGTTTGCAAATTTATATCTGCATTTTCTTACTTTGTGCTGTGTTTGTATACACCTCCCAGTGCTTTCCACTAAGACAAAAGTAAATAAAACAAAGGAAAAAAGGGAATTTTGGAAGCAGCAACAAGTCTCTAAAGGTTAAGATTTAGTGAGTGTTTGAAATAAAAACCCAACACAATTGTAATATTATACAAATTGTGTCGACCTACATTCAAAACACACTGAAAATCAAGTGCGAACTTTATCATAAAAATTAATGAATAAAATTTTCCATGAAATGTGATGTGTGTGTGTTCACGTGCAAGATACAGAAATAGGTATTTGACTGATGCTTGGTATTTTTTCATTGTTTTACCCTATGTAAATTGATAATAAACCAATGACCTTTTGGTTGTTTCTGTTGCTTTGTTTTGGGGGTGTGTTTCACGGTTTTGTTTTTTGTGTTTTGCCTTGTTTTTCTTTTTTTTTGGGGGGGGGATCTAGAGTTCTTTAAAATGGGATTAACCGATGGAAATTCAAGCCTAGATGAGGTACTATTACAATGATTTGGCACACAAAATCAAGAATAAAAATACAAATATGTTGATTCATATAATTGCCAGACATTGATATAGGCTGACTCATGTTTATTGCAAAATAACATACAAATTCACGGTCAAAACTTTACATTTAAAGGACAAGTCCACCTTCATATATACATAAGGATTGAGCGAATGCAGCAATATTAGTGGAACACATCAGTGAAAGCTTGAGGAAAATTGGACAATCTGTTCAAAAGTTACGAATATTTTAAGTATCTGCGCAGTCACTGCTGGAAGAGGAGACTACTACAGTGTATGATGTCACATGCGTACAACTATATAAGGAAAATAAAAAGAGAATTTCACAAAACTTTACTTTTTGAATAAAGTACACATTTCTTTGACTTGCTACTGACGTATGTTGAGGGTAATAATATTCCACCTGCTTTCTGAAAGACAGAAGTCGAGTGTTCTTTTGTTATGCGAGAAAAATGGAAATATGTTGAATTTTCTTTATTCTTTCTTTACATCGTTGTACTCATGTGACATCACAAGCTATACTAGTCTTTTTATCCAGCCGTGACTGAGCAGAAACTTCAAAAATTCATAACTTCTTAACGGATTGTCCGATATTGCTCAAACTATCGCTGATGTGTTCTACTAATATTGCTGCATTCACTCACCCCACATGTCTATGAAGGTGAATTGTCCTTTAATTTCATATAATTTCCCATATGACTGAAGATGATGGGTATAATCCGGATAATACATGTTCACTCAACACATCATCTGCAACTTGCATGACATAGCAGTATGAAAGCCAAGGAAACCTTGAAGCTTTATGGAGGAAAAAATAACCCTGAAAGAAGCAAAACATTGAACATCTCTTTACTTGTCATTACAGCACGATGACCTAATTGAATGCAACAGGTCCTACAGTGCTACCAGTAAAATGGTTATTGCCCATATCCTTCTGAACTGAAATACAACGTACAAGTAGGCCGATATGGTCAATATTCAGGGAATGCCTCATGATTAGGTATTCGTCAATTCCAGTCTAAAACATTTTAGTCCCCGCATCCAGTGTGCATGTTTTAGTTTCTGCTATGTCATACAAGCCCCAAGCATGCTGTGTAAGGTTTCTGGGATAGTCCTTATCACCCACACACAAAAAACAACAACAACAAAACAACAACATGATATCTGAATATATCAACTATGTAGCCAGTTACATGCAATTAACCACTGAAGTTCTGATTAAACAGGTTTCTACAAGGACATTATTCATCTCCAGTGTGACTACCATTACTACCTGAGAATGTCATGCACAACATTAAATTGTAAACTTCATTGTAGTACTATGTACATCTATGACAATTGGTCCTTTCTTGACATGCAAACAGCTAACATTTGAAACCACAGACTGAAAAAGAAAATTAGAAGAAAACTATACTGGTAATGGTAAAGAATAAATTCTCTTACATTCAATCACATGACATTGTCACATGATATTTGACAGGCAGGGCACAGTTCTCTCTGTTTTTTCATGTTTTATTTGTTTGTTTATTTGTTTGTTGTTGGTTTTTTTTTTGCTAATTAGTGAGGTATAAGTAAAGAGGAATTCTCCATTATCAAACAAAAATGACAACTCATGAGGTAAATAGAGCAGGCTTTCTACTATGGACTGTACATATATTATATCTCTTCTGTATAGAAAAATATATTGTTTGCACCTGTCTGCTGAAAAACACCACATGCATCATGTACAGAATCCTACAATTTTTTTTTATTCTTTTCTGCTTATTAAAAATTGTACAGGACCATTTGGCCAATAATGGTGCAACACAACGACATGACATTGTACTACGTTATGCCTCTCAATCCCATGCAGTGTTTTCATTCAAACCAATTTACGACAGTATATCCAAGTTTTGAATAATGAGAATGAAGAAGGTGAAATATCTTTATAATTTGATTGATGATTCTTTCGTTGGTGCAAGAAATGTCACAGAAAATCAGTTTGTTTTTAAAGAGGTTTTGGGTTAAAAAAAAACACTACAAATGTAAAAACATGATTATTAGTACCATAAAAACAATAAGGTTTTAAGCCAATATGATAACAAGTATCAAAACATAATTAAGACAAAACAATGGAATCGAACATTAATTACTTGTACTACACGGCCTAAAGGAGGTATTCCAATAAATTTGAGAACAAAAGTGAACCAGTCTATTGCTTGTAGCTTTCTCTCTGTCAAAAGCATACCTCTGCAATTTCAGAGTAATGGGTGCTAATTACAATCACAAACATCCAGACACACAGCTGTGTAGTAGAAATAGCTGATGGCTTATCAAGGACAAGATTTCACTACTACTTGAATTCAATTGAACTTAATGTCACAGTCTCATCATCTTAAGAATGTCTGAAATAAGGTCGGAGAGTGTGTAGAGACAGCTACAACATACATCGCATTTATACAGCGACTGGGCTGTGTATAGTTAACGCAGCCACAAATGCAGACATGTTTCTGACACATTTAAATCAGTGTCCATAGCATAACAACAGCAGTGACAACTTATAATTCTATATCTCACAGATGACCTTATATAGCCCCTGTATTTGCTTTTCATGGTTAAATTTTGGTACATTTCTGTAGTCTCAGCTGTAATTGCACCTTCACTGAGTTGATTTTTGACAAAATTATCTTATAATAAAAAGATTGAACATTTTCAGATAATTCTGATTTCATTTAATCCCCATGTACAAGAGGAAAACAAAGTCTTTTGTTTGTTGTTAAATGCAGCAATATAATTTGTGATATCAACTTATCTTTAGTCGATTCCTTGTGCACTTTCTTAATACATGTATTGCTGTACAATCTGGGCCAATAATTCCAACAGCTTTCAAGTAATCTCAATATCCAAAAAGTTATGCTATTAATTGACCTTCACCTTGCTGATTTCAGCAAGGTTGAGGCAATACCAATGATTTGCACTGACACATTTTTCCACCAAAACAGGTTTAAATGAAAATCATCAAATTCTCCTTCACTTGGCTGATAAAATCTTATCATGCCTCACTTTAACATTATAATAATAATAACACTTCAGTGCTCATATGTAGTGTAGAGCATATCACTTCTGCGGTGTCTCTATCCGCTTTAAGGGAGAGGATTGAAAATGGACAAATGATATAGATCTTCTTCAGATCATACACATGGTACAGTATCTTGCTCAGCAAAGCAAAGATGTAGCATTCATTCATTCATACACATAGAAATATTAATAGAGTTACTTGGCAATGCACGGCGCCATTAAATACTCACTGGATTATGGTCAAAAGGCAAACAGGATCAACATTGTCATTCCAATTGAATCCTTGTAATGCATTTGTGCACATACTAAGAAAGTCATTGAAGGCTGGTATTAGAGCTGGAATTAAATCTCCCATCCTTGGTCATAAGCTCAGTTAATTTCAATTTGTAATTTTTGCCTTCAAAATGTCAAGAGTCCCAAATACTCATTCCTCCCCTCCCCCCCCCCCCCCACACACACACTCTAGCTGCTGTGATCGCATTGGAGTTAGCATCCCCTTGGAGGCCACACCCTTTTGCCATCCACCATTTTCACAATGCATTCAAATCAGCATTCAAACTGATGATTTCAATTACAACCAAAACCAGTTCACATCATGATTCTCATTAAGGTTTGATGCTAACAGACCAAAATCATTGTATGTGCTTTTAGCAATTGGAATATTGAAAATTCATATATTCCTATTACGAAGAGTCATTTCCGATTAACGATGGAGTGTATATAATTTGCACATATCTTTCTGATTGTAAAGCGTACCTGGGACAACTTGACTGTTATAAGGTCCCGAGCAGAACCTAAACATTGATAAATCTGAATACAATTTAAACAAATATATATCACACCACTACACAATATGCAAATCATAGCAATCTGCATGAGTTTTCACAGTCTTGCATTTGTAATTGTTTCTATTCATTCTTTCATTCATTCATTCATTCATTCATTCATTCATTTTTCATTTCCAACAAAAACATATAAATATATTACAAAAATTGAATACAGTGCATAAATTTCATCATACAAAGTAAAGGAAAAATTTACAGAAAACTTGTAGGTATAGGAAAATGTTGGAAATGGGGAGGAATGCTAAAAAGCTGAGCTTGTAGGCTGCATTCCCCCCACATGTAATACAAGGAATTATATGATCGATTGACTGATAAACATTGAAAATGGATGAAACAAAGAAACTAAGACAATTAATACTGAAGAAACTATTAATACTGAAGAAAAAGAAAATTGCTCTGCTAGAAGCCATTGTAATGCAGAAACACAAAAGTTAAGTAGACTACAATAACTACATTCTAATGCTGTTCACAAGAATATATGGACAAGATTATATGCAGATAGATATACTTGAAAGCATGTTACACACTGAATGTGCACTATACAAAATATTATCCTCAAAATATTTTCTAATGGCATCTGCCTGTCTGAAATTCACCTCATTCAGACCACTCAATTGTTTCCAAACAGAGCATTTTTAATGTTTTTGTGACATCCTTTTGTACAACTGTCAGCTTCCCAAAATATCTGCCTGTGATACAAAGACTGCTTTCCGTATTTAAGATGGTCTTTATAAACAGGTTTCACAGTGCATGCAAGATACATGTACAGTAGTTGTGTGAGTATACAGGCAGGCCTATAAACAACATAATAGAAGATTCAGTATTATAATTAAACACATACATGTATATATCTAGACAGTTTTAAGAAGAAAAAATGTTTTCTTTTTTTTTCCCAAAGAAACAAAATCAATGTTGTTTCTCAAAGGATCTGGAGAAACACTGGAAGATAAAAACACAGTAATAGGCACATCAAACGAACATATAAAATAGAAACATTATAATTCTCTAATACTTTGAATATATTTAATATGAAATGCTGTGTGTTGATAGACAGCAACATGAAAAAGAAACAAATGATTTCATGGGACTTTGGACAAAAAAAAAAAATGAATTGCAGTTCTTTGTTTAGCTACACTATTTCCTGATCATCATTTCAATCTTGTAAAGCAAGAAATTTTCCTGGCATGAAATTTTCACGAACTGTCACTGGCATTCAATGCAAACAGTTTTGACAAAACTTTAATTTGTTTTAATTTGGCAAAATTAAACTCTCGCGAAATTTGCATTTCCAAATTAAAATGCATGCAAACATTTCTGCATTTACACTCTACAGTAATCATCACGATAAACAATGACAAATGTCATAACTGATAATTCCAGATCATTTCAGTGTTGATCATCAACTCAGGACAAATGCTAATGATCTGTCCCTATGCATTGCTACTATTTTGCTGCAATCCATCATGTGCATAAAACTAATCACTTTAAGAGAAAAATGAAAAATAAATGAAAGAGTGAGAATATGTGATCTAAACTAGTATACAAAATGAATTTGAAATCCCCCCCCCCCCCACACACACACACACAAAGAGAAAAGTTTGGTCACAGGAAGGAAATATTTGATCTGCAAATTCGACAGGTTTTTTTTTTTTCTTTCTGTTCCCTTTCATATCTGTAGCCATGGCAATGCAAAATATTTGATCATTGGACAAGTGTGCAAATACACTCCTACAATTGACAAGTGTGATACTAACCCTGTCTCACAGGTGGGTCTCCACTCAACATGTGAGGTCTAAGACAAGGAGAAGTCTACATGTATCACATGTGTATAAAAAGCAGAGCATGCGTTAGAGTGATGTGTGTATGGTGTATCGCCAGCCACCTTTATTGAGGGCAAGTTGATTTTGCTGTAACACCTATTTTGCATTGACGCCTGCCTGAGTATGGAGGGGGGGGGGGGGGGGGTTACAAAGAAAAAGAATCCTATTGCAGCTGTGTGTCCTTCCTCTTTCGTTTCATATCTTTACGATGATAGAGTGGCCAAAGGGTGGACGGTGTCGTTGTATTTTCTTTTATCACTTCTGTTACATGATGAGCTTGTCATACGGTGTACAGTTTGCTTCAATAATCTATTTCAGTTCCTCATTTAAATGCCTCATGTAAGCTAAAACAAGGTTATCATTACTGATAGTCTCTAATCAAGAAGTGCACTGAGATGAATTTATTCAGCAGCAAATATGATGGCACCACTACAACTACAACTGCACTGAGATATATTCAACTACACCATTTGAGATTGTCATGGGTCTTTATTCTGATGTTGGTGTACAACTAAGTTTGTTGTTTCTTTCCTGTGTCTGCTGTTTACAAGTTTGCACAGACGGTTCTCGGTTGATTTAGACATATTTTCAGGTGCTGGCAGATGCGATGCATGTGACGAAAGACACACGAATATTAGCATTTTTGGTGATGATGCAGATCACTGTCTGGAACCGGGAATTATAATACTTCAGGATACTTTATCATTATGAGTTTAAAAGCTGTTTGAACATTTCAGTGTTATACTAGTACATCAAAACATACACATGAGGCTTTCGACATAGAAATTAAAAAAAAAAAGATGAAACCTCAAAACAGGTACACATAATACAATACCACAAGATTTGACCCAGATGTAGCAGTATTCTGGATCACCAGATCCAGTTAGGCTTAAATCACACAGGTTATAAATTGAAAATAAAAATCAATATACTTTAGCTGAATAACCATTTAAGGAGAATGAACTGCACTGACAAAGGTTGTGTTCTCGGAACATTGCTGTCGAGTTGTTTACTTCTCCTTCTGATATCTTGAAGCTGATAACTACATATTGTAATTTTATAGATGGATGAAAATAGCCTCATGACTCAAGGCCCTGAGAATGTCAGTTTCTGGTAATCATTAAGATATGTACTCAAGCTGAACTGATTACTGCGATACACAGCATCACATGATGTTGGAGGATTGCAAAACAAAGTAGACCCCATTCAATTTATTTCACTCCCTTCTCTCTCTTTCTGCAGTGTGTTTGTTGCTTTGTATACATTGTGCAAGAAGTCAGAATGTCCTCTTCCCACATTTTATAAAATGGAAAATAAGTTGAGGAATACAGCAGCAAGGCAGATAATACAATGAGTTTAAATAATGTCAACTTGAAGAAGCAACTGAACTCAGCATGTTTTTCACAAAGAAAGGATGGCTGCATGGAATTGATCCATTACGATTCTCACAATCTTTGATGAAACAAAATGATTGGTTTTGATTTAAAGTGGAAAAAGATAGATTATAATAGGTTATGCAAGAAGTCTTTTTGCATCTTTACCTTATCGGCCCGAATTCATAATAACCATCATGACAAAGTTTAGACCTTGGTCTAAAAGAAGCGTGAAATAGGCGTGGCTTTATAGATTAGTTTATTACTGGATGTCTGTTGGCATACACATTTTGTCAATCGCATTTACAGAGAAAAAAGTGATCATTGTTGACGGCCAGATGACAGCATACACTTTCACAAAGGCATACACACACACACACTTTCTTACATATTCATGCGAATTCCATTAAAGGTCCAGTTTACCTTTGGGAGCAGTGATTTTAAAAATGTTCAAGATATCACATTTGATGCATGCGTGTAGGTCTGTTGTATCACAAAACATCCTTCCATATAAAATTTTCGCAATAAAGCATAAAATATGAGGAGATATCAGTATTTTCCTCAATAAACCATAACTGTAGACGGTTCAGTCTGGAAGCATTCTTATTATAATTATTGTTCACATTTTGTGTATCTAACAATACTTAACAGCAATTATATGGATTCAAATTTTTACAGTGCTTGTTTCTCTCCCTAACTCACATTTTAGCACTATTTCATAGCACTAATGGTGGTTTTTGTTTCATCTGCAAATGGTAAATTATGCCTTCAAGATAGCGATGTTCACCATATTGTGTGTTCTGCACAACTTGCTTCTTCAACACTGACAAGAGGCTCATACTTACATTACTGTATAAGTATAAGAACGGACCAAAGGCCCACATTATTATTCAGCTCTGTATTGACTCTCGTTAAAATTTCTGCTCATAAATCTATCAATGTGTTCATGAAGGTAAGCAATACATTGCAGACACATATAAATCTGTCACTCACACACAAGACACAAAACCTTCTTTGGAATTACTCAACAAAAATAGGGCACATAATACTATGTATGATTTGATGGTAACATTAACAATGGAAATCTGGTGGGCAGTAGTAGAATCAACATCAGAACAGGACACATGACACTTACATGAGTATGTTTCTAGAAGTCATGTACTCACACAGTATGAATAGTGCATATAGACACGCCCAGGGAGCAGGTATCTTTTCGCAGGATGTCTTAAAGGATATAATTCATCTCTTGTCTGGTATTTTTGGCGCTTGAAGGCATCTGAATTGCAAATCAAAACATCCATCAACACTGGCACATCTGCGAACTTGTTTCAAACATGTGATTACAGCATCACACTTGTCATGCGCATCAGCATGCAAGATACATGTACAGTAGTTGTGTGCGTATACAGGCAGGCCTATAAACAAGATAATGGCAGATTTAGTATTATACATATAATTAAACACATACACGTATATATCTAGACACTTTTAAGAAGAAAAAATGTTTTTCTTTTTTTTCCAAAGATACAAAATCAATGTTGTTTCTCATAGGATCTGGAGAAACACTGGAAGATAAAAACACAGTAATAGGCATATCAAACAAACATATAAAATAGAAACATTATAATTCTCTAATACTTTGAATATATTAGATATGAAATGCTGTGTTTTGATAGACAGCAACATGAAAAAGAAACAAATGATTTCATGGGACTTTGGACGAAAAAAAAAAGATAATATGAATTGCAGTTCCTTGTTTAGCTCCACTATTTCCTGATCATCATTTCAAGCTTGTGAACCAAGAAATTTTTCTGGCATGAAATGTTTACGAACTGTAACTGGCATTCAATGCAAACAGTTTAGACAGAACTTTAACATGTTTTAATTTGGCAAAATTAAGATCTCGCGAAATTTGCATTTCCAAATTAAAATGCATATAAACATTTCTGCTTATACACTCTACAGTAATCATCACGATAAACAATGACAAAATGTCATAACTGATAATTCCAGATCATTTCAGTGTTGATCATCAACACAGGACAAATGCTAATGATCTGTCCCTATGCATTGCTACTATTTTGCTGCAATCCATCATGTGCATAAAACTAATCACTTTAAGAGAAAAATGAAAAATAAATGAAAGAGTGAGAATATGTGATCTAAACTAGTATACAAAATGAATTTGAAATCCCCCCCCCCACCCCACACACACACAAAGAAAAAAGTTTGGTCACAGGAAGGAAATATTTGATCTGCAAATTCGACAGTGTTTTTTTTTTCTGTTCCCTTTCATATCTGTAGGAATGGCAATGCAAAATATTTGATCATTGGACAAGTGTGCAAATACACTCCGAGTCCTACAATTGACAAGTGTGACACTAGCCCTGTCTCACAGGTGGGTCTCCACTCAACATGTGAGGTCTAAGACAAGGAGAAGTCTACATGTATCACATGTGTATAAAAAGCAGAGCATGCGTTAGAGTGATGTGTGTATGGTGTATCGCCAGCCACCTTTATTGAGGGCAAGTTGATTTTGCTGTAACACCTATTTTGCATTGACGCCTGCCTGAGTATGGAGGGGGGGGGGGGGGGGGGGTTACAAAGAAAAAGAATCCTATTGCAGCTGTGTGTCCTTCCTCTTTCGTTTCATATCTTTACGATGATAGAGTGGCCAAAGGGTGGACGGTGTCGTTGTATTTTCTTTTATCGCTTCTGTTACATGATAAGCTTGTCATACGGTGTACAGTTTGCTTCAATAATCTATTTCAGTTCCTCATTTAAATGCCTCATGTAAGCTAAAACAAGGTTATCATTACTGATAGTCTCTAATCAAGAAGTGCACTGACATGAATTTATTCAGCAGCAAATTTGATGGCACCACTACAACTACAACAGTTACTGCATTGAGATATATTCAACTCCACCATTTTAAATTGTCATGGGTCTTTATTCTGACGTTGGTGTATAATTAAGTTTGTTGTTTCTTTCCTGTGTCTGCTGATTACAAGTTTGCACAGACAGTTCTCGGTTGATTTAGACATATTTTCAGGTGCTGGTAGATGCGATGCATGTGACGAAAGAAACACGAATATTAGCATTTTTGGTGATGATGCAGATCACTGTCTGGAACCGGGAATTATAATACTTCAGGATACTTATCATTATGAGTTTAAAAGCAATTTGAACATTTTAGTGTTATACTAGTACATTAAAAAATACCCTTGAGGCTTTCGACATAGAAATTTTAATTAAAAAAAAAAGATAAAATCTCAAAACAGGTACACATAATAGAAAACCACAAGATTTGACCCAGATGTAGCAGTATTCTGGATCACCAGATCCAGTTAGGCTTAAATCACACAGGTTATAAATTGAAAATAAAAATCAAATACTACTTTAGTTGAATAACCATTTAAGGAGAATGAACTACATTGACAGAGGTTGTGTTCTCAGAACATTGCTGTCGAGTTGTTTACTTCTCCTTCTGATATCTTGAAGCTGATAACTACATATTGTAATTTTATAGATGGATGAAAATAGCCTCACGACTCAAGGCCCTGAGAATGTCAGTTTCTGGTAATCATTAAGATATGTACTCAAGCTGAACTGATTACTGCAATACACAGAATCACATGATGTTGGAGGATTGCAAAACAAAGTAGACCCCATTCAATTTATTTCACTCCCTTTTCTCTCTTTCTGCAGTGTGTTTGTTGCTTTGTATACATTGTGCAAGAAGTCAGAATGTCCTCTTCCCACATTTTATAAAATGGAAAATAAGTTGAGGAATACAGCAGCAAGGCAGATAATACAATGAGTTGTTATAAATAATGTCAACTTATAGAAGCAACTTGACTCAGTATGTTTTTCCACAAGGAAAGGATGGCAGCACAAAATTGTTCCATTACCATTCTCACAATCTTTGATGAAAGATTTAAAACTAGAATGAGCTAAATTACAGCGTATGCAAGAAGTATTTTTTGCATCTTTACCCTATCGGCCCGAATTCATAATAACCATCATGACAAAGTTTAGACCTTGGTCTAAAAGAAGCGTGAAATGGGCGTGGTTTTATAGATTAGTTTATTACTGGATGTCTGTTGGCATACACATTTTGTCAATCGCATTTACAGAGAAAAAAGTGATCATTGTTGACGGCCAGATGACAGCATACACTTTCACAAAGGCACACACACACACACACACACACACACACACTTTCTTACATATTTATGCGAATTCCATTAAGATAGCGATGTTCACCATATTGTATGTTCTGCACAACTTGCTTCTTCAACACTGACAAGAGGCTCATACTTACATTACTGACGAAGTATAAGAACGGACCAAAGGCCCACATTATTATTCAGCTCTGTATTGACTCTCGTTAAAATTTCTGCTCATAAATCTATCAATGTGTTCATGAAGGTAAGCAATACATTGCAGACACATATAAATCTTTCACTCACACACAAGACACAAAACCTTCTGTAAAATTACTCAAAAAAATATTATATAAATATATTATATATATGTGTGTGTATATATATATATATATATATATATATATATATATATATATATATATCGTATCAGGACAACTCCCCCGGAGGACTCCTCCCCCGGGGACTACTCCCACCTGACAACTCCCCCGGAGGACTACTCCCCCGGAGGATGTCTCCCCCGGAGGACGTCTCCCCCGGAGGACGTCTCCCCCGGGGGACAACTCCCCCGGGGGACTACTCCCCCGAGGACTACTCCCTCGGGGGACTACTCCCCCGGAGGCGTTTTTTTAAAGACGGCACAGATTGGGGCATGGCGCGTGTTAAACCTATGGGAAAAACGTTGGGTTAGGGTTTATGGTTATGGTTATGGCTAGGGTTAGGGTTGGGGTCAGGGTTAGGGTTAGGGTTAAGGTTAGGGTTTGATGGTTAGGGTTAGGATTAGGAGTAGGGTTAGGTTTAGGGATAGAGTCCCCAATCTGTGCCGTCTAAAAAAAAACACGCCCCCCGGAGGACTACTCCCCCGAGGACTACTCCCCGGAGGACCACTCCCCCGGAGAACCACTCCCCCAGAGGACCACTCCCCCGGAGGACCACTCCCAGGTTGACTAATACCCTGGGTGACCACCCCCACCACTTTTTTTTTTTGTTTTTTAATGAAAGAATTCGATTTAAATTCCTGTGGACGCTGATCTTTCAAGAGTGACAGAGTTAACTTTACGTTTGTGTGAACGTAACCTAGTTCCTCTATTCTTTGTTCATTCCCTCATTTTTGTAATGATAATGGAGCTTCGGCTAAGTACACGGAATTTTATTTCAGAAATAACACAGAAATAGATGTTCTTTATCATTATTCTGTAAAACTAAGGGGTCACCTCGTCCCTTAATTCCCAAATTCCCATCTGCTGTCTATCTAATTAATGCGCTTTTGGCAATCATATCTTATTTCTTATTATTTACAGTCTGGAAAAAATTCATATAAATTCCATTAACAAAAACTGGCAACGTGAAAGAATATACCACACCATATAGGAACGTCACTGTAATGTTATATTTTTGAAATAAGTTTCTTCCTTCCTTTTACATCTAGAGGAAGGTTCCACAAACCATGCGTTCTTTTGAAGACTTTTACCATGTAGGTTTGAATGTGATCGCATATATTTTTTCTGTGTTTTTGAGACACCTTAGTAATGGCAAAACTTTCCTTGTATTTATTATGATATTACGTTATGAAAAACTGATGACCGGTGAGGAACCAAAGTCAACAAAATAAGAGTCATTGTGGGAGAGACGGAGCGAGCGTGTTTGAAAATTTTTGCATTTTTGCAGTCCAAACTTGCTCGTTGTCGCTTTATTATATCCGAATTAATCTGTTTATTGCTCGCTTACAAATTGGTGTAGAAAGAAAACAAGAGCTCGGGGAAAGGGGGGGGGGGGGGTGTGCTAGACGCCCATCCGAGTATCACAGTCACCACACCTGACGCAATTTCCCCGTAAATTAAAGCTGCTTCTCCATTTTTCTAAAACTGTATTATAGCCACCCCAGGGACGTAACAGGTGTGTGTGTGGGGGGGGGGGGGGGGGCATGATCAACATTTTCCCGGTCAGTGGCATGTACAGATATATTTTTTTTTCTTTTTTTATTTGGGGGGGGGGGGTGGAAGAAGTAATTTTCCCTGACTCTTAAGCATAGGTTGCTTTACAAAACACATTCCTTCAGCGTAAAACTTGAATGTAGGTCGGGTGCAGAATCTTATGGTCTTTATGGTTAGGGTTAGGGTTAGGGTTGGGGTCAGGGTTAGGGTTAGGGTTTGATGGTTAGGGTTAGGATCAGGATTAGGGTTAGGTTGAGGGATAGAGTCCCCAATCTGTGCCGTCTAAAAAAAAAACACGCCTCCGGGGGAGTTGTCAGGTGGGAGTAGTCCCCGGGGGAGTTGTCCTCCGGGGGAGCAGTCCTAGAACCATTATGTATATATATATATATATATATATATATATATATATATATATATATATATTATATATATATATATATATATATATATATATATATATATATATTCATATGTGTGTGTGTGTGTGTGTGTGTACAATGGTGTACAGTGGGTCGAGACATAATTTGAGGGTGTCTATGCTTGTGCGTGTGTACTTGCGCTGTCAGTCCGCAAACTTAATGAGACTACAATGTGATGCATTCAACAACGCAGTCATTGAGCAACATTGTAAGTTTTCCTTACATGGATTATGGAATGACGGTGTGAAACGACAAGCACTGTCAGCAACATCAGGAGAATTGCATAACAATCAAATGCGAGCGAGCGGAGCGAGCGACCTTGAAAATTTTGACATTTTACAGTCCAAAAACTGCCGTTTGTAGCTATATCTTTCGCTTTGCAAATTAAAGGGGGGGGCACCGGGCGCAACTGCTGGCAATTACTGGCAGCAACATTAGGAGAATGGCATAACGATTCAATGCGAGCGAGCTTGAAAATTTTGACATTCTACAGTCCCTTAATAGCCGTTTGTAGCTATATCTTTCGCTTTGGAAATTAAAGGGGCGCACCGGGCACAACTGCTGGCAATTACTGGCAGCAACATTAGGAGAATGGCATAGCGGCGATTTAATGCGAGCGAGCTTGAACATTTTGACAGTCCAAAAACTGCCGTTTGTAGCTAGTTTTTTGATTTGGAAATTAAGGGGGAGGTGCACCGAGCTCAACTGCTGGCAATTAGTGGCAGCAACGTTAGGAAAATTGCATAACGATTAAATGCAAGCGAGCAAGGCGAGCGAGCTTGAATATTTTGAGATTTTACAGTCCCCAAACTGCCGTTTGTAGATATCTTTCGCTTTGGAAATTAAGGGGGGCAGCCTAGGCGCAACTGCTGGCAATTACTGGCAGTAACATTCTCTTTTACAATGGCATAACGATTAAATGCGAGCGAGTTTGAAAATTTTGACATTTTACAGTATAAAAACTGCCGTTTGTAGCTAAACCTTTTTTTATCTTTGGAAATTAAGGGGGAACGCACCGGGCGCAACTGCTGGCAATTACTGGCAGCAACATCAGGAAAATGGCATAGCGATTGAATGCCAGCGGGCGGATCGAGCGAGCTTGAAAATTTTGACATTCTACACTCCCAAAACTGCCGTTTGTAGCTATATTTTTTTCGCTTTGGAAATTAAGAAGGGGGGAGGGGCCGTGCGGGCGGGGGTTAAAACTATTTTCCGGGAGCGCTACTTACACTGTACGTCAGGTGTCACGTTGTAACAACTAGCGGTGGAAGAGGGACGTATGCAAGGGGGGGGGGGGGGGGGGCACGTATAAAAATTACAAAACAAAGAAGAATTTTTAAAAAGTTGCTCCAAAAGGAGGGTTGGCATTGGCCAGTTGTGCCCGCCTCTAATTCCGCCATTGCTTACAGCTAACATTTTTATAGATACACGATTTTCCATAGCCAAAGGCCTCTAAACACTGCAACGGTTACCGTTGAATGCGGTTGACATGGTTGAGATAATCTGCTCACACGCAACGAAAAATGAATGTCTAAACATTTATGAGAGTTAGAATTACTAGTCTTAGCTAATAAATTTCCCCATTTGTATTTTATTTATATAAATATTTATTCTACATTATTAACGTTTATCTATTTATTTATTTATTTATTCATTTCATTTTATTTATTTATTTATTTATTTTTAATTTATTTGTTTGTTTATTTATTTATTTATTTATTTATTTATTTTTTATTTTTTTTTGGGGGGGGGCTCTTTTTGGGGGGATGCGTTTTGCCCCCCACCCCTCTTCCGGCGCCTATGCTGACCAGCATCATAACAGAAATGGATATACACTGATGTGTCCTCTTTCCACTGTGACTTGGCCATTTTCCCTGCGTACTACAAACGTGTCTGTGGTTTCAGGCGGTGTCTTAGGGGTAGGTACTGGAGTTGAGCAGGGAGGTTTGAGGACTATGCTGCCCTCAGTCTTGCATCTACACTAAGGAAGGAGATATGGGTGAATGTAGTGATCTTCGGCTCTTGTGAGAGAAAAGGTTGACTCGGCGTGGAAGTTGCTCCGATGTCTTCATTTGAACTGCTTCATCATCTGTAGCGCCATCAACTTGATCCTTTCCTCCTTCATGCCCCTTTTTTGATATTGCAGCCTCTGGACTCTCCTCGCCGCAGGTGGATGAGATACAGTACGGCAGCCGCCCGTTGGGATGACAGAACCGGTAGTAGAAGGCCATGAGGAAGATGCCCAGGAAGAAGCCGCCCCAGACGAACACGAGTGCTGGCAAGCCATAGAACTGCTCACGTGAGTCTTTTTTGCTGTACCACAGCCCGAACATGATGGTATTCTCCACAAAGACGACAGTGTAGAAGAACAAGGCACGGTATCGGGTGAAACCCTCTTTGACGTTGAAGAAGCAGAAGATGTGGATGATGCCCATGACACAGTCAAAGAGGATCTCCTCAGATTTGGTCTCATTGGATCCTTTTTTTTTCTGTTTGTCCTGTTTGTGGCAGAAGTTCGTCTTCAACCAGATCAGCCACAATGTCATGACCAACCAGTGGACACCGGCCACTACGAATACCCACCACTTATAGATGGTAGCAAAGAGAGCCATGGCGATGACACGGGATGTAATCGTGAGGATCCTCCAAGCCATACGCAATGCAACTCCAACGTATGTGATTTTCTTCCGGTCGGTGCGGGAATCTCGCAAAGTCTTGTGATATGTAACTAGGGTCCCTGCCAGCGATAACAGTGAAACCAGAGCAGAGGCAGCTGTAGAATGCAAAGTATGGTAAGCAGAGGTAAATGAAAAAAAAACAAACAAACAAGCACATTCACTGTCTAACTACAAAGACACATTTCTCTGTTTTCACTATGCAGTGTTCATATCAGTCAAAGATACAAAGCTATTTTCTTTTCATACTTTTTTTTTTCATATGACACTTCCTAAAAGCAACAACAACAACAACAACACCACACACCGATTAAGTGCGGGTACTGAGACACATAATTGCATCGCTGCAAAAATTTGCAGTTGATGCAGGGTGTACATTGTAGTGTTTACATGGCTACGATATTCTAACATCTCCAAGGACACTGAGGTAGAGTGGAGGTACATACATATCATATTGTATCAACGGCGTAAATCCGCACTGAGGAGTGGGGGGATGACTGGCGATAGTCACCATCACCACGATTACAAGCCCATAACCGGACCGGCGCAGCCCTGGGGGGGGGGGGGGGGGGGGGGGGGGGGGGAAGCTTGCCCCCCCCCCCCCCACACACACACACACACTTTACAGGGATCAAATGTCCCACTCTTTTCCATGCAAAGTGGGAGGGAAGTGGCAGCAAAAATATGACGACTTTTTGTTCTTGTTTTTGTTTTTTGTTTTTCCTTGTCAGTCAGACCTTAAAAGTATGAAGACTTTTTTGTTGTTGTTTCTCTTGTCTTTTGATGTTCTTTCTTCTTGACTGACAGGCGATTTTGCCCCCCCCCCCCCCTTTCAAAAACGTAGCGCAGCCCTGAATAATACCCAAATAAATTCAATAAAATGCTAATAAGGATATCCATTTCTTGAATAACGTAGTAGATATTTTCCTGTAGCTATTAATAAATTGTATTCTTCAATTTTCTTGATTTAAGTCAGTAAAGCAATCATCACAGAGGCATCGTTCCGTTTTAATGATGGGGGTAGGGGAGGGACTTTGAGTTTGAATATCTGTGTGAGGGAGCGGAGCGGCCTAGCGGGGGGAGGGTGTGGGAGGGGGGTATCCCCCCCACACGAGGAAAATTTGGCATTTTCAGACCTCAAATTCAGCGATCTGGTGCACACTTTTGGTGAAATTTGGGATTTTTTCCTATAAAAAACAAGTAAGAAAAAGAAATATTCATAGATAATTGAATGACTACATCGTGGTATTTCAGCTCTTGCTCCGCCTGTGCGACATCACTGTGAAGGCCTAAATAGTGGGGCCTATCACCGGCGTAGCCAGGATTTGATCTTAGGGGGAGCGATTAGATGCGAAGGAGCGATGCGAGCGAGGGGGGAGGGTGTGGGAGGGGGTTTCCCCCTCCCACAGTGAGAACTTTTTGTCATATTGATGTTGTAAATGGTGCAATTTGATTCATTTCTCTTTTTTTTTTGCGTGTTCTATCGACTTGAAACAGTCCAACATGTTTAAGGTAGCAGTACATTTTATGTAGATTATTATTGAATAATTTTGCCTATGAAATGGTATCATTTAGAGAAACTTCTTGTCTTAATTCTTACACTGAAGACCATGAACGCGATCATGAATTTTGACATTGTACAGTCCAAATGGGCCGTTTGTAGCTATTTCGCTTTGGAAATTAAGGGGGCACCGGGCGCATTTGCTGGCCAATTTAATACTGGCAGCAACATCAGGAGAATGACATAACGATTAAATGCGAGCGAGCGAGCGAAGCGAGCGAGCTTGAAAATTTTGACATTTTACAGTCCCAAAACTGCCGTTTGTAGCTACATTTTTCGCTTTGAAAATTAGGGGGGGGGGGGGGGCACCGGGCGCAACTGCTGGCAATTACCCGGCAGCAACATCAGGAGAATAGCATAGCGATTAAATGCGAGCGAGCGAAGCAAGCGAGCTTGAAAATTTTGACATTTTACAGTCCAAAAACTGCCGTTTGGTTAATAGGGTCTGAACCATTAATTTAAAGCAATGTTCATTAGATTAAAGGAGGTACTTGCATAAATTATGGCAAAATATGGGAATCGACACCCGTTCCTTTTGTTTTTTTCTGGAGGCAAACGAGGTGTACTAACTGAGCAAATATGAGCCAATATGGAGAGGGTAAATGCGTTGCAATTCCTACGACTGAAACTCGTACAAGGCTGTTAACGAACTCGTTTGTTATCTAGATCTTAATTGGGTAACTCATGCGGAGCTCGACGTGAGTCGTATCGCGCTCGGCATGGTGCACTCGTTCACGCCTACGTCCATGGCCCTACAGACTGTGTTGCATCAAGGAGGTGGGAAGAGCACCTCCCTGGTTGAATGCAGCTGGTTGCCATCTGGTAGTGTGGCTACGATAGTAGTTCAACATCCGAAGCATGCTTTACGGTCGATATTGCTTTACATGCATTCAGTGGCATATCTAGGGAAAACGGCGCCCGGGGCAAGCGAGAAAATTGCGCCCTTAATTTCTGAAAAAGTGTTCAACCCCAAACCCATCCCGGTAGGGACTTTAAAGATGGTCCATATGATATGCTTTTTCAAGAACTTAAAAGGAGTCATTTTGAGGGTGATTTAAATGTAATGAATTTTGATAAATTTTGGCGAGCGAGCGCAGCGAGCGAGCCGAAAATTTTTGTATTTCAGCTTACAAAAATGGAATTCTTGTCATTTTTTGCTTATTAAATCTTACAATTCTAATCAAGATATAGTGACGGCCTTATAGATAACGATTTATACCAACAAGAATATATGAGGACTTTAAAAAATACCCTAAATTAGTACGCGCGAGTGAGCCGAAATTTGTATAGGCCTATTTCCGCATTATCATCACGTTTTGTTCTTATCTCTTTTTTTTTTCTTTGATAAATTTTGGCGAGCGAGCGCAGCGAGCGAGCCGAAAATTTTCGTATTTCAGCTTACAAAACATGGAACTCTTGTCATTTTTTGCTTATTACATCTTACAATTTTAATCAAGTTAATTATAGTGACGGCCTTATAGATAACGATTTATACCAACAAACTGAGGACTTGGAAAAAATACTCTAAATTAGTACGAGCGACTGAGCCGAAATTTGTATATTTCCGCGTCATCATTACGTTTTGTTCTTATTTTGTTTGATTTGTTCTTTTTTGCGCCCCCCCCCCCCCCTCCCGTATGTTCGAAACCGTTGGCGCCTTCTTTTAAACCAATTGGCGATCGCTTCAGAACGAAAGAAATTCCAGCCGCTGCTTCGTGAAATATTTTGCCTGCTAAATATAAAATGACAGGTGTGAACACAATAGACATTGTCATTTTTTACGCGTCATCATCACGTTTTGTTCTTACCTTCTTTTTTTATATAAATTTTGGCGAGCGAGCGCAGCGAGCGAGCCGAAAATTTTTGTATTTCAGTTTACAGAACATGGAATTCTTGTGTGAACGCAATGAAAATTGTCATTTTGTCCGCGTCATCATCATGTTTTGTTTTTATCTTCTTTGATTTGGTTTTCTGCCCACCCCCCCCCCCCCCCACCATTCCCCCCCCCCCTTCCGGGCGAGTTTCTTCTTCTTCTTCTTCTTCTTCTTCGTTTTTTTTTTTTTTTTGCGCCCCCAAGGAGTGGCGCCCGGGGCACGTGCCCCCCTTGCCCCCCCCCCCCCCCCCCCCTAGATACGCCACTGCATGCATTGGTGTGCGAGAGAAGTACACGAGCGCTGCTAGCACTGTTCAGCAGTATATGCTCTCGTCACGAGGCGGGCGTGCGAACGTCATGGCTCATGCATTACAGATGTAGCCTATAACCTAGGTGGGGATGCAGCTGGTCTGATGCGACGAGACTACGAACAGTGGATGCGCGCGAATACACCGCCTATGATCCAGTTGTTTGTCGTTGTTTTGTTATTTTTTTTTAATCGGTGGCAGTCTTCTTATACGAAAAAAACAACAAAAAACTGCCACCGATCGTGGCGCCTAGCGGACGCGGTAGATGCGTCCACTGTTCGTAGTCTCGCCGCATCAGATGTATCGCTTGGCAAAGACAATTATCTCGCTGCATCATACGTTTAGCTTAACAGCAAATTACAAAAACAATAACTGCATTCTCCGCCTAGATTATAGGCTATGCAATAATCCATCATGCTGAAATCAATATCACCACATTTCTTTTTGTTTGTTCGTTTTTTTTTTTGTTCCTACATCTTTTTCTTGGGAGAATTTCAGGGGGGATATTTGTACAGGCCATCCCCCCTCCAAAAGTGGGGGGATATATCCCCCCCCCCCATCCCCCCCCCCCCCCCCCGGATTTACGCCCATGTATTGTATATAAAATTGTGTAGAAGTGTGTGAGAACTTTGACACAAACATGGTGATTGATTTATACATCATTGTCACTGTCGTAGTATGCAATAAAGAAACGTGCAAGTTCTGACTCTATTTTTCATCGCCATTTCTTGTGCACATATTGCTCAGATGTATTCTGAATAATTCTATACTGTGATATGACTCATGATGACAATTTTGTACATAGGTGGGTATACTGTTACATATAGGCCTACATGCATCTTACATACATCTGTATACCTGCAACTCAATGCTTAATATGCAGTTTACAGCTCTGCCCCTAGAGTTAATTTGTTAATTTGTATGTCTCCCCAGCCTCTATCATGTGGAGGAGTTGGACATTTGGGCCGTAGTCATAACTTGACCTCCCAAGCACACAACAAAGGCCCCTTTTAAATTGTGTAGTTCCTCACTGCTAGAACCCAACTTCTGCTTTGAAGTGGGAAATATGTTAGCTTTTGCAATAATCTCGGCTAGAAAATCTAGCCAGAAGCCAAGCTGGTCAGTATACTCCTCAAACAACAGCGTGATAGGATCACCAAGCTCGAACCTCATACTTTTCAAAATTCGTCTTATCCAGTTTAGACAGTTCAAAGCATCCAATTGGTCAGCTAAATATTTCTTTATATTTTACAGTAACTTGTCGAGTGTGAAGTTAGTAAAATGACAATATTGCTTCAATTTTCAGCTACACAATGTATTGTATGTACTATTATATGTTTGAAGAGTTTTGCATAAAGTTTAAGCTTTCTGCTTCTTAGCTTTCTTGCCTGGATTTCTTCGTTATCCGAATTAACATTCAATATGATATTCTAGTGTTTTGATACATAGAACTACAGTGTATATTAGCGTAAATCTGACATCTTTAAGATGAAGTATGCAATTTGGTTTGTAATATTCGATTTCACTTATAAACATAAATCATCTTTGATGCAACTTTACAGGATGTTGGTTAGGGTTGATAATTCTATGTGTGTGATTTTGTCATTTCGGTAGTTTGGTAGTAGAATTAGTGGTACCCTTGTTAACTTTACACATCTCTGATGATTATATTCGCACTTGTATAGTAGTCATTTAGAATAAGTCATTCTTGCAATACTCGTATCTTCGTTCTCGAACTTATCGTATGCTTTATCTGTTTGTTTCATCCCATTATTTTATCTACTTCCTAGTGTCTTTCTACTGTTCATCTTCTTTTCGTCTTCTGTACTTCAACTGTTAAACGGCTTTTGTTGAACTACTTCGCGCGTGATGAACGCAATAAATGATTTTTTTCGCGAACTTTGCTTCATAGACAAGTTGGACGGTTGAATCAATCTCTTTTGTCTCATTTGAACAGGACTATAACCCCTCACATAGCGAATTGCGTTAAGTGAGGCAGCCACAATCAGTTTTGAGTGTGTTTAATTTACCCTTCGCTCAACTAGAAGTGATGCATTCTCTTTACGTAATCATCAACATACCTTCTGGGGCAATTAAGGGCAGAGCTTTAAATACGATTTCTATGTGATCTCTTATATCTTATGGAATCAGCTAATTTATGGGACAAGATTTATTGGGATTTTAATTTCCACATTCTCACATGGATACAGTAATGTCCACAGCAGTGAAACTAAAACACATTTTCTGATCTACTCTTTTCTGCTATTCTTAAGCAGGTCATCTCTCAACCTACACATAGAAGAGGGCATAGGCACCTACTTTAAATCTAGATATTACATGCGAGGCAGATGAATGCATTAAACTACAGCTATATCTTCGAGTTCCAATGCCATCAGAACACAGTGTCATTGTTACTGTAGCATTATTAAGAAAAATGTCTGTCAGAAAAAAAAAACTAGAAACTAATTGGCAAAATATCAAAATGGTAGGTTTGTCACAAATTTCATTTCATTTCATTTCATTTACTTCCATTTTCATAATTGGTTTACAAACTTTGCATTAAAAACAGACAGACAGACAAACAAACAAAAATACATGGTATCAAATATGATAGTGGCGGAATCATGAGAAGCACAAAATAGGCTTATTTAAAATGATCCCTTAAGAAATATTGTGATGTAAATATATGTAATCATTTATAATCAAAGGTTTGTAACTGAATTGAAACAAACATGAATGCAAAATACGATAAGATTTACAACTTGAATCAATAAAAAAAAACGGATACTTGTAGATATGAAAGTAGAGAAGAAAAGAAGAAAACTCCATATTTAACTATTCATCAACTTGTAACTTAATTGCATAAAAAAAAGATGTTGTTTATATAATCTTTTAAATTGTCTTACAGTCTTACTGATCCTAAAAAATACAATGTATATTCAAATTATTCCATAAAATAGTACCTTTGTAAAATATTGATGATCCCGTACAAGATGTGCTATTTAATGGGGGATGAATACTCTGAGCATTTCTGGTGTTATAATCATGAATTGAACTATTGAGGGTAAAATAAACAGAGAATACATCAGGGAGAAAACTATTATTTAGTTTAAACATGAATATTGCAGACTCTAATAAAATTAAATCTTGAATGGGTAATATTTGTGTTTCTAAAAACAGAGGTAAACTGGGGGAAGCATATGTTGAATTGGTTATTTTACGCACTCCCCGTTTTTGTAATTTATATATTCGATCAATATTATTATTAAACGTGAATCCCCATACAATATTGCAGTAATTAAAATGTGGTGAAATCAAAGCATGGTGTAACATTTTAAGGACATTTCTAGGATGATACTGTAATTTATACAAAACCCCTATGTTTCTTGATATAATACTGGCTATGTAATAAATATGATAATTCCAAGATAATCTTTCATCTAAACACTAAACAAAAAGTAAGTTCCCCCTAAAACAAACCTCTGTAATAAATATAAATCGGGAACCTCTGCGGAAATCTGAATACAGGATCATGTAGCTGTATTTCTCGGCTACATTTCATGCGAAATTCAGTGGATATCACTTAGTCACGCTTGAGTGAGCATGACTTAAAGTCAAAATGGTCACTTTTTGAAGTTCACAAGCCCAATTTTCCAACTTTGATTTGGTGATATCGAAACAAATTTCAATTTTCCAGGATAAAAAGGCATGCAACGTATAATTCATCTGCTTCTTATCGTACCATGTGAATTGTGCACAATATTTCACGGTTGAGTGAACACGGGGTGAAAATTACCAAAATGGCCGATTTGACATGTTTCTCGTGGTCATTTCTATCAATTGAGATTGAATTCGTGTGTTGAACAGTTTTTCCACACAATTCACGTAATTTCACGGTTGAATGAGCACATCAAAAACAAAGAAAAATAATTTAAATTGTGTCGTAAGAATTGCGATAATTTTGCGCACTGAAATCAATTGTTTTAATGCCTTTTGTATTGTGTTTAATACCACTGTGCACTCTTAGAAAAAATGGTTCTTTTGAGCACCATTAAATGGTTCTCAGCACTGTCACAATAGCTACACCCTTTTTGGTGCTCGTGAGAACCTTTTTTAAATGGTGCTTGTCGGCACCTTTTGCAAAAGGCGCCCATTAGAACCTTTTTCCCGATGAAATGGTGCTCGTGAGTACCATTTGAAAGGTGCCCATGGGCACCTTTTTGACTAAAGATGGGCACCTTTTTGACTCTTTTCAAAAGGGGCTCATGAGAGCCATTTCATTGGAAAAGGTTCTAATGGGCACCAATGTTAAAAGGTGCTGACAGGCACCATTTAAAAAGGTTCTCACAGGCTCAAAAAAGGTGTCGCTTTTGTGACAGTGCTGAGAACCATTTAATGGTGCTCAAAAGAACCTTTTTTTGTCTTAGAATGTAGTACAGCGATATGTGAATTGATGTCTGTGTATTTTTCTTGTGTTTTACACGCGGTGCTGGTAAGTTGCTTCACTGGCACCATTCTTAAAGGTACATTTGTACAAATCTGCATAAAAAATGTGCATCACAAACTCATTTGAAATGAAATGAATTGAACTGAATTTCATCTCATCAGTCAAACATACGTACAAAACATACATATTAGCAATACATAAGCATGTCATACATTAAATCGTTGACACTGGGGGAAAAAAGCAAGGATAACACACCCATGCACATTCAGTTTCACAAGCATGAATACAAATGTGTACATGAAGAGTTTGTTCGCAAAAAGCGATAAGTCCATATTTGGCAAATGGAGATATTTGCGATTAAAGGTCAAGAAAAATACAGAGAATAATAAGAAAATTTTTGCTTCTTTTGACCATAACTTCAAAATTGCACCTTTATATGCAGTGACCAATATATCATTTAAAAGGTATTATTTTGTACTTTATGACAGAGACCGAACTTCAAAATTGGACTTATCAGATTTTGCAAACAAACTTTCACATGTACATGAAATTCACCAATATCTTTTCATGAAACATCACTCAAAATAACTGAAAACCACAGAAATTTGCTCTTTCACAAATTCGCAGAAATGTATTTATTCACCTTAACTTTTATAATCTAAAGGTGAGGATTGTATTTGTAATGTTATAATCTGTCAAATATTCTTAACAAAATATTTTCATTTGTTCACTATTTTTTCCACAATATTTGTCATTTGTGTACCGAGCAGTTCTTGAAACACCATCACACATCTCTGTACAGATGATATGAAATAGCAAGAGGTGCATCAGGCCTCTGAAATACATAACAAAATTTCTAATTCTCTGTGAAATAATTCCTGCATGGATGAGATACAGTAATTTTGTCAGTCTTAAGATATGCAGAAGTCAAGTACAACTTGCTTAAGGAGTATGAGGAACTTTTCCACATATTTGCTAGTTTGTTTGCTGTTGGTGTTTTTTTTTTCTTTTAAAGCATATAATTTGTCCTATAAGCAACTACAAAGGGCAGGAAAACAATTCCGTTAAACAGGACCTTTGGTATTGTCACAGAAAACATACATTATATTGCTGGTATGATACTTGGGAGAGGATAAGCTTTACACTTCTCCACTTCACTTCACTTCACATTTATAACGTCGAGTACTTGAATTAACTTATCTTTGTTTGTATACGAGTGACCTTTTTTTCTTTTTTTTTTTTGGTTCTGCAATTTGAAAGCACCAAAGACACATCTATACAACTGCAACTACAAGAAGAGTATCAATTCAAGTTAATCATGACCTCTGACAATTTACAGCATGTCCTACGAAAAACACACACACATGCACACACACACACACACACACACAAAAGAACACATTGTTTTACAGATGTGAAGGATAATAAGAATCCCAACGGGAAAAGAGCTAGGATACCACACCCACACAGTTTCACAAGCATGAATGAACAAAATTCCTCAACCATGATCTAAAATATATAACACTGGGAATGAATAAAAATTTACACTTGTTTAAAAGCAGAGCCATAAATTCATTAGAGTAAACTACGTGTATACAATGCAGGTCTAAAGCTGAGGTTTGAATTTGCTGTCCTATAACCTGCCTATGACAATAAAAAGTTGTTAGCATTGTCATTTTGTTCACCAAATTTGGCAACAGTCTTTTAAACACCACCATCTGTACATGTACATGTACATTTTGTATTTCTGGTGACAAGAGGTGACAAGAGGTGCATCAGTGCTTTGAAATAGATTACATAATCTTCAATTCTCTACACAATACGTAATTCCTGCATGGGTATAAATGCAATAAGTTTCACCAGTCTAGGTGCAAACTTTAAAGTATGCAGAAATCGACCACACAGTGACTGGAGAAGTATAAAGAGCATTTTCCGTTTGTGCTTTTAAAGTTTAAAACTATGAATGACTCCACTTCTCAGATTGGCATCTGGTCTGCCATTACGTCTACCCCCCCCCCCCCAATACAGTTGATTCAAAGTTGTTAAATGCAAATTATAGTGAAACATTATCACTGGTACATTGTAAGTTGCAAATACTGTATTGGGATCATAACAAAACATATACATGTGACCCTCCATCACACAAACCAACAAAAAGTCGCCAGACATGAATTTTTGGTTGACGGCAGATTATGAAAGAGCAGCTATAAAATACACTATCATCAATGCGAACGGACTTACCTACCCTATCTACATATTTTTAAAAGGTTTTCTCTGGCAGCATCAGTGTTTTCTCTTTAACTCAGCTCATTCTTGGCTAGCGTAGGTTTCTGGTCGATGCTGTCAACGGGCTATCCGGGCTAAAATTATTATTCTGATCGATGTATTCTTTTGGGCACCCAGCTCATTCTTGACTATAGCCCAGGGTTCTGTCTGATGCTGTCAACGGGCTATCGCGGGCTGTCATTCTGATCGATGTATTGTCTTAGCCACACAGCTCATTCTCGACTACCCCATAGTTCTGGCTGATGCTGTGGATGGGCTTTCCCGGGCTCTTATTCTGATCGATGAATTCTTGTGGCCGCCCAGCTCATTCTTGGCTAGTGTTAAGCCTACGTTTCTAGCCGATGTTGTCACGGTCTGTCACGGGCTGTCTCTCTGATCAATGTAGAGTCTGCCTAGTACCTTGTTCCCTAAACCGCACCAGCGACCCAAACACGTCCTTACTGGTTATCGTCCCGGCCGGAGTTACTTGTTCCTTGGTTTCTGTGCAAGTTGGTGTGTCCACTTCCCTGACATATGAATCGAAAGATACAATAGACCTATACACCGTGTTAATAAAACAAAGTCATTGCTATAATTCGATAAACAGAACACGGCATTACATGACGTGACTCCTTACTTAGAACAAGCCTGAAAACATACTGAAGAGATTTTGACCTAGGCCTACTGGGCTGTAGACAGACCTAACAAGTGTTATGGCTCTAACGTTAACACTAACAACAGTTAAAACTTACATAGAACAAATTTCCTTATTGCATGTACCGGTAGAAGGGATTCTATAGGCCTTACCCCGGGGCGCTCCTTGTAGGCCTACACAGTTATATCTTTGCGTTCGGCGTTCGGGCTGTGTTTCGGAGTTAGTAGACTCTACTTTTAATAGGCATATACGTTACATGCAGGCCTTACTAGGCCTATGACGATTAGCCCGGCCCAGTCGCTGTAACAACGTGACAGCCATGCTCTGCACGGCGTCTGTTCGGGCTAGCCCGTTGCTATGCCAAATTTCTAATTGTAAAGTGTTAACGTTAGGCCTAATATGTTATTGTTACATCTTGATCTACTGTACCTGGTAAACATTACACAAGATAGCAGCTTCGATCAATTATAGATCTAACATTAGGATCTAACCATTAAGTTAATCACTGACTGAAAACGAAAACTGAGTGATGAATCTTACTTGATTTTGTAGTAATTTGTACCAACGAATGTCATCTAAAAATGAGATAAAACCACATTAAAACTAAAAATCTTACCTATTCTCCTAAATTGTGATGACTGCCATGGCGAAAATGGAATTGACAGTGACACGTTTCCAGTCCACTTTGACAAAATTAATGTCTTCAACGTTACCGGGTGCCGTTCATTTATGGGTGTGATGCATAGACCTACAATGTGTAATTATGTGTGTCTACTAGCCGTCTGCTGCTGCGCTGCATGCATGGTATTGCATTGGCACTCTGCCCGCTGTGGTGGTAGGTTTGCATGGGCAGGCAGGCAGCATCTAGCACAGGGCTACATAGCCGCGGCGCATGCCGCGGCTGTTACATACACAAGATTCCCGTGCGGTGGTGCAACAGTGCAGTACTAGTATGTGTGCGTTTACGCGTACGCATATCTGATCGAGCGCTAAAATTGGATGGTGGCAGCTGTCAGTTGGCACGTGGTTGGCACGCAGCCAAGAGAAGTCATTAGTCTACGATAAAAACAATATGTACTTTTTATTATCACAGCAGTAGAAACAAATACAATAATTATTTTTGTACCAATACCAAATTTTTGGTGATTCTTACATCTGGCATTCGAATATACAGCAAGGGGAAAAATGAAAGTGGACCTAAAGATATTGTTTGACCTGCAGGAGTACCACAAATAACACTCGGGGACTTGGTCGCATACTAGCAAATGGAGACGAACGGAACCATTTCAATTCGGAACCATTTATAGGTGCTCATCGGAACCATTTTGCGAGAACCATCTGATGAGAACCATTTTGGAGCCGACGAGAACCATTTGAGAACCTTTTCTTCTTAGAGTGTGCATACAGTGATCACCTGACATTTTAGTCATGCTTCAATGGGCATGTGGGGCTGGAAAACCCTTTTTTACCCTATATAATAACAAATATTCATTGCTTTTCATGTTTTAGTTGAAATGTTGGGAAATCCCTCCGATTTCAATAAAAAAAATAAGATGACATTGTGTCATGCTTCAGTGAGCACTTAAGATGAACAAAGTGTGCAGGTCGAAACCATTTTCGTAGCTTAAATTCCAATAAGATTTATATTTGGTTGGTTTTGAAGACGTGTTCAGCGGTGTTAGTGAATAGAGCCTAAAAAAGTGAGTGCAGATGCTCCCCAATTTGTTTTATATTGCCATAATGATCGCATAATAGTCAACCAACATTTTAAGCAACTATCATCACCATCACAATTATCAACACCACATGAACAACAAAGGCCACTACATGTATCTCACCACAATGACTATCTGTCTCCAGACTCTCCATGCATATGTGCAGCACGGGAGGATATTGATACTTTTGAACTTCATGCCAAAATTAGTATTCAGTAGCGAGAACAAAGGCCCGAAGATTTAATTTGCATAATTTCTCATCTCTGCTCCAACAAGGGGATTTCATCACACTAAAGGCAGACCAATTTCCCCACGAGTACTAAGCGTCTTCAATATTTAATCAAAGGTAGCCATGGATTATAAGGAGGGTTTCCGGCACCATGTAGGCCTACCCTTTGACGTGTAAAATTTTGAAGGAATGCCAAGGATCACTGAGACATTTTATCGGTCCTAAACGCAACAATGAAATATTTTCAGTTGATTTTAAATGCAGAAGATCAATGCAACACCTGCTGGATGATTTTAATAAGATAAATCATTGTTTCATAATGTGGTCATTCAACCGTAAAATAAACCACATTGCATGCAAAAGCCATTGTTAGCTTTCAAAAGCACTAATTCCTCCTCTTCACATGAACTTACCATGGGGATTATGGCCAAACTGCCAATTTTTCATTATGTAGGTTAAAAAAAGGGTTTCCAGCCTCACGTGCTTATTGAAGCGAGACTGAAATGTCAGGTGGTCACTGGTATGCGTTTGGATATTAGCACAGTATAAAAAAGCATCATACAGTTGATTTCAGTACGCAAAATTATCGCAATTCTTACGACACAATTTAAATTGTTATTTTTCTTTGTTTTTAATGTGCTCATTCAACCGTGAAATTACGTGAATTGTGTGTAAAAACCGTTCAACACACGAATTCAATCTCAATTGATAGAATTTACCACGAGAAACATGTCAACGCGGCCATTTTGTTAATTTTCACCACATGTACACTCAACCGTGAAATTTTGTGCACAAGTCACATGGTACAATAAGAAGCACATAAATTATACTTTGCATGCCTTTTTATCCTGGAAAATTGAAAATTGTTCCGATATCACCAAATCAAAGTTGCAAAATTGGGCTTGTGAACTTAAAAAAGTGACCATTTTGACTGTAAGTCATGCTCACTCAAGCGTGACCAAGTGATATCCACTGAATTTCACATGAGAGTTAGCTAGCCGAGAAATACAGCTACATGATCCTGTATTCAGATTTCCTCAAAGGTTCCTGATTCATAATATATAGATGTTTGTTTTAGGGGGAACTTACTTTTTGTTTAGTGTTTATAATTATTCCTAAGAATTTTGTGCTCACAACTCTATTTATTTTCTATACAATTTCAAATTGTGGTCTGTTATTTATTCGCATACCAAATGAAATATGAGTTTTATCTATATTCAAAATCAACTTATTGGCTTCCATCCAATCACTAATATTACGCAATTGTCTTAATATCAAACAGTTTGCATGGATCTGAGCCCTTACAAAATACACTGGTATCATCAGCAAATAAAACATAACTTAATGTTGAGTTCATAAAAGTAAATCATTTATATATATATAAGAAAAAGAAGAGGGCCTAAAATCGATCCTTGTGGAACACCACAATTAATTGTTCTGATATCAGATTCAATTTCATTAACTACAGTTAACTGTTAACGATCTTTAAGACAACTACTTTAAAGTTTGAATGGGGGGCCACGTATACCTTAATAATATAATTTTTGTAATAAAACAAAATGATTTATAACATCAAAAGGCTTATTAAGGTCAATAAATATTGTTACAGCATATTTCTTAATATCAATAGCATCATTTTTTTTTCACAAGATCTAATATTGCTGTGGCTGTTGTATGACCCCTTTTAAATCCAAACTGACTTTTTATCAAAATACTTTGTTTATCTATAAACTCAAGTAATCTGTTGAATATACATTTCTCTAATATCTTTGAAAATATAGTTAACACCGATATTGGCCTGTAATTATTAATGTCATTACGGTTACCCTTTTCATTAATAGGTGTTACACGTGCAATTTTCATTCTTGATGGACAAACCAACAGACATACTGTCATTAAAAAGAAAACTTAATGGTTCACATATAACAGAAATTACGAACTTTATAACTTTTAATCTATACCATCTACACCTGAACTTACATTACTTTTCATTACCTCTACAATCGTTATTATTTCTTTTTGTTACATTGGCTTACAAAATATACTATTTTTGTTAGGAAATTTCAAATATTTATCAAACAATTTTTCATTTCTCTTATCATCACAGATCTGCAGTTTCTCCCCAATACTAACAAAAAAAAAATCATTAAAACAATCAGCTATATCTTTATTATTTGTTATTTTTTCATTCCCAATCTCAAGACTTTCTATTAAACTACTGTTGGTATTTCTAGTACCCTTAAAAGATTATTGATAATTTTCCATGTTGATTAGATATCATTTTTCACTTGATTAAAATTTTCATTAAAATATTTCTTTTTTGCTTGCCTTAATCGAAGTGTTACATAATTTCGGAATTTATTATACACCTCTTTTCTATAAGGGGTTGGTTTCTTCACATATCTTTTATACATACAATCTTTTACTTGATTTTTTACGACAAAGCTTAATCAAATCCTTAGTCAACCATGGATTTTTATTCTTTTTCTTAATATCATATGATTTATAAGGAAAACATTCATCATAAATATCTTTAAATACTTGCAAAAAAACTATTATACTTGAAATCAAAACTTCCTACACCAATGTAATTTTGCCATTCAACATTTTTTTAATGTGTTAAAAAAAGCAATCATATCTAACTGAGTAATATTACGCTTTACATAAATGGGAGGTAATTTGTTTGTACTATGGGCAAAAGATGAAGACATACAAAAAATTGGCAGGTGATCATTTACATCACCCTAATCAACATTCCTGAGTGAGTACAAATATTAACATTTGTCAATATATTGTCCAACAAAGTGGCAGAGGTTGCAGTTATCCGAGTGGGACCGGTAATTAAAGGTTCCAAATAAAATCCATACAAAATATTCATAAATAAATCAATTTTGGAATTTAAACCTATTTTCACTTAATCTAAATTCAAATCACCCATTATGAAACAGTTGAAGACCTGAATATAAAAAGGACCCAAGTCCAATTTTTGGCCAAATTCAGTTTGACATGGGAAATTGTAGCTTATGTAAGGACTCATCATGTGTATAATGATAAATCCTAATTACCCCCGGAAGTGCCTGAAATGAATGAGTTAAATCTTATATAAATGTAAGAATGAAGGACTTGGGTCATTCTTACAATCATATAATAGCGCCCTCTCTCATCCTGTTCTCATCTCAATAGCAGAATATCATGTAAATGAATCAAAGAACGACCCAAGTCCACCACACAAAATGGCCTCTCCACAATTAATGCAAATGTTAATTGTCATAATAATATATGTTTCAATTTGTATATACAATGTTGCCTTCACATCACAGTTAAATAAAATATTATTGGACAAATAAAAAAGATATAAAGTTTGTTTTTAGTTTACTCGAAATGGTCTTCCATGGACTGGGGTCGTTCTTATATTCATATACTTAATCATACACACGCGGATTTACCTTATGTAAAAAAAAAAAATGCAAATTCATTCAAAAAATATCAATATTACAATTCGGGGGACGATATACATTTTACATTTGGTGTTGTTATTTACTAACTAAACAAAAAATACTTTCAAACGACTCAGATATAACGGTCAACTCTTGTCTCATAAATACATGTAAGGAATTATGAACATACACACCTGTTCCACCACCTCGTTTGTTAATTCTATCATTACAAAATAAATTATATTCATCTAAATTATAAGCTTCAACTGAAGAAAATTCATTTAACCAAGTTTCAGTAAGTCCTATTACCTTATAATTATGATCAATGCTGCTTATATACATATTCAAATTATCGAAACTTTTCGACAAACTTCTACAATTAAAATGACCTAACGAAAATTAATCAGAAAACTTGGCATCTTCATATTTTGAGTTAAAGGCGGGCACTCAAAATAACATTCAGGTAAGTTTGTTCGTCATATATCGTATCATACATATACATGTTTTTCATATAAAAATATACAACGGAAAGACAAAATATTCACATTATTGAACACAAGCTATTTGATATGGTTGTTGGAGTTTCGTGAAGCAGGAATAGAACAGAAGATATCGGAGACAAGGTAATGAATAGTAAAATACTGGTACATCGTTAAGTACATGACATGTAATAATGAACACAATTTATGACATACAAATTCTATTGACCGATTCGGGTTCGTTGAGGGCAGCAGACATTTTATGGCACTGGGCGCAGCCATGAGCTCAAATTGCGGTGTCTCAGCCGACCCCCCTGCTCTCCCCCACCCCACGGGCAACATGTTTATCGCGCACTTGTAACAAAGGTTCGCGCACTAAGCAAGCATTCGCGCACTCAGTACGAGATGCCCATTGGCTAAAACAACCATGCATCAGTTTTTCATTCTGCGCGCGTAAGAGGGGTGGGGAGAGAGGAGGGGGGTCGGATGATACACCGCAGTAATGGCGCTGCCCATGCCAAAAATACACATAGCGCGTCACAGAATCGGTCAATAATCTTGATTGCAGTGAAACGATAAGAAGAATAACATAAATCGGAGTGGAGGATTGTATTTAACATAAATACTTTATATAAACAGTAGTAAACAGGTAAGTATACTTTGTATTTTAAGTAATCAAAAATATATCATTATAAGAGTAATTAAGTGTCACTATGAACCAGCTTCATTCAACTATTATTGTCAATGTAATTTCTTGATGTCTTCTTCGCAGGTGATCAGGTTTGTTGCTGTCTTGCCACCCGAGGCACTGATGAGGGCAATTATCCGTCCATCAGAGGACCAGGCAGCTGTGATGTTCTTTGAAGCACGAGCCAGTGACAGCAGTCTTTGATTTCTTTTTGTCAGGTCTTCTGCGATGACAATCCCTTATCCCTTTAGCTTTCTACGATTGGTAATGATTTCCTTTCTCTTTCTGTAGCTGTTTAGCTTCACGATGATCGGTCGAGGACGGGCTTTCTGTGAGGATGAGCGACCAGACTGTGAGGCAGACTCGCGAGTGCCTCCAGTGCGATGGGATCGGTCGATGTCTTTCACTGGATCCAGGGACACGCCCAGCTTGGACTGAATGACCTCGGTGACCAGCGTGTAGTAGACGGCGAGTTGTCACAATATTGGGGTGTTCTTAAAGTTTTCTGTAGATTTTGATTTTTTGAGCTATTTCCCCTATTTTGGGGGTGCTGAACACGAATCCACTTGTTGCCATTTTTCTAACCGACGTCTTCACCCGTTGCCATGGCAACGCATTATTTTCCTTAAAAGAACATGTATTCTTCATTAGAAATCATAAAAACATGATGTAAACACCAAAATATGTCATTATAAATCTTTTTTAATTAGACTTGAGAAAGAATACAATTTTCATAATGTCATGGCTACCTTACAGCAATGACGGTTACCATGGCAACAACTATTTATAGAGAAAAATCATATTTTTCATGAAAAAGCAAGAAAACATGACAAGATTGAGTGGAATATTTATCATAAATTACTATCTAGATTATCAGCTTATTTTTCCACTATGTTTATTTCACATCATTTTCGTTGCTATAGCAACAGCATGACAAAAGCTGCCTTTTAAAGAAAAATAAGCATTGCGATTGAAAGAAAAGCAAGAATACGTCCATAGATGATACATTTCTGTATAGTGAGATTTTTTGAGCTATTTCCTTTATTTTGTCGGTGCCAAACATTAATCGACCTGTTGCCATATTTCTAAATGACATCTTTAGCCGTTGCCATGGCAACAAATCATTTTCTTTGAAATAACATGTATTCTTCATTAAACATCACAAACGCATGCTAAAAACACCAAAATAAGTCAATATAAACGTATCACGGTTCAATCAAACTAAAACTCACAATTTCCGACTGTCACAGCAACCTCATAGCAATAACGGTTGCCATGGTAACAGCTATTTTTCAAAAGAAAATGATTTTTTCATCAAAAAGCATGAAAAGATCGAAAGTTTGAGTAGCATACTCATTACAAATTGCTATGATAATTATCAGCTGTTTTCACTACGTTCATGCCACATTATTATCGTTGCTATGGCAACAACTTTTTTTCCCTAGAAAGGAGAAGTATCCCATTAAAAGAAAGACTAGCTGAACAAATAATCAATTTTTCTTTATTATAATTATAATTTTTCATTATTACCTTTAAAAGAATGTGTATTCTTTATTAAAAACATCATAAAAACATGCAGTAAACACCGAAATAAGTCAATCTAAACATCTCTTTAATCAAATTAAAAATCACAATTCTTATAAGCCATGGTTACCTCAGAGCAAAGATGGTTGCCATGGTAACAACTATTTTAAAGAAAGTAGTGATACTTTCATGAAAAAGCAAGAAAATGTGACAAGATCGGGTGGAATATTGATTACCAACTAATATCATGACTATTACCTCTTTCCCATTATGTTAATTTCACTTCCTTTTCGTTGCTATAGCAACAACATGACAAAAACTGCCTTTTAAAGAAAAAAATAGGTATTTCAATTAACAGGAAAGTAAGAATGAAGTACACATTGTAAATCCATAGATGATACATTTCTGTAAGAGTTAGATTTTTTGTGTTCTTTCCCTTATTTTGGGAGTGCCGTACACGAATCCACCTGTTGCCATATTTCTAATTGACATCTTTAGCCGTTGCCATGGCAACAAATTATTTTCTTTAAAAGAACATGCATTCCTCATCAAACAATATAAAAACTAACTGTAATTTCCAACAGATGTCAATATGAACATGTTTCTCTGATTAAATTAAATATCACAATTTCCGAATATCACAGCTACCTCATAGTGATGACGGTCACCATGGTAACAGCTATTTTTTAAAGAAAATAATGATTTGTTTGTATCAAAAAGCATGAAATCATGAAAAGATTGATTGAAAAAGTTATTTCATTACCAGTTAGGGTCTCACTATGATTGTCAGCTTTTTTTTTTTACTCTGCTAATCTCACATTATTATCGTTGCTATAGCAAAAACATGAGGAAAACTTTCTTTCATAGAAAGAAGAACTGTTTCATTAAAAAGGAACGAAAAAATAAAATAAACAAGTGATCAATTTCAGAAAAGTTTAAATCTTTTGTGCTTTTTCATCTCTTTTGGGGATGGTGAACAGGAATGCACCTGTGCGTGGTCATTTTTTTAAATGATGTTTTCAGCCGTTGACATGGCAACGAATTATTTTCTTTAAAGGAACATGCGTTCTTCTTTAAACATTATGAAAACATGCTGTTTACACCAAAATGTGTCAAGATAAACATGTCTCTTTGATTTAGTAAAACATCACAATTTTTCAATTTCATGGTTACCTCATAGCAATGACAGTTGTCATGGTAATAAAAATTTATTATGAAAAAATTAAAAAATGACAAGATTGAGTAACATATTTATAACAAATTACTGTCAGTTCTTTTTTTTTCACTATAGTCATCCCACTTCGTTCTTGTTGCTATAGAATTATCATGAGAAAATAACTTTTTAAAGAAAAAAATCAACGTTACTCATTAGATAAGGAAGGAAAGAATACACTAAACAAAAAACAAATAAGTAAAAACAAAAGTTTAGTCAGCTTCCAGAATTTCTGATCACATTGCACCTTTAAAACCTTAACTATCCGAAATAATGGTTAATATTTAACATGGTTGCCATGGATATGCATCAATTTTTCAAGAAAAAAATCTTCAAGAAAAAATGTGAAATTATGGCCTAACTTTTGAAGTATTACAAATGAGCAAGACTATTAGCCATATATAATTCTGTTCACATAATTTCTGTTCTTATATCGCAACATGTTAAGGAATATATTTTTTTCTAAACTATAGATATACCCAGGAAACATAAAATGCAAATAGTAAGCAATACAAATGTCTAAAAACCTCCCCAAAAGTTCCAATTTTCTCGTCATGATGTACTCTGTTTCAGCATTAATGTCTCCAAGACATTGGATAACCTTAAATGACTATGATACCTCCTCTATAGTAATTTCTAACAGATTGCTATAGAACTTTAATCCTTAAAAAACATTTTTCTCATGTTATTGCTATGGCAACAGAAATGTTGTGGAATGAACGTTGTGAAAACAAGAGCTGATAGTAATTTGTAAGGAATATGGTACTCAATCTCGTCATTTTTTCAATTTTTTTCATTAAAATATCAGTATTTTCTTTTCAGAATTGTTACTATGGCAACTGTCATGGCTATGAGGTATCAATGTAATTGAAAAAAAAATTGTTTTTATTAATTGAGGAAAAATGTATATAATGACATATTTTGGCCTTAACAACATGTTTTTATGATGTTAATGAAAAACACATGTTCTTTTAAAGAAAATAATCTGTTGCCATGGTAACGGCTGAAGACATCATTTAGAAAAGTGGCCATAGGTGGATTCCTTTTCAGCATTCCCAAAAGAGTAAAAAGAAAAGGGCCGAAAGATTAAACTCTACAAAAATTGAATAATTATTTATCTAGTTTTTCTTTTACTGGGGTACTTCTCCTTTCTAGGGAAAAAAGTTGTTGCCATAGCAACGATAGTAATGTGGCATGAACGTAGTGAAAAAAAAGCTGATAATTATCATAGCAATTTGTAATGAGTATGCTACTCAAACTTTTTATCTTTTCATGCTTTTTGATGAAAAAATCATTTTCTTTTAAAAATTAGCTGTTACCATGGCAACCATTATTGCTATGAGGTTGCTGTGACAGTCGGAAATTGTGAGTTTTAGTTTGATTGAAGCGTGATACGTTTATATTGACTTATTTTGGTGTTTTTAGCATGCTTTTGTGATGTTTAATGAAAAATACATGTTATTTCAAAGAAAATGATTTGTTGCCATGGCAACGGTTAAAGATGTCATTTAGAAATATGGCAATAGGTCGATTCGTGTTTGGCACCGACAAAATAAAGGAAATAGCTCAAAAAATCTCACTATACAGAAATGTATCATCTATGGACGTATTCTTGCTTTTCTTTCAATCGCAATGCTTATTTTTCTTTAAAAGGCAGCTTTTGTCATGCTGTTGCTAAAGCAACGAAAATGATGTGAAATTAACATAGTGGAAAAATAAGCTGATAATCTAGATAGTAATTTATGATAAATATTCCACTCAATCTTGCCATGTTTTCTTGCTTTTTCATGAAAAATATGATTTTTCTCTATAAATAGTTGTTGCTATGGTAACCGTCATTGCTATAAGGTAACCATGACATTATGAAAATTGTATTCTTTCTCAAGTCTAATTAAAAAGGATTTATAATGACACATTGTGGTGTTTACATCATGTTTTTATGATGTTTAATGAAGAATACATGTTCTTTTAAGGAAAATAATGCGTTGCCATGGCAACGGGTGAAGACGTCGGTTAGAAAAATGGCAACAAGTGGATTCGTGTTCAGCACCCCCAAAATAGGGGAAATAGCACAAAAAATCAAAATCTACAGAAAATTTTAAGAACATTACAACTCGGCGCCTACTAGTGTCGGTATTCTCTCCTTTCTTTTCTTCCAGACCAAAGATCCGGAGACGTGATCATCGTGAGTATTGTTCCAGGCTGTCTACTGTGTGCTCCAATCTGCTGATGTTTTGTTCCTGGTGAAGGACCTTTTCGCCAAGCCTTTTAACCTCTCTATCCTTTTCTTCCAGGTCTCTTTTTAGATCAAAGACCTCCCCTTGCACTTGTTCGAGGAGCTCATTGAGTTTCTTCTCAATCGCATTGCCAACAATGCTCTCCAGCAAGTGAATGAACTCTTCATTCTTCACCAGATTAGCCATCACCTGAGCAGCGATAGCAGCTGATTGTCTTGTGGTGGTACTTGTTGAAGCTTCAGTAGGCATAGTGCATGAGAAGAGTAGCAACCAGGTACACAATAATAGAAGGAAATGAGGGTGTGCCTCTAAGTCTGGTATTCACAGGTGATCAAGAGAAAAGGTCTGCTTCTAATGTTACAGTTTCAAAAGGTCAAATTCTGGCTGAGCCCCATAGACTAGAGTGTGCACAAGTTACATCTCAGAGTGGAACACGTAGGACTAACCGAGTAATGGTGTATCAAAACTTACTTGAGAGTCACATTTCCAATCCAATTTTACTCCACGTTCCAGAAATATCAGAGACTCATTTTTGTCCAGGTAGGCTGGAAACTGTTCCAGAGAAGTTGCTGAATATGTGGAGTCAGTGATGCCGAGTGACCAAGGCATAATATGGAGTAATTTGACAGCAACTTTGAGGCCAACTTAGTTGAGTGCACAACTATCTGTGGACCTCCCAAAATGTGTTGAATGTTCACTTTCCTGGAACTAGGTTTAATTGGATGGATGGCTATATACTGTATACTGCCTAAGAGTGCAGGTATATTTGGGCACTTGAAGATTTTCACTTCCATTTTGATCCTTTTTAAAAAGTCTATGCATTGATTAAGCTTTCAAGGTATGGAGAACAAGTGAAATGTAATTTCACTATCATACTAACATTTCTGCATTCTAACTTGGCCTTTGACCCTGGAACTTTGACCCTATGACGCTGTCCGGTAGAGCATGCATAGATAGATGTACTAAGTTTCATGATGATACCTTGAGTCACTTTCGAGATATGGACCAAGAAATGAAATTCAGCACTTTCACTTGACCTTTGACCTTTGTGCAAGAAACTTGCAATAGAATCTCAATTGGGTTATACATGTATAGTTTCAAGAAAAATCCGGCAAGTATTGCATTCAAATACGAGGAAAAAGTGAAATTATAATGAGTTGACTCTGACCTTTGACTCATGACCATTGGCCCATGACCCACACATTCCCTAGATAATCACTGCTAGTCAGTACATGCATATACTAAGTTCCATGAAGATAGCTTGAACCATTACCAAGATATGGAGAAAAAAGTGAAATCTTAACATTTTCACTTGACCTCTGACCTTTGACCTCATGATTTGACTGGAAAAGGTTCATTTGGTATTACATCTATACACCAAGTTTCCAGAAGAAAACCTCTAGGCATTGCATAGATATGGGCGAAATAGTGAAATATTGAACATTTGACCTTGACATTTTGACCTTTGACCTTGAGCATGTGCATCGTCCCCCCCCCCCTTCCCCCGAAGTTGATAGGCACAACTTCGTCCACTCATCCATTTTATACATACCAAGTCTCATTAGGATACCTCAAACTTTTTTAGTTACGCTGTCCACAAAATTCATTACGGACGGACGGACGGACGGACGGAAGGACGGAAGGACGGACAACCCGAAAACATAATGCCTCCGGCGACACTTCGTGGCGGAGGCATGAAAAATTAAGCTCTGTGACACTGACTATGACATCTTCAGAATCTAATCTGGAGAGTTTTTTCGGTGCTTCTGAAGATTTTACACAATGTAATTACCATGCAATAACATACGCCACACGGTCAATCTCTATAAATCCTCATTCATGAAGATGCCTAATCATCACGCGCCCGAGAAGTTTGCCAGTGTCTAGTTAAGACCTCCAGCACCTTGGTTTGAACACCACTTAAGTTCATAATAGGCACAAAGTCCGTACAGATAAAAGGAAATGGAGAAAATCTCATATGACGGTTAATAAGATGTCAATGAAATCTGCTTTCTCTGTGTATCGAATTCATTCAATGTTTTCTCAGAATGTAAATATTTTTTATGATATTTGTATGACAAATAATTGTATTTATCGTTTGATCCATAGTCCGACACGCATGACCAGTAATTCAGCTACTTTGATTGCTAACATTTTGACAAATGACCTTGAAGATATTTTCTCGGGTGTCATTGTAACAGACATTAGTGATCATTTCCCGATTTTTGCAATATCCAATGTATCTTTAGGCCAAAATTAGAAGCCTGATACTAAGATGAAACATGTTATGTATGAAGAAACTATTTCTCGTTTTAATACTGAGACGCATAATGCTCGTTGGAATGTCCATAATAATGTGAAAGTAGCTTATGAAGCTTTTTTGAAAAGTTTATGTATATTTCTGATTTGTGTTTTTCAACTACGAAAGTTTTGAAAAAGAAGTTTAGAAATAAGCCATGTTTTAATAAATTGTTAAGAAAATTTTATAATAAGAAATGAAGAGTTACCGATAAGTCCATTTTTGAAGATTTTGAAGTATGGTCTCTGTCATAAAGTACAAAATGATACCTTTTAAATGATATATTGGTCACTACATATGAAGGTACATTTTTGAAGTTATGGTCAAAAGAAGCAAAAACTTTCTAATTATTCTCTTTATTTTTCTTGACCTTTAATCGCAAATATCTCCATTTGGCAAATATGGACTTATCGGTTTTTGCAAACAAACTCTTCAAATATTGTTTGTATAAAAGATGTAAGAAAACATGTAAAGATATGTATGATAAGCATATTGAGAAATAAAGTGACACAGAAAATTAAAGAAGATAAAATATTGTACAATGTATTTCACAAAGTAACTAGATGGTGCTGCAGGAAATAGGAAGATTACATGGAATATTATACATGGGCTATTAGGCTCTGGGTCGAAGAAGTCTTTACCAACCTCAATCAAGTTCAATAACAGTATCATTACCAAAAAGCATGCAATAAGTAACATTTCTAATGATTTTTTTAATTAATGTTTGTCGAAGTTTAGCCGCCAAACGTCGATGCACTGGAAATTACTTGCGGTATGTCAATAGAAATCAATCCACTCTTTTCTTTTTGCCATGTACCTCAAAAGAAGTTATTGACATTGTTTCTGAATTCAAGAATAGTAAGAGTTCAGGGATTGATCATGTTAATGTCATGATATTGGAAAAAGTTATTCACATTTTGTATTATCCACTGAGTTCAATAATCAATTTATCTTTTATATCAGGCATTGTTCCAGATCAAATGAAATTTGCTAAGGTCATTCCAGTTCACAAGGGAGGGTTAAAAAAAAAGTTAGTAATCATTGTACTATATCTATTCTTCCTCTTTTCTCAAAGATATTAGAGTGTGTATATTAAAGTGTGTGTGTAATCATTTATCTGTGTTTTTGGAAAAGTGCAATATGATTAGTGATCAGCAGTTTGGATTCCGAGCTGGACATTCTACATCTTCTGCCATTGTTGAATTCATACACAAGGTCGCTGATACTTTTGATGATAAAGAAATAATGATTGGTATTTTTTTATATTTGTGCAAAGCCTTTGAATTACTAAACCATTTAACTTTATTGCAAAAGCTTAATTTGCATGAAGAGGAGTGAACATACGATGGTTTGATAACTATTTAAGTGGAAGAAAGCAATATGTTGTGTATGATAATATTGAATCTGATATGATGACAATAAGATGTGGTGTGCCACAAGGATCTACCCTTAGTCCTTTGCTTTTTTTGTTATACATGTATGTAAATGATATGTGTAATGTTTCACATTATTTGCAGTGGTTTAACAATGTTTGCGGGCGACACCAGTATGTTCATGAAGGGTAGAGGTCCAGTTGTACTTCAAAATGATTTTAATAAAGAATTTCTGACATTTTTTGAATGGTTAGACTGTAATAAACTTATTCTTAATGCAAAGAAAACAAATTATATGGTATTCACGAAAAGACAGATAGATATCAACGAAATTGAGATAAAAGTTAAAGATTTACATTTTGATTAAGTTTGTAGTCGGCAGGATCTGCGGAGTGGATATTGGCAAATGAGTGTGGCTGAAGCAGACCGAGAGAAAACAGCGTATATCTGTGAACAAGGACTCTTCCAGTTTCGTGTTCTGCCCTTCGGAGTGGTGAATGGACCAGCCAGCTTCCAGAGGCTGATGTCCAAGGTACTCGGTGACACAATTGGTCGCACTTGCTACGTATATCTCGATGACATTGTCTGCTATTCTGCCAATTTCTCTCAGCACGTCCTTGACTTGCGGGAGATTCTGTTACGCCTGAAGACGGCTGGCCTAACAGTCAATGGAGAGAAATGCCAATTTGCTTGCAAGGAGATGAAATAACTTGGACACGTTGTGAGTTCAGAGGGACTGAAGCCAGACCCGGAGAAGGTGTCTGCCATATGTGAATACCCCACACCTCAAAACCTGAAAGAGTTGGAGAGATTTCTGACCTTGCTACACCCCTCCTTCATCTGAAAAAGAAAGGAGTCAGATGGGAGTGGACTGATGGTTGCACCCTTGCTTTTCACGCGCCGAAGCAGAACCTCCTGAAAGAGCCAATTCTTGGATATCCTGATGAGATGTCCCCCTTCGCCGTACATACGGATGCAAGTGCGGCCGTAATAAGGCAAAACAACGTAACTCAGAATATCATGTTCTGAGAAAAACGACTTTGAAAATTCAATTGGTTCCGTCATAGGAGCAAAACACTTTTGAAGCAGCGAAGTTTCTTAGGCATCAATAAAGAATATCTCGGGAAAATTTCAGTAAAATAGGACTTCCCGTTTTAGAGTAATTGCCATGTTAAGAATAGATACAGCATTTTACCGAATCACAGCACTGTGCTGATGAGTAATTCTAGTTTGCCAAAAGAGCGTATCCTTATCTACGTTGTGCGAGAATCCTCACGCGGCAACATATCAATTAGGCAAAAGAACGTATCCTGACTTACGGCGCGTAAGCATTCTCCCGCGAAGCCACTTCAGTATGCCAAAAGAACGTATCTTGACTTACAAATATCTGCGCCTCAACCCTTTCATCAAATGTAATTAGGCAGAATGACGTATCTCAACTCTATGGCAACAATCTCTATGATTTATTTACTTTGACAATTTTGTTAACTGGATGATAAAAGTCCCGTTATGTGTTTTTAAATATACATAAGGAATAGTAAAACACGTTAGCTTGCAAAATTATCGATGCAATTGAACATTTTCATTTTTTTTTCTAAAAACTGACCGAGTATGTACTAAAATGTAATTAGTTATCTACCAATTACCGTTTATTTTTGTTTTACTTCATTTGCATACACAGTTTATAGTTTATTGAGATGTCCATTCTTTTTTATTATCTTTAAGTGTATGTTTTTTATCTCTTGATGTAAGATTTTTTTCATTGGGAGCATAATTATATGTGGTTTATCATTCATGTTGTTCTAACAAAAGCATGGATTTGGATTAATATTGACAACTAAAGTACGAGTTTGGGTAAAGTCTGAAAATGGATTTCATTACACTTCTTATGATGTGCTACAATTAAGATGAACTTGAAATATGTATATTTTTTAGTATGAAAATACATGAGTGGCAACTATTATGACTGTATGGGAACTGGCAAAAAAAAAAAACACTAAAATAAAATGGGTATAAAAAAGAATTGTATAGACATCTGCACATACACTTCGTTTCAAAGACACATACGCGCATGTGTTAATATTGAGACTCCTGTTTTAATTTCTATCTTTTCTTTGATTTATTTAACGATTTCCATTGAGATGAAAGGATTTGAACAGACAGAATAATATTAAGTACTTTGTTTATCGTTATAAGTTGTTGATGTTTGGTTGATTGCATGAATTGTATCCGTAAGGTTAAAATGCCTCAATTCTTTGAACAACAACAATAATAACAATGATTTATCAGGTAAGTATGAATCCAGGTTTTAATGTTTTTAACTTGACCACACACACACACACACACACACACACATCTCAGACTTGTCAGAGGTGCAAACATTCTCTCAGTTGAATAACTTTGAGATAGACATGACAGAAACGTAGATGCAGAGACGGATTTACATTTTCTTAAAGGTTTATAGGGGAAAAAATGTGTGTACATCTGTTTCTCACAGACAACAGCATTACAGAAATCGTTCGATTATTTGCAAGTCTTAAAAATATGAAATAGGTATCTACGCTTTCTTCTTACAATCTAAGATAGAGTTTGATATGCCATTATGCTTTTATCACATTGACAGCAAATCAGCAGTAACTATAAACATTATCATGATGGTAAAAGAAATAGAAAAAAAAATGTAATTTACTTCCCGAGTAAAGTAGCCTTTATTATTACGTACCACAGTTGAACAGAACCATGGGACCAAAATGTTCAATTTCAATAGAACAGAACATATTTTTTTTTTCTGGAGATTAGTTATACTTAGTTATACTATTACCATATCAGACCTTCGCATCAATTTTTACCTTGGAAGATCAGAACATCTACAAATTACAAATTATAAATAGCACACGATGTATTTTCAATCCTTACTGTTGTTGAAGATCAAGTGTAGTAAGAAGTAAATAATTGGGTAAAAAACAATTATCAGGCAGCTGAAACGAAGGGAGAATTTGCAACAGTATTCACTTTAAACACATTTCAATAAACGTCTTATCACAACAGCGATTTGCTGTGCTGCAATACATCTGCGTTGTCTGAGAGCTCCCGGAGAGATTAGGCTCAAAATAAATCAAAATTATGCAGGAAATAAAGGTTACTATTTCCCTGGTTTTCTGAAATATGTTGACAAGTTTCAATCAATATGATATTGATTTTGAGGGCAAGCATTTCCAACAATATTTGATATGAACAAGTGATAGTTTTACCTAAAGTTGATAATCATCATTTCAAAGGGCAATAAGCCCTCATCATATTCTTTTTTGAAATAGAATCTTTAGTTTCATATCAATATAAAAAAAGAAATCTGTCTTGTGCCTTAATAACGTAAGAATAGTCATTAACATTTCACAGTTGAGTTTTGTGAGTTCTTAATTTAACTGTGAAAGATTTACTTGATCCTATATAAACAATCCGAGTGTTATTATTTTTCTTTTAGAGTTGATTGATCTAGTGCACAATCCACTCCATCTTTCATGAGATTCTGACGGGTGTGCAGAGCTGTTCTGAATGAAATTTGTATAGTTGCTCCTTTCTCTGCTTTCGAACTGCTCGGTAGACCACTGCAGGAAAATGAAAAAGAAACGCAAGAGAATAATTAACACAAAATAAAATGAGGCACTCTGTATTTTCCATAAAAGAAAGCTAGTGAATTTCAATTCTGCTTTAGTTATGTGATTAAATTCTTCATTAGACATGGTTGTTTGTAACAAATCCTCTCTCACAGATCCCCCCCCCCTCCTAAAAAAGCAAAGAATATGAGAATGAGTATTTATGAAGAGCTTGTTCGCAAAACCGATAAGTCCTTTTTTGAAGATATTTAAGTACAGTCTCTCTCATAAAGTACAATGTGATATCTTTTAAATTATATACTGGTCAGTCCATAAAATGGAACATTTTTGAAGTTGTGGTCAAAAGAAGCAAACAATTTCTTATTATTCTCTTTATTTTTCTTGACCCTTAATCGCAAATATCTCCATTTGGCAAATATGGACTTATCATATTTTGCAAACAAACTCTTCAAATAATGAAATACACTCACAATATCTATTATTCAACATCATACAAATACCCCTTGAGGATGCACAAGGCTGTGTGTTTGTTTTGAGACAGAATATGGTTACCATTTCATCAGTTTTCTATTTAATATTATTATTTTTTATCGCTAAGGAATGAACTGTGAAATGTGGTATTCTCAAATTATCAGAGAGTCATCATCATGGATTCTGCTTTCTTTTATTTTTATTTTTTTATTTTTCCAAATGCCGGCTTGTGTCGCTAGTGATAATGACAAAGGTGGGATTCATTTCTGCCCCCTTCTCCTAATACTTTTTTTTTTTTGTATGAATTAAGGTGATTAATCAACGTGTACATTTCATTGTACTTGATACACTGCATTCCTTTTCTGTGCTGGTCTAGGCTGGCGGTTGGTGTGGACACTGAAAAGAGAGACATGCAAATATGTATATCAACACGAATGTTAATATCACCTAAAGTAGACGATTGGGTCTGAATATTCGAACTTTACATAGTATTTCAAACCACCTAACTTAAGAATAAATATTTGAATTCCATAAGCTTTTGCCCTCAACATTTTTATGGGGGAGGGGTGGAACGTATTAGCATGTATAGGATCTACCATGGCAACAATGCATTATATCGTATCGAAATGAAAAAAAAAATAATGTTTTAAAGAATATGTACAGCTGACTAAAATTGCACAAAGAATTAAAAAGAAAATAAATCAGGCCTCCATAGTTAGCAGGTAAAGAGAACCATTAAATAGTACCTTATTTTTCAAATTTATGAAGTTCTTCCGTCGAGATGTTTTTCATTGCAACTGATTGACAAATTGCCCTACATCGACGTAAATAAGCACTGAATTGATCAGTGTTTTAGTAGTAGCAATGATAAAAAATCATGGGCGTACATACTCGAGCAGGATTCGAACCCACGACCTCCTGATCACCGGACAGGCGTCATCTCCACTAGACCACCGAGCTTTCGCCCGACAGCAAGTGTTGGTTCTAATCCTTATAGCATCCAGCGGGTACTGCTTTGTTATTCAAATTTATGAAGTTCTTCCGTCGAGATGTTTTCATTGCAACTGATTGACAAATTGCCCTACATTGACGTAAATAAGCACTGATTTTTTTTAGGCTAATTTTAAGTGAGTAAATTCCTGTATGTATGAAAACACCACAATCACATTCTTCATCCTTTCAAGAAATAACACACAAGATCTAAGACTACTTATGTTTAACCAAAGATGTAGACCAAACATTACATTTTATCCCTACTTTTCTTGCCAAAGTAATGATGTTAATGTCATTATTAGAACATATCGTCTGCCATCAGTTCATGTAGCCACTAAAGACTAAATGGAATTCATCAGTATCAAGCTTTATTGTCATTTGCTTGAAGTCGAGTCTACTGTTTACTATAAAGCTGTTACTTTACAAAACTGAATTTGAGGTAGAAGACCTCAAGTCGAATGATGTCGATGATCATAACAGTATATTGGGGTCCACTTCCTTTGCGCATAGGTAAATTTCTTTTGAGAGTCACTACTTGATCTACTAGACCACTAGTAGTAGTACAAGTACCGTATCCTACATTTACATAGTCCTTTAATAGTAGAACCACAACCACACCAATGAGCCACGTTTTGCCAAGCCCACCGACAGGAAAGGCTGTCATACTCATAGATCTATGTTTGCTCTTTATTTTCGTAGCTTGCTGTGTTTTTGTTTATTTTTTTTTACTCATCGTTTTCTTAAATCTTAGTGAAAATTATAATTGAAAGTACTGGACCCTACTAGCATAGCGTACTGTCGTCCACTCTGTACAGCCCAATCGCCGTACTTCGCACGGCGTCTGATCGGGCTGGATCAAACTTAGACCTGACAAAAACAAAATAAAACTTACCGGTGTTACCACTGATTTTCTTTGTGGTAGCATTAACTGGTCAGGAGAATATCCATTCCATGACTGCAAAACAGAACAACTGGCATGACTTCAGAGATTGGTTCACACTGCAGCAAAGCTTGCCTGCCAGTCAACCAGTACTCTGCTGCAGCACTGCTGCAGCTGTTGTCGCAAGCGGCCCGGCATCAGCGGCGGCACCACACTCACTGCCGCGGCTGAAATGGATCTGGAGCACGTAGCCGTAACTATGTAGGTCTTGCACATAGAGTTATGCAGTGTAGCGTGTGTTGTGATGGCCACGATGTTGATACGTTGTTTTGCCGTGCTGACTGTAGCGCGCATGGCCCTGATTTTATACAGCAAAGCGCTGTATGATGACATACGTTCTTTTGCCGTGCTGACTGTAGCGCGCATGGCCCTGATTTTATACAGCAAAGCGCTGTATGATGACATACGTTCTTTTGGCGTCGCAATTTCCTTCTTTTTTCTTGAGAAACCACCATGAAAAAACAGTGTATGTAAAGATACGTCCATTTGCCGTAACAGCGAAAATGCTTTCTTTGTCATTTCTATACGTATCTCAGCTTACGTTGTTTTGCCTAGCTGGAAACGGCAACGTTGTGAAAAAGGTGTGTTACGCTTTTTATCTCTGAAATGGTAAACATTTGAGAATTGAGACATTCACCATTAAAAAGAGCACATTTTATTTAGGAGCCATATGCTCATAACTCAAAATGCCCAAATTTTGAGTTACGTTCCTTTGCCTTATCACGGCCGATACTGTAGTGTTGGCCTTGGGGATGTCTTGGTTCAAAAGCAGGATGCTGGCATCAAGACCATAGCCTTTGCTGGCCGCACTCTCTCTCTCCTGCAGAGAGGAATTACAGCACCACAGAGAGGGAGTGTCTAGCAGTCGTTTGGGCACTGGAAAAGTGGCGGCTATATCTCGAAGGTAGGCCCTGCAAGGTAATCACAGACCATCAAGCCCTCTGTTGGTTGTTCAGAAAAAACAAACAGACAGGGAGACTTGCCCGTTGGATTCTTAGGCTACAAGACTTTCGCTTTCAAGTTGTGTACCGTCCTGATACGCAACATCATGTCCCTGATGCCTTGTCAAGGATCCCTGAGACGACACCGGTACTTGGTATTGTGGAGAAGGTAGCCCCTCAACAAGGAAGTGAACACTCTCCTGAAGCATGTGCATCTTCTAACTGCCTGCACCCTGAGGATGACCTGCTCGTTTGGATACAATGCGATGAATGTGACCTTTGGTACCATCAGGTGTGTGTGAAGATCAGCCACCAGCAAGCAATGGAACTTGACATGTACTCCTGCCCTTCCTGCAAAAGGAAACATCATGCACCTGTGCTTGATGACAGAAGCAATGGCACGGAATGTCTACCACTTTGCCTGAATCAGGATGGCCTACGAAAGAGCCAGCGCTCGGACCCAGACCTTTCTAAGATCATTGCCTTCTTAGAAGGAAGAGACCAGGAAGCTGCGGACTTGGACCACCGGCAGAAAGAGTACACTCGCTACAAGCTCAAGGCTGGTTTACTCTACCGATCGGATGACTTCCTTATTGTTCCCAAAGAACTACAACGAGCAGTGCTGGTGGAATGTCATTCCAAGGCATGAAACTTTGCTGGAAAGGCATGTCACAGAGGGTGCGCAGTTTTGTGCGGAGTTGCCAGGTGCATCAACAGACAAAGCCATCCTATCAGAGAAAGCCTGGAAAAATGTTGACAACTACATCCACAAGGCCCTGGAAGATGGTAGCGGTTGACCTCATGGGACCACTACCAAAGAGCCATGCGAGTCATGAGTTCATCTTAGTGGCAGTAGACCACTTCTCAAGGTTTACGGAGATACTGCCACTGAAGAATGCAACGGGTCAAACTGTATCATGCGCTCTGGTCCGACAATTGTTCTGCAGGTATGGCCCTCCAACAACTCTCCTTTCGGACAATGGACCCCAGTTTAGATCTAAAGCTTTAGCTGCTGTTTGTGCCGAGTGGGGTGTGCAACAGGTCTTCACAACACCTTACCATCCACAAACCAACTGGGTCGAGCGCGTCAACCGAAACATCAAGGGAATGCTGCAAGCCTATGTATCAGCAGATCAGCGACAGTGGGATATACATCTTGCTGAGTTTGCATACGCTCTGAACACTTGCCGACATGACACCCTGGGAACTGAACCGGCGGTCTTGATGTTTTGGCGAAAGTTACCAGCACCTCTCACCAACAAGCTCCATAGGGGTGAGACTGGAGACTCGTCTCTACCAACTCCGGAGGCCTTACGGGACAACCGTCGTCGCGCTATCTCTGCATACAAACGACACTACGATGCTCACCGGCGTGAAGTTCAGCTGAAGGTTGGTGACACTGTGATGGTAAGGACACATCCCATATCTGATGCGAGGAAGCACTTCTCTGCCAAGCTAGCCCCTCGATGGTCTGGCCATTTCCTGGTCAAGCAACAACTCACCCCTGTGAATTTTTCGCTTACGCTAGCAGAGAATCCAGAAGTGGCCGCGTATTGTGCATGTTGATCAGCTGAAGCTGTGTTCGAGCGAATGATGACTTTGTCAAAAAACAAACAATGAACAAAAAGAACAACAGTAATGGATCAAAACAACCAAGCTGAGTGATTTTTAGAAAGTATCATGTGATATGTGAAACTTATGAAACTTGCAGAGTGGAAAAAAGACACTGGGGGATTAGTCATCGTTCCAGGGTTGTAATGTACATTACGGATTTGGACACGAGTACTTTTTGTTCATCTGTCATTGGGTCTATCAATGAACAATGTTTTATTGTTAGTTTTTTTTTCCTCAATGGCTCTATTGGATGTTTCCGTGTAGTCTCATGCTGCCATACCTGTATGGAATGTGTGGGTTATAAACGGACGTTTCACATGTACAGAGGGGCTGGGTGCTGTCAGTAATCGGTTAAGAGTCATATATGTTAAGTTTTCAGGTGTTTTTGAAATATGCATTAGATGTTGCACAAATGGAAAGAAGGTGTGCTTATATTTTAACAAGCAAAGATCTCTGGGCTCCAGGAGTATTTGAGTTATGGCTTATTGCTTTGTGTTTGAAATACCCACTTATTTCAAGTCTTGTCAAACTGTTTTTTATACTCTTTTCATTGGTACATGCATGTACCTATGTTTGGACTCATGCTCATCGTTAACGGTATGATTGCGTGCATACACAAGCATCATAATGTACATCTTGGTACAATCTCTGACGTTTTGGTTTTTTTTTTTTTTACTTATAATATTGCTTCTTTGTTCATGTACATATACATTATTCCAGATGCTCGTACTTTTGTCACCAAGGTGCAACATGTAATCGGATACATGTACAACGTCTTATCTCAGCTTTGGCATGCTGCCTGCTCCAGGATTTTATTTTGTATACAGTTTATGTTGATACATTTCTAGTTAATAACCATGTAAGTAACTTGCGTGTGAAAGGCCTGTGTAATGACGCGTTAGGTTTGTTTGTGTAACTCCATTTCAGTATAAAAAAAAACCGAGCTACCAAACGATACAGGTGCATAAACTGTACAGAAGTCGATGTTTTGCGGTAGCGCAGAAGTACCAGGGTAGTTGCAAGGTACTGTTAATTTCGGACACACATAGTATGGCGCTATGTAATTTTGTGTATCATTCTCTCGTCATAGTGATTTCGGCCAAAGTGTTTTTGGCGTACTTTGTAGTGTTGCATGTGTATGAGGTTGTTATATTCTGTTCTTAGTGTATAGCCTTTGTTTAATAGACGTTCTCCTCTTTGCTCATGGTGTTACATGAATGTTAAAATTCCCGTAGGGTAATTTGAGGAGGGGGAGTGTAAGGGAACATAATGTGTAAACGGTTGTAACAGATACGCCGAGAGAGGGCGGAAAGAACAACGAAAGATGGCGACTGTCCACGGAGGACTTACGTTGACGATTCGGTACCGAAGACCGAATTAAAGTGTTCAAAAGGCAAACCCTGTCTGGTTCTAGTGTCATTCCCTGTTGTGCAAAGTTGTCCCCTTTCAGTGTGACAATTGACAACAAACCTAATTGGCACGAACATACTGGTGTCGTCTGCAATAGATTGTCAAAAAATGTAGAGATATTTTATAAATTGTGATTTCTGTCAAGAAAGGTGTTGCTTCTTCTTTATAATACTCTAGTATTTCCTCATTTAAACTACTTTGTAATAGCTTGGGCAAATTCAGGTATGACCAATGCCAGAAGATTGTTTTTATTGCAGAAAAAAAACTGATCCGTATTATTCATCACTGTGATTTTTTTATTCATCACTGTGATTTTTTTTTCATCATACATCGCCAATATTATTTTTGATCTGAATAGTTTAAAATCTAATGATATATTTTATTTTCAAAGTGCAATTTTTATGTACTTATGTTTCAGGAAGATGCTTCCAAAATGTTTGATTACCTACTTCCAAATGAGCGATAACAGAAGATATGATATGAGAATCAAAGATAAATTTACACTGCCTTATTCCGAACTATGCCATCATATAATTCTATATCTTCTAATAGACCCAAAATTTGGAATGTGATTCCGGGTGAAATAAGAAAGACTTCATCGCTGAATGTGTTTAAAATAAAATTAAGATTGCATGTTTTAAATCAGTATGTTGAAATTGTGTGATAAACTGATCTCTTATGAAATATGTCAGTGTGTGTGTGCGCATATGTATTAATTCATAAAGAAATGTATTCAATCAATATTTTGATATTCTATGAATGAAATAGTATGGGGAAAAGACTTTTTTTTTATAAGGCATAGCCTTTCTGTCCGCCTCCGAACACTTTCAAATGTATTGTATATTCGTAATGTCATACTGATGCTTATTGTGACCATTCTTTTCTTTGTTATAGTATGGTGTTGTCAATTTTCTGTATCTTTCCTCTGTTTTTACTGAAAGTGTTGAATAAATCGAAATCGTGAATTGAAATTGAAATCAGTCAGCTCTCAAAATGGCTCTAGCTAAGAAATTATCATTAAGAAAGGAATAAAAGTGTTGCCACATGGACCTATTTCAGGTTGTAAACAACATTTCAATTGATAATAACATCTCTTCACCTCTATCTTACAGTTTGAAAGAAGAGCTTGCTGAACTATTTTTCAACAGTTTTCAAACGAAAGTCTCAAATTTACGCCATTCTCTCGGAGTTAGAGCAAGTGAAGTTCACAACACATCACTTAACCACTCAACAGAGGCACCACAAGAATTCATGTTACAGAAATTCCCTGTGATCAGTCAATCTGATGTCCAAAAAATTATTACTACATATAGAAGATAAAGACATGTTAGCTTGATCCGTTGCCAGGACTTGTAGTAGGAAAATGAGTCGACATCCTCCTTCCAGCTATCACAGCTGATATAACTAATCAGTCATTAGAATCAGAGATCTTTTTCCAAGAGTCCTCTAATCACAGCTATCCTAATTTTTCAACAATCCAGAAATATTAAACAATATATTACCAACTCTCTTCTAACTTTCTTTTTTTTAGCCAAAGTCAGCTGTCGAAGCAATACAAAACAAAGGGGAATTGAATGTGTGTGTGTGTGTGGGGGGGGGGGGGATGCGTGACAATGTGACTTCAACATGGATGAAAGTGGAATTAGCTCAATTGCAAAAAAAAAAAAGTAACAAACTAGAAATGCGACTATGATGACTGGTAGGGTTCATATCCCTTCACCATAATGCATGGTTCTCTCAATACATGTAAATTACGTCTTGACAATGTGAGACGACAGTGCAAGGTGCTACATAAGCACTTGTCCAACTGCCCTGAGCAAGTGAAAACCCAACTTGGGATAGTGTTTTGGAACAAAGAGAAAAATCCTTGCCTGAACTGGGAAAGCAAAAAGCAGGAAAGTACCCGCAAACATTGCATAGATATGGGGAAATAGTGAAGTTTTCAGGAAATGACCTTGACCTCTAATGCTTGACCTTTGACCATGACCCTAAAAGTCCCAAGAGAATCATTGTCCAGCGTTACATGCATACATACTATGTTAAATGAAGATTTATGTACCTTTGGTAATTCCCGAAATATGGAGGAAAAGGGTACATTCTAGCCCTTCCATTTGACCTTTGAGCTTATGGCCCAAAACTTTCCTCAGAAAATCTTTCTAGTACTACCGTATGTCCCCCAAAAAAAATTACAACGGGATCCTCCGCAAGGATATCTTTAAAAATAGTGAATCAATCCAAATACAATTTCAGGGTATAAAACTATAACTTATTGTCCACATCTTACAGAAAACCCCATTCGATTTGCTTCAGTGGTCAAAGAGAAATGGGAAATTTTGTTAAAGATGTCAAGAATCTCTTCCCTCCAAATTCTGTCTGATGTATTCACACACAAAAGCATCGAAGTGCTAAACTTGGAAGAATCAGACTCATGACATGCTTTACAACTTTTCACATTTCTCTGTATATTGAATGGGGTTTTCTGCAAAATAGAGCTAAGATGTTATATTTTTAAACCCTGAAGTAGCATTTAGACAGTTTTATGATATTGGGTGCTATCAATGCGAAAATTTGATTGTATTTTTTTTTTGGGGGGGGGGGGGCATAGTGTACATAAAACAAAGTTTCAAGAAAATACCATCAGGCATTGCAGAGATATGGGGAAATAGTCAAGTGTTATGAATTTGACCTTGAGCATGTGTAAACAAAAGTTGATAGGTATGACTTCGTCTACTCATACCATGCATATGCCAAGATATAAACAGTTCTTAAGTTATGCTGTCCACAAAATTGATCATGGTCAGAAGGACAGAAAGAACAGCAGGACGGACCAAAGGACGGACGGACAACCCGAAAACATAATGCCTCCGACACTTGGCGACACTTCGCGGCGGAGGCATAAACAGATTTTTGTCCTGGATTCTGTGGGGTTTGAACCTGTATGAGTAAAAATTTACGTCTCTGGTGCCAGAGACCAAGTTCTTCGCCACATATTGGTTGTTGCTATACATCTCCATTATTAAAACGTGTGTGGAGCTTGAGCTCTGTGAAAGATAGGCCTAAATCTAGAATTTTTTAATTCTGGATTCTATTCGCAATTTAGCTTTTGAGATACAAGATTGTTACCCTGATCAGCACAGTCGAAATAGATTTCAAGATTACTTAAGCTTATTGTTTCAGCTACACCATATTCAACTTTCAGAGGAAGTGGCGAAAAATCAATTGAGATACAAGAACAGCAACCAGAATGTTGTTAAGCCAACGCATGATTAATTGGGAAGAAAATCACCTCCCTTGGAATTTGATACTTTGCTTTTAATAATTTTTCATATGATGGCATCATCAATCTACACACAATGATGTTGACTTGAAAGACAATTGCTCCCAAGTACAGCGTATCTGAATTTGAGAGAATATTTAGCAAAAATGACTAAGAATTCACAAATAAACTTCCTGAAATTCAATTCCATTTTTTTTTCAGATGATGATGTGAAGTAAACATTTTTTTCAAGTTTATCTTCTTCATATAGATTATTTGGCTAAAAATAATGTGTTGTATATATATATTGTAACAAAATGATATTTATTTTGTGTAGTGTGTAGTGCATTTCATTTGGAATTTGTGCGAAACCATTGTTAGAGCGAAATTTGTTGATAGATATTCAGTAACACAATGTAGTCGTGGTTACTTTGTGCTGATTTAAACATGTAACAAGCTATGCATTCTAAGAGTGTTTGAATTGTTCCTTTAAGTCAGTCTTCTGTATTGATGATTATTTGTCAATTAGTGGTTTTGTGGAGATTCAGATAGTGATAAAAAGTATGGATGATAAGTGCAGCGATAATTCCTACAGTTAGTTCAAAGTTGTGTTACAGAGGTTTGACGCATACATTTAGCATTGTGTGTGTGTATACGTGCTATACAGGTTGGCCATATGACACATTTTAGACAATTAACGTCGATTAATTAGTAAACATGATCAGTTATGGGACTGAATATGGTGTTGATGTTTGATTAAAATGATTTCAATCAAACTGTGAAGAGTTTAAAGGGATAGCTTAACTCTGTGTAAAATAAAGTAAGAATAAAGGAAATTTTAGGAGAAATTGATAACCATGCCTATAATAATTCAGCACAGGTACTATTAGCTACCTCATATCTTAATAAAAGAAAAGGATGTGCTGGTATTACACTTGCACGCTACTCTGCTCATATTCTCAGTGCTCGGCAGTGAAGAAGAGAGGCTGATCCTCGGGATAGCATTGTCTTTCTGTCTTGTGCTCGGTACGAGTTGTGAACGTGAGTATGTACACACTATACCTGTAAATAAACAAGTTGGTGTTCCGGTACATCGCCTCTGAAATTGTGATGCATTCGTGTTCAGTATAACATAATTACTGGTTGGAATGAATGCTGGTGAGACTAGGATGGCATCCGGTGGTTCTGCAGCAGAAGACAACTCGTCCAGCAGCCTTTGCGAGCATTCTCGAGCGGGCTTTGCTGCACCGTGGGATAACTGAGTATCCAGAACAGACGTCGGAGAACGAAGTTCAGAACTTTGGAAGGAATAAGTACGTCCGACGTACTTCCAGAACTGACGTCGGAGAACGAAGTACAGTACTTTGGAAATGAAAAGTACAAACGACGTACTTCCAGGGCGAACGTCGGAGGACGACGTACTCTAGAAACGACGTCGGGAGTGAGAGTGAAAATTCACTGGTCAGTGTGTTGGGTGAATTAGATGTGAGAGTAAGAATGTGCCTTTGAATCAGATAGTGTGAAGTGCAAGGTGTAGACTGGTGACGTACAAGTGGTGGGAAACTTAAGGTTTTATCCTCTTCATAGAGTGATCGTATATTTCGATCAAACGGACGGTCGGCTCGGTCTGCATAAGTGCCAAGGCCCCGTTGTTCGCTACAATATATATATATATATATATATACACCATGTTAAAGGACATTTAATTGGCTTTCAGCCAAGTAGGTTAATAAAATGGGAAACTTTAAGCAAGGGTGAACACATTAATTTTTCTCTTCCAGGGCATAAAAGTAAAAATTGCAAAAATGGAAAAGTTGATATTCAAGGGTATGTGGTCTTCCATATAACAATGAGAACAAAAGACAAATTTAACAATAAAAAATGCAAATTGATTTTCAAAAATCAACCTATGATCTCTGTAATGTCTCCAAATATAAGGAAAGGCAATTTTCAAAAATCAACCTATGATCTTTGTAATGTCTCCAAATATAAAGAAAGGCAAACAATGGAGGAAAGCGAAGAATCTTCTGTCAAATCCATAGTCAGAAGACATAAGAGAAGAAGCAATGGTAGTGTAAGATGGAGAAATAGAGAGTTATACCTTAAAACAGAATAAACCTCATGTAATTTATAAGTGTCTTTTGATTGACCAAGTTAAGAATTTATCCCCATCTCCTGCCCCAATTATACTGTCTAAATATATGACCAGTCCAATCCAAAACCCTATGTACCCTTCCCAGCTTTATAGGCTCATGTCCTTTTATTAACAAGACCATCAAACCTCCAATGAAACTTCCATTCAGAACCCAACCATCTTTGTTATTACTTTGGTTAATCTCTACTCAATAGTTAATCCTTCTCTTTGTCCCCAATCAAGTTTAAGTAAATTCAGACTAACTGTGTTTACAATTCCCACCACCAGTCCCTTACACAGTACTGTTCAATGAACCTATAATCCCCACATCATAGACCCTCTCCTACTAATCTCTTAACTTCTATCCATGTCCCTACATGTATATATCTTATGCTTCTAGAGTTGAGGAATCAATCTTACTCCGGCCCCGACTCTGTTCGGTCATGTGCCAAGAAGGAGTGGAACAGTATTCTTTATATATACTACCGACAATATTACCTCGTCAATATTATGCACCATTCTGGAATTCCTGATTATTGTATCTAATAAACTAAACTGTATATCTTGGAACCACCACCTTGTCTCCTGCATGGACTAATGTTCGATTGTGGCTTGACATCGTATACTATAGTTGAGAGTGCACACCACGCTACCAACACCATAAAACCAGCACTCTTACAGTGGTGGCAGCGGTAAAGCGGAGCCATCTACCCGCTCGACGTTACTCTTGGTGGCAGCAGCAAAACGGTGACCTGCAACCCGTTGGCGTGATGTCGCGCTGCTGTTCATCCATGTCAACTTATATGAGCCTGGTATGTTTCCTGCATATTGTACAATTGTACGATAATTTTTGAACGCTCTGCTGCTGTTGACTAACTCAGGTTAGTCAGTGTTCCAGTCTACTCTGTCTGTGCTTCCTGTTCAACTCCCCCTGGTCATCTCTTCTTATCGACTTTCTGGGATCCTGTTCATCTTCTTCCTGTCTACCTTCGGCTTCTACCTGACGATCTTCTATACGATCTTCTGTCAACCCATCATCCTCCCTCTACTGTGGTCATCCTCCTCATCCTGTCTCTGGACTTGTGCTACCTAAAGCCGCGCCTGCAAGGAAGCTGCCTTCGTGGGCTCCTCAACACAGACTTCCCGGCAAACCTCGCCTGTTCATCTGTTACGTCTCTCCAGATTGTTAAGTCTACTTTCGAACTTTATTTGCCCTCTTTCTACATTGTATATCATTTCTACTGTCTGAATTATATTGCATTTTTTTGTGTGAATAGGACCTCATGTTCTATTTTAAGTTTTTTATGATTAGCTGTCATTATCACTGCATTCCACGATTTATACATAATATAGGTATAGGTATTATGATAGCTTATAGTAGTATATCATCTAGTTTGTTTTCTTTGCTTTACACTATACTACCCCTCCCTTTGTAGCTATTGTTTTTATTGTGTGCTGTCGGCTGACGCTTTACCAAGCGTATTACATTTTACCTTATAGCTCATACTTTTCACTGCGTAGTAGTGCCCCTCATTTCCCTTCAGTGTTCTGTTTCATTCTCTCAGTCTTATATCTCATGGCGCTTCTTTCTTCTTTGCTATTTCCCCCCTCATTTTTACTGTAAACATTTGGTTATATTGATTTTGTACATTGATATTCCTTCTATTCCACGTACTTTTTTTTTTAACACAATGTATTCTTCCCGGGATCATAATTACTCTCGAGATCGATCTCACAGTTTTCGACCTCATTCACCCTCCTATCATTCCTATCGCTCCCCCTATCACTCCCGTTCTCCCTCCCCGGAGCGCCATTCATCCTACTCCCATTCTCGTTCACACTATCGCCCTCGTTCTCCTTCTCATGACTATAGTTCTTCCTATTCCCGACATCAACGCTATCACTCGCGTTCTCCTTCCCCTGATCATTACTCTAACTACTCTAACCACTCCATCTCTTCAACCAGTCGGTATGGTTACGATCATCGTTATGATGATTCAAGTCATTATCGATATGGCCCCCATACATTCTCTCCAACCTCCACCAGACTTCATTCTTCACCTCCACCTCCACATGATACCTCCGGTGTGAGAAAGCTTTCTTCTCCACCCCCGCCTCCGTCTCCTGGTGGTCATTACAAAGGTGGCCATGACGATTTACCTGTATCTTCATCTTTTCCTTCAACAATAGACAGAGGTCATAATCCATCCCCTCCCTTATCTCCATCACCAGCTGTACCGATTGAAGTAGCTTCACTTCCTTCATCGGCATCAGCATGTGCCGATTCATCGTCAATTTCATCTCCTCCCTCTCCTCCCGCTCCTCCTACTAACGTTTCCTCCTTTTGTAGTGTTCTGTTAAAACATGGTGTACGCCTTCATCAGGCTCAGCACCAGAATCTAATCATCCGGCAGGTCACTGCCTGGATCCGTTCTGGATATGTACCCCCAAAATCGGCCATCCCTCATTACGAGGAATGCTTGTTCAAATTCCGGCATCAGTTTGAGCGTTTCGTAATTCGTGATGGATTGTTGTGTCGGCGGAAGAGACATCCCTCTGGGATAATGATAGAACAGATTGTCATACCCTATTCTGTGATCCCTACTGTCCTGACTGTCATGCATACTTCCATGTCAGCTTTTCACTTTGGTACAGCCAAGACAATTGAGCTTATCGAAGGGCTCTGCTACTGGCATGGGATGCGCAAAGACATTGCGGACCTCTGCTCTCACTGTGAGGCCTGTAATTCATATCGCACCTCAGTTTTTCCACCTCCCTCACTACCACAAACATGTGCAGTGATTTCCCACCCCTCATCCCCATCTCCCCCAACTCCAATCCGATCTCTGAAGTGCACTCTACCCATCTCTAGCCCACTTTCCCCTCTTTCTATTGACTGCGACATTCCTCCCCTTGCCTCTGACTCCGACGTCCCTACATCGTCTTCCACTGGGACTGATTCGGACAGTTCCACCCCTTTCTCCACCTCTTCTCCTCCTGATTTGCCCGACTACCAACCCCCTCTTCAAGCTCACTGTACCGTTTCCTCGCAAACCCACACATTTCAGTCCCTTCCCCCATCTCTGCCTCATTCTCACTATCCTCGGCCCTCTCCCAGCCACTTCACGAATTTGGACTTTGTGGTCCCCTCTCACATGTCCATTACCTCATCCCACCTCTTTTACGATCCACACGCTGTGATCCATGCCGATAGTGTTCGGACACACGGCAGTCAGCTTCCTAACCCCCCAACTGATTATGATCCATCATAATTTATGATGTCATATTTGCGACAGGATATAATGAACCTGTTTTCTTTTACTTCCAAATTTCAAATTTCAAGATTCTCATTTATTATTCAAACCTCATTGAGCATTTATGGCAAGTTCCCTTATCCCTTCCGATTCGTGGACACTTGAATTCCTATTTCTTAGTGGTGAAACTTTGTTTTTAATGTCATCTATATTTCATACATTCTTTTTGTACCTTCAATGATATTTTGCGCACTCCTCCCCGTCCCACATGGCTGTTCATTCATTTTTCTGTGTCCATACTTTCCCTTTTTTTTCTTCTCATTCTCTGCCACGTTCACTTGCCCCTTTCTTGACCGTTTTGTATCCCGATTTCTGCTTCTTGCTCAACAATAATGTCGGTTTAACTTCTGTTGTAAATTTGTAGCATTATTTGGTATTTAGGTTTTTCATTGTTAGCATGTGTATTGTGTTTTATTTCTGAAAGAATTGAAGTGTTTTTACTTTCTAGCATAAATTTCTTAGTTAAGTATGGTTGTAACTTTTGATTTTTTTTTGTGAGGAATGTTGTTTTTCTGAGCAATTGCTTTTGTGTAGAAAAAAAGGGAAAAAAATTGTACCATTAGTAAACTTGTTGCAGTCTAGATATATATGCACATTTTCACCACATATAAATGTCCTGTTGTTTGCCCAACTTTTTTTCTTATACATATTATCTAGACAATTTGAATTACTCTTGATGCCAGATATCTTTTTACATGTTGTTCATCAACATCATTATTTACAAGTTTGTTGCATGGTGCATTTCAAAGACACCAACTCTGTATAATTTAGGTCATTTAATCTAATTGCTTCATTCTCCTTTGTCCTCTGTCTGTTCCTCTTCTTAAAGTGTTTTTTTAATGATTATACTGTTCATTTTTCAACATATTTGCTGTGCACAAGACTAGATGTATGCAATCAGTGTATTCTTCTAGTTTGTAGTTTTGTCATTTATGTTAAGTGTTTTTTTTTAACGTACGGTAATATAATTTTTGTCAATTCTTGGACCTCTGATTGTTCTTTGAGTTTTACATACAGTTTGTGGATTACTATGATGATCTCTTATTTTCCTATCACTTCTATTTCCATTCTAAATTTAATGTATATTGTTACTTCGGTATGTATTGGTTACTATGCTATGTGTAGGCCATGCTGTTTTTCCTACACCTCTCAAGACAATGATATGTCCCCTGGAAAATAGGTTTCTTTGGTGATTTTTTTTATATACCTCATCTGCAAGATTTATGTACACATCAATCTTCTTTTTAATTATTTCACTAATTAGTTAATCATTAATATGCTACTCAATTTAATGATGTTTTGTGTAGCAATTATTTCTATTATGTTTACATGTCAACAGTGTTTTTTTTATAGTTTTTTTTTTCTCTCCGTAAATGTATTAGAATTTCTTCATTTGTCAATCGTTTGAACTCTTTAAATATTGCAGTATATAATTATGAAACGAGGACGTTTCTTTTTGAAAGATTGGACGAATGTAAGATGGAGAAATAGAGAGTTATACCTTAAAACAGAATAAACCTCATGTAATTTATAAGTGTCTTTTGATTGACCAAGTTAAGAATTTATCCCCATCTCCTGCCCCAATTATACTGTCTAAATATATGACCAGTCCAATCCAAAACCCTATGTACCCTTCCCAGCTTTATAGGCTCATGTCCTTTTATTAACAAGACCATCAAACCTCCAATGAAACTTCCATTCAGAACCCAACCATCTTTGTTATTACTTTGGTTAATCTCTACTCAATAGTTAATCCTTCTCTTTGTCCCCAATCAAGTTTAAGTAAATTCAGACTAACTGTGTTTACAATTCCCACCACCAGTCCCTTACACAGTACTGTTCAATGAACCTATAATCCCCACATCATAGACCCTCTCCTACTAATCTCTTAACTTCTATCCATGTCCCTACATGTATATATCTTATGCTTCTAGAGTTGAGGAATCAATCTTACTCCGGCCCCGACTCTGTTCGGTCATGTGCCAAGAAGGAGTGGAACAGTATTCTTTATATATACTACCGACAATATTACCTCGTCAATATTATGCACCATTCTGGAATTCCTGATTATTGTATCTAATAAACTAAACTGTATATCTTGGAACCACCACCTTGTCTCCTGCATGGACTAATGTTCGATTGTGGCTTGACATCGTATACTATAGTTGAGAGTGCACACCACGCTACCGACACCATAAAACCAGCACTCTTACAGTAGCAAAGATGGTAGAAATTTAAAGCATTATTCCAAATGAACATTTGAAATGATATTTGGTTCCTGAATTTGTCTCATGCATTCTTGAATTTCCTAATTAAAAAAGTGAAATGAAAAAAATCTGTTGATCTTATCACCTTTGAGGCTTATTCCCAATGTCATTGAAAGTTTGAGTTGACAGAAAATTCTTATTTTCCCCCTTCAATTTCCCCACATTTTGTTTAATTTGAGAATATAAAGAGAAACTGGGGAACGGAAACTATTTCTGCTATTTTATTAATGTCTCTCATAGCGTTAAATTGGTCTTTTATTATCAGTGCTTCCTTGAAGGGCATTTGCAAATAAATTTCATTAAGTTGATTTCTGCAACTTAATGCAATTTATACTTTTCTGCAACTTTTTTCTGCCTTGGAGGACAAATACGAATGTGTTCACTCATGTGCAAAGTTTCCCTTCGTATAAACCCACCAGGTTGATTGCCAATTGAATAATCTTTGATATGGTACTGTATGTTTTTTTCACTATGGCACAATGACGCATGCACAAAATTCGGACTTTGGCGTACGCGCATTCCCTTGTTATTGGTCAAAATTGACCAAAAATCAGTGGATGTTACTACTGGCAGGATCAGGAATTCAAATCGAGCATAAATCGAGCAAAAATGCACGGACAGAGGGGTACAGGCGGAAATTTTTGAAATGCTTAAAATTATCTGAAACAAACTTTTGACGTGAGGGTACAAAACTGTAAGCGCACGTCATGATAGCCTGACTGATATCCACTGTGCGAAAAGATCAGGTGACATTTGAACTTTACATCCACTGAAAATGACAGAGTTATGGCATTTAGTATTGAAAATACGATCAAACATTTGACATTGAAAAAAAAAAATCACAAAATGGCGCCTAGTTGATGTTACAGAATCATCAACGTAACTAAAAGTTTGTTTATCTACATGTTGATATGACCACGATGACTGAAAATTTCATGTTAATTGGTCATGTCATTGTTGAGATATTTAGTTCACAAAATGTTTCAGCGAGTAAATGGGAATGTGCTGCCAGCGTTATACCACCTAAGTATATACTGCAAATACAGTGTGCTGGAAAAGGAAATTATGAGATGACTTAATCTGCAGGGTTTAGGTACGCAGAATGCAGAGAGGTGAAGGGGGTGGGCATGAATCTCGCTGCTGACCTGTGAGCCAGTAGAACTCTTCCATCACCACCATGATGTACACCTGGAGAACCAGCTGAGGGGCGGACTCCATGAAGGCCTCTAGGAGGCACAGCATGACAACATTCCGACTCTCATAGATCATCACATCGTAGTAGGCATCCACCTTGCGGCTCTTCACTCCAAACTTCAGGATGCGCCAGTACCTTGAAGGAAACAGGAACAAACGACTGGTACCAAGAATACAAAACAACAACAACAACAACAAAAACAACAGAGCACAACAAAACAAAAGCTACAAATGTCAGCAATGTGCTATATTGCTTGTTCAGGAAAGGGCACAGAGACTGATGTCTGGCGAAAGGAAATGAAATGCCATGACAAAAATTATATATTTTCATCTTCAGCTTATTACATCTACATTAGCCTACATCAACAACAACAAAAAAAAATACTGGGAATTTATGCTGATATGACAAGTAGACTTGTAATTACATGGTCATCTATTTTTTATGAAAGATGCATCTTTTAATCACAGCTTGTCGTTTACATAGAACAATGCTGAAGCTTGGGTGAGCATCATGTATGAAACAGAGTTGTGATTGACGGTATCCAGAGCAGTCATAATCATGGAAACCATACTCTACAAATGACAAAGGAAATGTATAACTTTTATTTAAAGCACTTTCATTCTTTGCAATAATCCGTCTTCTGTATACAGACTTGTCATGGATGTTTTCTCTATTTTCATGTAAATGACTGGTCCGTCTGCTTCACGCAGGCATTACCTGGCAACAGGATGAACGCACATTAGTCTTCGGGACTACTTGCACTATGTATTGAATCGCTACTGTACATTAAACGTGTCGTCTTTCTTTTCCTTTGAACTCTCCTGTTCTTCTTTATTATCTTCCTTATTTCTATCTCTTTTCTTTTCTTAGCATCACCTGTATACATGCCTTGTAATGTTTTATTTCGTGAGATTGATTGTTCTTTTACTGTAATCATTTAAAAGTAATTTGATGGTTTATTGAATTGTAGGCCTATACATGCGTGTATTATTTGTATAATTATATGGCATCAAATATCAAGCTCGGCTTTATGGGGATCCTTCTGAATGATAGTTTGTTCTTGACTGTTTCCTCCATTTTATTATATCTCTGATTCTGTCACTATGATTTCTTTATCTCATGTGTAAGGCAGCCATAGTACATGATAAATCAATGTGTATGCTTTCTTAAGTGACTTGTTGATTTTGTACCATACAGAAACAATAAATGAACATAAAAATGAAATAATCCAATGACTAGTCAAGCCATAAACATAGTTGCAGCCAGTTGCAATCCAGAGTGATACAGGTTCCTGTATTTTCTCTGAGCCTCTGACTTTTGCCTAGCATAGTTCAAAGACTTTTTTATTTTGTTGTATCAAAAGCATGCTGCATATCATTTAGTATACATGTATTGTCAAAACACTGGGTTAGTGCATCCCTCTCTCTAATGAACATTTGTCTGCTTTGTCCGTCATTTCTATTTTTTCAGTTGGTCTGGTTGGCACTGAGAAAAGACTGGCCAGATACAATCAGATCAACTGCTGGGGAAATTCAATTTGCCTTCGCTTCTCATGCAGGCCTAACCACATATCTGCCATGAGTTAGTGCCCCTTTAATAACCCTTAAATGTTTTGATGAAGTTCATTGATCTTAACCAGAGACTAAGAATTGATTCAATTTTCCCTATGGTGCACAAGTACAAAGGATATATTTATATACAATTTCCGATTATTTTTTTTTCTAGACACGAAATATCTTTGAAGGCTTATTCCAAGTCATGATAATGGTCAGAAAATAGCATTTGAGGCGACTCTTGCTGACCATAAAGGACTGAAAACCCGACAACGTCTAACACCTCCATATCGATACACCCTATTCATTGGGCAGAGGCAAAATGGAGGGAAATTAATGTGGGGCTGCATAAAGTGAAGAATAACATTATCCCTCCCTTACCATTTTCACCCTCACCTTTTGAGCACACCAATCTGGAAGATATGTGTGATCAGCAAATCACAACGGCTTGGAAGTAACTTTTCCCTATCAAAATAAATGTAGTTGGCATCTCTCTCCGAGTCTTCCTCCTTCAAGTCGTCGAAGAACCACCAGATGCTGAAACACTGAAGCACAACTGAAGTGCCGAGCACAAAGGTGAAGGTCATGATGCTCCACAAGTAATAGTCATTGCGGAAATACTGCACCCCGACGAGGAGATCTGTCACCATGTCGGCAATGAACATGATCATCCCACCGAGGGTGAAGCAGATGTCGAAGGTGGTGAAGTTGCCTTGTGTCAGTTTTTGCTTCTTAAGTGCCTTGACGTTGTTCCCGATATCAGGGTTATCCACAGACATGACAATGGAAGGCTCCTTGGTAGATGAATCCAGACAGGATTTATCCTCTCTCGGGATCTCCTCTAGCATGGTGTTTCCTCACAGTCAGCTGATTCGATGTTGACAACTACGGTTATCCAAGTTTGTTTTTTCATGCACTCTTATTGATATGCCTGTGATTAGACCTAAACTATGACAACAGTCCAAATTTTTCTTTTATGACTGGAAGTGTTGTATTTGCAGGCCTTCAATGATTGATCTAAACAGGTCTGGGAGCTGGTTGGAGCAATCAACGTTTGAGACACCTCACTGCAACACTCTTCTAACACAGCCGAAAGACACGTCTTCCTCCTGGTTGACCAAAGAAATGAAACTTCTTTCTGCCCTAGATAGCTCAATGTCAATCAGTGACTTATTCACACTACACAAGATATTAGTAATATATCCTGTATCCAACTGCAGCTTACCATAATACAGTTGTACATGCAATCTATGTGTAACATCTGAAGAAAATGAAATACAATGACAAGGGTTAAGTTGGCTGTACAGTGCTTCCAGTGCCGTTTGTTCCTCATATCATTCTTGATGCTTATATTATACTGCATATTGCAAGAGACATGTATAAACTCATGTTCAAGTTCCTCATAATTTAAGATGAGATACTGGTACATGTATTAATCATTAACTCAAACAAATCAAGCTGAACTGATAACTAGACGCAAATTCATATGATGCTAGAGAACTGAAAAACAAAGCACATTATATAATGGGTAGCGAGAATCCTGCGATCTCATTGGTCGAGAGCTTTGTGTTGATTTTGTACTGGCGACATGCCGAGTCACATTCGTAAACATTATCACACACTTGTAGCAAGAGTATGCGCACTTGTAACAAAGGTTCGCGAACTCAGTACATAATTATGTATTTAGCGTAAACCCAAGTTAAGCATTCCATAGTTACATTATGCACCCAATTCCGACTGACGCACTCAGACCTGTGCGTCATTTGGATATCTGAACAAACTAAATCATAGTGTATACAAGTATCTACAGGAGACAAGAGTACAAATTTAAAGATAGTTTAGTGTAGTATGAAGTATGACACACCTGTGTCACAGAACAGTGGACATTCAACAAAAGAAAGTAATAGTCTAGATTTAACAATAAGAAAAGCACATTGCTTCAGCTGAAATACATCTTTTCCTTCATACCATACTGAAACTTAGTGTGTATAGTAGACTTCTGTTGTACAGCCTCGCACAATGGAATATGATGATATGACTTACGGTACTTATGGTTGATACTGAACATCGATTATAATAAGTTTTTTTTTTAATAAGCAAAAAAAAAAATTAGTTGGATAATAAAATCAGATGCATCAAGATATGAAACACGACTGAGATGTTAACTTGTAGTGGAGGCAACATGCAGAATGTTCCATCCGAAGGGCCACATGCTACTGAAGGGGGAAGTAAGGGGTCCAGTTATAAAGTAGCAGAATTTCTAACCAGTTACTTCCTCTTAATGACTGTTTAATTACAATGGACATTGATGAGTTAACAGGATTTTGAACCCTATGGTTAGAACATTCAGTTGATAATATGCCCCACAACAAGAGCCATCATCACTACCATGCATCTTATTAAACAGACCTCTATTAAAAGTTAAAGAACTCTGACAGTAATACACATTTAAATATGAATTTCAAGCACCAGCAGTGTTCACAGATCACCAACATACCCACATAATAATGGCATAAAGTTTCAGATTACATTGTATTTGTCGTGCCCACCTGAAGTGCACAATATAGTTTGAAGTTCATTATTAAAAGCAGTGCTTCCCTCATTTGCCATTCAACACAAAAATGCTCTCCCATTGTCCAGAGAAAATACCCTTCTCCTCAGGGAAGAATGGTATAAGTATGGCCCACCACTACAAGATCACGTTTATCCTAGAGCAGACTTCTCTTTGACTATTAACACAATATAACAGAACGTTCCATTCATGAGCAAAAAATAACAAAATATTTGACTAGGACATGATCATTTTGATCAAGAACAGGCAGTTGATTTAACCATTTCACACAAATACATAATGAAATATTAAATAGAGTGTGTGTCCCCTCTGAATTTTTCTACCACTCTTTTAAGTCATGTAGGTATTCAATTACTAGAGAAGACTAGGATCATCAGTCAGCAATATCAAACGTGTGGCATCAAGAAGATGACTTCCATATGATGTCAACATTCTCCTGTAGTCATTGTTGATGGCCACATGACATGCAGCTTACACTTTCACAGATGCCATCACACAGCACACACACACACACACAATCACAGACAGCTAACACGCACACTCTTACACACATGGGAATTCTATTGTTAAGAAAGCGATGTTCACCATATTGTTTGTAGCACAAGAATTGCTTCTTCGCCACTGATACTTCAAGAGAATCATACCTTTATTACTCATGAAGCGTAAGGACAGACCAAAGGCCCCCATTATTATTAAGCTCTGTACTGACTCTTGTTAAAATTTCTGCTCATAAATTTATTGATGTGTTCATGAAGGTAAGCAAAATATGGTAGACACAAAATAATACCGGTATATCTTTCACTCATACACAAGACAAAAACCCTATATATTTTTGGGGGAAACTTCACAAAAATATGACACATATACTACGTATGATTTGATGGTAATATTAACAATGGAAATCTGGTGGGCAGTAGCAGAATCAACGTCAGAACATGATGCATGACACATATATAAGCATATATAAGCAGGCTTATAGACACAGCCAGGGAGCATGTATTTTTTCACAGCATGTCTCAAAGGATACAACATAAACTCTGGGCTGGTATTTCTGGTTCTTGAAGGCATCTGAATTGCAAATTCAAACGTCCATCAACACTGCCACATCTGTGAGCTTATTTCAGACATGTGATTACAGCATCGCACTTGTCATGCACGGTAGCAAGCTTGACAGAAACAAAACAGTAAATGGCGATTAAACCAGCATCCCAACAGACATGGCTTTACACTGATGAAACAGGCTGCATTGTGACTGGGTCATTTACCACGTGTACTGCACCTGTGTCCATGATTTCAGGCTCTGTTTTGGGGACAGGTTCTTGAGATGAGTCAGGAGGTTTGTGGACTATCCTGCTCGCAATCCTGTGTTGAGGCCCGAGAAGGAGATGAGGATAAATGTATCTTCGGCCCTTGTAAGAGAAAAAGTTGACTCGGCGTGGAAGTTGATTCGATATCCTTACTTCATGTGTTTGATCATCTATATTAGCTCTTGGGCTGATAATGCCATCCCCTTCATCCTCTTCATCCTTTCCTCTCAACTGGTGGTTCGTCTGGTTGTGATCTACGTTTAATGTCTGTAATTCCAACAGTTCAGTCTTCAGGTATAGAAGTTGCTCCAATACAATTTTCTGATGCCTTTGATCATTCGCACCAGCTCCGAAAGCATGGGTGACATTTCCTTTGTCTGACGTTACAGTGTCTGGACTCTCCCTGCCATAGGTGGGTGAGATACAGTATTGCAGCTGCCCTTTGGGGTGACAGAACCGGTAGTAGAACGCCATGAGGAAGATACCCAGGAAGAATCCGCCCCAGACGAACACGAGCGCCGGCACGCCGTACATTTGCTACCGCGAGTCCTGGTAGCTGTACCACAGCCCGAACATGACGGTGGTCTGCACGAAGATGACGGTATGTGTAGAAGAGCAGGGCACGATATCGCGTAGCGCCCTCCTTGACATTGAAGAAACAGAAGATGTGGATGAAGCCCATGACACAGTCAAAGAGCTCCTCATCAAATTTGGTGTCGCAGAAGGACGTCTCCTGCCATACCAGACACACCGTGATGACCAACCACAGTGGACGCCGGCCACCACGAATACCCGGCCACCACTCATAGATGGCAGCAAAGAGGGCCATGGCAATGTCCCGGGATGTAATCGTAAAGAGGCTCCAAGCCATACGCAATGCCACGGCAACGTACGTGATGTTCTTCCGGTCGGTACAGGAATCTCGCAGAGCGCACGCTTCCAAAGCCCATGCCAGCGATGACAGCGATCTTTTTATTTATCTATGATCTATCTTGACGTGGAATGTAGTCATGATTGGCATGGTTTTATTTCTAAATTTTAATGTAGACGGGCCGAGGAAAATCATATCACAAGCAGCAACGGTGGTCTCCAGGTCTCCAACACCGGCTACGACTTGCAAACCACCATTGTGGGCATCAACAACGGGCTCGACGGCAGCAAAACCACAGCAACGGAGTCCACAACGCTGTCGACCATTGGCAAGGTCTCGTCCTACCAGATGGACATTCTGTCGGTAAGAAGGGTCGCAGACGATCACACCTTCGAGAAGCGATTGGATGGGTCATATGGGGCGCCCTCTAAGGGCAAGAGACGCAGTATTACCCTGGCCTCTTTCAAGAGGGTCCGGAGCAGCCGCGACAGAAGCTTCGAGTACTCTGAAATTCCCGAGAGCACATCCCCAACGGACGAGAACTTCTACTACTTTGCCACCCTGCAGACGCAACAATCTAATCCCAAGGCACCCAAGCTTGGTGTCATAGGGCGGACCAAAGCTCTAGTAAGTAGCAACTCGCTGCCGTCCAGGAACAGCACAGAGAGTTGTGTCAGCATTCGAATGGAGGGACCCTACCACATCATAGACCTCATCGGCAACGTTACTGTGGACAACGCCATTTTCCCTCCATGGAAACAGTAATCTTTGACGAAGTCTCCTCACGAAGGAAGAGTAGCGTGAAGTACGACCAACCTCTACAGATTGTTCCCCAGCAGACTGACCCCAATGCTAACAGGTATGAAGAGCTGAACAAGTCGAGCAGCCGACCAGATTTGATGCTACAGGATAGTCCGAAGCGAGCAGCGGGTGGCCATCGAACAGGCAGAAACTGAACAGCATGGCTGCAAAGAGCTAGAAACAAAGGGTCGAGGCGATTGGCATGATCTCCTTGATCACGTGTCATCGACGTCAACGGCACATGACATCAAGCAGTCTGAGACTGGAGAACATGTTTACAAAGCCCTCGAACATCGGCAGCGCGACCAAGATAACTATGATCTCTTGCAATCCACAAATTTGCACACGACTATTCAAAAACAAGACAGTGCGAAATATCACGTTTACAATGAGTTGCAAACACCACAGGACCAGGACAACTACGACCTTTTGGAGCCAGAGAGTCCGCAAGTCAAGCAAGCCGATCGCGATCTCTCAGATTATGAAACCCCTCCAGCCGTTGGGCCCAAACCTGCATTCCTCTTCGCTCCGAGACCCATGTCACCTCGACAAAATTGGCATTTTCCCTCTACGGCTCAGAATGAGACAGCGACTGCAGCAGCAGCGGTCGATCAGGGTTCGGGGGGTTTCGTCATGGTTCGCGATCCGAAGTACTGCTTTCTCGTCCCCTACATCGTCCGAGACGCCAGCTACGAGTATCCCGCCATGGTCTTCCAAGAAATCGACGGCTTCGATGCCGACGATGCCAGCGATACAGACTCTAACGCCTACGAGAGCTTCGAGCGACCGGTTGCGCCGAAAGACCGACGGCAGAGCTTGAAATCGAAGAGCGCGAGCAATGACCGCGTCGAGGAGCGACTTGGGAAGAAATCTCAGAATGACCCTGCCGCCCTAAAACAGCAGCAACTTGCTAAATTATTGAATAGACTTCTCAGGCTAGTCGATTTAGACGGCCACCTAACGATCGAGCAAAGTTAGTGTCAGACTGGCTAGCCAACGAGTTGTTCCCCCAACAAGCACCACCTCATGTGTCTTCTACGCAGATGAAAGCAACAACAACAACAACTACGACGACTACAACAACAAAACGAACAAAAAAAAAACTAGGATTTTTTTTCCAACGAATGGGTGAATTTGAGGTCAGGTGAGGCAGATGAACCAAAAGAGATGAAATTTTGGTATATGATTTATTTATTCTATTTATTTATTCTGTGTTCTTTATACAGGGTAGTCGCTACAGTACATAAAACTGCTTTACAAGAGAGCCCTGTATTACATAAAAATATTAAAATACAATTTACAATTTGAAAAAAAATATAAACAGTATAATGTTACAATCCATAGCAATATGTTACATACATTACAATACAATACAAAATACGAGAAGTTAAAAAGGCAATCAAAATATAAAACTGAGTATGATATAAGTTGAATAAAATGTATAAAAACAATGTAAAATTTAAATACGTCCTCCGTTCAAGATAACAGTATACATTTATTGTAACCAGTAAAATGTCACACATGACTGAAAAAAGAACAAAACAAATGCGATCTATCCGTTATCCCCAACCCACCCGCCCACCCATCCCCCCCCCCCCCTTTTCCGGATAATACAGTGTAGTTGCTGCGGCAAGATGTTTTTTGTGTAATAAAAAAAGAAAGAAAAAGATGTATACGGTCGGCAAGAATATATTCCGCTGAGATAAAAACAATCAACTCTCATATTTACATAATATCTTTAAGTATTCAAACTACACAAAAAATTGTAATTACGCCTACAAATATCAAATTGATGTGATCAATACAGGTCAGACTATTGCCAACAGTCCCCCTTCCCCCTCCTTTTTGTTTATGATATTATCAACTCCTGAGTCTTTTTCTTCGGGGGCATAAAGAGAGCAATAAATAAGGGTTCTTGCTGCAACTGTAAGCTCTCTTGCAAACAACTGTTATCAAAATCGCAGATCTAAATGTCAGCGGCAAAAAAAAAAAATAATAATAATAACTCTAGGCTGTGCTCCTATGTAGACCTATCAGTCGTATTATGATAATCTCTTTCCCGTACCATCATACTAGTACTGCAGGGCTGGCCCTTATGGACCGACTTAAGAAGAAGGGGTGGAATTGTTATTCACATATTCTTATTATCCGTTCTGACTCGGAATTAAAATGTATCGGTTCTTGGAAGGATAAACACATTGTGCAAAAGGTACATCTTTTAGGAGATGGGTTATTTATGACGACAAGAATAACCTGTACATTTTGTCTTCATTCAAAGAAGCTGTCAAAGAGGGCAGTATTTGAGGATATATGCCTGTCTGCCAGCCTGGTTTTCTCTGGTGTAATTGTGGAACATTTCCGGTATGAAATGAAATCAAGGTGATGTGAATTATTCTTGATCTCCTGCATGAGACACTACTTCGCAATGTGAAACTGTATACGAATTGTACGCTCTTTATGTACGATATCAAAAATATGAAGTGTATTATATACGTTGAACTATTTATCTGGTACATAGTAGGATCTGTATATTATCTGTAATATACTATTTGTAAGCCTTAATATCAGTATTATATCTACTCTGACTGGATCAAAGATTATGTGTCTATCTGTGTACATTTTACATTAAAAGGCGTATAAAAAGAAATTGCACTAGAGCACACACATATACGACAACGTTCTTCTGATTTTGTGGTAATCCTTGCCTGAATGAGCGCTTTATGAGAATCCCTCTATTATTATTATTATTATTATTATTATTATTATTATTATTATTATCATTATTAATATTATTATCATTATAATTATCTCTCGTAATTCACCTCATACATTAAAGGTAGGGAATCCCATTTGCATGCCTTAAATGAAGAGTTGTATAAATACAGTGGTATGTTGAAGAGAGTATCATTTTAGAAACTCCCATAAAGTATTGAAAGTGGAAGGTAACATCTAGTACATTTTTATTGACCGTTAGATTTTGAATTGAATTTTTTTCGGGGCTCACCGTAAATTCCAGTACATTACTAGGCTACCTTTGCAGACCCATGCACTGTATGTGTGTCCATCATGTATATTTTGTGAAGAAAGTTCATCAAAACTTACAAACATTTCTATATACATTCTGGCCACACACTCTATATGTTATTACATCAGCTCTTATACTTTTAGATTTGTGTTTACAGATAAAAAAATACAGAAGACTGCAACAAAAAGGCTTAAGTGTGGCTGACACACAGAACTACTGAGCAGTTGAGTTTTGTGCATTATTCGAATTGTAGATAACTGTTGACTTCCAGATTTCTCAGCAGTGGCCTAAACAAGTCCCCTGAGGTTCATATTTAATGTTTTGCTCTATTTTGTGAGGTCTGTAAAAGGTATCCCCTACCTTTATAGGTTTTTTTTTTTATTTTCATAGGTTGTATGCATGTACATTATATAGATAATATATAGATATATATTCACACATATATTCGTACACGCACACACGCACACACACACACACACCCATATTGTATATACATGTATATATAATATATCATATATAAACCTACAAGTATAGAAATGTATAATTTTAAGTAGGTATCCCCCTACTTTTCCTGTCATATTGTATTATGTACCACAACAGAAGCATGGGGCAAATTATTTGTTTTATAGGGCCCTATCATTTTCTCTCTCTTCCTTTGTTTAAAACAACAACAGCAGCATAATATCTTCTCCCATTCAGTAATTTCCTCCATGATCGAAACATATTCCACAAAGTTCGTTACATTCACATCTCTCACAGAATTAAAACCACTCTATAATATCTATGTAAATACGTATAGAGTATTCGCAGGTTATTATACGGAGACATGTTGCAAAGATAAACAGTTTGATTATACAGACTTGCTATAATCAGTTTTTCATAGTGCAATCTTTTTCGCCCTCCCCACCTTCTCTTTATCGCTGTTTTTTGTTTTTGTTTTTTTGCCGTCAAATTGCGGACTCCACTCAACTTACATTGGCAAAGATTCTCCTTTGCATTTTCCGCTAAATTTGTACTACCTCGTTAACGAACAACCTCGATGCGTAGTGATAAGCTATCGATTACACCTGCTGCTCTTAAAGGGATGATACAGTGTTGGTTGAGACGAGGATTCAGCTTTTAACTTTTTGAGAGATAATTATACAACCATTCATCTGCTCATGAAATATCAAAGACCATACAATTCTTAGAGGAATTCAAAGTTTATTTGCTAAAAATCAGTTTTAAAATGGCCGAGCTTTCCAAAAACAAAGTAAGACATAGGGATCCTAATAAAAGGAAGGTCCCACCTTTTATCAGGATTGCTTTGTTTTGGATATTCATTTATTTATTTATTTATATCCAGTTTTATTCAATCAGGGTAGCTTCGTCATTTAAAGAACTACATTCCATGAGGGCCCTGCAGATGGGTAAAGACATAAAAAGTACAATACATAACATTTAAAGTGTATCTTTGGCCAAAAAATTACTTTGGATATGTGAAAGAGACACATTTCCGTAATCCATTGCACCATCTTGCAGAGAAAATGGGTCATTAATTTAGTGAAATAATGCATCTCAACGTTTCCAAACACACTGTGTCTGGGAGATTCATGAACCGCTGTGGTTCTGTAACCCACTGCAAACAATAGGGTTTGGTGTAGTCTTGCCTCCCAGACCCATTGTGTTTAGAAACTTTCAGATGCATTATTTCACTAATTAATGACCCCTTTTCTCTGAAAGTTGGTGCAATGGACTACTGAAATGTGTCTCTTTCACATATCAAAAATACATTTTTGGGCAAAGATACACTTTAAAAGCAAAAGTTTACAGGATAAAACTGCAAGTGACAAAACATGGATTCAAGACATATCCACACACATTGATATCTCATCCATTTCAAAAACAATCTCCATCAAATAAACTTTGAATTCCTCTTAGAATTGTGTGCTCTTTCACATCTTATAAGCAGTTTGTCATTATCTCACAGAGAAAATTTTGGAAGCCTGAAGCTCCACCTCAACCAAAACTATATCACCCCTTTAAGGTACGCTTTGCCTACAAAGCATCAGCTGCTAATAGGACAAGCTGCAACCTCCGTGGTTGTCATGGTTTCCATGACAACGGATGCGCTGAATTGTTGATTAATCATATCATTGCGAAATAATACGACTCGATCAATATCAATGAAGGTTTGGGACTGCTGTAGCTATAAACTTTTATTCAAATTTGACTGATATTATCAGTAATTTGTCTACTTGGTTTGAATGCGCGAATCGGACCACATAATTATATAATATATGGGGCCTCTCGGGTTACAAAATAATGGGTATAGGCTCTAAATAAGTGCCAGCGCTGGAGTGATAGTAGAAGCACTGTCCCTCTGATTAAACAGGGGCAACAGTGAAGAGGCTACCGTTAATAACAAGGCAAGTGCCATAATGTGTCTCGCCCATTCGCGTACAAGATATTGTACGTGAATGGGACATAACAGATTAAAAAAAAAAAGAAAGAGATATAACAGATAAAAAGTGATATAAAAGGGTAAAAATCTATGGCAAAAAAGAAACGTGCCATAAAAATTTAACATTGGGCCCTTAAAGTTCGTTGACCCCTTCCTGTGACCTTTGACCTTGTGGTGACCATCCACTCCCCAAGGGACATCTACCATCCAAGTTTGGTCACAAATGGAGTTATGGATCAAAAGTTATGACCCATGATAGAAACGCGCCATAAAAAACTTAACATTGGGCTCTAAAAAGTTCGTTGACCCCTGCTTGTGACCTTTGACCTTGGGGTGATCATCCACACCCCAAGGGACATCTACCATCTAAGTTTGGTCACAAACGGACCTATGGATCAAAAGTTAATTATGACCCATAATAGAAACGCACCATAAAAACTTAACATTGAGCTCTAAAAGTTCGTTGACCCCTGCTTGTGACCTTTGACCTTGGGGTGATCATCCACACCCCAAGGGACATCTACCATCTAAGTTTGGTCACAAACGGACCTATGGATCAAAAGTTAATTATGACCCATAATAGAAACGCACCATAAAAACTTAACATTGAGCTCTAAAAGTTCGTTGACCCCTGCTTGTGACCTTTGACCTTGTGGTGATCATCCACTCCCCAAGGGACATCTATCATCCAAGTTTGGTCACAAATGGAGTCATGGATCAAAAGTTATGACCCATAATGGAAACGCGCCATAAAAACTTAACATTGGGCCCTAAAGTTCATTGACCCCTGCCTGTGACCTTTGACCTTGAAGTGACCTTCATATATGGTAAAATGTGAAACTTTGTATGACCCCTCTTCCCTCGAAGTTTGATTGCAATTGAAGCCCAGAGTAAACAGTTATTTAAGTTCTTGTAGCGTTACGGACAGACGACGGACGGACGGACGGACGACGGACTGACGGACAGACGCCGCAGGCGATCCCTTAGTCTCCCCTCACCTCCGGTGGGCTCGACAAAAACGAAGACCACAATCTTCAAATTATCGTAAAACAAGGAGGCCTACTACTACTTCTACTACTACTACTACTACTACTACTACTATTACTATTACTACAACTACTACTACTACACATGTACTACAATTACTATACTGATAATATTACTATTATCAATTATGCTATACAATAATACTAATTTTGATATCGTACATAATTATGTAATAATGATGACAATTTTATGATGACGATAATAATGATGACAATAATAATAATAATAATAATAACAATAATAATGATAGTAATAAAGCATAGTGAAAATTGTTATCATTACCATTATCATTATTATCACTGATATTTTCAAAATAATCATCATCACCGTGATTGATCACCATCATCCTCTTCGTCATTAACGATCTTTTTACTCGAGCGAGCAACACTGCTCTCTACATGCACAAAGCACGGGTGGCCATACCTGCGCCTACGAAGGGCTCAGTCTGCGCCTACGACATGTGTTGCGCCACCTACGATGTTTTTAGCAAGAAGGCAAAGGAGGAATCACCAAAATATTAATTTGAAACCGTATAAAGGAAGAGAAAAGGCCTACCTACAGTACGTTGTATTTACGTAATGAACACCAGCTGCATCCTGACTTGACGAAGGGACCCCCACTGACATATCTAAGTCCTTGATGCCATGACTAATACCTATTTTCTTAATTTACTATACATTCCTTACCTCCTATCCTCCTCCCATTAAAGGGGAAGGCTAGTAACTGATCAGTGGGAATCAGTGGAAATGCTGGGAGATGATTGTTCCAATCCTTATGGGATTCATTCAAGAGTTCATTGTATATCTACTGTTGTGTGAAAATGATTTGCTTCAGAATGGTCTCATATTCAAGTAATGTGCAGTTTAATGCTTCCAGGTTAGCGTCCCTGGTCAGTGACGGAGCATTAATCTGCACATTACTTGAATATGAGACCGTTAATAACCGAGCCTCGCAATTTTGTCCGTTTACACTGCTGGGCTCGGCCGCGCTTTTAATTCAAAACTTTCAATGTTTTGTCATAGTGGCACTCTGCTTGTAAACAACCGCAATTTGGTATTGTCTGGTTTTCAGACCCTTGCCAACTGAATTCTGTGGCGACGAAGTCGCCGTTCGGGCAAAGGTCTTTGCCGAAGGAAAAAATCCTTTGCAGGACAAAACTACCTTAAACTATACTAGTTTTCGACGTTTAGGGGGTTAATATCCTGAATAGCGAAAGAGTACAGGCAGAGGGTTTGGAAGCTAGACTAAAATTGGCCGCGCATTTGGCCCAGTTTGCGTTTACACTGAGAAAAGGCCAGGCTCGGCCGCGGCTCGGCCGCGGCCGAGACCACCTCCAGAGCGTGGCCATTAACAAGTGAGGCCAATTTTGGCCTCGCATTTGGCCTTTCGCGCGTTTACACTGAAATGAAGGCCGAGCCTCGCACTGTAAACGGGGTCCATGACAAATTTGTGTCAAAAGATGGGCAATTGCTGATTCGTACATTTTCGCACACGCATAAAGACCTTGCCTGATGGCAACTGATGGCAAGATATACCTGGTTCTCTACCATTACCATCCCTTTTTGCTCTGGAATAAGCTGCGGAAAAGTGGAATATTGAGATCACAAATGACAATCATTCTGCCAAAATGTTAGCTTTCTTTTAAAAACTGCCTGCTTCTCCCAAGCGAAATTGTTTGAGACATGATTTCCTAACATAAACCACAACTGCACATTCATTTTACTTGAGTTTTGTGAGTTATTTTCTTCTGCGCATATAGTTTTAGATTTCTCGAATCTCTGTCTTGTTCTTCTCCCGGCTTGCTGGCGGTGACGATCATGGGATCAAAGCAGTGAAGCATGCTAAAAATGTCTTTGTGGGGCTTTTGAGATGTGCAGATGCATGAATTAATTAACGATACGATGAATGTCCTTGTATATTAGGTCCATGATCTCACCAAGGAGACTCAAGAGCTGGAGTTCCAACTGGCTATTTATGAAAACAGCTTTCAGTTTTCACAGGATGCACAGAAGAATAATTTGACAGGTTCATTTGCGCTTTTGATAATCGGGATTTGATGCCTCCACTTTTCTGAGCAATCTGAAGATTGATTTTTCATTCAGGATAATATCAGGCATATTATGCTCGTTAAATGCAATGAAATTTCACGTACCGAACATGTCCAGTTGAGTAATTCAGATTTTTATTTCATTAATCTTTACGAAATTCTATCCGAGCATTCCCCTGTCTATACAACCATCATGTACTGCTCATCCTTAAGTAGAGATGGTGAAAAGTAATTGCAATCATAAGGACGTAATAGTGACCACCTTCATTACTTTTAACAGTTGCTGGGCATTATGCAAGAAGACACGGATCGACTGTCTTCCTATAAATTGATGAAGTGGATTCAGCAATCCGGCTTGGCACATACACTTCAAATATGTTTGAGTGGCAGCTTGATATTGGTTCAAAGGAAATAAGACAGATGTGATCCAATAGTTACTACATCTCTTCAACTTCCTTGATCTCACTGTGCTCTCTTATCAAACATGACATTGTGTATAATAGCAGCTGTAACGCTTGGAAAAAGAAATTCTGCTCCCACGTGGTATGAAATCTGATGTGAATTTAATTACACATACAAAATGTACATGTACAATGTATATAGAACGAGTAAAGCCAGACAATCCGAATGGGGAAAGTTTCGTTAGCCCTTTCTGTGCCAGGGACTTTAGACAATATGTTCAACGCTATGGGATTTACTATAATAATCGGCACTCAACGAAGCACACACAGAGTAAATGTCGCTCCAAAAGTAATCCGGTTCTGGGATTACGATATTTCTGGTGCTTTTACCGAAAAGTTCTGGTAATCACAATCAGAATACACACCACCCCCGTTATAACGAAATCCTCTGGACCGGCAGTTTTCTTTTGTTGTGCAATGTATCGAAATTTTGTTGTAGCAGAACAGTAAAGTATACCATAAAGATACTATTACAGATTATTTTAGCATTATAAGAAGTAAATTTTTACTGCGTTGTACCGAGCATTTCGCCATAACCTATTCGTTATAACGGGAGAGTACTGATCATTATAATAATTATCTTATAATGATAATTATTGGTTCTCTCATAAGTTTTGTAGGCCATGCCATATCGATATAATTTGAAAACCATTCAGGCGAATTATTCAGCAACATTAGTATCCCTCTAATACATAAAATTTTGAAACAGTAATTACTACAATATCATTACATCTCTATAGGTAATTTGATGTGAAATATTCTTTTACTCATTTAAGTTTTAAAAATAATTTTCAGCACTTATTTTTTGCGATTTATTTGACAACTGCTGGCTACTGAAAGCGTAAGAAACGTAAACAACAAGCTCAAAGAAACCATAACAGAAACACATGCATCTGTCATTTCCCCCTTCCCATTTTAACGGGACTTTTTTTATCCCTTTTGTTGAATTTAACTCATCGCATCTCATCGCAATAACCCTAAATGGAGAAACAGATCTTCACTTAAGAAGCAAACGAGATCAGATGGAGAGAAAAGGATTTTTTCAAGGAGTTCTTAATAGCGGTCATTTGTTGAGACAGGTGCCCCTATCTATCTTAGATGGTCGCGACATAATTGCATCCTGAAGGTGACAGAGAATTAAAGGGGATGGAGTTGAATGAAGGCGAGAAATCCTTCAAACGTTTGCGAGGTGTTAATTGATTGTATCGAGGGATTAGGATCGCCGCTAAGTAATGAACATAATTGGGGTTATTATATACAACAAAACTCGTTCGTTATGTGGTTTACATTGTATAGATTGTAACATGCTTTGAATGAGACGCGTCTCTTGGATTGAGGGACAACGGGAAGTAGAAGGCTAGAGTATGGCGCCTCGCTCCACCGTTACCTCCTCAGCTAAATACAGAAAACATACATTGTAATTTGACACAGCTATGTAGCACAAAGTTCATGTTAGCAAGGGTATTGAAGTGTACTGTCTAAACTTAATGTCAATATAACATGGGTAACATATTATCTACAATTTGCAACTTAGAATTTTCTCACATTTTAAATTGAAGAGTTTGTTTGCAAAAACCGATAAGTCCATTTTTTGAAGATTTTGAAGTACGGTCTCTGTCATAAAGTACAAACTAATACCTTTTAAATGATATATTGGTCACTTCATATCAAGGTACATTTTTGAAGTTATGGTCAAAAGAAGCAAAAATTTTCTTATTATTCCCTTAATTTTTCTTGACCTTTAATTGCAAATATCTCCATTTGGCAAATATGGACTTATTGGTTTTTGCAAACAAACTCTTCAATTGGTAGTAAAAGGGAAATATGGTCACCCTTCAGAAAATATATCCAGTCTCTAAGAGGGCCGGATTACATCAAGAATAACATTGTCATGAAAATGAAAATTCTGTGAAATTACGTGTATATCTGCATTTTCTTCGTTCAAGTTGATAGTGTTGGCATGCATTTCATAGTGCTTTTCATAAAAACAAAACAAAACAACTTGGAACCAGCAACAAGTTTAAGATTCAATAAGTGTGCTAAATAAAAACCCCACACAATTGTAATTATTTTTCAACCCACTTTCAAAATACACTGAAAATCAAATGCAAACTCCATCAGAAGAATTACTGAGTAAAATAACTTTCCATGAGAGATGATGATGATAATGATGATGATGATGATGATGATGATGATGATGATGATGATGTGTGTGTGTGTGTGTGTGTGTACGGTCATTTGCAAGATACAGAAAGGAGTATTGGACTGTAGTCTGGCTTCCAGACCCTCTGCCCGTAGTATTTCGCTATTCAGGATATTGACGCCCTCAACGTCATCGAAAACTAGTATAGTTTAAGGTGGCGACTTTGTCGTCGCGGAGTCCAGTTGACAAAGGGTCTGGAAACCAGACTAATTGGACTGATGATTCCTTTTTTTTATTTTTTTATTTTTTATTGTGCCATCCAATGTATCACAAACCAACGACCTTTGGGTTGTTTCTGTTGCTTTGTGTTTTTTTTTTTTTTTTTTTTTTTTTTTGGGGGGGGGGGTGTCGTTTTTTTATGTTTATTTTGTTTTGTTTTGTTTTTGCTTCTTTTTTTTTTTGGGGGGGGGGGGGAATTTGGAGATCTTTATATTGTGATTAATTGATGGAAATTCCAGTCCAGATGATGTGCACCATACAGTGATTTGCACACAAAATAAAGAATGGGAACATAAATGTTGATTCATAATACTTGTCAGACATGTACAGGCTGACTCACGTTTATTGCAAAATATAACATAATATCATGCAAATTCACTGTCAAAACTATACATATAGTTAGTTTCATATAATTTCCCATGTGACTGACAATGATGGGTATGATCCAGATAATCTATGTCAACTCAAAATGTCATCTGCAACTTGCATGCCACAGCAGTATCTATGAAAGCAATGAAAACCTTGAAGCTTCACGGAGAAAAAAAAAAACACACTGAAAGAAGCAAAACAGTTAACATCTCTCCACTTGTTTTCAACCTACAGCATAATGGTTTGATTGCTTGCAAAAGGGCCTACGGTGTTACTTGTACAATGGGTATAGCCCATATCCTGCTGTACTGAAATACACGTAGGCCGATATGGTCAATGTTCTGGGAGAGCCTCATAATTAGGTATTCGTCAGTTCCAACCTAAGACATTTTAGTCCCCACAATCTCGTGTGCATGTTTTCGTATCTGCTATGTCATATAAGCCTCAAATATGCTGTGTGGGGTTTCTGGAATACAATGTATTCCTTATTACACATTAAAAAAACAACAACATACTTATGTAACATATTTGAATATGTCAACTATGCAGCCAGTTACATGCAATCAACCAGTGGAGTTCTGATTAAACAGAAATATACTATGTAATATCTACAACGACATTATTCATCTCCAGTGTGACTACCATTACTACCTGAGAATGTCATGCACAACATTAAATTGTAAACTACATGTAGTACAATGTACATGTACGACCATTGGTCCTTTCCTGACATGCAAACAGCTAACATTTGAAACCATGGGCTGACAAAATTAGAACAAAACCACTGGTAATGGTATAGAGTAGATGCTCTTACATTCAATCACATGACATTGTCACATGACATTTGACAGGCAGTGACTGACTCTTTTTTCCTTTTGCTAATTAATGAGGTACAGGTACAGAGGAATTCTCCTTGCCAAACAAAAATGACAAATCATGAGGTATATAGAGCAGGCTTTCTACCATATGAACTGTATTGTATCTCTTCTGTGAAGAAAAATATGTAGTATGCACATGTGTACTGAAAAAAACACCTCATGCATCAAGTACAGAATCCTGCAAATGTTTTTCAAATTCTTTTCTGCATATATATCCATTGTATAGGACCATTTGAGCAATGGTGCAACACTATGTGTCTACACACACCTACTACCTTCTGCCTCTCAATCCCTCACAGTGTTTTCATTCAAACTACAATTCATGACAGTATATATCCAAGTTTTGAAAAATGAGAACAAAAAAGTGAGATATCAATATTATTTGATTGATGATTCTTAAGTTGGTGCAAGAAACGTCACATGAAATCAGTTTGTTTGTTTTTAAAGAAGTTCTGAGTTTAAAAAAAAAAACTACAAATTTAAAAACATGATTACTAGTACCATAAAAACAAATAAAGATATAAACCAATATGACAACAAGTATCAAAACATAATGAAGATGAAACAATTGAATCGAACATTAAATACTTTTACTAGGGCCTCACAGAAGTATGCCTATAAATTTTAGAACACAACTGAACCAGTCTACTGCTTGTAGCTTTCTCGCTATCAAAAGCATACCTCTACATTTTCAGAGTAGTGGATGCTAATTACAATCACAAATATCCAGACACACAGCTGTGTAGTAAAAACAGCTGATGGCTTATCAAGGACAAGATTTCACTAACATGTACTCGAACTCATCAGAATTTAATATCACAGTTTCAACTTGCACATGTATATTTCTTTAGTCTCAGCTGTGCTGTGAATGCACCTTCACTGAGTTGCTTTATGACAAAATTATCTCATGATAAAAAGATTAAACATTTTCAGATACTTCTGATTAAATTCCATCCACAAACACAAGAAGAAAACAAAGTCTTTCATTTTTTGTTAAATGCAGCGATATAATTTGTGATATCCACTTATCTTTAAGTGATTCCTTGTGCACTGTCTAAATATTGTTGTACAAGTTGGGCCAATAACTCCAGCAGCTTCCAAATTACTTGTATCTCGATATCTAAAAAGCGATGCTATAAATTGACCTTCACTTTGCTGAATCAAGGTCAGGGCTGAGATGATATCAAGGATATATATATATTAATAGTTTTTTGTTTGTTTGTTTGTTTTTTTCACCAAAAACAGGACACTGGTTATAATGACAACCATCAAATTCTCTTTCACTTGGCTACAAAAATGTTACCAGGGGGGCATTTCATGAAGGAACTTGTCGGATAAAATATCTGACAAGTCAATTATATCCGACAAGTTTTGAGAAATTCTTTAGTCTGATTGGGTGATTTCTCTGAACTTGTCGGATATAATTGACTTGTCGGACATTTTATCCGACAAGTTCCTTCATGAAATGCCCCCCAGGTCTCACTTTGACATTTTAATAATAATACAATGTACCTCAGTGCTTGTTTAGCACATATCATTACCGTTATATCTCTACAGGGTTGACAACACAGAAAGGAAATAAAGATCTTCTTCACATCACACAGATGGTACAGCATCTTGCTCAGCAAGCAAAGATGTAGCATTCATACAAACTCAACAGATTGATAGAGTTACTTGGCAATGCATGGCGCCATTAAATACTCCCGGGATTATGGTCAAAAGCCAAACAGGATCAACATTGTCATTACATTTGAATCCTTTTAAAGCACTTGTGCACATAATAAGAAAGTCAATGAAGGCTGGTACTAGAGTTGGAATTAAATCTCCCATCTTTGGTCATATGCTCAGTTAATTTCAATTTGTAATTTGTAATTTTTGCCTTCAAAATGTAAAGAGTCCCAAATACCCATCCCCCCCCCCCCCCCCCCGACTCTAGCTGCTCGGATCGCATTGGAGTTGGCATACCCTCTTGGAGGCCTCACCCTTTTGCCATCCATCATTTTCATAATACATTCAAATCAGCATTCAAACTATGGATTTCAATTACTTGTACACCCAAACCAGCTCATCTCTGGTTTCGCATTAAGGTTCGATGCTACATCACAGACCAAAAGCATCGTGTGTGCTTTTAGCAATTGGAATATTGAAAATACATAAATTCCTAAGAGTCATTTCCAATTAACGATGGACTGTATATAATTTGCATATTTCCTTCTGATTGTAAAGCGTACCTGGGACACCTTGACTGTTATTAGGTCCCGAGCAGAACCTAAACATTGATAAATCTGAATACAATTACAAAAAAGAAAATCACAGCACTACACAACATTCAAGTCATAGCAAATTTGCATGAGTTTTCATACAACTTTGCATTTGTAGCTGTTTCTATTAATACTGAAGAAAAAAGAAAGCTGCTCTCATAGAAGCCATTGTAATGGAGAAACACAAGAGTTAAGTAGACTACAATAAATAATTCTTATACTGTTCACAAGAATATATGGACAAGATTACATGCAGACAGATTTACTTGTAAGCATGTTACACACTTAATGTGCACCATACAAAATATTATCCTAAAACTATTTTCTAATGGCATCTACATGTCTGAAATTCACCTCATTCAGACCACTCAATTTGTTTCCAAACAGAGCATTTCTAATGTTTTTTGTGACATCCTTTTGTACCAACTATCAGCTTATAAAAATATCTGCCTATGATACAAAGACTGCTTTCCCTATAATAGGATGGTCTTCATAAACAGGTTTCACAGTGCATGCCAAATACATGTACAATGTAGTTGTGTGTGTATACAGGCAGGCCTATAGACAGCATAATGGAAGATTCAGTAAATATAATTTCACACATACATGTATATATCTAGCTGGTTTTAAGAAGAATAAGGTTTTAATTTTTTTTTTTTCAAAGATACAAAATTAATGATGTTTCTTAAAGGATCTGGAGAAACACTGGAAGATGAAAACATGGTATATATAGGCACATAAAAAAAGACAGATAAATAGAAACACTAAAATTCTCTAATACTTTGAATATATTTAATATGAAATGCTGTGTGTTGATACACACCAACATGAAAAAAAGACAAGTTCACAGGACTTTGGACACAAAAAAAAAGGATGTATATAAATTGCAGATCCTTGTTTAGCTCCACCATTTCCTGATCATCATTTTAATCATGTAAAGCAAGAAATTTTCCTGGCATGAATTTTTTAAGAATTGGAGCATATGGCCTTTGCCCATCATAAAATTTTAATGAATTGCCAATGGCATTCAATGTATACAGTGTAGACAGAACTTTCACATGTTATAATTTGGCAAATCTTGGCTCTCGTGAAATTTGCAAAATTAAAAAGCATGCAAACATTTCTGCTTTTACACTCTACAGCAATCATCATGATAAACAATGACAAGAGTCATCACTGATAATTCCAAATCATAATAGTGTTGATCATCAAAATGGTACAACTGGTAATGATTTGTCCTTACAATGTACATTGCTACTACATGTATTTTGCTGCAATCCACCACTTTATCATAATTATCATGACAGAAATCTGAAAAATAAATGAAAGAGCGAGAATATGTGATCTAAAAAATATACAAAATGAAGTTGAAAATTTTACACCAAACCCTGGAGCAGACGGAACTATACACAGACTTCAATGACAGCAGATGCAATGTCTACAAATAAACAAACAAAAGGGTTATGAAATTGCGCCTTTATTGGATGGATGAAAAGTTTGGATCCAAACCTGCTAATCATATCAAATTATCAGCTCTTCTAATAAGCACCTAAATTCCCCTATCCATCCAAAACATCAAGTGCAGAGGAACCATACATTATCAGGCGAGCATTGAATTCACACACCTTCAGGTTCGGCATTACAGGAAATTGAAATCCTGTATTCCCACAATATCACCTTTCCCTTCCTTAAATGAGCTAACACTATTTTTATTATAATTAAAAAAACAACTTAATGACACACAATGTAAAATGGAATGGAAACGGTTTCTACACACATCATTCATTAATCTGTATGATACTGACCTTTAACACCTGGGGGCTACTACTAGGTATATCAGTGGTAACATCATTTGGCAGGAATGGGACTACAGTGTACCATGAAAGAGCACAGTGGTACAGGGGCACCCCATTATAATGGAGTCAGATATGCCTCATACAAATTGTATTATGCCTAATATCAAAAGATAATTTTGCTGGTCCCATTCATTTCTATATTTTTTTGTTTTTATCTCTGATATATTATACAAAATACCCGATGTAACAAGGGAATTTCAGTGGTCCAACGCAACTTGTTAAAATCATCTTCAAAGATAAAAGTGACCTTTGGAAGCATCAATCCAGTATTTTGGCCCTGTATAACCTGCATTAGGCAAAATATTTATTCAAATCTAATTTACCACTAGCAGTAAAGTCTCTGTCCTCCCCCCCCCCCCCCAAAAAAAAAAAAAAAAACAAAAACAAAAAAAACATTGATCTGCAAATTCCAAAACATTTGGGGTTTTTTTTTCTGTTCCTTTTCACATCTGTGGTCATGGCAACACAAAATATTTGATCAAGGACAAGTGTGCAAATACACTCCGAGTCCTACAACTGACAAGTGTGACATTAGAACCGTCTCACAGGTATACACTCAACATGTGAGGTCTAAAGACAAGGGCAAGTCTATGTGTATTTAAAAAGCAGAGCATACGTTAGAGCAAGGTTAGTCTCATGTCCCTGGTTAGAGTGATGTGTGTATGGCATATCAGCAGCCACCTTTATTGAGGACAAGTTGATTTTGCTGTAATACATATTTTGCATTAACACCTTCCCCGAGTATTGGGGGGGGGGGGGGGTACTAGTCTTCAATGGGTTAAAAGAAAAAGAATCCTATTACGAGCTGTATGTCCTTCCTCTTTCATTTCACATTTTTATGACGCTAGAGTGGCCAAAGGTGGACGGTTTCTTTGTTTTTTCCTTTATCACTTCTGTTACATGAGAAGCTTGTCACAACATGGTGTACAGTTTTCTTCCATGGTCTATTTCAGTTCCTCATAAATACCTCATGTGAGCCAAAACAAGGTTATCATTTGCTGATAGTCTCTAATCAAGTGGTGCACTGAGATTGATTTATTCAGCTGCAAATTTGATGGCAACACTCTTAACTACAACTCTACCGTGACATGCTCACCTCTACCAAGAATGTCATCATGAGTTTTTATTCTGATGTTGGTGTAGAATTCAGTTTGTTGTTTCTTTCGTTGTCTGTTGATTGCAACTTTGGTTTTTGGTGGATTTGGACATACTTTTAGGGGCTGTCAGATGCAGGTCAAGAAAGAAATATGAATATTTTTGGTGATAATGCAGATCACTGTGTGGAACCAGGAATTATAATACTTCCAAGATTCTTTATCAATACCTCATTATGAGTTTAAAGACAGTTTGAACATTCTAGTGTTATACCTCAAAACATACCCAGGAGGCTTTCTACATAGAAATACAGTGGACTCCTGTTACAACGAAGTCCTTGGGACCGGCAGTTTTCTTTTGTTATATCAAAATTTTGTTACAGCTGAACAAATAAACAATAAAAAAAAAACATAGGGCTGATGATTTCGAAACCTGGATTTTTATTTCATTGTAACCGGAATTTTGTTATAGCCGTGTTCGTTATAACGCGAGTGCACTGTATTAAAAAAATAATAATCAAGGACAAAACCTCAAAAAAGGATAAAAAAATACAACACCACAGGATTTGATCTGGATAAGTACCGTATTCTGGATCACCAGATCCAGTTAGGCTTAAATCACACAAGTTATAAATTGAAAATCAAAATTAGATACTACTTTAGTTGAATAACCATTTGAGGAGAATGAAATGCCTTGACAGAGGTTGTGTTCTCGGAACATTGCTGTCGAGGTGTTTGCTACTTCTGATATCTTGAAGCTGATAACTACGTATTGTAACTGAGATGGATGAAAATAGCCTCATGACTCACAACCCTGAGACTGTCAGTTTCTGGTAATCATTAACACAAGCACTCAAGCTGAACTGATTACTGCAATACACGTACATAGAAACACATGATTCTGGAGGATTGAAAAACAAAGTAGACCTCACTCAATCTATTTCGCTCTCTTCTTTCTCTTTCGGCAGTGTATTTGTTGTTTTACATCGTGCAAGAAGTCAAAATGTCTTCTTCACATATTTTATGAAATGCAAAATAACTTGACAAATGCAGCAGCAAGGCAAATAATAAAATGAGTTTGAATGATGTCAACTTAACGATTAACTGGACTCAGTATGTTTTTCCAAAAAGAATTGATGGCAGCATAAAATTGTTCCATTACCATTCTCACAATCTTTGATTTTAAAGTGGAATGAGCTAAATCATAGCATATCATGCAGGGCTGCACACTAACCCATTCTTTCTACCGGACCGACCTGTCTGTCGGACCAGCAGGTAACCAGTTTTTCAGTTTTTTACTGGCCCATTTCTGAAAAAGTTACTGGTCCGACAGTGATTTTTACTGGTTCCGGACCGTCGGACCAGTGCCAGTGTGCAGCCTTGGCGTATGCAAGAAGTCTTTTTGTATCTTTACCTTATTGGCCTGAATTCTTGAAGACCATGGTCTAAAATAAAAGTGAAATAGGCATACCTTTATGATTAAGTTAAGTTTATTACTGGACGTCTGTTGGCGTGCACAATTTGTCAATCATATTTACACCAAAAAAAATTTACATAAGCCATGGTTTAAATTTAAACTACCTTCATGAATTCCGGTCACACGTTTTGAAAGTTTCTGGACAAGTACAGCATCTTGAAGACAAGGCCTTGTTCCACAGACTGGTGTAGTAAAAAATGTTACAATACTGTGACAGTGGGAATTCAGAGAAGTGAAATTGAGAGTCCAAATAAACAAAAAAATTAAGTCAAATATGTGCTAGCACATTGCTTCAGCTGAAATAATATCTTGCATGTTAAAAGAAAATTTGTTTGCAGTTGACTTCTGTGTACAGCCTCGTATAATGGAACATGGTGGCATGACTTGAGGTATAATTGGTTTACTGAACATGGATTACAATGAGTTTCTGCTCCTTCTGTTTTTTCTAAGCAACAAAGACATCATTTGTATAGTAAAATCAGACCCATCAAGATAGCCAACATAACTGAGTTGTTGACTTCAGATGTAGGCAAAATGCAGAATGTTCCACCCAAAGAGCTTCATGCTATTGATGGAGGTTAGGAGTCAAGTTACAAAGTAACATGATTTCTAATCAGTTACATCCTCTCAATGACTTACCCCGGACATTTATGCATTCATTAAACAGGATTTTAACCCTAAGATTTGAACATTCAATTGATATATTCCCCACAACAAGAGCCATTATCACTGCCATGCATCAAACACGTACGTAAGTCGAAGAACTCTGAGAGTATACACATTTATATGAATTTTCCACATCGGCAGTGTTCACAGATCACCAACATGCCCACATAATAATGGCATAAAGTTTCAGACTACATTGTACAGTATATTTGTCGTGCCCACCTGAAATGCACATTGTAGTTTGAAGTTCATTAAGCACTGCTTCCCTCATTTGCCATTTAACACACTAATGCTCTCCCACAGTCCAGAGAAAATGCCCTTCTCCTCAGGGGAGAATGATACAAGTACAATGTATGGCCCACCAATACATGATCACGTTTATCCTAGCGCGGATCTCTCTTTGACTAACACAATATAACAGAATGTTCCATCCATGGACAAACATTTATTACATAACAAAATATTTGACTAGGACATGATCATGTTGATCAAAAACATGCAGTTGATTGTTAACCATTTCACATGATGTATGAAATATTTGATATTAGAGTGTGTGTCCCCTCACAATTTGTTACCACTCTTCAAGTAATGTACATTACAGTGTAGGTATTCAACTACTAGCAATGACTAGGATCATCAATCAGCAAATATCAGACATGTATGGCACCAAGAAGATGATTTCCATATGATGTATCATGAGAAAACTGTACGTTAAGATTGAATCAGCAGTCTCCTGCAGTCATTGTTGATGGCCAGATGACAGCTTACACTTTCACAAATGCACTGACACAGCACACACACACACATGTTCTTACATTAATGTGAATTCCATTGTTAATAAAGCGATGTTCACCATATTGTTTGTTCCACAAGAATTGCTTCTTCGCCACTGACACTTCAATAGAATCATACCTTCATTACTCATGACGCATAAGGATGGACCAAAGGCCTCCATTATTATTCAGCTCTGTACTGACTCTTGTTGAAATTTCTGCACATAAATTTATTGATGTGTTCATGAAGGTAAGCAAAACATGGTAGACACAAAATAATACCGGTATATTTTTCACTCACACACAAGACAAAAACCCTATACTTTCTTTGGAAACTCCACAAAAATATGACACATATACTACATATGATTTGATGGTGATATTAACAATGGAAATCTGGTGGGCAGTAGCAGAATCAACATCAGAACATGACGCATGACACAAACATGAGCATGTATCTTTTCACAGCATATCTCAAAGGATACAACGTAAGGGATCTGTTGGCTGTTATTTCTGGTGCTTGAAGGCATCTGAATCACAAATTCAATCATCCGTCAACATGAGCACATCTGTGAACTTATTTCAGACATGTGATTACAGCGTCGCACTTGTCATGCAAGCTTGACAGAAACAAGCAGTAAATGACTGGCCAACGTCAAAACGGAAATGGCTTTACAATGTGTCCTCAGAGACAGTTTGCGTTGTAAATTGCCCATTTACCTTGTGTACCGCATACCTGTCTGTGGTTTCAGGCTGTGTCTTAAATAGGGGTAGGTACTGGAGCTGAGCAGGGAGGTTTGAGAACTATGCTGCCCTCAATCTTGTATCTAGGCTCGGGAAAGAGATCTGGATGAATGTATCTTCGGCTCTTGTAAGAGAAAAGGTTGACTTGGTATGGAGCAGCTCTCGAGTTGATGCCAACATCTGTTTCATCTGAAGATTCAGCGTCTGGACTCTCCCCGCCACAGGTGGGTGAGATGCAGTACGGCAGCTGCCCGTTGGGGTGACAGAACCGGTAGTAGAAGGCCATTAGGAAGATGCCCAGGAAGAAGCCACCCCAGACGAACACGAGCGCCGGCAAGCCGTACCTCTGCTCCCGCGAGTCCTGGTAGCTGTACCACAGCCCGAACATGATGGTGTTCTCCACAAAGATGACTGTGTAGAAGAGCAGGGCACGGTATCGCGTGGTGCCATCCTTGACATTGAAGAAGCAGAAGATGTGGATAAAGCCCATGACACAGTCAAAGAGGACCTCCTCAAATTTGGTGTCGCAGAACGTCGTCTTCTGCCAGACCAGCCACACCGTGATGACCAACCAGTGGACGCCGGCCACCACAAACACCCACCACTCGTAGATGGCGGCAAAGAGGGCCATGGCAATGACACGGGATGTAATTGTAAAGAGCCTCCAAGCCATACGCAATGCCACAGCAACGTATGTGATGTTCTTCCGGTCAGTGCGTGAATCTCGCAGAGCCTTGTGGTACGCTTCCAAGGCCCATGCCAGCGATGACAGCGAAACCAGAGCAGAGGCAGCTGCAGAACACAAAGCATAGCAAACTGAGTGGAACTATTAATCATCAATATAACTGGGTATCATGTTCCCGAAGTTTCACTACAGACAAATGAGACGTTTATTGCCGCAAAGATTTAAAATCAATTACTTAAGTATCAAAAAAAAAAAATGCTTCTTTGGGCATTTTACATGAATACAGACACCTCCCATTGTAACAACATCCTCTGGACCTTCAGTTTCTTTCATTAAATGGAAATGCTGTTATACCTAAACAAAGAAAGTATTTATAAAGATATACAGTACATACTTTTGGGACATGAATATTCATTTCGTCATAACGGGAGTGCACTGTACTGTACAACTACACGTAGTATCATATACTTTCTTAGGAGAATATTTTTCGCAAATTGGTACTTGCAAGACATTTTTGCTTGTGGTACTGCAGTGACAGAATATTAAAAGAAACAAAATATAATCCCTTTTCAAGAGAAAAGAAAGTGATATCCTCACCGTGGGAACAATATACCACAAGATTGTCTAACGGGAGGCAATATTTTTGTGAATACTGTTCACTTCACAAAATTTGTGATGATAAAGCCATTGAGAAACAGACTGCAAATACAGCATCTTTTAATTTACAATGTAAGTAAACGCTGTGGCATAGTGGATAAGACCCCCTGACTCCTGATCGGAAGACCCAAGTTCGAATCCCGCCCAGTGCTTACGTCCTTGGACAAGATGCTTCAACCCACCATGTCCCTCTCGACCCACGTGTATAAATGGGTACCTGGCAATGCTGGGGTATTAATAATGGCAGGGCCCTCTGGTAGAGCAGTGGCAACACTGAAGAGGTTACCCTGGGTAAATAAGACCTTATTATTACTATTGTTATTATTATTAATAAATGTCTGAGACAAATCTACATTGATTGTGTAGGAAAGAGAAAATTTAAAGAAGGCATGGATATCAAACGCTGCTGACCTGTGAACCAGTAGAGCTCCTCCATCTCAACCATGATGTAAACCTGGAGAACCAGCTGTGGAGCCGACTCCATGAAGGCTTCCAGGAGGCGAAGCATGGTGATGTCACGGTACTCATAGATCATCAGCTCGTAGTAGGCCTCGTCCTTGCGGCTCCGCAGGCCAAACTTCAGGTTGCGCCAGTACCTTGAGGGGAACAGGAACAGGACAGGGGGTATCAAGAAGAAAAGAAAACGTGAAAATGCAAAAGAGACTGATGTGGGGATATTGAAAGAATCTGCATCACTGTAAATGACCACAGGAATAACATACTGGTATTAACTCTTTATGTGCCACGTTCGCACCTCCGACTCAGTCGACGGCGTGCCAACTTCGCATATTCTGCTCAACAAACAAAGCCGCCAAGACTGAACGATAAACCGCTAATTACTGCTAATCCCGCGGCACAATGAAAGCGTTTCTCGTGCTTTTGTTCCTCTCATATACGGCTTGCATTCTATGTGGTGATCGACTATCAAGCGATGTTCCCAACTAGATTTACTTGTACATTCTATGTTTCTGTCACGGTTTAATGTGCAAAAGTCATGCCTTTATAGTAATGTAGCAACTGGTCATTAAAAGAAAAAAAAAATGAAAATAGAGTCGGCATACAATTTATAACGAAACAAAGCTTGGCATTCCTCTTTAACTTTGCCTACTATTACGCCCATTTTAACAGAAATTTGTAGAAGTTATACAAATTGGAAAAAGAGAATTCTTTCTCAAAGCATGACTACCTTCGTGTCTCAGAATAACGTGGCACACAGGGGGTTTCCACCATGGCACATAAAGAGTTCAGCTGTTTGATAAACAAAGTATCTTTAATTTGAAAAATGCAAATATTGCGTTGATATCCTTCTATATGATATGTAGATAGCACACACCATCAAAGAAACATTGCAAATGTGCTCAGCAACGACAAGTAAGTTTGTAATTACAGGGTCATCCATCACTATTGTTATAGACTATACATGTCATTGTACTATCATTTCTGGGCACATTATTGTTCCGCGGAGGAATATGTAAATAAAAGGTTCAACAAGATGACCGAGATCGACCAAACACCTTATTTGATAGTCTGGGTATTTTTGGTGGTTATGATGGTTCGTTAGGCCAAGTTAACCTCCGTAACACTATACATTGTACGCAGGATCTTTAACCTGTTGAGGACAAGCTGAATTTGCTATAACATGCATTCCCCATCGATGCCTGTTTGAGTATTAAAAACTGTGGACTAGTTATCAACGGGTTAAAGTAATCGCAGCTTTTCTTGAGCATGCAATTTGAAGCTCTCACATCAAAAGAAACATAGTTGTGATTGATGGCATTCAATGCAATCATAATCGTATGACTAGCGACGCACTAGACACAGTTGCAGTCAGTTGTAATCCGCTGCAATGCAAGTTCCTATACTTTTTTTCTTCAAACCTCTGGCTTGTGCCTAGTCTAGCTTCAAGATTTTTGGTTTTAACATATACTGTCAAAGAAAATCACGATGCCACAAATCACTTTGCACTGTTTAAATGCTGGTTCAGTGCATCTCTCCCTCTCTCTCTCTCATACTAAGCAATGGTGTGCCAATACACACAAGCTTCATCTGAAGAGGAATGATTTTCAAATGGTTTGATACACATCTACAAGTGCCTGGAGACAAGACTAGAGCAATTGAAGATCTGAATACAAGAACGACCCAAGTCCAATTTTTGGCCAAATTTAGTTTGACATGGGAAATTGTAGCTTATGCATGGACTCATCTTGTGTATAAATGATAAATCCTAATTACCCCCGGAAGTGCCTGAAATGAATGAGTTAAATCTTATATGAATGTAAAAATGAAGGACTTGGGTCATTCTTACATTAATATAATAGCGCCCTCTCTCGTCCTTCTCTCATCTCTCAGAATATCATGTATATGATTCAAAGAACGACCCAAGTCCATATGATTCAAAGAACGACCCAAGTCCATCACACAAAATGGCCTCTCCACAATTAATGTAAATGGTAATTGTCATAATGATATATGTCATAATTTGTATATACAATGTTGCCTTTGCATCACAGTTAAATAGAATATTATTGGACAAATAAAAAAGATATGAAGTTTATTTAAGTTTACTCGAAATGGTCTTCCATGGACTTGGGTCGTTCTTATATTCAGATACTCAGTTTGACTGCTGCAGGAAGTTGAAGCTGCTTCTACTGCAATCACAGATACCGGTATGTGCCATAAAAGTAAAGACCTCTTCAATGAAACTCATTTATATTATGATGAAGCTCATTCATCTTGACCAACGACTATAAGATTATACAGCAAGTTCTCTGCACACAGGGTAGTTTCCAATTGAATTCCAGCTGCTTATACCACTGGACTTATTTCAGGCTGCGTTTATGGTAACAAAATGACATGCAAGGTAACTTTTAGTGACCTTTAAAGGACTGCAAAGCCTCATAACACTATTGCCTCCTGCACCCTAAGGGTAAGAGGCAACAAAACAAAACAAAACAAAACTACAACAACAACAAAATGTGATGTTGGGATGGAGAGAATACATGTAGCTTTACTCCCCTTTTGCTCTATACCTTTTCAGCGCACCAAGCTGGAGAACATGTGTAGCTAGCCAATCACACCAGCACACCAGCCTCCCTGCCAGGCCTTTGTCCTTGTGGTCGGAATCTTTCTCCAAGTCGGAGACGAACCACCTGAAGCTAAAATACTGGAGGATGAGAGATGGGATGAGCACGAAGAGGAAGGTCATGATGCCCCACAAGTAATGGTCGCTGCGGAAATACTGCACCCCCACGAAGAGATCGGTCACTATGTCCGCAACATAAAGGATCATCCCGCTGAGCATGAAGATGACGTTGAATATGGTGAAGTGGTCTTCCTTGATGCAGACGAGGCAACCGGACCCACCGCTCTCCTCCGCTTTCATGGTCTCAGAGCAGCTGTTGCCATTCTCCTGCAGTGTCGGATACTCCAACTCAAACTCAAACTCCTTAAACGGCGTCTTGCACAGTGCACTGGCAGTATGCCCAGTATCGGTGGTATCCATCCTTGTGGCAATGCCAGACTAATCCAAACAGGAGTCAGTTAAACCCTCCACGATTGATCCCATCTAGGGATTGACTCTGACATGATGCTTCTCCCTGCTGTCGGCTGTTCAGTGTTGACAACTGCAGTTTTCCTTGAACATGCATTTCATGTTAACTCTTGAACATGACTTGCCTGAGACTAGACCTAGACAATAACTACTGTCCAATTTTTGTGTTATGCCCAGAGAGTTGTGTTGTATCTGCAGGCCTTCAATAATTGATCTTAAGAGGTCTGCGAGCTAGTTGAAGCAATCAAGTTTCGGAAACAAGAAGTCCCCACTACAACACTCTTCTACAAAATCTATACTATGCCACTTTCTTCCTCCTGGCATTGAACAAAGAAATGAAGTTTCTTCTTGTCCCAGGGCACTTCTATGTGAATCAATGACTTACTCAGACTGTGAGAGACTGCACATTTCTCATGATAGTGTAAACTGACCTTTATGGACACAAACACAAGAGCGAGACAGATTCTAAAAAACACGGCAGACAAACCACATTGTACGCCACAGACTAGAATAACTGGTGACTGATTAATCCGAAAAATAGAATTGACATCTTACCGGTAGTACACTGTAATCCTTCCCAGTAATATGTATGTTCACCTATTCTCTACAACTAACTGCAGCTTTATGAGTAGGTACTGCATTACAAGTCATGCAGTCCATGTACATTGTACCTGCCTTGACATACTGGATAGGTTGAGTTCTTTGAACAGTGCTGTTGAGTTGTTTGCTTAACCCATGATATCTTGAAACCGATAACCACATAGTGTATTAGTATGTAGATGAAAATAGCCTCATGTTCACGGCCCTGATAACTGTGTAGATACACTATGAGAGTCTGGTAATCATTAACTCAAGCTCTCAAACTTGACTAATCACTGTTTACAGACTCATAATATGCTGGGGAATTGAAAAACAAAGCACACTGCAGATCTCATTCGGTTTATTTTGTTCTCATTCCTTTCTTTCTTTCTTTCTTTTTGTGTGTTCTTTTGGCATGAAAAGTCAAAATGCCTTTTAGCATTTGACAAAATCTGAAATATAAGCAGAGGAATACTGCCACAAGACACAAACAGTTGTAATACAATGAATTTGAAGGGTGTTAACTTATAGAACCAACTAAACGCACACAGCACATTTTTCCAAAAGAAAATGTCAGTGCAATATTGTTTCATTACCATTCACTCCATCCTCAAAATTTTTGCTGAACGGCTTGACACAGAACAAACTAAATTTACAGTGAAGAAAGTATCTACAAGACGAATTCAATTTCAAAGACAGCTCGGTGAAATATGAAATGTTACACCTGTGAAAGTAGATATTCAGAATAGGAAACTGATAGTCTACATAATCAAAAAGATAAATTCACATTTGTGCAAGCACATTGCTTCAGCTGAAATAATATCTTGCATATAAAACATGTGCGTAGTTGACTTCTGTTGAACAGCCTAGTATGTATATTGGAATATGATGGCATATCTTGAGGTATTAATGGTTTTGTGTTACTGAACATGGATTACAAATACAATTGAGTTTTATTTTTTTTTCTCTGAAGCAACAAAGAAATCATGTGTATGATCAAATGAGATCAATGCATCAAGAAATGCAACATTACAGAAATAATGACTGGTGATCTAGGCAACATACAGAATGTTCTGCCCCAAAGGAGAGCTCATGCTATTGAAGAAGGTTATGACTCCAAATACAAAGCACAGTGTCATTTCTAACTACACACTGTAGTTATTACCTAAGGTTAGAACATTCAGTCGATAAATTCCCCACAAAAATAACCATCATCACTGCCATGCATCACACAGGTACTGTAAAAGTGGAAATTTTTTGCGGTGTTCAAATTTTCGCGCATTTCACGCAACCAGAATCTAGCACGAAAATAAAAGCACAGTCCCCCTTGTGAATATTTTTGTTTGCCATATGTTCCAGTATTTGACATCTTGATTCCACGGAATTAAAACCATGAGAAACTCTTCTTACCCTGCCAAGTGTGAAAAATATGCCGTGCAAAAATATCCACTTTTACAGTATTAAAGTCAAAGAATTCTGGGAGTAATACATTCATTTCAATATGGAATTTTCCACACTGCCAGTGTTCACAGATCACCAGCAAGGCCACAGTTTATTTGTAGTGTTAACCTGGAGTCCATACTGCTCCCCTACATTAATGCTCTCCCCCTCAAGGGGAACCGTAAAAGTATGGCCAACCACTATGTGATCATGGGCCTGTTTCATAAAGAGTTGCAATTGATCTTACACTTGATTTATTAAGCGTAACTTGTTGAATCGAGCTCAAGTACAATATTGAGCATAAGTACTCTTTTAAATACAGACATTTAAATGCGTTTGATTTCAAGATAAGTGTAACTTTCAGTAGATTGAGCGTTACTTGCGATAAATCGTAAAGTTGTTTATGAAACGCCATACGCGATTGATTGCAACTTACATTGTATGCTCAATCTTTATGAAACAGGCCCCATGTTAGCTGTTCTCTCTTTGAGTATTCATTCTCAGTATAACGGAACATTTCATCACACAAATATAACCATAACAAAATATGTCACTACCATACAACAAGTATGTTTCAAATAGAAATGACTGCCAGTTAACTAATCATTTCATACATATTGTACAACGTAGAGTGCAGGCTGTATATGAAATATTTGATATCAAATTGTGTGCCCCCCCCCCCCAACAAAAAAGTACACCCTCAAAAATTTCTTTTTTTAAACAATGAGTTGTAGGTGTTTGAGAGTAAGATAATCAATCTTAATATTAAACAGGTTAATATGGCACCATGGAAGATGTATGTATCATGCATCATGAGGAATTAAGATTAAATCAGCAGTCTCCTGCAGCCATTGTCGATGGCTAGGAGATGATATGCAGCATACATAAATGCACAAACACAATTTTACACACACATTAATTTCACTGTTAAGAAAGCGATATTGACCATATTGTGTGTTCCACAAGAATTACTTGTCCGTCACGGACACTTCAAGAAAACCATATTGTCTTCATTGCTCGTAAACACAAGGATGTCTTATGACCAAAAACCCCTATTAATCTTCGGCTCTGTGCTGACTCTCATTAAATTCTTTGCTCATGAATCAATAAAAATGTGACATTTGTTTCTGTGGTAGTAGGACAGGAATATGGCCGACAAAAAAATCTCATTCACACACAAACAAATTCATAGTTTCTTTGGGAAGGGGACTTACGGGTTTCATAAGCTAACAAGAGAAAAAAAAAAGGCCTTCAGCGCAACTTCTGGTGCCACTTCTTCCAGGTTTCTTCAGCTATCTATATGCACTTCTTTCTAGTGCCGTTTCAGCACTTCCGGAGTGAAAAAAAAAAAGAAAAAAAGTAGGGGGCCCAAAGTGGGGACACCTTATGTATTCCTTTGTATGGTGCCAAAAAAGTGGGGGGGGGGGGGAGCCCCCAACCCCCTGGTTCCGATGGCCCTGTATACCATATATTGATACACAATACTATAATTTTATGGTTATGTTTACACCGAAAAAAACAGGTGGGTAGTAGTAGAATTAACATCAGAACTTGACACATGATGACATTTAGACATTATGAGAGCAGTCTGGAACAGTCATATACTCACAGTACAAGAAGTGCATGTAGACACATCCATGGGCATATCTTTTCGCAGCATATATACGTTCTTATCTCAATTCTCTTGGCTGGTATTTCTGGCGCTTGAAGGCATCTGAATCACAAATTCAAATGTCCATCAACATGGGCACATCTGTGAACTCATTTCAGATCTGTGATTTAGGCATCGCACTTGTTATGCGTGGCAGTAAGTTTGACAAAAGCAAACAGTAAGTGGCTGGCTAGCATCATAATGGAAATGGCTGACGTGCGTCATAACAGAAATGGCTTTACAACGTGTTCTCGGAGACAGTTTGTGTTGTGACTTCGCCATTTACCATGCATACTGCATACGTGTCTATGATTTCAGGCTGTGTCTTGAGGGCAGGTTCTTGAGTTGAGCGGGGAGGTTTGTGGACTATGCTGCTCGCAATCTTGTGTTCAGGCCCAAGAAGGAGATGAGGATGAACTTTTCTGCGACTCTTGTAAGAGAAAAGGTTGACTCGGTACGGAGGTGACTCCGAAATGCTCAGTTTAGGTGTTTGATCATCTACAGCAGCTCTCAAGTTGATGGCACCATCTGTTTCATCTGGAGGTTCAGCGTCTGGACTCTCCCCACCACAGGTGGGTGAGATGCAGTATGGCAACTGCCCGTTGGGGTGACAGAACCGGTAGTAGAATGCCATAAGGAAGATACCCAGGAAGAAGCCGCCCCAGACGAACACAAGTGCCGGCAGGCCGTACATCTGCTCCCGCGAGTCCTGGTAGCTGTACCACAGCCCGAACATGATGGTGTTCTCCACGAAGATGACAGTGTAGAAGAGCAGGGCACGGTACCGCGTGGCGCCCTCCTTGACGTTGAAGAAGCAGAAGATGTGGATAAAGCCCATGACACAATCAAAGAGGACCTCCTCAAATTTGGTGTCACAGAAGGTCGTTTCCTGCCAGACCAGCCACACTGTGATGACCAACCAGTGGACGCCGGCCACCACGAACACCCACCACTCATAGATGGCGGCAAAGAGGGCCATGGCAATGACCCGGGATGTAATCGTGAAGAGCCTCCAAGCCATACGCAATGCCACAGCAACGTACGTAATGTTCTTCCGGTCGGTGCGGGAATCTCGCAGAGCCTTGTGGTACGCTTCCAAGGCCCATGACAGCGATGACAGCGAAACCAGAGCAGAGGCAGCTGTAGAACACAAAGCATAGCAAACTAAATGAAACTATAAATCATCAATATAACTGGGTATTGTGTTCCCACATTTTCAGTACAGATAAATGAGCTGAATGATGCAAATAATGCAAAGATTTAAAACAATTACTAGAGTATTCAAAAATGCCTCTTCAGGCATTGTACATGAATACAGGCAACTCTCATTGTAACAATATCCTCTGGAATTTCATTTTTCTTTTGTTATAGAGAAAAGAAAGTGATATCCTCACATCGGATACAACATGTTTGTCTAACAGGAGGCAATATTTTTGTCAATGCGGCTTACCTCGCGAGATTTGTGGTGATTAAGCCATTGAGAATCATATTTCAAATACAGCATTCTTCAAAAGGAAACTTTTCAGGCAAATCTACTGTAACGCCAAATATTTTGCAAGGTTTTTTTTCCATAAATTTTGTGAGTCAGGTGCTCTCGCGAAATGGTCACGAAGGTAAATTTTTAAAAAAATAAGCAAACAAAAATCGCTAAATATATGGCGCAAACAGTATATTGTGTAGGAAAGAGAAAATCTAAAGAAGGCATGGATCTTGATTACTGCTGACCTGTAAGCCAGTAGAGCTCCTCTGTCTCCACCATGATGTACACCTGGAGAACCAGCTGAGGAGCCGACTCCATGAAGGCTTCCAGGAGGCGCAGCATGGTGATGTCACGGTACTCGTAGATCATCAGCCGGTAGTACACCTTCTCCTTGCGGCTCCGCAAGCCAAACTTGAGGGTGCGCCAGTACCTTGAGGGGTACAGGAAGAGGACGGGGGTACACAAAAGATTTATAAGAAAATGTGAAGATGCAAGAAAGACTGATGTGGGGATATACAGTAGAAAGAATCTGCATCATTTTAAATGACCACAGCCATAACACACTAGTAACCTGTTTGATAAACAAAGTATCATATGAAAAATGCATACATTCTGTTGATATCTTTTTATTAGCGGAAAAATGAGCACAGAAAATGGGATTCCATTGGAATTCGAACCCGAGACCTCCAGATGCTAGCTCGGTGCTCTACTGACTAAAGCTATCTTTTTATATAATATGTCAAAGTTAGCACACACCATCAAAGAAATATTGCAAATGTGCTCAGCAATGACAAGTAAATTTGTAATTACAGGGTCATCACTCAATATACATTGTATGTGGGCTCTTTAAAAGATGGAATCACAGCTTTTCTTGAGCATGTAATTTGAAGCTTGAGCACAAAACGATACAGAGTTGTGATTGATGGCATTCAGTGCAATCATAATCCTCTGACTAGCCACGCACTAGACACAGTTGCAGTCAGATGTAATCCGCTGCAATGCAAGTTCCTATACTTTTTCTGAACCTCTGGCTTGTGCCTACTCTAGCTAAAAGACTTTTCACTTTCACTTTAGTATCAAAGCCATGATGCTACAAATCACTTGCCATAATCAAAATGCTGGGATGGTGCATTTCTCTCTAACTGAATATCTGTGTGCCAAAATTCAGGCCCATAACTAGGATTTTAATGGGGGGGGGGGGGGGTCAGAATTAGAAAAAGTGGACAACTTCTGGGTTTAATAAGTTGACAAGCAAAAATAAAAAATTTTAAAAAAGGCTCCCCCATCCAATTTCTTGTGCCACTTCCGGGTTTCATCGGCTGACAAGCAAAAAGAAAAGAAAAAAAAAGAGGCTTCACTACAATTTTCCAGTGCCACTATGAGCCCCGTTGGGGGGTTCCGCAGGACCCCTGAACACCCCCCCCCCCCCCCCCCCCAGTTACCGGCCTGACATTGTAATGCCACTTGTGATTTGAAGAATGCTTTCATACTGTGTTGGGGGTTTTTTCAGTCGATCTAGGCCCCATTTTATCAAAAGATATAATCAATTCAATATAAATTTCCTTACCACACAGGCTGCCAGACTTATGATAGAAATCAATTACAACTCTTCATAAAACAGGGCCCTGACCTGACAGTAGACAAGACTGGAAAAATTCAAATGCTGCAGAAAGTTGAATTGGATACCTTCGCTTCTCACGTACATGTACATGTACGTATGTAATCACTATATCTGCTACAAGTTAATGGCCCTCTGATGAAAGTCATTAACTTTCGATAAAGCTCACTGATCATGACTACTAAAGATTACCCTGCACACCCTCTGCACAAAGGATATTAGTTTCTAATCTACTTCCATCGATTATTCAAATCAAGTATTGTCACTGGGTACATGTATTTCAAGCGACATTCTTGGTCACAAAATGACATCCAAAGTAACTTTTCGTGACCTTTGAAGGAATAAAAAACTCAAATACTAGGTATTTAATGCCTCCTTATCCTTCAGGGCAGAGGGAAAAAAAAAGGTAAAATTGAAGAAAAAAAAATGATATGGCGCTGGAGTGAAGAAAAGCTCTACTCTCCTTTCGCTCTTACATGTACCTTTTCAGTGCACCGAGCTGGAGAACATGTGTGGCTAGCCAATCACACCAGCACAGCAACCTTCTTCCTAAGCCTTTGTTCTTGTGGTTGGAGTCTTCCTCCAAGTCGGACACAAACCACCGGAAGCTAAAATACTGGAGGACGAGGGATGGGACGAACACAAAGATGAATGTCATGATGCCCCACAAGATATAGTCACCGCGGAAATACTGCACCCCGACGAGGAGATCGGTCACAAGGTCAGCAACGTACATGATCATCCCGCCGAGGATGAAGATGACATCGAATGTGGTGAAGCGGCCTTCCTTGATGCAGGTGAAGCAACCGGTTCCACCGCTCTCCTCCGCCTTCGTGGTCTCGGAACTGTCACTCTGAATGCGGTCCCTGGACTCGGAGGGAGGAGCACTGTTGCCATTCTCCTGCGGTGTTGGAAATTCAAAATCCAGCTCCCGCGATGGGGTCTTGCGCAGGGCATTGGTGGAATCCCCGATATCAGTGTTATCAGTCGTCATGGTGATGCACAGTTCCTCGATGAATCCAAACAGGAGTCAAGTTACCCCAAAGGATTAATCCTCATTGCATTTGGGGCCGTCTTTGGCATAATGTTTCTCCTTGTTGTCAGCTGATTCAGTGTTGACATCCAAGGTTGTTAACTTTGTCTTCCATGTTCTCTCCACAGGTATATTGCCTGTGGCTAGACCAAGACTATGACAATGGTCCAATTCTGTGTCATACAGTATGCCTGGGAAGGTATGTTGTACTGTACACGGGCCTTAGTGATCGATGTAAGTAGGTCTGGAAGCTGGCTGGAACATTCCAAGTTTCGGAAACAGGAAGTCCCCACTGCAATGTTCTCCTACCACATCTGAATGCCACTTCCTTCCTCCTGACAGGTAACAAAAGGAAAAACAAAAACAGAACAAAAATGTGACATTGAACTGACATGTCAGAATTTGGTAGATCAATATTATGACAGGAGCATGGAGCAAGATCAAGAGTTCATTTTTCTCTTATGGTAGTAGTCGTAACATGGAACTATTCAAAGAGTACACATACAATAGGCAATCAAAACGACAACAATCTCTGTTAGAGCTGTAAATTATACCATCTTGCAACAAGCATATCGGCATTGCTCCAACTGGTGGATATTTTGCATACAGCACTATCTGTACATGCTGGAAAATGAAGTCTTAAATACATTTATCCTTGGTCCTGCACATGCTTGTACAAATTGTACCTGCAAATCTGACATGGTCATTTCTAAAATTACATGTACCTCTCATGGCACTATTAAAAACACACCCACCATTTTTTGTCTTTTTTGTTTTGTTTTGTTTTTTTGTACATATCATCCCTGAAGATGTCTGAGGTGACATTCTGAGAATTGCTTTCTATGGAAGTCATTATGTTTGTCTCTCAATCAATAAACACATGCTCAGACTACAGAAGTATGAAAATGTGGTGAGAAGGTGATGCTACTACAGTAGGTACATTTACAGTGTATCTTGTTTAGGACGTCATGGTGAAAGGAGCCTTTACCAATATGAAAAGTCAGTATTTGGGACAAGGCACCTATTTTCATGTATACACTTGGGTACCCTAGCAAGTTGCTTTAAAGGGATTGTATAGTTTTGGTCGAGACCTAATTTCAGGTTTCTAAAATTTTTTGGTGAGATAATGAGAAACCTAAATATGAAAGAGCATGTAATTCCATGAGGAATTCAACGTTTATTTGATGAAAATTGGTTTTGAAATGGCCGAGATATCCAAAACAGAGTGATTCCAACAAGTGTGGGACCCACACTTTATTACAATTGCTTCGTTTTACTTTGTTTTTGCATGTTTCAGTCATTCCAAACCCGATTTTCATCAAATAAACTTTGAATTCCTCTTTAAATGGTATGCTCTGTACTATAAGTGTTTTCTTGGTATCTTGCAAAAAGTTAAAAGCCCAATTCTCATCCCCACCAAAACTGTACCATCCCTTTAACCTGTACTTTCTTGCCTTCTCATCCTAGACGAGCCACCTTGGTGACTAATGAACACACAGTTAATGTGTGCGTGTAATAGATAGTTGCTATTGTATGGGCAGTAGGAAAAGAAACAGCCAAATCAAAATTGTAATAAACTACAGAAACGATCTATTGAATTTTGTCTTCCCATCCAAAACAAGGCAAAGGTCGGTCTATCAAGATGTACTCGTGCAATACATGTTCATGTCCACTTCCCTATTTTCACTAAATTACAGGCTGGAACGAGGCCAGAGAATGTAAAGAATCTCTTCAGAAAAAAGAAAGAAATTAAAAAGCCTGTCTGCTCTCTCTCTCTATCTCTCTCTCTCTCTCCCTCTCTGAAATTACTTTCAAATGCTGGATGGCTGGATACAGTCACTTCATCGCTATACCATGGAGCTACTAACAGCTGTTAGTAGCTCCATGGCTATAAGCTAAAGGTCACTATTTTTAACATTGATTTTATACTTTATGTCGGCATGACCAGCAATTCTTTGGTCAGCTGCTGCTTTCAAGGCAATATCTTGCTCGCTAGGTATCATAACGTCCACATATTGGTAAATTGTACATTAACCTTTATACTACACGTATGAAATGATTTTTTTTTTTTTTTCAGTACAACATCCATACACTTAATGTGCAAGACAAAGATAACAAAATCCAAGAAACAAAGGAGCTTATTTCAGATCAAACACAATAAAGACACTATGCAGGGCTCAACACAAACTTTTTTTTTTCTACGGACACTAAAATCTTTGAATTTGACATTTTGGCGGCCCCAAAAAGAAATGTAGTTGCCTGAAACAGAAGGAAATGTAGAAGATCCATTTAAAACTTTAGCTGCCCTATTGGGCAACCAATAGCTAGATAGCTTTTTGGGGATATGGTGGTCCAAAATGAATTTTTGATAGCCCCAGGACACTGTATCATTGCTAATGTTGAATCCTGCATTACAGTTTTAGAATGTAGATAGACTATATAATACTGAATAATGAATGAACAATTCGTTGCCGGTCACAGGAACCGACGAATCCCTCAGGTTTGCGTAAGAATGACAATTCGAGAAAATCGCGTTTGAAGTTAACCCATTTTTGACTTATGGTTGCTACACTTTCATGTCTATAATTTCCAATTATTTTTGTAGTACATCAGACTTCAATTCTTGCTCTAACTTGTGAAGTTTTTATCGAATTGTATTGTTAACAAATAAGCGGGAAATCGTCAAAGAGCTGCATGCATGTATTTTCGGTCTGCGAAGAACGTTGTCATTTTCCATGTGTGTCCATATGTACATGTACATTGAGCGTTGTCATTGTCAACACATGTATTACATAGTATGCGCACTGTGCGCGCGGTCAATGAACTGTTGAATCTCAAAAATTACACGCAAGTCAATGCACACTGATTCGTCGGTTCGGTGACCGCGCGGACGCGCGTACTAGTACGCGCGGTCACCTAACCGTCGAATCGCCTGATTGTTTAACACACGCATCTATGGGGAAAACAAATAATTTTCACAAATGGAATTACATACTTCTACAAAAGTGATAACTACGTAAAAATTACACCGAATTACACACTGAGAATTTCAGAATATATATGTAGTATGGAATATCTACTATCGAAATGATTGAAAATCTCAAAATCGAAAATTTGACCCAAAATCGAGTGATTCGTCGGATCGTGTGACCGGCGACGAATTGTTCATTTGCAAACAATACATCACTTGAAAAACCTTTGTCGAACCTCTAATTCTGTACCTTTGAAGTAAAAAATTAGTATAGGAGTATACTATTTAAAAGGCACATATTTCATTATCAATATGCACAAGATATACAAACACCACATTAATTTTTTGCCAGTATTTTCCCTTCTTAATAGTCATGTTAGTGTCAAGAACATTGTATGATGATACACAAGTCATGAGATTAAAAGAGATGTACACTATGCACTTGTACATGCTAACATCCACTTTGATGCTGACTACACTACAGTGTATACAGTACATGATCAATAGTGAAACAATCTTGATCAGCAATTGTACATTGTATCGGTTTATTGTGTGTGTTCTTTTTTTCATGCTGTGTAAAAAAGAAATGACACACAGGACACATCAGAAACAAAACTGAAAGTTCAAATCTGTGTCCCAAGGCACTTCAATATCATCATGGACGAACACCTGTAAAACAGTAAAAGACCATGGAAGACTACAGCATCTACTGTTGATATGGTAACCTGACGATGTAAACAAAGTGCCGGACAAAATTGGAAAAACATATATGTACATATATGTCTAGTAAATACTATGCCATCAAACTAGTGATAATTTATAAAAAAGAAATCAACATGAACATTCTACAAGAAATTGACATCTTTAATCCTTTCTACAATACAAATGTTGGTACATTTATGTTCACCTGTCCTGTATCCATTTACAGCTTGCAAGTAGTACATGCAGTCAATGGAGAAATATGTTACTGGATTCAAACTTGTTTAGCACTCTCGTACACTCCCGAGTGGATCAAGTTTGATCTCTTTCCACCTCCCTGATTCAAGTGCCTTACTACAGGTACACCACGCTAGCATACTTGATCCACTTGGGAGTGTACGAGAGTGCTAAACAAGTCATTTCCTGCCCTGTATTTAATTAGTAGAGGGGTTCGGTGATGTCACATTGCATAACAGGTGCACGCAATAGTCTCCTCTTAATTGCACAGTTATCTGTCAAAACATTATGCATTAGTTTGGAATGTTCAATGCACTACAGCTCTAACTCTTAAAGGGACTGTACAGTACTGGCTGAGGTGGGGATTCATGTTTTGAACATTCCTATTAACAAAGGGAGATAATAAGAAACATCTTATACAATATGAAAGAACATGTAATTTTAAGAAGGATTCAATGTTTATTTGATGAAAATTTGTTTTCACATGGCTGAGATATCCCAAAAAGTGATAATAATAAAAGGCGACAGGCCACGCCTTTTATTAGGATCTCTTTGGTTCACATTGTTTTTGGATATCTCAGCCATTTCAAAACTGATTTTCATCAAAAAAACTGTTGATACCCCTTAGAATTGCATGCTCTTTGACATCTCACAGAGTGGTTTCTGAGGATCTTGCAAAACGTTCAATGCTAAATCCTCACCTCAACCAGAACTGTACACACCCTTTAACAACTAGCTATCCTTCACAGGGGAAAACTGTCACAGGGTGTGCAAAAAGATGAAAAGATATCGTCATCACAAACAATAGATGGCAGGCAGGGGAGGGGCCATATTTATTAAAGGAGACCTCTGAATGATTTTCAGTCTTTTACATTTGAACAACTATAAAATTGGATTATACTGGGTATACAGAGTTTCAGAATTTATCATGACTGGAAAGAGGAATAAGACAAGCAATAATCATAATGAACAAGGATAATGACACGGCAGCTTTATCATTTAGAATGCATGAGTGGGGGATAAAAGGAAGCAGAACAAAAGAAGAAAGCATGCATAAATTCTACACCTGTAGGTGAACTTGTTAAACAAGCGGTATTGTAATGGAAACACATTTCTGAAAGAGGTGAGCTTCCTACACTTGCTGTACATTGTATACGTCATCATCCTTGTTCAGTGTATTACATTTGTTTGGGGTTTTTTTTGCAGAGTATTATTGGTTTCCCTGCTCAAGGACAACAATTTTACAAATCTATGAACCGTCAATTATTTCATGGACTACATGACGTGAAATTGTGAAAATATTCTAGACTTTCCCTTTAAATCCAAAAGGGTCAAAATATTAGTCCACTGAAGTCATCACATACTGTCACATCCTCACATAAAGTCAAGAAACCTCTGTTTAATTTCCCCAGAGTGACTTTAAACTTTAAACCCAGAACATTCTCTATATTCCTAAGTACAACAGTTGCCATCTTTTACAAGAGCAAGGATGAGTTCAGAATGAAAATCTTTTGTTATCTTATAATGATCTAATGAAGTTGCTAAAATTGTCTGAAATGTGACGTCCCCAACACTGGAACTGCCCTCATACAACACATCAGACACTATTTCCTGGCATGGTTGTTCATCATTTCAACATGTGAGTACAAGAACCACATTTCTGCCCAAGGGAAAAGAAGAAACTTTGAAACTAATGAAGAGCCAATAGATGGAATAATCTATATAATGTATTTTTAAGGTTGCTTTTGTAATTATATGATGTAGTGAGCTGAGCTAGTCCACCGATCATTGGAGCAAACAGTAGTTTGTATTCATTAGCATTTTAATCAAGCGAATGGGGCAATTGGTATTAAATTATTAATCATGCTACACATCATGGTTAATTATGCTGCAAATGACAGGCCATAAAATGTTTGTTGTTGTTGTTGTTGTTGTTGTTGTTGGAACTAATGCATGTACAAGTGACGCAGAGGCATGGAAATGGCTGAAATTCTAATACATCCATTTATATGCTATGGGAATCAAAATACTGTGTCAGGAAGAGAGAAATTGTGAACACACATCTTACAATGTAAATGTAGGCCCTACTGTTTTCCATTGGGAGCAGTGATTTTTTTTTTTTTAAATGTGTAAGTTAACATTTTTACAATGGTTGCTTCTATCCCTAACTCACATTTTAGAATTATTTGGAAGGACTAAAGCTGGGTTTTTGTGTTTCATCTGCAAATGGTAAATAATACCTTAACTCATTTTGAAACAAGATATCAAAATATAAACATAAAATGATACATTACGTACATTTGCTTCAAATAGAACTCCTACTTCCTATCAAAAGCAAAACAATATCAATTTCAAGGAGGCAATACAAATACATGTATGTACACTATTAGTGTTCATAATCTTGCAGATTGTAGGCCGAGTTACTGTAAAAGTGGAAATTTTCGCGGTGTTTAAATTTTCACGCATTTCGCGCAACCAGAAACTAGCGCGAAAATAAAAGCATGCGAATATTCTTGCTTGCCATATGTTCCTGTGCGTGGTGTCTTGATTCCGCAGAATTAAAACCATGCGAAACTCTTCTTACCCGGCCAAGTGCAAAAAATATCCACTTTTACAGTACTTATATATTAAAGGTCCTGTTTACCTTTGGGAGCAGTGATTTCAAAAATTTTCAAGATATCACATTTGATACATAATGTATGTGTAGGTCTGTTGTGTCACAAAACATCCTACCATATAAAATTTTTGCAATAAAGCCTAAAATATAAGGAGATATCAGTTTTTTTCTCAATAAACTGTAACTGTAGACAGTTTAGTCTAGAAACATTCTTATTATAACTTTTGTTTTATTTTGTGTATCTAACAACACTTAACATAGATTATACGGATTCAAATTTTACAGTGGTTGCTTCTATCCCTGGCTCACATTTTAGAACTATTTTAGAGCACTAATGCTGGGTGTTGGTTTCACCTGCAAATGGTAAATAATGTCTTTAAGGCACTTCATACCCACCTGTCATTAGCTGTGCAGACTATTATTGATCCACGAACAGGTTTCGTTCCAAGAATTCATCCATCAAATGCACAACTCGCACGGACATAATGACAGTGTGTGTACACATGTAATATGTGTAGGAGGGTGTGTGGGTATGTGTGTATGTGTGTACATGTGCGTGTTTGTTTTTGTGTACAAAGGTATGTGCAATGTGACACACCCAAAAGCAAGATGAGGTACACATATATGGACAGCCCATCAATATGAATCTGGTCAATAAGAACCCCATGGCTTTGCAGCTTTTGATGTTGATTTGCACTCACAGTACTCTAGGTTACATGCTGTAAAACCAGTATTTGCAAACTGGAGCCGACAGCCTTTTTCCTGGCATGAAATTTGCCTGAATTGTCACTGCAATTCAATGCATCTTCATGTAGACAAGAACTTTTCTATGCGTACTAAATTGCGAAGCGTGGGTCCTTGTGAAGTTCATGAAAAAATTCATGTACTTTTTTATAAGTTGACTTTGTATCTACAATTGTATGTGTATGTATTACGAACAGGCAGAACGTGACAGACGAAAAAAAGGACCACTCCCCCCCCCCCCCAAAAAAAAAAAAAAACATTAAAGTTTCAGGGAATTCTACAGTTTCATGTGCTTCTCCAGAAGACTGAGAATCCTTCAGAGTCATGTATGATGGTACTAGTATTGACTACAAAACATATCTTTCTCCCACTTTCATAAGGGGCATTCAGACTTCGGTAAGTGCCCCACACTATTATGCTGTCTCACCTTTCTTGTCCAAAAGTAAATTTTCTGTAGTCCCAGGCAGGTGGGTTTCCCTCATTACCCTGCATCATAAATTCATATATGCAAATTAGATGAGAGAATGATTTCAAGGTAATCATAAATATTGTCGTTGGGGCGACAAGACCTCGTATCTACAAATTGTTAAAATGTTAACCCGTTGAGGACAAGTCCCGAGTATACTTGGGTAAGCGTCTATGGGAAATGTGTGTTGTAGCAAAATCAAACCGTCCTCAACAGGTTAAGGAGAGCAAAAAAAAAAAACAAAAAAAAAAAAAAAAAACATGGTAGCCAAAGTACTTTATCAAATGGGATAGCCTTTTCTTTGACATGCCATGGTGGCTTCATTTTGGGGGTAAGACATAGATCTAGGATTTGGACAGTACATCACTTAACTGATTATCTGACCATTAATCTGAAAAAGTCAATTTCACCAAAATTTGAGATGTACAAGGTCTTGTCATCCCAGTAATGATATGTTATTCTCTCTCTCTCTCTCTCTCTCAAATCTTAACTATCAAAATCTAAAAAAAAAAAATAAAAAAAAAATAAAAAAAATTCACAAAGAAAACAGATCCTTTGTATAACAAACCATGGAGATCTACTAAACTATTCCAGAGTTGAACAATTTTAATAACAAAAATGACCCTGTAAAAAGAAAGTATAAAAAACTGAGTTGTGGTAATTATCATTACCAAGAGAGAATTTAACCATTGTATTGTTATCAATACACAAACGAATGTATAACACAGATGAAAGCACTTTTGAGGCAATGACATGTACATATTGTATCATCATTTTTTCTAATATACATTTGTATGCAAACATGTGAGTGGCTTATTGAATTAATTTCTACACTGTAAATTATATTGTGATGGTTCAAAACATCGGCTCTTTATATCCAGTGAGTGAAACTACAGCACAGAGGATTCATATCTCAATAGTAAAACTGGTTACTTTTGTTTAGATTCACTTTTCCATGAATTTATAATTCATAGAATATAATTCCCTGAGAACTGTATCCACGTTGTAATGTCATGTATTTGTTTTATAACTTTTATGGTACTTTAACTTGTACAGTTCTGATTACTGCATATCTGTGAACAAGGAAAAAAAAAGACAAAACACAGTGCTTAAATAAATCCTGGGGCTGCAAGAATATTTTTAATATATAAACAATCAATTCATATGGATTCAGGACTATCAAAACCTGAACACATCTGCTGCCTTGCAAACTGCATTTTGATACAAATTCAAACACAACCCACAGCACTTCCTAGGGAGTCTTATCTGTTTATGATAGGTACAGTGTACAATGTATATCCCTCATTTAAGACAGAGCATCAAATATGTGCAGCAATGCTGCATGAAATAGTCTCCACCTCAGTCTGGTCAGTTTACTGTCACACACATCATAAACACAACAGTTGACTTTAACTGCAGTGGCAGTGCAGACTATCGCAGAGATTTAAATGGCTCAAAGCCATAAAAAGCATCACCCTTTGTGCACATCTACTCATGTATGGAATTAAATCAAAGAGTCCCAAGTATTATGTAATACGTGAATCGAAAGTGTTGGGGCCCCATTGCAACACTGTTACACAGTTTGCACGCAAGGCTGGGACACTTTTCAGTCTTTTCTGTAGTCTCTTAATGCCATGAGATCAGTGACGAAAGCCACTATGTTGTTGCATCTGCATTATACAGAATTAGTCTATAGAAATCACCTCCTCTCATCTATGAAAAAAAAAAATGAATAATAAAACTTTATCTTGGATATTTAATTGTAATGAAGAAGGATCTTCTTTAAAAAAAAAAAATACACAAAATTAATTGTTATTTACTTTACTCTGCACTTCAGATGTCTCTACATAGACAGTCACAAAACAAAACTTAATTAAGCAGGAGAAAAAAATAAATAAATCATAGCACCACAACAAAGGAGAAACAGAAAAATAGGCCTAGATTGTGACATGAGAAACAGCGTATTCAGGGCTGCTAGTGGCTGAGATTCAGGAAAAGGTAAACTGCATCAGACTGATTTCAAAAGTTCCTGTTTTACCTCTGGGAGCAGTGATTTAAAAATTGTTCAAGATATCACATTTGATGCATTGTGTAGGTCTGTTGTATCACAAAACAACCTACCATATAAACTTTTGGCAATAAAGCCTAAAATATAAGGAGATATCAGCATTTTTCTCATTAAACCATAACTGTAGACGGTTTAGTTTGGAAACATTTTTATTGTAACTATTGTTCACATTTTGTGTATACATATAATAAAACACTGATTATACGGATTCAATTTTATGCAGTGATTGTTTCTATCCCTTAATACTCACATTTTAAAACTATTTTCTTCTGCAATTGGTAAATTATGCCTTTAAAATATCTACACTGTGTTGAGCAAGTTGACTGCCACACAGTTGGCTCACTACGATGCCTCCTCTTCTTACAGATGTTAAAAGACTGTCTTTAGTACAGATAGGGTCATTCCTGTACCAGGGACATTTCAATGAAGCTCATTGATCTTCATTGTACAAAGGACTGACCTTTAAGAATCTGTGCAAATGAAGGGAGCATTTCAAAGTTATACACTCTGCATAATCATTGGACATGCTGTACAGGATGTCAATTCATGACCAAAAAATAAATAAATAAATAAAACGTTTTTGCTCCATTTTGGTGGCCTTTGACAGTAAACTGTGACCCCTGTACTTTCAGGCCATTAATTTTTTACTCATTCTATCCTTACCATGGACACTCATTATGGGATAGCATACAACGTAGATATCAAGGCTTTCAAAAGAATAACATTTTACACCAAAGTACAGTAACATTTGACCCTGACCTTTATTCTATCATCAGTTTGGGATCATCAAAAAGTGTATGACTTTTTACCTTTGATACCTTCTAGCACTATCACTCCATGGAAATAATCTATTTTCATGCTTTCTAAAAAATAAAAATAAAAATATATAAAAAATATCACGAGGGGTACCACCAGACATCCTTCTCGAAAAACTCAGTTACAGCTGTATCTCTGACCTGTACCCTAGCAGGATTTTGCCAAAAATCTAGTCATCTGCATTTACATCTTTTGTAATGTTGCCTACCTGGACCAGGTGACAATATACCATGCTTTATTGAGCAGTTGCTTTGTTTGTTTGTTTACTCTTGTTTGTTTGTTTGTTTGTTTTTTTAAATCTCTACACAAGATGTGAGATGCTGAGCAACCAAAAAAAAAGGAAAACAAAACAACAATTTAAAGCTTCCAGCGTCATCTCGAGTAAAGGCATAAAAATAGATGAAACAAAGTTCATGGTCTTTCCCCCCCCCCCCAAAAAAAAAAAAAAAAAAAAAATATATATATATATATATATATATATATATATATACGTGTTGTATATTAGAATGTGGTCCAGGTGCAATATATCAAAAGAACCTTGAAGCCATGAACAACTGTACTTCACTGCCTATCTGTTTAGCATGTTGAATTCTTCATAGTTCATCCAAGAACCAATGAATTGACAGAGTATACACTCATGAAAATCAGTATGATCAAGGTGACATTAAACCAGAATATAAAGAGGCAAGTTAGATTGTCAAAAATTATGGAATTTTGCAGGACTGCACAATCTGTAAGAAAAACAAATGTTGGTCATGAGAAGTGCAAATAATTTCGTAATTGATAGGAACTTCTGCCATACTGTAAGCTTTGTTGTTGTTGTTGCTTTGTTTGTTCCTCTGCTTGTATGAGTGCCTGTCTACAGTCAGCATACTTGTATTAAACTTTTATGAGGAACAGTTACAAATAATTAGACGTTGATTAATTCAACACCTGGATCACTGCACTGTTCACTGGGTTTTAGGGGGCTGAATTATATGATAAAAAACATGTCAGAATATATTCTGTAAATAACCTGGGACTAAATAGAAAATATCAACATGTTAAAAAGTATCATTTCCACTACCAGGACACCAAGTCATACATGTATTATAGTGTGTGGCCCCTTAACCCCTGCCTGGATGACCACGCAGTGATCAGTGGTAAGATAGCACAATTTGAATTAGAACAGAAAAAGGAATGAAATGCCTGCATTCACGAAATGCCCTACTGTACACAGCTGCACAAAGCCACAAAGCTTTAGCAGTTAGGCCTACAGTTCAGTACATGACAGGACAGGATCATACAGACATGATGCCACCGGTCGATCCCGGGATCCCAGGGGTAGCGTGGACAGGAAAGCCACATAGACTCTAGTCTACAAATGTAGGAAGTCAAACCACGTAAGAAATAATTATAACAGTGGCAGATCCAGATCCTACTGACCTGTGCCATGATCATTGGCTGGCGAGAAAGCACAGTTTGGAATTACTCAATTAGAACTACCCTATCCAAGATATGAGACTGAGTAGAACAAAGCTTTGACTGTCACTTGGTCACAGTTCAGTAAATTAAATGACAGGACAGAAGTTCAGAACCACACAGAGTGGTGCTGCAGATGCAATGCCAACAACGGTCTATCCAGGGATCGGATCCCAGGGTAGTATGTGGACAGGAAAACCACATCAATTCGGGAAACCCACTCACAAGGGGGGCCCCTCCTTATAAGTAACCCGTCCCCCTTATAAGTAACCCCGTCCCCCTTATAAGTAACCCCCGGGGCACCCCTTATAAGGAGTCTCCACGCTTTTTTGCAATGCAACGCGAAAATGAAAGGACTGCGGCAATTCGCTTGATTATGTCCATAAAGCTTCACAAGTTTCCTAGTTACTCACGAAATTTGAGCAAAATCGGTTTGAGGCATCATATCTAAAATCATGGATTTAAATGCGATGTCAAACGACCCATGCGAATGCTAAAATGCGAGCGATTACTGGCGCGAGTGTCGCCAGGCGCGGCGGCGCGGCAATGCTTGAGTGCAGACGTGGCAATGCTTGAGTGCAGACGTGGCGACCGAGTACGTGGCGACCGAGTACGTACTCAGTCGCCACGTCTGCACTCAAGCATTGCCGCGCCGCCGCGCCTGGCGACACTCACGCCAGTAATCGCTCGCATTTCAGCATTCGCATGGGTCGTTTGACATCGCATTTAAATCCATGATTTTAGATATGATGCCTCAAACCGATTTTGCTCAAATTTCGTGAGTAACTAGGAAACTTGTGTTTAAAGCTTTATGGACATAATCAAGCGAATTGCCGCAGTCCTTTCATTTTCGCGTTGCATTGCAAAAAAGCGTGGAGACTCCTTATAAGGGGTGCCCCGGGGGTTACTTATAAGGGGGACGGGGTTACTTATAAGGGGGACGGGTTACTTATAAGGAGGGGCCCCCCTTGTGAGTGGGTTTCCCGAACTGACATAGGAAGTCTAGAAATAATAAATTAGAAGTGAACAGAAAGTGGCGGATCCAGATCGGTACCGGTATCGGGGCGCACCGGCGGCCGGGCGCGCGTGCGCGCCCATCTTTATTTTTTTGTTTTCAAACATAAGAAATAAAAGAAAAAAATTAAGTGGCATGTGCGCCCCCTCTCTAGATAGGAATGGCTCTAAATTTTGTAACTTACTAAAGCTGCCTTCCCTTACAGAATTCCTGGATCCGACCCTGTAACTGTTAGAATCTGATGGCACCTGTCTTTCCAAGTTCAAAAACTCTAGTTCTATCTATGTCTAGTCTAGTGACTAGTCTAAGCAAGTGTTGTAGCTAGGTAGCCTAACTTGAAACGTTAGATGTCCAAGCCTACAGCAGAACTCTACATACTTTCATACGTGTGGGACTGACATTAACAGTACGGTTCGATACACCTGCGGATTTTATTAGAACGCCCACTTGCATTATCATTTATCGAGCGTTGTTATACAAATGATGCACAGGATAGAGTGCATTAGTGTAGGCGTAGTGCACTCGAGGGTATTTACAATTGTGAAACATGCACGAGGCGAAGCCGAGTGCATGTTGCACTACATTGTAAATACCCGAGAGTGAGCTACGCCTACACTAACGCCACGAAATAATCCTGTGCATCATTTGTTTTATAAAATGGGTCGAAAATTCGAAAACTAACATCATTTTTCAGCGTTTTTCACGTACCTTTGTGGGTCAAGACGTCCGAAGATGTTCGTCCCAAACTTTTACGCACGTCGCACTCGCGGAAGTCCCGCACATACAGTAATGGGGGGGTTGGGTTTCCGGACACCCGCATGAAAACTTACTTATTTTACATAGAATATGCACCCTTTACCTTAAAGACTTGATATAGACTCCTCATATAGGCCTACTAGACAACATACTCTGAAAACGGCGTGAGAATTAACCTGCTAAATCGTTGGATTTGCTCTTCAAAGTGACTCCATGTACGCGTCCGGTCCCATAACGCTTGGTCTACTGTACTGTACAAAGTGTACGTATATGTATAGTATAGTATATGGAAGGCCATCGCCGCCAAAACGCGTGCCAACACCATACGCGTGCATGTCAGAACGTACGCATGGTTGTTTCGTAACGTACGCATGGTTCTGTCATAACGTACGCATGGACATTTGTCATTATAGTTCTATGAAATTCTTAGCGTACGCATGCTACTGTCATAACGTGCGCATGTTACTGTCATAACGTACGCGTGGTCTTGCCATTACGTACGTGTGCTTCTGTCATTACGTACGCATGGTGTAACAGATTTTTGTCATTACGTACGTAAGGTATTGGAATTACATACGTATGGTCTCGTCATTACGTACGTATGGCCTTTTCCTTACGTACGCGTTGTCTTGTCATTACGTGCGTATGGTCTCGTCATTACGTACGCATAGTCTTTTCATTTCGTGAGCAATATATAGCGGGTATGTTGGAATGACCAATTTGGCGGTAGTCCCTATATGAACCAATTAAGGAGGTTCAAGAACAAGAGTTCCAACTGGCAGTAACTATTAAAACAGCTGTCAATTTTGTAAGGATTCACAAAAGAATTCCACAGGTGTATTTGTGCCTTTGGCGGTTGGGATTCTATGCCGCCGTCTTTCTAAGCAATCTGAAGAGTTACAACTGGCAGTAACTATTCAAACAGCTGTCAATTTTGTATGGATTCACAAAAGAATTCCACAGGTGCATTTGTGCCTTTGGCGATTGGGATTGTATGCCGCCGTCTTTCCAAGCAATCTGAAGATACTTTTGAGCACTAGCATAATGTTGGCCGTATATTTCGCTTGTTTATTTATTCAATGATATTACATTTTACCTGATGGTAAAGCACATTGAACAGAAGTAAATCCTGTCCAAAACAATGTGCAAAGTTCAATCATAAATCTGAGGCATAATGTGAAAATATTTGAAACTGTATATCCTCACTGGAAAGCCTATATTATCATTTTCCGATCAACTTCGTCAAATGAAGCTAATGATTATGTGATTATAACAATGGACCTACTACTTATTGACATTCATCGCTTGTTAATCAATTCATGCACCTGTTTCTGTTAAAGGCGTCACAGTAACTTTTTGCTGTAAATATGCTTTCCTGCTTTGATCATATTGCCATATCCTTCATAATATAAGTTATTCAGCCTGTATGGAAATAACACTAGATTTTGAAAATCTAGATACTACATGCGCGGAAGATAATAACTCTCTTAGATCCGGAAAAATGCAAAAAAAAAAAAAAGAAAAAAAAAAAGAGAGAGAGAAAATGCGTGTGCAGCGGTAGTGTATTTTGGGAAAAGATCGCTCAAGTAATCTCATTTGCACGTACTTTACAAGAGAAAGTGAATACTTTGGCAAGTGGATCGTGATTTGTAATCTAATTTTCCCATTTCTCGCACATTGGTTCAAAGTATACATGGACAGTAGCGATTGACAGATAAGTCTTACCATTGAGGCAACGTTACCTGCTTGCCCACAAGTGTCCACTGCAGTCATTGATATTCTTTTTTACACAAACTTTGTTGTGCTTTGAGGTTTCCTTTTTTTACTACATATCTCGGCGTAACCGGCTCTGATGTCATCAACACTGTTCAGTGTATATTTGTTTAAGATTTTCAATTTATTGGCTTCTCTGCTCAAGGACCACATCAAATTCCACGAATCTATTCATGGAGTTGTTGATTTATGTACTACATGATGTGAAATTATGAAAATCGTCCGGAATGTCCCTTTAAGGGACTACAATACATAACGCAATGTGATACATTCCACAGAGCAGTCATTGAGCAACATTGTAAGTTTTCCTTACATGGATTATGGAATGACGGTGTGAAACGACAAGTTACTGGCAGCAACATCAGGAGAATCGCATAACAATTAAATGCAAGCAAGCGGAGCTAGCGAGCTTGAAAATTGTGACATTTTTTTCAGTCCAAAAACTGCCGTTTGTAGCGATGTTTTTTCGCTTTGGAATTTAAGGGGGGGGGGCAAATACTGGCAGCAACATCAGGAGAATGGCGTAACGATAATATGCGAGCGAGCGGGGCGAGCAAGCTTGAACATTTTGACACTTTACAGTCCAAAAACTGCCGTTTGTAGTTACCTTTTTCGCTTTAAAAATTATGGGCGGTGCACCGGGCGCAACCGCTGGCAATTACTGGCAGTAACATCAAGAGGATGGCATAATGATAAAATGCGAGCGAGCGGAGAGAGCGAGCTTGAAAATGTTGACATTTTACCGTACAAAAACTGCCGTTTGTAGCTTATACTTTTACGCTTTGGAAATTAAGGGGGCTCACCGGGCGCAACTGCTTGCAATTTACTGACAGTAACATCAGGAGAATGGCATAACGATGAAATGCGAGCGAGCGGATTTCGACATTTTACAGTCCAAAAACTGCCGTTTGTAGCTATATTTTTCGCTTTGGAAATTAAGAGAGGGGGGGGGGGGGCGCTGGGCGCCCATAGTGCGCCACTCCCCCCCCCCCCCCCCCCCCCTTGATCCACCACTGGTAGTCAAGGGTGTCGGTTTATGTTCGTGATTGGGGGAGGTATGACCAGCGAAGGGGCGTCGAAGTGACCAAGGGGGGGAAAGATGTTCAAAATCTGCACTAGGCCTATAGAGCATCCCCAAATTGTTTGTGTTTGTGTGTGTATATGTTTTATATACATGGAAAGGTTAGGAAATAACCCAGGTCAAGTTTTATTATTGGCAATGCAAGGCATTTTAAGATAGACTAGTATGTATAAAGCAACACTGCAAAATCTATGATCTGGCTTTGATAACGAAGCGTAAGGTACAAAGGTGTACATTCTATATCACATTGCGCAACGTTGCAGCGACTCTTTTTGCCGTTCGGATGTTCTGAGTACACTGCGCACATCCTGCTTATATTTAGAATGCCAACCAGGGATCACGCTGAATCACAATCTTTTGTCGGTTCCAGGCTTTTTCAACAACGTTCCACACTATATACCTCTTTAATCATGGTTGAAAGAAATCTTAGAAAAAATGTCTTATTTCTTGATCACCCTTTCATGTCGATTTCAAAAGCAGTTTACTAACCCTTGCATTACCATTTTGGTAAGGTCTTTTTTGATTTTGTTTTGGGGTTTATTTACCAGCAGATGGGGTGGGGGGACACGTGCCACCCCCCCCCCCCCTTAGTTACGCCACTGCCTACGCTTTATAATAATTCCTCAGAAGCTGTTGATCTGTGTCGTAGCATCGTTCACAAGGTGGACGCTTCTACTACGCACGTTTATTTTCCAAATAAATTATCCTCTAACTCACATTTGTTTTTTATTTGCCTCAATTAATATTTAAGAAAACAGATGGGCAATTCTAATATTGATCTTCGGAATATGCGAGAATATCTACAACAATAAACTATGCAGTATATACATCGGCGAGAATCAGTTTACCAACGTTAATTGGTTATATTCTAGCTAACATTTCTGATCATCTATACAGTATATACCTATATGTATTGACGACACACATAATTTCTATACTTATACCAACAAAACTTGAGACAAACTGCAAATTTCATCTGCATTAGAAAAAAAATATTGTTGTTCAACGACGAATTAATCACAGAAACATGAGACAATTTATCATTATGCGCAGACACAGATATTGCAGATAGCGTCTCTGAAGCGTTCTAAGCTATTATTCATCTCTTATTTTGGCATACACATCCCTGATATTGAGCAGAAACATAACACAAATTTTTTTTTTTCATGGACGGCAAAGGAAAATTTGTGTTCAATTAAGAAAATAAATGCCTTAAACAAAACAAAATTTGTATTCAGATTCAATATTCATTTATTGTAATCTGACAGTAACACAGTTTTTCAATCTAGCTTTAAAAGAATATAACGTTTTAAATGATTTAACATAATCTGGAAGTGTGTTCCAAAGGTTTGGTCCATTAGGTCTTATAGATTTTTGTGCAATTAAGGTTGCATTAGGTCGCAGGAGGTCGTAGAGGTCGCAAGAGGTCATATAGAGGTCGCAGGAGGTCGTAGATTTGAATCCCGCCCGAATATGTAGGCCTTTGATTATTTTTTATCGTGGCTACTACTAAACACTGATTAATTCGGTGCCTATACGTTGATGTATAAAAGAGCAATATCAATATCAATTGAAACACTTTATCAAATTGACCCCTCCTCCCCCCCCCCGAAAAAAAAGAAAGTCCTCTTGATAATTTATTTATCCTAGAACACCAGAGATGTTCGCGTGCATTATCAATTCGCAAAATTTCGCGAGTCAAGGTTTCCGAAATGAAAATGCACGCGACAGTTTTTGCCTACTATACCATATGCATTGAATGTCAGTGGCGATTCGCGAACGTTTTGTGCCACGAAAAAAGACCGTCGGCTCCAAGTCACGACAATATCATGCCGCGAAAATGTTTTCCTTTTCAACCGACAAACTATCTTGTTTCACCATGGCTCAACTTCTGTAATAGCCTACTATTTAGAATTACTGTAACAAATCCAAAATTGATGCGTTATTTCTCGTACAAAAAATTACATTCCAATTGGTATATATACATTCTGTCTATTTAGCTCATACCTCTCCTTTATCAAAACAACTATAGAACTATGAGAGTACGTGACCTCTGTACCTACCAGTCTGCACTATGTTAAAGCACATCAACACAATTACTTCATTTCTTCCACGATACATTCATCCCCAACTGCAATACCAACCTCCTATCCCACACGTCATTGCAAAGATTTTCGGTTTCATTAATCCGAAGCAACTCCTCTTCCATAGTTCTATCTCATACCACGGACCTTGCAGTTAATAGAAATCACTGCCGGAACGAATCAAATCATGCGCGACACCTTTGTTTTTCTTTCAAATCTCCCATGACAAAGCATAGGCCTATCAATATCTAAAGATCAGGAAACATCTAAATATGTCATTCACGATATGCTTTATGCATTTGATATATCGGATCACTATTCACGAATGTATTAAACATCAAACCATTCAGGAAAAATTCACGACTATAGTTCAAGGCATATTGCACTCACCTCATCCCTTTATACTTGACAATCTATTTTCACCAACGCAATGCAAAACTCCAGAATATTAAATAACAAGGTTTTCTCATATGCTCTGTACTTTCAATTTCCTATTATTTTTTTAACTCTTTTCTTCAGACTGCCGTCTCAAGTTATTAGCCTATTCATAACGACAGACTTCTGCATTCCAATCCCGCCAAAATCATTCTACCATGAACCAGTTAGATCGCCGTTTATTCCTCTATCCTGAATTGTTAAAATGAACACAATTTTGCATTCTGTCATCAGACTACTGTATATTTAATTTTACTTATATGAGTGTACTGATTGTGCGCCTTATTGTTCTTGAAAAAATAAAAAGAATACTCTTTTTCATTTGGAGTACGTTCAATGCAGACAAGAGAATAAAGTCCGATTCTGAATTGAACTAAACCGAACTGATATGTTAAACTTTTAATTGCTTTCTCACTGGTTGTGCGAGATCGTAATAGCTACAGAAAAATATATGATGCACTACGCACGCATCGTCGAGTCATTACGTACACATGGTTCCGTAATAACGTACGCATGGTTCCGTCATGACGTACGCATGGCTCTGTCATTACGTACGCATCGTTCATTCATTACATACGCTTGGTTCTGTCTGAGAGTGTGCCATTTTTTCCGAATCCATGCGTATGTAATGGCAAAACCACGCGTACGTTATGAAAGAAGCATGCGTACGTTAGGAATTTCATTGAAAAATAATAGCAAATGTCCCATGCGTATGTTATGAAAGAACCATGCGTACGTTATGAAATAAGCATGCGTACGTTCTGACATGTATGCGTATGGTTTGGCACGCGTTTTGGCGGCGATGGCCTTCCATAATAGTACAGTATACGTACGTACGCCACATATATGTTATGCACAAGTGAAGACAGGCTAGGCCGGCCGGCCGGCAGCCCGAACTAGAAGTTGTTTACAGGATTGACACCGCGTACGCGTATGCATGCAATTCATCAAAGGAGCCGCCGCGCGCACAGACGATCGGCAATCTACCATAGGATTACAGGCAGTGCAATAGTACTGAAGTGAAGGAAGGAGGTGTGTCTCATTTCAGAGCTTCCTATTGGCTACATTCTTGAACCCATTTTATAACACTGGCGGTGAAATGAACACCATACGGAAACTTACAGTGACAACCATCATTGAATATGGTGAAACTTACCTGTCTTACACGTCAGATGACCTGTCATTCGGTCGAATGCGAAGAATCTCTTCACCAGGATATCTCCACCTAGTTTGACTCATCGGACAAAAATTATTGTGATGAAATCTTCGCTCGTTGATGAATGTAACAACGTATGCGATGCTCGATCGAGGATGAGCTGCGAGCTAGCTAGCTATGCATGCTGCGCGCAGCATGAGCAGCATAGACGTATGCATTATTGCATCTGCAGCTGTTCGAGTGCAAGTCAGCAGAGGGCGCCCTTGAAGTAAATGGTAAGATGCGATTGACCCACTCTGAACTACGTTTTGCTCCTGCGACAGAAATAAATAAATAAACAAATAAATAGAATTAATAATACAGTAACTCCCACGAAAAGTCTGCAAGCTAAGTCATAGACATAACTTCTACCCACAAAAATAACTCTAAAATCCAACGCAACCCGAACCCTTTATAGATTGTATGACCCTAATTCCTTAATAGAGAAGAATAAGACCGGAGCAATCATTCCGCAGGAGAAAAAAAAAATCATGTGTCACCTTGAACAACTGATACAATAATATTGTAATTGGTCCTGCCTAGCTGCAGGGGCCCTATTGCATGAAAACTGAAATCAAGCACAAGTCAGAAAATCAAACAGATGTGTGTGAATACTCAATTCCCAGGCCCGTTGCCATGATTTTTCAATAGGAGTACATAGTTCAAGAAAAGGGGGGGGGGGGGGGTATACCAGAAAGCTTAAGAGGGCCTTTCTCACTGGTATTGACTTAAGGAGAAGACGTCTCAGCGACTACCTCAAACTCGTATGGTAAGGAGATCAGTCGCCGCGACTCAAAGCTCTGCAAGAAGGCGACTCCAGGGTGACTTCAAAGACGTCTCCAAACAAGATGGTAATTTTCTTGGTCCTCAAGTGGCAGAAACATCTCCGCGACGTCTCTGCGATGTGGGATCAGCGATGTCTCCGCACCGTGTTTGGTCGCCAATGGTCACTCTCCGTCTTGGTGACCTCCAAACAAAATAATATTAGCCTCTGCGACTTGGCCGCGCCGCGAAGACGGTTGTCGCGGAGACGTCTCCGAGACCAACTGGAGACTGGAAAAAAGTCCAAAAAAAAAAAAAAAAAAAAAATCGACCACGTTCGATTCTCGCGCTACTACCCGGAGACTCGGGTAGATTCCGGGAGGGAGACGTCGCAGAGACGTCTTGAAAACTGGTATTTAAGGAGACTGGAGTTGCCACCAAGTCGCCAACTACAAGTCTCCGAGTACGTTGGGATACCCACTTTATGCAGCTTTCGTTACAAGCACTTTTTTCCCGCCATAAAAGGGACTTTTCATAAAGGGACGCACATCACTGTTTTCGCGCAGGAGCTTTCCGAACGTCTTCAGTATTATAGAATTAAAAACAATTAAACCGTGTATCTGTGAATCATTATTGGTTTTTCTTTTCATTGCATACATGGCTCTGCCCCAGAATACAATGTTAATTTGCTGACACTTTAATCCTCCCAGATATCTAAGAGCATTCGATTGTGCGTTGCTTGTTATTGATTTCCCAAAACGAAGAAATCATGGGGGGGGGGGGGTGGGGAGTCTCCACATGCTATAGACCTTTACCAACAATGTGGAATCAGTTGTCTCTTACATTTTGGATGTCGACTGCAGCTCTAAAGGGATAGTATAAGTATTGGTTATAGTGAGGAGTGGGCTTTTAGCTCTTTTTTTTGTGAGATACCAAGAAACTACTTATAAAACAGCAGAGCATACCACTCTAAGAGGAATTCAAAGTTTATTTAGATAAAAATCGGTTTTGGAATATGGCTGAGACATCCAAAAACAAAGTAAGACAAAGCCATCATAATAAAAGGCGCGGGTCCCATTTTTTATTCGGATTGCAAAATTTTGGGTATTCAGCCATTTCAGAAGCAATTTTCGTCAAATAAACTTTGAATGTCTTCTGGTATTACAGGCTCTTTCATATTTCATAAGAGGTTTCTCACTATCTCACCAAAAAGTGTTAGAAACCTGAAATTAGGTCTCAACCAAAACTGTGCGATCTCTTTAAAGTTGCCCTCAACACTCATCTATTTAGGATTGCTTTCCAGTAAAGTAATTGTGCATTAAGAAATTTCTTATTTTTCATTGTTTCATTACTTCAATGTTCATGAGTGTGTAATGATTTTTGTATTAATTTTCATAATTCACTTTTCCTATGCAACTGCGCATTGAGCACATTAGTCATGTGGAATTGTCGCATTATTACCCTGTATTATTACTGTATACTATTAAAAAAAACCCAAACTGATTTAGGTCCATGGTGTTCAGCATTCCAAATGTGACATACAGACCCTACACACAAAAACAACAACAATGATATTATATGTAATCCGTCTATGATTTTAATTGCTTGGTTCATTAAATTTTCATGCAATTATCAGAGATACAAGCTATTTCATAGCCCCCCCCCCCCGAGAAAATCTTGTTGAAAGCAACGTATTTTAATGATAAGCCTTATCACGCGCTATTACACCAAATGTGTAACTTTAAATTGATATTGATTTTTGAATCTCTATCAGGAGCGCTGAAAGGTGGACCTGTGCGCTTTACAAAATAGCCACTATTATTATTATTAATATTATTATCATTATTATTGCTATTATTATTATCATTACTGTTGTTGTTGTTCATTATTATTATCATTATTACTGAAAAAAATATGGGGGACGGGTACACGTGGTACAGATTTCCTTAGATTATCTGAGGAACCGCTCCCCCTCCCCCCATAAAGCCCTTGATGTTTGCCACTTAATAGTCCTAATTTCTCTATTCCCTTTTACTGAACAGTAACTGTTTTGCTGGATTTTGTATCTGCGAACATGCTCAAAAGGTTAAAGGTCCTAGTTACATTTGGGAGCAGTGATTTAAAAAAAAAAATTCAAGATATCACTTTCGATGCATAATTATGACTCTTGTGTAGGTCAGCTGTATTACAAACATCCTACCATATACATTTTTTTTTTTTTGCAATAAAGCCAAAAATATAAGGAGGCATCACTATTTTTCTCATCAAACCATAAACTGTAGACGGTTAAGTCTGGAAATATTTCTTATATTGTTCACATTTCGTATATTTAACAATACTTAACATCGAATATACTGGTTCAAATTTTTACATTGGTTGTTTCTATCCCTAACTCACATTTTAGAACTATTTTGAAGCACTGATGCTGGGTTTTTGTCTCATCTGCAAATGGAAAATTACGCCTTTAAAAAGTGATTGAAACTTTTCCATAAAGAATAGTGCACCAAAAGAACAGGACCTCAGTGCATTAGATCCTCGACACCCGAAAATGCAAAAGCGCCCTCTTTTGGGAGGAGAGCTATACAGGGCTCACACCTGTAAATAAAATGGACTGTCCCAGACCCCTTCACAAATTCGTACCAAAGATACCAAAATAAATGAAGAAAAAAATTAATTAAAAATCAATGATGTAGTTTGGCAAAAAACTGAATAGCTGTAGATATTGAGTATGAATTCCTCTACAAACTGCATTTTGGTTGGAAGATGAAAGCTTTTCTGATGGAATTTGAGGGGACTATATTTCATTGGGTACGTGTACGGAAAATAGGTGATTTTTTGAGTGACAAGAACTCGTAGTCTGGCTTTGCGGACCCCTGGACAGAATTAGAGCAGAACAACCCACCCTGGCAATCTGATGGATGAAAGGTAATATCTCACTTATTCAGGTTAGTGAAGATGAAACACCTCATTTCTCCCAGCTATTCTACAGAATTTTTTGAAATTTGAATTTTAACACACGTCTCTATGGGGAATTATTTACCCGTGTGAGCCCTATAGAGAATGCACGCAATACATGCAAGTCTATGGGAAGTATTCATCCCATACAAGCTCTGCTGGTTTATGTTGATCTTGTATTGTGTCAGATCTCTCTTCCTCCCTCCCCCTTCTCCTCCCTACCCCCCCCCCCTCCCTCTACCTCTCTCCTCTACTCCCCCCCCCCCCCCAACTCTATCTTGCTACAATTTCTTTTCTTAACATTATGTTCTTGTGGTACTAGATCTTAGTAAATAGCAGTCATCAGTATCACACAACTTTGAATGACTTCTTGTATTGTGTATCTTGTATTGTGTCAGATCTCTTCCTCCCTCCCCCTTCTGCTCCCTACCCCCCTCCCTCTACCTCTCTCCTCTACTCCCCCCACTCTTCCTTGCTACAATTTCTTTTCTTAACATTATGTTCTTGTGGTACTAGATCTTAGTAAATAGCAGTCATCAGTATCACACAGCTTTGAATGACTGTGTTAATCTTGTATTGTGTATCTTGTATTGTATCAGAGCTCTTCCTCCCTCCCCTTCCCCTCCCTACCCCCCCCCCCTCTCTCTCTACCTCTCTCCTCTACTCCCCCCCCCCCCCTCCTCAACTCTGCCTTGCTACTATTTCTTTTCTTAATATTATGTTCTTGTCACTAGATCTTAGTACATAGCAGTCAGTCATCAGTATCACACAACTTTGAATGACTGTGTTATTTTAATGTATTTCTTTGTTTTGGCTACCACTGAAACAGCTCAAAATATATAAAGTTAGTCTGTTTGACAAAACAAAGTCTTATCAAGTACTTTGTAGGCTATAAGGTGATGATGACACACCCACAATCAAGGATAACTGCCTGGATCTATGTATTCATCTTATGAAGAACTGATCAAAACTGCAAGATTTATTTAAAAAAAAACCCCTAAAGGGCATGATTTTCTAAAAGTGTCCCTTTGAGAAGCTTTATAATACTTGAAAGTGTAATTTCTCATATGATGTACGGGCAAATACCATAAAAAACACATTTATGATGTTTAAAAGTCAAATAAGAAATATGACCTCCACTATAGGGCTCACACCTGTAAATAAAATGGACTGTCCCAGACCCCTTCACAAATTCGTACCAAAGATACCAAAATAAATGAAGAAAAAAATTAATTAAAAATCAATGATGTAGTTTGGCAAAAAACTGAATAGCTGTAGATATTGAGTATGAATTCCTCTACAAACTGCATTTTGGTTGGAAGATGAAAGCTTTTCTGATGGAATTTGAGGGGACTATATTTCATTGGGTACGTGTACGGAAAATAGGTGATTTTTTGAGTGACAAGAACTCGTAGTCTGGCTTTGCGGACCCCTGGACAGAATTAGAGCAGAACAACCCACCCTGGCAATCTGATGGATGAAAGGTAATATCTCACTTATTCAGGTTAGTGAAGATGAAACACCTCATTTCTCCCAGCTATTCTACAGAATTTTTTGAAATTTGAATTTTAACACACGTCTCTATGGGGAATTATTTACCCGTGTGAGCCCTATAGAGAATGCACGCAATACATGCAAGTCTATGGGAAGTATTCATCCCATACAAGCTCTGCTGGTTTATGTTGATCTTGTATTGTGTCAGATCTCTCTTCCTCCCTCCCCCTTCTCCTCCCTACCCCCCCCCCTCCCTCTACCTCTCTCCTCTACTCCCCCCCCCCCCCCAACTCTATCTTGCTACAATTTCTTTTCTTAACATTATGTTCTTGTGGTACTAGATCTTAGTAAATAGCAGTCATCAGTATCACACAACTTTGAATGACTTCTTGTATTGTGTATCTTGTATTGTGTCAGATCTCTTCCTCCCTCCCCCTTCTGCTCCCTACCCCCCTCCCTCTACCTCTCTCCTCTACTCCCCCCACTCTTCCTTGCTACAATTTCTTTTCTTAACATTATGTTCTTGTGGTACTAGATCTTAGTAAATAGCAGTCATCAGTATCACACAGCTTTGAATGACTGTGTTAATCTTGTATTGTGTATCTTGTATTGTATCAGAGCTCTTCCTCCCTCCCCTTCCCCTCCCTACCCCCCCCCCCTCTCTCTCTACCTCTCTCCTCTACTCCCCCCCCCCCCCTCCTCAACTCTGCCTTGCTACTATTTCTTTTCTTAATATTATGTTCTTGTCACTAGATCTTAGTACATAGCAGTCAGTCATCAGTATCACACAACTTTGAATGACTGTGTTATTTTAATGTATTTCTTTGTTTTGGCTACCACTGAAACAGCTCAAAATATATAAAGTTAGTCTGTTTGACAAAACAAAGTCTTATCAAGTACTTTGTAGGCTATAAGGTGATGATGACACACCCACAATCAAGGATAACTGCCTGGATCTATGTATTCATCTTATGAAGAACTGATCAAAACTGCAAGATTTATTTAAAAAAAAACCCCTAAAGGGCATGATTTTCTAAAAGTGTCCCTTTGAGAAGCTTTATAATACTTGAAAGTGTAATTTCTCATATGATGTACGGGCAAATACCATAAAAAACACATTTATGATGTTTAAAAGTCAAATAAGAAATATGACCTCCACTATAGGGCTCACACCTGTAAATAAAATGGACTGTCCCAGACCCCTTCACAAATTCGTACCAAAGATACCAAAATAAATGAAGAAAAAAATTAATTAAAAATCAATGATGTAGTTTGGCAAAAAACTGAATAGCTGTAGATATTGAGTATGAATTCCTCTACAAACTGCATTTTGGTTGGAAGATGAAAGCTTTTCTGATGGAATTTGAGGGGACTATATTTCATTGGGTACGTGTACGGAAAATAGGTGATTTTTTGAGTGACAAGAACTCGTAGTCTGGCTTTGCGGACCCCTGGACAGAATTAGAGCAGAACAACCCACCCTGGCAATCTGATGGATGAAAGGTAATATCTCACTTATTCAGGTTAGTGAAGATGAAACACCTCATTTCTCCCAGCTATTCTACAGAATTTTTTGAAATTTGAATTTTAACACACGTCTCTATGGGGAATTATTTACCCGTGTGAGCCCTATAGAGAATGCACGCAATACATGCAAGTCTATGGGAAGTATTCATCCCATACAAGCTCTGCTGGTTTATGTTGATCTTGTATTGTGTCAGATCTCTCTTCCTCCCTCCCCCTTCTCCTCCCTACCCCCCCCCCCTCCCTCTACCTCTCTCCTCTACTCCCCCCCCCCCCCCAACTCTATCTTGCTACAATTTCTTTTCTTAACATTATGTTCTTGTGGTACTAGATCTTAGTAAATAGCAGTCATCAGTATCACACAACTTTGAATGACTTCTTGTATTGTGTATCTTGTATTGTGTCAGATCTCTTCCTCCCTCCCCCTTCTGCTCCCTACCCCCCTCCCTCTACCTCTCTCCTCTACTCCCCCCACTCTTCCTTGCTACAATTTCTTTTCTTAACATTATGTTCTTGTGGTACTAGATCTTAGTAAATAGCAGTCATCAGTATCACACAGCTTTGAATGACTGTGTTAATCTTGTATTGTGTATCTTGTATTGTATCAGAGCTCTTCCTCCCTCCCCTTCCCCTCCCTACCCCCCCCCCCCTCTCTCTCTACCTCTCTCCTCTACTCCCCCCCCCCCCCCTCCTCAACTCTGCCTTGCTACTATTTCTTTTCTTAATATTATGTTCTTGTCACTAGATCTTAGTACATAGCAGTCAGTCATCAGTATCACACAACTTTGAATGACTGTGTTATTTTAATGTATTTCTTTGTTTTGGCTACCACTGAAACAGCTCAAAATATATAAAGTTAGTCTGTTTGACAAAACAAAGTCTTATCAAGTACTTTGTAGGCTATAAGGTGATGATGACACACCCACAATCAAGGATAACTGCCTGGATCTATGTATTCATCTTATGAAGAACTGATCAAAACTGCAAGATTTATTTAAAAAAAAACCCCTAAAGGGCATGATTTTCTAAAAGTGTCCCTTTGAGAAGCTTTATAATACTTGAAAGTGTAATTTCTCATATGATGTACGGGCAAATACCATAAAAAACACATTTATGATGTTTAAAAGTCAAATAAGAAATATGACCTCCACTATAGGGCTCACACCTGTAAATAAAATGGACTGTCCCAGACCCCTTCACAAATTCGTACCAAAGATACCAAAATAAATGAAGAAAAAAATTAATTAAAAATCAATGATGTAGTTTGGCAAAAAACTGAATAGCTGTAGATATTGAGTATGAATTCCTCTACAAACTGCATTTTGGTTGGAAGATGAAAGCTTTTCTGATGGAATTTGAGGGGACTATATTTCATTGGGTACGTGTACGGAAAATAGGTGATTTTTTGAGTGACAAGAACTCGTAGTCTGGCTTTGCGGACCCCTGGACAGAATTAGAGCAGAACAACCCACCCTGGCAATCTGATGGATGAAAGGTAATATCTCACTTATTCAGGTTAGTGAAGATGAAACACCTCATTTCTCCCAGCTATTCTACAGAATTTTTTGAAATTTGAATTTTAACACACGTCTCTATGGGGAATTATTTACCCGTGTGAGCCCTATAGAGAATGCACGCAATACATGCAAGTCTATGGGAAGTATTCATCCCATACAAGCTCTGCTGGTTTATGTTGATCTTGTATTGTGTCAGATCTCTCTTCCTCCCTCCCCCTTCTCCTCCCTACCCCCCCCCCCTCCCTCTACCTCTCTCCTCTACTCCCCCCCCCCCCCCAACTCTATCTTGCTACAATTTCTTTTCTTAACATTATGTTCTTGTGGTACTAGATCTTAGTAAATAGCAGTCATCAGTATCACACAACTTTGAATGACTTCTTGTATTGTGTATCTTGTATTGTGTCAGATCTCTTCCTCCCTCCCCCTTCTGCTCCCTACCCCCCTCCCTCTACCTCTCTCCTCTACTCCCCCCACTCTTCCTTGCTACAATTTCTTTTCTTAACATTATGTTCTTGTGGTACTAGATCTTAGTAAATAGCAGTCATCAGTATCACACAGCTTTGAATGACTGTGTTAATCTTGTATTGTGTATCTTGTATTGTATCAGAGCTCTTCCTCCCTCCCCTTCCCCTCCCTACCCCCCCCCCCCTCTCTCTCTACCTCTCTCCTCTACTCCCCCCCCCCCCCTCCTCAACTCTGCCTTGCTACTATTTCTTTTCTTAATATTATGTTCTTGTCACTAGATCTTAGTACATAGCAGTCAGTCATCAGTATCACACAACTTTGAATGACTGTGTTATTTTAATGTATTTCTTTGTTTTGGCTACCACTGAAACAGCTCAAAATATATAAAGTTAGTCTGTTTGACAAAACAAAGTCTTATCAAGTACTTTGTAGGCTATAAGGTGATGATGACACACCCACAATCAAGGATAACTGCCTGGATCTATGTATTCATCTTATGAAGAACTGATCAAAACTGCAAGATTTATTTAAAAAAAAACCCCTAAAGGGCATGATTTTCTAAAAGTGTCCCTTTGAGAAGCTTTATAATACTTGAAAGTGTAATTTCTCATATGATGTACGGGCAAATACCATAAAAAACACATTTATGATGTTTAAAAGTCAAATAAGAAATATGACCTCCACTATAGGGCTCACACCTGTAAATAAAATGGACTGTCCCAGACCCCTTCACAAATTCGTACCAAAGATACCAAAATAAATGAAGAAAAAAATTAATTAAAAATCAATGATGTAGTTTGGCAAAAAACTGAATAGCTGTAGATATTGAGTATGAATTCCTCTACAAACTGCATTTTGGTTGGAAGATGAAAGCTTTTCTGATGGAATTTGAGGGGACTATATTTCATTGGGTACGTGTACGGAAAATAGGTGATTTTTTGAGTGACAAGAACTCGTAGTCTGGCTTTGCGGACCCCTGGACAGAATTAGAGCAGAACAACCCACCCTGGCAATCTGATGGATGAAAGGTAATATCTCACTTATTCAGGTTAGTGAAGATGAAACACCTCATTTCTCCCAGCTATTCTACAGAATTTTTTGAAATTTGAATTTTAACACACGTCTCTATGGGGAATTATTTACCCGTGTGAGCCCTACAATGATCTCCCTCTCTCCACCCACAGAACTCTTCTGTGTCTCCACCGGACCGTCGTAATTTAGGCGCAGACGCACATGCGGATCAAGAGGTGACAGATTGATGATTTAAGTCAGTCACATTGCATCTAAGAATATAGTTTTCTTACTTTTTGTCAATGAAAATACAATTTATTACCAAAAAGTGTGCACCAGATCATTCAATTCCAATTCAAAAAAAAAAAAGAAGCAAAAGCAAAAGCTCTTTGTGTGTGTGTGTGTGTGTGTGTGGGAGGAGGACACCGTCCCCCTACCATCCCCATCCCCACCCCCTTCTGTTCACCTCCGCTGTGGCATAGTGGATAAGACCCACCTCCCTGATAAGACTCCCGACTTCCTATCGGACGAACTGAGTTCGAATCCCGCCCAGTGCTTACGTCCCTGGACAAGATGTTTTTACCTACAATGTCCCTCTCGACCCAGGTGTATAAATAGTTTCCTGCATTGCAACGTTCTATTAAGGTAATAACAATATCAGGGCCCTCTGGTAGAGCGGTGGCAACACTAAAGAGGCTACCCTGGGTGAATAAGACCTTATTGTTATTATCATTACTATACGCTGATCAAGAGGTGAATGCACTGTCCTATATGATTTAGTCTGTCACATTTTCTCAGGATATTTATTTTTCTTACTTTTTGATTGAAAAAAGGCAAAGATTCCGCCAAAGTGTACATCAGACCTCTAATTAACAATATCAATTCAGGGCCCGCGGCGAAGCGTCTTCAAAAGTAGGGGGGGGGGGGGTGAGGACCACTTCCGGGTTTGATGAGCTAACAGGCAAGAAAACAACACACAAAAAAAAAGGTCCTCAGCTCATCTCTCCCCTTCCACTTCCGGGTTTCTTCGGCTGACAAGCAAAAAAAAAAATAATAAAGAAAGAAAGAAAGAAAGAAAAACCTTACAGCGATCACACTCGATCTATTTCTTTTTAGTACCATGCACGCACTTACGTAATTCCGGGTTAAAAAAAAAGGGGGGGAGGGCCAAAGTGATGACACCTTAGTATTCCTTTGTATGGTGCACAAAAAGTGTGGGGCCCGAGCCGGTGGCAGGGACGGGGGAGGAGGGGAGGGTGGGGACACCCTTCCCACCCCTTCGGTGTGATCTCCACCATTATCAGATGCATGTGAGGAACTACTAGTAGTCTAGTTCTGGACTCTTTTTATAAATTCTTGTTTTCGCCAACTATACGTGTTAGGCCGAGTGAGGGCGCGATCACTCGGCCTAACGCGTAAGGTCGGCGAAAAAAAGAATAGATAAAAAGGGTCCAGAACTAGACTAGTGCGGAACGAGAGGTGAATACAATGATTTAGCCGATCACATTGTCTCAGGATATTCATTTCGCTTACTTTTTGATTGAAAAAAAAAAATCGCAAAGCTCCGCAAAAGTGCACAGCAGATATCTCAGTCAGTACCCGATTCCAAAAATACCAAAGCTCCCTAGTCCCTATACCGTGAGAGGGGGACATCCCCTCCCACACTCCCTCCGGTACACCTCTATAACAATATTGTAATTTGGGGTTTTTTTTTTTTTTTTTTTTTACGATGCATATTTGCGATCACGAGGTGGAAATACCCTGATTTAGCCATTCACACTGACTCTGAATATTTGTTTCTTTTACTTTTTACGACTTAACATTATGCAAAATATTCTGCCAAAGTTTGCACCAGGGCCCGTTTCATAAAACATGTGGGATAACAAGTTTTGCTGGAATGGCGAATTCCCATAGCACCAGCCAATCGGGTACCTGAATACATGCCGTTACCAGGATAATTGCCATCGGAGTCCAGCAAAAGTTGATGTCATATCAACCTTTATATGAAATTGGACATAGATCACTCAATTTCAATTCTAAAAATGTATTCTAATCTCCCTCATGAGGCTGGGGACATCCCGTACCCTATGGGCCCACTTGGTCCACGTCCATTTTATAAACTTTATGCAGTAGGCCCTACGCACACAAGCGGGTGGGTTCACTATGGGAGACTTGGGAAAGAAAGACAAAAAGAAAAGAAGAAAGAAAAAGAGAAAGAAAAGAAAGAAAGAATGAAAGAAAGAAAGAAAGAAAGAAAGAAAGAAAGAAAGAAAGAAAGAAAGAAAGAAAGAAAAGAAAGCAAAGGGTCCCCCTTGGCATACGGGAGAGTTTGCCAAGAGTATTTGGGAAAAGAACGAGAAAGAAAGAGTATCATGGTAAGTTCGAAATCAAATGGGTGCATAAAGTAAAATAATGACGTCGATGTAGAGCAATTTTTCAATTAGTAATTGCAAAGTAAATGACTGTAGACTATTGTACTCGGGCAAGTGTGATGTAAAAGTCTGTTGTTGCAGCATCATTTTTTTTTTTTCAGCGTCAATGGTATAAATACCTCAATGCAACACGATCAAGCGTATTATAAACGTCAAGTGCATTTTAGTAGTGAGTAGTAGGGTACTTGCTCGACGGAGTGAGCCTATGCTTCAACAAATCGCAGTATAAGATCTTACAAATTATATTATATAATATAAAATTATATTTATATTGCTGTATGTTTCTAGTAGGCCTATGTCTACCTATGTATGTACATGTTAGTTTATGCCTGCAAAAAAAAAAAAAGAAATCCCTTGATTGGAAAATAAAATAAAATAAAATTGAACTTAATATTGTATTTAGATGTCATTTACATGAAAAAAAAAGAAATAACTGGTGTTATTCCATATGGAACGCATTCATCGCTGCTTCAGGACGGTGTATCATAAGAAAGCTACAAAGCCGGTAAACTGTCAAGAACCTTTTTATCTCAATTTCATCGTCTGCATGGTTATTCTTTGAATATCATGTCAGTAAACCGGACGCATTCAACGTCATGCTTATTGGGATGATATGACGAAAATGATGAAAAACTTAACCCGTTCCATACTGATTCTGGGTACCGTTTCATGAAAGTTGTCAGTCTCTGACAATCACCATAGTAACAGTCAGTGACCAGAGCATCTCAGCCAATCAAAACCAAGGATTTTGCTAAAATTGTCAGAGACTGACAACTTGTCAGTGCTGACTGAACTACAAATCCCCATAAACTTGACAGTGAATATCGTGTGCCCTGCATGCGAGGCGGGCCAATAAGTTCATTTTGGTGGTGTGGTCAAATACCGGTTCATGATTGGTCGATATTCTGGGGGCTCGCCGACGACTCTCTCGATGTGTTGTGTACGCTAATGGAAAATGTAACGTAGTGCCGACAATGCATGCATGCAGCTGCTGCTGCAGACAAATCCACTTCACGTGTACGTGGTGCAAGTGTGTGTGGGCCTTCATGCATTGTAGTAGCTGTAGCTGTCACATAGTCACCGGACCCGCACTTTTGTTGCTGCACGGCATTCCGTCATACATGTGTAAATCGTATTGAACGACGTACGAGTGCAAGTGACCCTCGCCTCGCCGCACCTTGTTGGACGACAGAACAGAAAATTCACATACCCTCATCGTGCTTGAAATCGTATATGAAAGCAGCTTTCCAGTCGTCACCCGGCCAGTGAATGATCCGACTTTCTCTGAAATCTCCCCAGCCTAACGTTAGATTGTGTCGTCGAATCAGGTTTGTCCAAACAAAGACGTGAGATTTGTCATTCCATCGAAAGCTTGCTGCGATTGGTAATCCGCTTTTACATGAGTGTCGCACAGGCTATGTCGTCGGATACCAACTACAGTTTGTAGGCCTACTAGAACTAGCCCACCATCACTGTTACTGACCATGATTACTGGTTTGTCAACTGGTGTAGAACTCAGTGACAGTGATCACTGATTATGCTCTAGCCTCAAACGTTAGCTATGATGTATCACAAATATTTAGGAGCTGACGATTACTAACGGTTAGTACTGTACGTTACGTCTTACGGATTTATGTTAGTGACATCGAGAGCATCACTGCCATCACATTCGAGCATTGACCGAAAGATCGGTCTGTCTGTCCGTCGAGGAATGTTCCGCGGAGACTGCGTCTGGCTTCACGGATCCCCTCCGTATACAATAATACGGAGGACAGCGAAAATATAAAAGAGTCCTCCGGACAGACGGATCTTTCTGTCTAACGTTAGGCCTAATGTTAATTCGAGCACAGCCGGTCGACCGTTGAGTGTGTAGAATCTAGAAATGTAAAATCTAATTAACAATTATGATTAATCCTGTGCATGATGATGTTGACGATGTGTTGTGCTTGTTGTGGATGTGCCCATTATTAAACTAACAAAGGGCCAAATAAGGTAATGGCAATGCCAAACACTGAACTTAACGGTTAGAATGAATAGTAAAGCCTACCTAGCCCAGTTATTATAAACTAAAGAGTAGGGCCTAAGTGGAAAACTATCTAGACACACCCTATCACTATACGTACATGTACCAGGTCACGAAAGGGACCGCCATGAGCAACTAACACAAGTGTACCCATACACGGTAGCAATGCCATCTAAAGACAAGTTAATAACTGAATATAGAGTGAGGCCTACTGGTACTCGGTAACACTCGGACAGTTACTTTGTACTGTAGACATACGCTGTTAATATTTTCTAGTACAGATATTTTTGTGATTGACGAGGTCAGAGACATTTTCGTAAGATGTTTTTGCGAATCGATGCTGGTGCTTATGTTGTAAGCCGGGTTCATGATGACACTGACAGTCTCCAGTTGACGTTGCATAGATTTTACTGAACAAATCAAACAGTCTCAGTCTGCCGATACATATATAAACTCCGTATCATCCGCATTATCCTCAGCTAGATACGTCTAGACTCTACATGTATATGCAGAATAACAAATATAGTCGAACTTTTGATTATTCGACACCAAAGAGTTCGCAGAGACTATGTCCACGTCCATTTGTCTCACAAGTCAAAGTCAAAGTCAAGAATCAATCAAATCTGCGTCATCTTATCTCATGAAAATAAAAGTTGCGTTGTGCCCATGCCAACCACACGCACATTGCGCCATTGGCATGGACACAACGCGCATCAACGCATTGGCGCAACAATAACAGACCGCATATTTCCATTTACCACACTTACATTAATCACTATCGTCGAAGCACATTAAGACATTTTAGCGTGTTGTTAAATTTGCGATCCAGCTATGATTCGCGTAATTCCCGAAAATTAAACCCTCGCGAAAATAACAGCTTATTAGTATTTTGTTGTAGAGAATCTGCTTGTAAGTTGTAGGCCGAGTGTAAGGGAAGGCCTCCTTTAACTTCCGTAAGAAAAGTATGGTATATTGAAGGCCCTCTTATCCCAGTCCTACAAATCCCAATTCTGGATGCCTTATAAATTTATAAAAATGATTCTAGCCTGACCAAACGCTGTGCGAAGCACGTGAAACTTGTGTACAGCAACAGGGCTGTGTATAGTTAATTAATTTATGTTTAGATGTCAGTAGATCTAACTTTTAGACCCTTTTGGCCTTCTATACTTTTAGTTCGACTTGACATTTTGTGTCGGGAAAAGATCCTCTCTGACTGGCTTTTTAGCTCTGAGCCAAAAGGCTCAAGTGAGCTATTGCTATACTTATGCTCAAGCACAGATCTTGTGTTTTGTGCTAGTGCCTGGAATGGAAAAAGGGTGTGTGCTCCATGCATATCACCAGGGAGGTGGGATCCCACCTCCCTGGTATATCATGGATGGTGTGGTGCTACTGCCATATACGGTAGCTAGTGATAGAAGCTGGAACTGAATTTCACATCCTAGTCCTCTCTTCTCATCAGATGGCAACCTGAAGGTCCCCACCACTGTGGGCAGAAGTAGAAGTCTCGTACAGTACTGATAGTATTAGGGTAGGTTTTCCATAGCTGGTTCACTTTCAAGTATCAGTTAAACTCGGTTCATCTCCGTGTGTGGTACAACACTCAGTAGTACAGTTGACTCTAGTAGGATATCAATTTGCGTGGGTACAATTATCACTATCTGGGAGGTGTGAGAGATGCCCTTGTGGGACTGCTCCTATTCTCTTGGGGTTTTACCTTTGTTCAGTTTATAATTAATTTCCTCGCACCTACTGTTGCAACCTGGGAGGTCTCAACTTGGATATCACATCTTGGCTGCTTTGTTTCAGCGAAAACTTCCATTCATCAAGAAAACAATATTGGCTAGTGATTTCCAGGATGCAGACCCCCCAAGTATATACTTACTTGGGGGGTATGACACCCCCCAAGCATGAGACTTGTAAGCAAGGTTTTTTTTTTTCTCACGCTATACACGTAGCTCACCTTTCTGACAAGCTTTTTTTTTTCACACCTCTCTCTCAAAAAAAAAAAACAACAGAAAATATCTTGGTCAACTTGAATATAAAGAATTAACCATTCAAAATGGCGTGGAGATTATATTGAATAGACCTACAGTGTGTGGAGAAAGAAGCATCTACAATGTATAGGCCATTGACTTGTCAAGTTATCTCCCTGAAGATAGCAATTAACTAACTTTGAAATTAAGACGAAACAATACAAACTAGAACAAACAATACATACTAGCATTGATGATATCAATAATGGTTATTACAGAAACACAGGAACATAGATTTCCAAATACCAAGTTAATTGTTATAAATATTTTGGCTTAAAAGAAGAAGTCTGCATCAATTATTAAAGTGCATTTCATATCCACCAGATTGCACAGTTTATACTACAGTGCTTTTAGCTGCACTTTGTATCTAGCTCGAGAGAGAGAGAATCATAGTACAAAATGCGTTTCGAATGGTGTCTACAAACGTGATTTGAAACGCAATTCTCATTTTGCTGCATTTATCTAGCCATCATATAACAGCGATTCAAGTGTCGTTACTGCTTTGCTGCTTTGCACCGTTTGACCTGGGAAGTAGAGGTCAACTGCATACCACCAAGCATGCCTTAATCAAAACACACACAAATGGCACATGCTTTTCTCTACAACCAAAAACAGCTGGAAGTTGACCTGGGCAGCTTGGATAAACGTGTTTCAAAACACCAATGCGTTTATCTACTCACACAAAGGCCATTGCAGTCTCAAATGAATTCCTCATTGCATCTGAGGCATTTTCAGGTGATAGACAAACGCAACTGTGTTTTAGAATGTGTGTAGAAACATCAAATTGAAATGCCATTCATAGGGCAATATGAAACGCATTTGAGACAGCAATATATACTTGGGGGGGGGGGGGGGGTCTGCATCCTGGAAATCACTAGCCAATATTGTTTTCTTGATGAATGGAAGTTTTCGCTGAAACAAAGCAGCCAAGATGTGATATACATATGGGTAATTCCATGGGGTTGGGACTGAAATTGTGACATACAAGTTGAAAATTCAAGTTGGGTAAATTGAAATTTCCTTTTTCCCCCTGATTTGTTACTCCCATTCTTCAACTTATTCCACTAGAAATCTGTTTATTACTTCGCACACTTTCAGTCAGCATGGGTAAACAGGTATGGCAAAATACCTATGTTACACGGACTTCATTTGTTGACATCCTTCATAATTTTGTGTTCTGAAATGATAACAATGAACACATCCACATTTTTTTCATCCATAGCACATCAACATGTCATTTAACAGACGCATGAAATCATTATTAGTAAGATTGTATGTTCTGATGTCAACTGCAAGCCACTTTTATTAACATGTTTTTTTCTACAAACCATTAACAATTTCAATCAAAGGTTTAACTTTTTCATCAAGAGTGACACAGTGACAATATTCTTAAAAGCACCACAATTGAAGCAAGTGATTTGTATGGGTATTCAAGTGAAAACATGATTTTATTGTTACAATCAGGGGTTTTCAGTCAACAACCTTGCCCACAGTGTACTACCTATGTTACATGGACAGTATGTCTTTGTAACATAGGTACACTACGACATATCAACTGATTTCCTTTATTGTGGTGTGAGATGTTAAAACCTACACATATAGACTTTATGTATGTTCCCACAAGTAACACTATTGTAACAGTTCTTTGGAATTATATCTACTGCACACCTGTGGAACAATACCTATGTTACACAGACTTCAATTCTTTGTAACTCTGGTATGAAAGAAGGCAGACTTAATCAGAAGAAGAAGAAGAAAGTGAAGCTTTACACAATTTGACCTTATATACACTAACAACATCATCAACTAGTTGTCAACTAAGAAAACTAGTTCAGAGAAATCATACAAGTTTTCTTGTCTTCTCCGTGTTCTTTGTTTGAAGTTAATTTCTGCTCTTTTCTCCAATGTCCATTTAGCCCTCTATTTTTGTATTTCTTCTGTCCATTTTCCCTCTGTGCAGTTTTCTTCTTGTCTAGTTTGTTACGTTCGCTTTTCTTGGGTGTTGCTTTGTCGGCTTCCTCTCTCTGTTTGTGGAGTGCTGTGGATGTGTCCTTTTCACTCTTTCATGTAGTTTAAAACGTAGCGGTGGCAGAGGAAGAGCCATAGCAGATTCATCAACAAACTGAACAAAAGGTGTAAAGAGAAATAGAATAAACAAATTTAAAGAAAATTTTTGTCTGGGTTGACTATATATTCCTGTTGATGTATCTGTGTGTTTATGAATGGAATTAAATAATTTCAACAATTTTGCTTACATTTCTACCTCTTGGCATACCCATTAGCTAGAGTTCCATGTGTACCTCCCACCAAAATTGAAAAAAAAAATGGGTTATGCTTAAAATGATGTAAATATTCATAATAATAATAATATAGCATGTAAAACATAGGAAAATATCATTTTCATACTCTATGCTATAAACTTGTTTTGATGTAAGCTAGGAAGGGCAGGTTGCTGCCCCCAGTGTCCTAGCTAAGGTTAGGGCTAGGGTCAGGGTTACAGTTACGATTATGGTCCTTAATAGACTCCCAAAATAATACTCGGCCCTATTTTATATTCATCCCCCATCGAAATTGTCGCCCTCTTTTTGAATGATAGTGTAGAGCAATAATAGTCCAATTTTGATTGGGGTTCATAATTTTATTGAAGCCTTTCCTACCCACTACCCACCCAAACTGAATAGGACACTGGCAATTTAGCTTTGAGACTTCACAGTGGGTGAACATGGAATGGAAATGGTGAATCCTTGTGAAATGTTAACAACTTCATCAGAGCATCTAACAGGTCAGTGAAATCTTGGAAGGAAAACATTGTCATTTTCGAAGTAAATCTGTTAAAGAGAAAGAATTTCTCAGCTTCTAGTTCCCTCAATATCACCAGCAAAATAAGGCAAACTCTATTTCTCTAGTTCAGATGCAGTCTGGACATCTATGTTTTCCAACTAGTATGATTAATACTAACTCTAGCACGTCTACCTTGGTAGATACTTTATGACAAAAGGGTCCAAAAATTCACAATAATCGGGAGGTAAAACAAATTTATATTGCAGTGAACATACACTGATATACTTTTGTATGGTTTTCTAAGAGAGGAATTATATGCTCCTTTTGCAGAGACCAGCATGGACGGAAAATTTGGCGATCAAAATTATGAACATGAACCTGTAACAAATATCTCAGTATGTGGGACTACAGTATCATCGTCAACAGTATTTTTGGCCAGTTCAGAGGTTTAGATGTCGTTTTTTTTTTTCTCTAATAGAGTTACAGAATATGACAAATGTTATTATTTTCGTGAAATAGCGTAAAAGCTTACCAATTGACATCAGAAACATTAAAACTCCTGTACCTACGTTACATGGACAACAGCAGAAAAACAGATCTTGCACTGGCCAGGTAGGTGTATATTGGCTGTGAGTAGTTTTTCTGCCATTGGGGGAGGACTGCCAGTGACATGAATACGATTGCTGAAGTTAGTAGCTCTTCTTTTTATCGCGAGACGTGTCTTTCCTTACCTACGTTACACGAAGAGACCGGACATCGCACTGAAGTACAGTGATATGTTCCGTATTTTCTCGTTTATTTGGAGGATTTTGATGCTAATTTTTGGATAAGAATACTTCTGAAATATAAATCTCATTATAGAAATAAAGTTTCTGGTCATATTATGATTGGAAGTGTATGTAAAACCATGCTATACCTATGTTACAACAAAAATTGCCATGGACATCGTTTGTAACATAGGTATGAGGTTGCTTGAAGATGCTCTGGTGTTCTTATTTTGTTACAAATGTTTATGTGCCTTATAGTCTTTGTAGAAGTCACCTTGCCTCTCTTAATTATGATAGTCATAATGCTGAAAGGTTGTATATTCCTGTTTTACATTGCCATGAAAATGGCATATATTTATGTCACAACATAAACCACAAAAAACCATGGGACATCATTAGTGAAACAGTCATAGACAAAATAATTTGTACACAGGCTTGGTTTTTTTTTTCATCAAATAATTCTTCACACATTTCTCTTCAAGAATAACTGCAAACTACAGACAATTATTTGATAAATTTTTCAGAATATGACTTTTATTCCCTACACAACATGAAAATCTAGAGAAGACCCAACCCCATGGAATGACCCATATCCAAGTTGAGACCTCCCAGGTTGCAACAGCAGGTGCGAGGAAATTAATTATAAACTGAACAAAGGTACAAATGTAAAACCCCAAGAGGTATACCACTACAATAGGATAATAGTCCCACAAGGGCATCTCTCACACCTCCCAGATAGTGATAGTTGTACCCACGCAAATTGATATCCTACTAGAGTCAACTGTACTACTGAGTGTTGTACCACACGCACAGATGAACTGAGTTTAACTGATCTACTAAAGTGAACCGGCTATGGAAAACCTACCCTAATACTATCAGTACTATACAGTACATTATGTGTACTATACTTCTACTTCTACCCACAGTGGTGGAGACCTTTCAGGTTGCCATCTGATGAGAAGAGAGGACTAGGGTGTGAAATTCAGTTCCAGCTTCTATCACTAGCTACAATATACTGTATAGGCGGGGGCGGAGTGACGTCACTTCCGCATAGCGACGAACTCGCTGCCCTTAGTGCGATGAAAACAATAGCCGTCAAATGAGCCTGTCATACAATACGCGAATTGCAATATATGGGACCGTTCATTAGCACACATAAACGGGAGTTTACTTGGATCTACAGTGGAGCTGTCAGTTCACGCTGTGTTACTACTGTCGCGTTTAATGCTGTTCATTTCACTTTTATTTACCACTGAATCTAGTTCATTGTTTCAGTTAAAATATGCTTTCATAGATTATAAGATGTCTTTCGATTACTGTGATAAACTTTCACGGGAAGCAAAGGAGAGATACGAGACTAAACTGTCCTCCATCGGCCTTGCAGTTTGTCCCTACCGTGTACCTAACTATACACAGCCCAGTCGCCGCTGTACATACGTATTCGCGTAGCGTATTAACAGCGTCTGGTCGGGCTACCGTGTACCCGCAGACTCGCGGATCAATGACCCTACGTCGTGGCCAGACATTCAGTTCGCCGATGTGTACATGTACCTAACGAGTACACCTGGTTAGTAGTTGGTTATCATTTACTTCCAGCAATTTGAATTCAGAGCATATCGTCCTTGACTTCACTGGACTCCAGTGGGATCCGTCTTCATTCTCCCGGCTGATAGCAGCTAACCACCGGTTCCTTCTTTCTGGACTGCGATCACGTTTTGGAAGTTCAAAGAAAGATCGTTTTTTGTCCAACATTAGACTATGATTATGGCAGCCAAACACAACACAACTTCGAGGCATTGTGAGGATGTGAAACAAACGATGAAATGATGTACGAATCTGCAGTAAAAATGTCAGAAAGCTGTGCAAAAATAACCGATAATAGCACACTGGCGTATACCGTTCATTCAGTGCAGTGCATTATGCATGTACCGTGCGTGTATGCATGCGATGCATTGCTGAGCGCTGCACTAAGGTACGGTCGCTACGCATTTGTTTTCATCGGCCGGGTCGGTTACTAGGGCTCCATGTTGAAAATGCCCGGATGTCCGCCCCCGCCTATATGGCAGTAGCACCACACCATCCATGATATACCACCCCCACCCCCCCCCCCCCCCCCACTATTGAGTGGTACTTATCATGGCATGTCAATTGACTCAACCTTGCAAAGTAAACACTGATCAGTTTCTACACAGTATACATTGTAGTCTGTATTATATCAGTACATCAACTTGAAGATTGAAGTAGTATGACAAAACAAGTACTAGCATTTGACTTTGAAGGTCAATGTACTTTGTATTCAATTTGTTTTTCTGACAAACCTTTTTTTTTTCAGTTGGTTGTTTGTTTTTATGTTCAGTGACGAAAATTTTTTGTCATAAACAATACTCAATCTAAAATGGCTGTGCTCTTTAAAGTGATGAGAATTAGCATACTACATGATAATTTGTCCTGTTCATTGTAGGCCTACATGTACATTGTACATTGAATGATACAATTGTACACAACTTTTAAAGCCATCAACTTTTAAAGATCCTGTAATTGCATTTTGCCATACTGATATGACATGATAATTTGTCCTGTTCATTGTAGGCCTACATGTACATTGTACATTGAATGATACAATTGTACACAACTTTTAAAGCCATCAACTTTTAAAGATCCTGTAATTGCATTTTGCCATACTAGACCCGCACTCTCAGGTTCCCAGGCAGGGTCATGATCCGTTCATCCTGTAGGCATGTAATATTTGTTCTGTAAATGCTCTTAGAAACGTCATTCTTGAGTGCTACATGTACAGTTGTATGTACAAAATGTACATTGTAAGTGTTATTTATTATTATAAAATGGGTTCAAGAATGTAGCCAATAGGAAGCTCTGAAATGAGACACACCTCCTTCCTTTACTTCAGTACTATTGCACTGCCTGTAATCCTATGGTAGATTGCCGATCGTCTGTGCGCGCGGCGGCTCCTTTGATGAATTGCATGCATACGCGTACGCGCTGTCAATCCTGTAAACAACTTCTAGTTCGGGCTGCCGGCCGGCCGGCCTGTCTTCCCTTGCATGTGCATAACATATGTGGCGTACGTACGTATACTGTACTATACTAGTATACATATCACACTTTGTACAGTACAGTAGACCAAGCGTTATGGGACCGGACGCGTACATGGAGTCACTTTGAAGAGCAAATCCAACAATTTAGCAGGTTAATTCTCACGCCGTTTTCAGAGTATGTTGTCTAGTAGGCCTATATGAGGAGTCTATATCAAGTCTTTAAGGTAAAGGGTGCATATTCTATGTAAAATAAGTAAGTTTTCATGCGGGTGTCCGGAAACCCAACCCCCCATTATACTTATACTGTATGTGCGGGACTTCCGCGAGTGCGACGTGCGTAAAAGTTTGGGACGAACATCTTCGGACGTCTTGACCCACAAAGGTACGTGAAAAACGCTGAAAAATGATGTTAGTTTTCGAATTTTCGACCCATTTTATAAAACAAATGATGCACAGGATTATTTCGTGGCGTTAGTGTAGGCGTAGCTCACTCTCGGGTATTTACAATGTAGTGCAACATGCACTCGGCTTCGCCTCGTGCATGTTTCACAATTGTAAATACCCTCGAGTGCACTACGCCTACACTAATGCACTCTATCCTGTGCATCATTTGTATATTAGTATTATTATCATTCTTGAATACAGTCTTTTGAGTCAAAAGCTGCATCCACACACAGGACTTGAGGGTTTTTGCTTTCCGATGATTAAACTTCTGGTTCTTTTTGCCGCTGTTCACATATACTGCGCAGGACAAATTATTGCAATGTTTAAAAAAAAAATGTACAGTGACTGGAACGTGATATTGGGCATACAAGTGTATGCTGACATACTATGGTGAGTTGCACTGTGGGAATTACCAGTAAAAAAAACTTGAGTTTCTCTTTGCATGCCGTTCAAACATACAACTCAGGACAAATTATCATGGTGTTTCAAAAAACAGCAACAACAACAAGTTGGATCAGTTTTGGGGTCACAATAATTATTAATGAGGCTTTTTTGTGTGTCCACACACATGAATTAATGGTTTATACAGTACATTGTGTTGCAAAACTCAAGTTTCAAGAAGCGTTGATTAGGGTGCGTGCGAACAGTGCAAAAGTGCTTCATTTGCAGCAGAGTTTTGTTGTTGTTTTTTTCCTTGTGAGAATGATGGCAAATAAAATCAATGTTTGCATCAAAATGCAAAAAAGAAAAAGAAAAAAAAGGGGGGGGGGGAATAACTTTTGTGTAAGAATGCAGCTAATCTGTTTTCTAAAGAGAGTTACCTGTACAAATTTGTTGTTTCCTTCTGAGAGTGTACAACTGTACTAGCTTGTAGGTTGGCATTGCCAACTGCTGGAAACCTTGAGGTGCCAAAAGGTAAAAAAAATGTGGATAGCAGTGTTCATCTTCAACATAGTAGACTGTTATTGTTCTTTGTCAGTTGTTCTGAGGTCATGTCACCATAATGGGAATACCATACGTCATGTATGTGCATCAACAAAATCTTATAAGATTTGAACATTGTAGTCCTTTTTTTGTTTTTGTTTCACCTTCCTGGTAGGGCCTATAGCACATAAATGTACTTGTAGGCTTACATTTGTACCGTGTTCATACAGTACTCATAGACCTTCGTGTCGCCAGGGAGGTCTAACCTCCCTGATGTAGCTAATGCACATACACTGTACAATGTATCACGTTTTTTGTTTTGTTTTGTTTATTTAACATATTAAAGCTATGTCCAGGATATTGTATTTCTGCATGTATATAAACCATTAGGTACTGTGGGGAGAGGTGTTCATAAACTTCCTTGCTATTCAACGCTGTAGTGGAAGTAATGCATAATTCAGTGAGGCATTAACAATGTATACATTGTATGTTAGAATGTAGATTTAACAAATGAAAAATCTTTAGGTCACATTTCTTACAGAAGTGAGAAGATTATATTTTGGTTCGAGATTGTTTTTCCTATAAATCACATATCACAGGTGTAATATTCACTTCTCAGAATAGAGCATGCTACGAGACATACATTGTATGGCCTCATAGTCATGTGACAGAACAACTCTTTCTTGAAATGTTCAATGAATACCTTATTAATAGCAGACATTAATTTCATGAACATACTGGCAGCCAGCACTCTGTAAAGTTAATGTGAATAGTCATTAGTAATGGACTGGAGTAGGGGCCAATCTTTATGACAGCAAACAAACAAACGAAAAGTAAAAAAAAATAAAAATAATAATAATAATAAAAATGCACAGTGGGATAAGGAACAGGTGGGACTTGAGTGAGAGGGTAAATGGGAGGGGGGGGGGGGGGGGGGAGGGGGAAGGGGTCTTCAACGGCTCATTTTTTTTTCTTTTATAGTGAGAAAGTGTTGAACTTTCCCAAACCTAGCAGATTTGCCTCAACCCGTTGAAGACGAGTCCCGAGTACTGTATACTTGTGTACAATATATAGGTGTCTATGGGAAATGTGTGTTGTAGCGAAATCAAACCATCCTCAACAGGTTAAAAGAGGTGAATCTGAACAGTGACACATGTATTGTTTTTTCATCATGGGGACCGGCCAAATTGAAATGATATTACAATACTGTAATTCCTAATTGTAAACTTCCATAATTGCAGTCACACCTAAAAAACATTTGGAGTGGTCTGGATTGCTTAGACTAGCCAAGTGGGGGTAAGACAGGGGTGTGTCCACGGAACCATGTCCAGGATGACTGTGTTGTGTGTCTGATATGATGAATATGACATGTGTGTCTGTATGACAAGGCAAGGATGTGAGAAGCCAGCCTTTTTAGTGGCTGTTGGCTTGATGATATCACCACTACAGCAGTTGTCTGACTCAGCATTATTGTATTGTAAAACTGTGAGCCTTCTTCTTTGTTTCTTTCGTACATCGGTCAATCGTGTTTTTATTTTTAAGGTTGGTCTGACTTCCATAAAGGTCCTGTTTACCTTTGCTTTGAGAGCAGTGATTTGAAAAAAAAAAATCTAGATATCACTTTTGATGCATATATAGTATGTGTAGGTCAGTTGTATCACAAGACATTGTACCATATAAAGTTTTTGCAATAAAGGCCAAAATATAAGGAGATATCACTATTTTTCTCATTAAACCATAACTGTAGACGGTTTAATAGTCTGGAAACTTTCTTTTATTATTGTTTTAATTTCAAATTAAATTTTTAATAAATTTCAGAGTTATTACTGTGACAACAAACTGAGATGACATCAACCATGTGGAGACCTACGCTCTGCACGTTTGCTAAGAATATTCTCCAGACCAGTAGTGTAAGGGCGCCGCAGCTACATGTACGTCTGCTTTCGGTGTCCTCATCCCGCTCACAGTCCTACTCACCCATCGGAAGTTTAGACCACCCGAGGATTCTCATAACAGGTCTGTATCCATCTTCCGTTCTTTTTCTTTCTAGATGAGAATTACAGTATTGTATTGTAGTATTGTTCTCGTAGCATTCTTCCATTGTAGATTTTTGTGCTTCTCTGAACTATCACAAAAATAATGATATGCAATCTGGTCTTCTTAAGATCTGTACACTGTAGTTCAATATGCCATGGAGCATATAGTGACCCTGCACCACAAAACCAACAAAAAGTCACCAGATGTGGATTTTGAGCAGACTCTAGGCTTTAAAATGATGTATAACTCAATTCAAATGGACTCTCCTACCCTATCTAAATATGGGCAATTCCATGAGAAATGTTCACTTTGGTGAAAAAATGAAGTTTTGAGTTTCACTTAAGTTCTCAAATATTCTAAGAAAGTAACATATATATTTTCATTTTTCACTAGTCGCATCTTTGTTGATACAAAATTTTGTATTTTTCTCAGTCATTGAAAATACTGTATGAAGCGTTGCAATGACGCAAAAATTTGGCTATTTTTGAAGAGTTTAGTGTTCCTGTCTCTAAAGAAGGCCGGATATGTCCTAGAGGCCTTGTTCACCTTTTAAACTATAGTCCAGTGTATATATCAACGGAAAATCACAACCAACTTCCTTAGCATTCATCAGTTTATGACCAATTGATCCTCAAAGTTGTGTGATTTCTATAACATTTGAAGCGTCATGTCCGTTACGTTTTTTACTATAAGTTTTCATAGCCAAGAGGAAATTAGTGTAAAGTTGCTGCAAATTCATTTTCTATGTTAGGATTGAATCCCCTTGCATGTGTGAAAACCACTTTTCTATACCACCTCTAGTTTTCCTGTAAATGGCGTAACGGACATGACACTTTGCGTAACGGACATGACACCTCATATTAGACAAGTGGCAGAAATAACACTGTGGCCCATTGAAACAGGGTAGTGATTAGTTTTAATTGCTTGAGGATAGTAGGACATTTCTATACTTGAGTAAATGATTAAGTCTGCACATCACTTAATAAAACAAAAACAAGCAGACTTTGCTTTCTGCCACTGACTGTTGATTTTAGATGATCTTGCTACCCTGTTACACCGGTTTGATCCATTCCCACCTCTTGTAATCCTGACTGATAAACAGCAGCTGTCATTCCAAGGAGTATTTAGACAATGGAGTTTTCACTGTTGGCCTTCCCATCAATACTTAAAATGAGCACTTTCTACAAGTACATTGTAGACCACATTTAACACATATCTGCCATGGAGTCAACACAACAGCCAGGAACTCCTGCACAAATGGATCGATCCTCGTGCATCCAATGAGCATGATCACTGATGATACAACAACAAAGAATCCAAATGTCACCAGCATCAATGTCTTCAATGATGGTGTTGCCTCATAAAAAAAAAAAAAGTTGGTGCTGCATCCATACATGTACCTCTCTCATCTCTATGACTCTATAAATCCACACCTTCAGTGGCACGTTAATGAGATATCACTTGCCAAGAGGGCTGAGAATGGAATTGTTTGCTTTATTAAGCGTGTTGACAGTACATGTAGCTCTATCATCAGAGAAAGTCGGTCTGAATGCTGCCTATCCATTTCATCAATACAACTAAACTAGATGTACCTCTATGCCAAGGGATATACTGTATATGTAAATGACAGAGCACAACATCGTACAAGAAGCACAATTTTGAGATGCTATGAGAAGATGTTTATCCACTGAAAGGTACACTGTATAATCATTTACAACCAGTCGGTAGGGAAAGCATCCGGTATCTCAAAAAGTCCTACTCACAAACTGGTGAGAATAACGTAACCAGTACACCACTCTGGCAAGCCTTAAGAAGTGCCTAAGCAAGCGATAAAATGATTATACAATTTGTACGAGTTGAATTTGCCGTGAAGAAAACAAGATATACTTTGTTGCCCAGGTGACCACTCTACATGGAAATGGATTATATGTTGTGAAAATTCTCAGAAAAAAAAGGGGCATGATCATTCACTTCTAGCCAAAAAAAAGAAAGCATTTTTTGACAATGATAAAGTACTGGTACTAGCAGTGGAAGTTTTTACAATAGTCTATCCAAGATTGGATAACAGAGGATGATTCTACTCCAAGGATGACATTAATGCCAAATGAAAGAACTTTGCAGAAATGAAATTTACATACCTTATTTATTTCAGATGATAACACTAATTTGATAATGGTACCAAACAGTTTTGTGGTCCTGTTTCATTGCATAAAAGTTGATGCAATCCTGAGTGCATTTTAATGATGTTGTATTCAAACTATTCATTTCATATAGATCTGGTTCGTTCTGTTTTCTTTGCCTATCCGCAGATATGGAGATATGGTTTTCTGTGTTGTACATGTATGCCATTGTGGTACTCTGGGCATTGTACTCCATGTGCTTTAGAGTAGCTGTTAGATCACTGAAACCTGCAATAAAAGGACTTTTTGATGTTTTGTTCAAGAGCATAATGTAGTTAGCAGTGTGCAGTTATTTTAATCTTTTTATTTTGAAACAAAGAAGTGAAAATATGGTTCACCTTACAAGGGTGTCATGTCCGTTACGCTAGTGTATAATACTAAGTATCAAATATTAGGCCACTAAGAAAAAAATAACCGTAGTATAAGATAGTAATATGTCCTATTTTGCTATAGTGGGTGGTAGTAACTGGAAATTTGTCACTAATTTAAGCTAGCTGGTGCAGGAGAGAATTTGTTTTATATTTCATTGTTTTGTAAATATATACAAAGACTAACCCCCCTAAAATGATATAAATACAAGAAATATTACATGATTGCAGTTATGATGTGTGTCCCTATGTTCTAACCTTACTATGCCAACAATTGAATATCTGCTATACCTTGTAATAAAAAAATTCTCTTAGCTTACAAAAAGTGGACAAAACTGTCATGTCCGTTACACTCGAAGTGTCATGTCCGTTACACAATATTTTAAACTATTAAAAAAGAATGAACAGTAAAACTACTCTAAATTAGGACTTTATGAGTAAAGCATGACCTAAAGGTTTAATCAAGACCAAAACCAGCTGCATCTTATCCAAAAATTCACAGGAATTTTCATAATGGTAAGTAGATCAAAATGCCTTGTCCATTTAGTGTCATGTCCGTTACGCTCGCTAAAAATGCAATTTCTCAACAACCACTTGATAAATTTCCATGAAATTTTCTGTGTACATTACATATACTTAAATGTGTCTGATAAACTCAATTAGAATCTTTTGGAGACTCCCAATTTCACTGTGTGATGGTTTGAATCACAAAAAAGTGGTCTGAATGTCATGTCCGTTACGCTGGAATTGACCATATGTGAAAGAAAGCACAGACTTTGGGAAAGTGTGAACTGAGAAAAGAGGCTCTGAAGTAAAGAATCTATTCAAGCACTAAATCTATTCCAAGCCACACTACATGTAGCTGTGCCATGAATGGGACAAAAAACAGGGTGTTAATCACCGGAGCAATAACAATGAAGAGATTATCGGATTAATAAAGCTGAAATTAGGCATGCTTTATTAACACATTTTGTCCATGATTAATGCTAAGTTTCAAAGCAGTAGCACTATCCTGTCAAAAGTTTTTAGAGTTGAAAGTGAAGAGTGTGTACAGGGTTTTAAAGAAATGAAAGGGGGACTCTATTAGAAACATCTGGTCAAACTATTCTACAATAAAGTCTTTAAGAAAAACTGCTAAAAACACAGTTTCCTATTTGTTTTATGATCCCAAACTTTAACATAATGTAGAGGAAGACTTGCTCTTTCAGAAAATATTAAAAAACTCAAGATTGGCTAGGTTGACCCATTTCACCTAAATTTTCAGTCCTCACACAAAATCACTGCGTGCGACTTTTTGTTCGTTTTGTGATGAACAGTCACATTATATGTGCTAAACTGCAAAGGTGGAAACAAGCAAAGTTGAGCGAAATCTGCCAGTTGCAAATATATTAATAATCATGCAGATACTTCCTCTCACACAGTATCTGCAGTTATAAAGACCAATAGCAGGTCTGAACACAGGAGGACGTTCATTTCTCTAATAAAATGCTCCCATTTGAGACGGGATTCCGGTAGGAAAATGCAGTTTCTTCTCCTGTTGCCAAGTGACGAAAATCTAAACATGATCGTTTCATATCATGGTGTTTGCATGACAGAAGTTTTAACTTTTAAAAGGGTTTGTAGGCCTACAATATGTATGCTTTTTCTATTGATTTGAGAGAATTACATCAAGCAATGTATGCACGTACAAAACGTTGTACAACTGGTGAATGTTGTATTTGGGGCTATGGGGGCAGGGGAAAGGTGTCGGCACCAAATAATGGTCAAGAAAATCTGATCAGGTGGTAAAAGTATCACTTAATAAGATGTTATCACCGTGGAATATGTTGCTCACTTATCTTCAGCTTCCAAAACAAAGTGGTCTGTAGAATTGGTGTGGGTAATAAAAGCAAATATCAAATGCTCTTTTGCAAATAATCATAAACATTGGCTAGATCAAATCGTGTACACGGAATCACTTGGGCTGCTGTTAGTGAAACTCCACTTTATGTTCAAAATACATCTTGTAGAACGAGTAAGGAGTGCTGTCCTTGTTTTGAGAAAATTTGGTGATATCCAATATTGGAGCTGAGGTCATTGTACATGTATATTGCATGAATTATGTTTTGGTTGGCAATAGTTTCACAACTTGATAGTTATGAAAATATCAGTCAACTTTTATTAAGATCCATGCATGTGGCAAATTCAAATGATAACACTGCAAAATATGGTTTTTAGCTTCATTGCTCCCTGTGCAAGAATTGACTATTCACTGATTGTACAGGCTCTGTACGCTGTGTGCACATTTGATATAGAATATGTATAATGCGGGTGAGACTGGATTGACTTAAGCATTCTGCATGACGTATCATCCATTAAGAACAACATTTATGAGTGAGCTGTCATTTTCATACAGGTCATGGAAGCGTGAGATTTATTGCTTACGTACTGCAGTGTTATTGCACTTTGCAAGCAGAAAAGAAGTTCATTCGTTTCTCACGTGTGAACGCTTGCTAAAAATCCTGAGATTTGGAGCGTGATCATCATCCCACTATACTCAGTATGTGTTAATGCAGCTATAACGGATTGATTTTATTCTCTTTTGTTTGGGGAGGGAGGCCACCTGTAACAGATTTTAGATGAATGATGAATTCTGAATATTTTCAACACACAATGGATGACAAATATTCTCCTGTTTATTCCAGAATGTTTTTGTCAAATGGGGCTGGGGTATAGAATTCAAATCAGGTGAAAAATCGTCATCTGTCCAAATAATGTCTATAATGCGCTACCATATAGTTGACAAAGACTTCAGTACATTGTAGTGATCCATCCATGACCAAGACGTATTTCATAAAAGAGAACAACTCTTGCTGGAATGACAACTTCCCATAGCAACAGCCAATCAGGAAGCTGGATTTTTGTCAGTACTATGACAATTGCCATTCCAGCAAGAGTTGCTATCATATCAACTTTTTATGAAATGGGGCCCAGAATGGCAAAGTAATTTGCAGGCAGGGATTTGTGTAGAAACATTATTTGGTATCATTTGCTTTGTTGCGTATCTTTGTTTTTGTTTGTTGGGTTGGGGGAAAGAGATTCCACTCTATCTACTTTACTGCGTAGATTTGTTACTTGCCTTTTGTGCTCCAGTTATGGCAGAAAGTTTTCAATCCATCTGCAAAATGTTTTTGCACATATAATATGTGTAATATCTTTATCGCATGTCCAAGAACACATACTTAGCATTTACAAATACAGCTTTTGTGATCCAGTCATACACTGATTACATCGCAGATAATCTTGCAGGGCCTACTTTTTTTTTTTAATGGATGCTCCCACTTTATATATTGCATATATTGTATTTGTTGATTCTAGCTTAATAGCTCTTTTTTTTTTTGTCGTTATTCATTAACAATGTAGCACAGGAACTGCACACTGTTGATCAAAGTGTGTCAGTAGTGTCATTCACACAGCCAAAAAAGCGGGATGTCAATCGAGATGATTTGCTGCAGTGTTCAGACACTTGACACTGTGAAAAATCACCACTCTTTTTCTCAGTAATCATGATAATTGCAGGAAAAAAATGAAAGATTCCTTGGCACTTGGATTACAATGCTGATCATGCTATCTAGTTTTTTAATACATTTTCATGTCCACACTATCACAAATCTTCAGTTATGGAACATGGTGGAAATCACGAGGTTTGGATCCTACAAATTCGCATTGGTGTGAATGCCACTATTGTATGCAGTGGCACCTTTTAAATTCTAGTAGAAACCAAGATGGTGGATGGTGATGAAAGTTGGGCTAGAAGCACAGACTTAGGCCTACTTTGTTCTGCTATCTTACACTTTTTATGTATTGTTATGGTACATGTTTACCTTCAATAAATGAAGAGTTTGTTCGCAAAAACCGATAAGTCCATATTTGCCAAATGGAAATATTTGCGATTAAAGGTCAAGAAAAATAGAGAGAATAATAAGAAAACTTCTGCTTCTTTTGACCATAACTTCAAAAGTGTACCTTCATATGTATTGACCAATATATCATTTAAAAGGTATTATTTTATACTTTATGACAGACACCATATTTCAAAATCTTCAAAAATGGACCTATCGGTTTTTGCGAACAAACTTCACAAATATCCTTTATTAAAGGGTTATTTGTTCCTTTTGCTGTGATTTAACCTTGTATATTTTGTTTATTTGTTTGTTTGGGATTTCCACAGGTGGCTTAGGTCAGCTTGGTCAAGGGTTAGCCCAAGTTTTGAGGAGTAAATATGGCCGGGATAATGTTATACTGACTGACATCGTTAAACCACCAAGGCATATCGTCGATGCAGGTCCGTATAAACTAAAAACAAAATTTCTCTCTTTTTTTATCCGCTTCAATGATATCCCTCCTTTCTTTTCTTTATTATATCCTTCCTCATCCATTCTCCCTTTCTTTTCCTCTGCTATCTTTTTATAGATTTGACCTTCCAAGTTCTTGTTTTCCGCCTTTTCCACTTCATTGTATGAATTCTTCTTTTCTCATCTTTTTTTTTAAAAACAATTTCTTTACTGTTTTCTTTTCATGTTCTATTTAATATGTACTTCCTCCAATCCTCTTAATAGTTATCTCTTATGAGTATTCAAAGGATGCAGTCATTTCATGGAGTTTGAAATATTAAACTGGACTTTCTCTGAAAAAAAAAAAATCACCACTTGAACATTACTAGAAGTTTCTAATGGCCCAGAATGTTATTTTTAAAGATAGAAGTATCACATCGATACTGCTAAAGGCCGATGTCAGATTTTTAGATCAAAATTCTATTCTGATGATGAGAAAGGAGACCCTCAGTTCAGAATATTAGGGGCAATGTTCAAAGAAGAATTATTGCCCATGGACACACAAAGTTGGGCACAGGAGTTCTACCCCTCCTGCAGTGATACACATTGTATGACTTGTACTGCAAAGAATTTGTTCATACAATAAACCACTGAGACTACACACAAAGTGTCTGAGAGATTGGTAACTGAGAATTCAGACATATGTACACTTGAGTGTATGTTTTTAACGAATACCTACTGTACATGTACGCCACTACTCCCAGAGTGCTCCAACTTTGGCGACCAGAGTGTAGAGCTCTTTTTATGAGAGCTTCTAAACCCAGCTTTGAAAGTGTGCTGCAGGGCTCGATTGTCTGTTCTCTATACAAAGTTTTGATAGAGTGCTTCAAGAAACCCTGCATAAATTTAGTGTTATTCCCCATTCTTCAGGCCATTTAAAGAGCACCCTGGGATCACTCCTGAACCCCTCTGAACTCCTTATTTAAATAGAAGATCCAGCCCTGGAGCACTCTTATGTTATCCTCGTCTTGAGGCTAGGCTCAAGAGTGCTTCTGAAACACTCTAAACTCTCTATAAACGGCCACCAAAGTTCAGAGCGCTCCGAAGTTGAATGTGGTGGGCACTGTGCATGCAGCTTGTATACGTAGTTCAAAGTTCGAAGTTCCCGCACACTCAAAGGTCCCCATGACATGCCCCTCTTGGCCACATTGTGCCCTGGGGGGCATTTCATGAAGCAGTTTGGTCGGATATTTTTCTGACAAATTGTTACAAGCTACTGAAATCCTTGCATCTGATTGGCTGAGAGGAAATTTGTCCGATAACTTTGTATACTTTGTGCATCCTGTGTTATATTCCAAGTGCTCTTTAACCCGTTGAGGACGAGTCCCGAGTATACTCGGGCAGCTGTCTATGGGAAAGGCGTGTTGTAGCAAAATCAAACCGTCCTCAACGGTTAATTGGCCTAGCTTTGTGTATAAATGGGGCATTAGTCAAAGTTGATGATAAGAAGTATTACATGTTTTAACTTTATTACAGACTGTCCTATTGATACATGAGGTTTCATCGATAAATTATCACTGTTTGAGCTTGGCGATTTCAAGTGCATTGCAGGTTCGCAATATCTGTTATCTGTTTTGTCATATGCTATTTCTGTGGTAGGAGGGAAATTAAAGCAAATATTATTGTGTTCTTATGCATTTAAAAAGAATGAGCTGTTACTCTGACAATATAATCTATGACAACTCAGTATGTTGTGAAGCAGGGTGATACAACATAAATGCTTGTGCAGTGGAGCGTTAACTTTATAATCATCACTTTTGTCATCTTTCATTCGCTACCACCCATCTGCACTGTGCATTCACACTCGCTCATGCACAAACACAGTATAAAGACTGGGGTTGAGTACGGGTACCTGGTTTAGCTGTCCCGCACAGTTGTCCTTGTCTGTAATGGGAAAATAGTCTGTGAACTAACATTCCACAGACATGATTTGGATTTTGATACACACAACAAACAAACAAGTCACACCAATAATTGTCAATCAATAAGAGTAGAAGTGATAAGTGTGTATGTGTTCGTGTATGAGCATACTTCCAACAGCCAGTGGAGATATTAAAAGCATGTGGCTACTTTTTCTGGGTACAGTATTCATCGCATAATCGGGACTGGTTGGGAGTAGCAAACACGGCCCCTTTAAGCGAGGTGCCCGATTTCGCGATGAGCACTCACCATACACTAATGGCATACGACATATGTACATGTAGTGCACACACACACACACATGTATGCATACTGACGTACTGTACATGTACATAAATACACAACCACGCTACCCCTCGGCGTGACCCTCTAGCTCTCCCTGCACATGGCTTTGCTTATATGTAGGGGAGAAGAATGTTTGCGAAAGCATGTGTTTCGCAATGGCATGGATACTTATACACGGCTCTTTCGTGGCTATGCATGTACGTGTACTGGATGGACGGAGGTCAAAACACACCAGTCCGAAGATTGCTTTGTAAGTTCGATGTAAACGACAACTGGTAGGGAATCTTTGAAATATTGTTGTGTTATTTTGGTAGAGTTTTTGTGTAAAATATCAACAAAATCAAAGATCGCTTGAAGAAAAATTGTCCCGTTTATCAGAGGTCCCTGCCCGATTATCCAGTGAAAATAACATGCATTGGAAATGTTTCTGGGAAGTGTATGTCATTTAAGCGAGGTTCCCGATTATCAGATGCCCGATTATGCGATGAATACTGTAATATGCAAAATGATGATATTGTTTTTAATATTTATAGCGTGATGATGCTTGATATGATATGGTCATGTGTACCAAATAGTAAGTTTTGTTTGTGTGTTTTGGTAACAACAGGATATCACATACATTGTACCACATGAGCAAACTATACAGCCTTTAGGGTTTGTAGACTGTAGCATGGATCAAAACTGAAATGGCTTACGTGAGGAAGCAATGCGTACATCATCACATGTTACCAAGTATTCCTTGTGGTCAATGAATGTGGCAGCCTGCAATGGAAATTTCCCAGAAAGGAGATGTCTAGTCTGATTTTTCAGACCCATCCACTGTGGTGTTTCAGCAGAGCTGGAAAATGATGATATGGTATACACAAAAGGCTTCTTTATTGGGAAATTGCATGCGTGTATGGGTGGAAATGAGTTGCTGGCTTGGCGGAGGTCTGCATTCTCTGAGTGCTTTTAGTTCAATTATATTGATCAACATGAATTGAATCAATGAAGACATGCATTGAATAGATAGTGAATACACGTACATTTAATGATCTATCAAACATTTTTTTTTTCGAGTACATATAATAATGTAGGCTTACTGTCGTGTAAAGAATGAAATGTGTTCATTGATATCCAAGAAATAAAAAAAAAATCCACTGTTTCTAGGTATGATATATTTAGTGAAAGATAGAAGGAGATTAAACAGTTAGGCAATGATTATGTGTATTAAACAGCACATTTTAAATCTGTGTGTTATAAGTGGGAAGTCTAGAAACTCTAACTAACTCTGCGGCCAGTAGCAGGCTATTACTTGTGACATGAAATGAAAGTATGGTGTCATATCCATAAACAGGATTGTGACTCTCTGATCCTCACCCACCCCCCCCCCCCCCACACACACATACACTACATTGTAGGTGCATATTACAATTCTTGTATCTTTGTGCTTAAAATGTATAATCTACAAGAATTGTATTCAGAAGTATTTTATATTGCTATTTATTATATCTCGTGTTTGTTTGTACTCTCACACCCCGAGAGGGTTTCAAAAGAATCCATTTAAAATTTTAAGAATTCTACAAATTATATGTAACACACATTTATTTACTTGTAATGTACTTGTTTTCTACAGAGCAAGGTTTTGTTTTGTCTATTTGTTTGTTTATTTGCTTGTTTGCTTGTTTGAAATGTTTTAATATACAGCCCAAATCAAAGAGTGTTTTCTAAAATTATTCAAAAAAAAAAAAAATGATACTCTACATTTCAGGAATCATATCCCAACTTCAGTCCAAAACCATACAGGTACATTGTATAGTGTGAGACATCTTGTAATCCTGCAGTAATTGGTTCTTTCCAAGTGTGTAGTGACACAAGAAACTGAATCTTGTCTCTCCAAAAAATGATACTCCTCCCCCTTTCAAGAAGATTTGTAGCATTCTATTCTCCAGTGTGCCAGTATTGATGAAGACTCTACAGTGGCCAGATTCCAGTAGTACCTGCTTCATGGCAGGCTGAGTGAAGATGGGTCCATTGTCCATGCAAACTTTTTGAATTGAAGCAGGGCCAAGAATTTATATTGTCTAGAAACATTATATTCTGAGACATGCTAGTAGTGAGACTACATCCGTAATGTTTTACTTGTAATTGTTCATTAATAGATATATTGACTACTTTAAAGTTGAAGGCTAATAAAGAGAAGAGAAAAAGATCAATGATTGCAACTGGAGAACATGTGAACCAGTGGATATAACGGATTTCAAAACATGTTGATAGGGTTTAGAGTCAAACTGAGATATTTGTGAGCAATAATGAATGAATCATTAGCAATGTATTGTATACGATGTACCAATGGATTCTATAAGCTATTTTAAACTTAAATCAACAGCAATGACAACTACATACATCAAAAAGTGTAATCCTTTAAGCTTTATGATATGGGAGTGCTTATATTCATTGCCATTTGTACTCCTCAGGTCCCTACGCCTTTGTCGATGTTCTGGACTTCCGGAATCTGCAGGAGATCATTGTAAACGAGAGCATCGACTGGATGGTGCATTTCAGCGCCATCCTCAGCGCCGTTGGAGAACAGGTGGGGAAAGGGAATGGTTTTTAGTGCATTAGTGAAGAAGCAATTGACCATTTTGTGAACTCTGAATATTTCACAGTATGGAGATATGAATTATATAATATATCTTTAATAGATTTCGCAGTTGTCTTAAATATCAAATTTAAAGATCTGTAAATATTTATGGATTTTTATATTACTATCTGTTTATAATTCGGCTGCTGTGACCCTGTGTTCTTTGCATAATTGTCATTGCTAATTTTTCCTTAATATCTGTAGAAGACTTTGATTTAGCAGGCATACTTTTAGAATTTATGCAAAAATAGAGGTTTTATAGTGAAACTTTATTGGGAGGAAGCAAATACAAATCTTCTGAGGCATTGGCTCATCAGATTTTCATGTAAAATGTGACTATGACCAAAGTTACTGGTTGGGGAAGAGAATCAAAATCTTGAAAGAAGGTAATGGTATATTGGCACTCAAATCTAATAAATCACCATCTTTATGCTTTTTTTGTTGTTGATAGTAGTTTTTCTTTCATGTCAATACCAGGATGTACCCCTGGCCATCAAAGTCAACGTGCAAGGTTTGCACAACGTGATGGAGCTAGCCAAGATGTACCAGCTGCGCATCTTCTGCCCCAGCACCATCGGTGCCTTCGGACCCCAGTCGCCCCGCGAGCTGACCCCCGACCTCACCATCCAGAGGCCCAGGACCATCTACGGTGTGGCCAAAGTTCATGCCGAGCTTCTGGGAGAGGTGAATTGTATGTTGCTGTTGGGGCGACAAAACCTCATATCTAAAAAATGTTATGTGTTCAGGAGCGTGGCAGCCAAAGCACTACAACAAATGAGATTTCCTTCCCTTTGACATGCTATGGTGGCTTGATTTTTGGTGGTAAGACAGCTAGGATTCCGAGAGGACATCACTTAAGTGAGTGTCTGACAATTAATCGAAAAATTAAGAAAAAAAGTGATTTTCACCAAAATTTGAGATACAAGGTCTTGTCACCCCAGTAACAATATGCCAGGGAATTATGCTTATTTTTGATCAAGATATCATAGTGAGATGGCTCATCCACTGTTTCTCAATGACTTAACCCATTAATGACGGACTGATTTTGCTACAACACACGTTTCCCATAGACACCTGCCCAAGTATACTTGGGACTCGTTCTCAACGGGTTAATCTCACAGTGTTTGAAGGTCATGATATATAACCACTCCGCTTGCTCTGAAAAGTAGCAAAGCTTGAAATATCACCAGTTTTTGCCACCGAAATGTGCATCCATGATAGGCTTTCCAGTGAGCTGCATGCAGCAACACCTATGACCTAACAATAACCTGAGTGGCTTGTGTAGAGGAATCTAAATGTACGTCAAAAGACAACATGGAATTCATTCATGAATAATGCTTTGCTTTGAAATATTGTCCAGTTCCTCATAGTTTGTGTTCTCTGTCTTTCTCCAAATTTAGTACTATCATCACAAATTTGGCGTAGACTTCAGGTCGCTCAGGTTACCTGGCGTTATCTCTGGTGATACAACTCCTGGTGGTGGCACGACAGGTAAGACAACAATCTGACAGTATTGAAACTTTTATACCCCCATTCCATAGAAATTTTTTTCTCATTGGTCACTCATTGGAAGCACAGTTTTTGCTTCTCCATCCAAAGTTGATCAAACCGCAGTTTGATGAATCCGACTTGTGTTGGTTGACTATCAGGTCAGTGTCAGACATGTAGGGTGTGATCCGATGAGGGAAGATCGTTAGATGAAGGAACTAAGTTCGGAGCTTAGTTCGCCATCAGATGCTATTTTTACTTGCAAATCCAGTCAGTGTCGGGTAAGTGCCAAGGCAGTCCACATAAGTATCTAGTCAGTTCGATGTTTGTTAGATTTGTTTTGTGCGACTGTTGGGCATATCCAGCTGACGACCTCTGATGTCAGTCTGTTGAGTTTCTGACAATTAAGCAGTCATCAGTCAGGTAAAGGTTCTGTATTTGTGTGCATATTTTAGTATCTCAGCAAAATATTCTCATGTTGTGTTGTTTGTACTTGTTGAGTTAATTTTCAAGCCTTGAAATATTAGCCATACCTGGTATATACAGTAATGTATCTGCTGTGTTCAAAATTTCTTTATGATGCAAAATCTGTGTGAATTGTAACTCTATTGAATGCAGCTTGGATATAAAATGCATCTTTTTTTCTCTCTCTCTCTCGTTCTCAAAGAAACTGATAACAAATTGCCCAACTATTTTGTTTTCCATGTAGACTATGCAGTGTCCATCTTTGACCACGCCCTCCAGACTGGACGGTTCGAGTGCTACCTAGAGGAGGACACCGTTCTACCAATGATCTACATCGAGGACTGCCTCCGGGCCATCCTGGAGATGTTGGAGGCCCCAGCGGAGCTCCTCTCCCTGCGGACTTACAACATCAACGCCGTCAGCTTCACGCCGCACGAGATCGCCACGGCGATCAGGAAGCACATCCCTGAATTTGCAGTTTCGTACAATCCAGACCAGAGGCAGGATATTGGTAAGTATTCAGTATTTTCTTTTGTGTTGTATTTTTTAGGGTCCCTACGGTCATGGAAAACAGTGAAAATTCATGAAAAATGCAAAATTATGAATATATCATGGAGAAGTCATGGAAATTTATACATTCATATATTTTTTGCTTTTCACTTATTCTTCTTTTTCTATCTTCTTTTTTGTAATGTCGTTTTGTTTCTAAGGGAAACATTTCGTTAAATAAAATGAAACCAAATTGTCGGCCACTGACAGTGTTGGTGTAGTATACACACTGACACTTAAAATTGACACTATTTATCTATAGTCATTTCCATTTGTTTACCACTAACCACTTAGGTTTTCATGAAGTTACTGACTGAGAAAAAGGTCCTGGATTTCTGAGATTTTACATGGAAATGTCATAGAAAAGTCATGAAATTTATTTTTGAAAAAGATGCAGGAACCCTGTTTTTTGTAATGAGAAAATTTACTGGGGGTAGGAGTAGGATTGAAAAGACTTTAGACGGAGCTAGAAACGAGTAAGATATCACATTAATGAGGTGCAAGTAAGTGCAGAGGATAGCTGAATATTGCGACTAGCTTACAGCATGGACTGAGGCGTCCTCTGCCTGTGTGTGAATAAGTGTAATGTGCAGTGCATTTCACAATTCACAAAGAAATGCAGCAACGAACGAGCCAGTTTGTAATATCTCTCTGTATTTGTCATCTTGTGTAGCACCTTGCTGACTAACCCTGTTCATATGTTACAGGCTACACCACTAAACCTTCTCTGCTCTATCCTTTCATTCAGTTTATCAGCTGACAGTACTCTCTATGTCTGATATGACCTATGATAATATAATTTATGTTAAGGCTGGGAGAATTCTTTTTTCTTCTTTTGTGAATTGAAGATGCAATTACAAAGTTGCTCTGCTGAGGTGCTTCCTGGCATAACGTAAAAATGTGTCAGATATTTTAAAGTTCAGTGAGCCTATTACACAATTATCTTACATTTACTGATGCAGAGGGTATGAGATCCTATCTATCAGTTTCCAATGCCAAACTTTACCAAATTTTAAAGTATTGTGTCTATATGATCATTCTGAAATGTCATAAGTCTAAATATAAATTGACTTGAAGTCATTAAACATGTAAGTGCAATGTGCAAATGTTTTGTTGAATTGATATACCCCAGTGCCAACTGTGTCTCAGCTAAGTCATCTCCTACTTCCTTTATTTGTTACTGCAGCCAACAGCTGGCCAAAGAGACTGGACGACAGGATGGCACGGAAGGACTGGGGCTGGAAGCACAACTACGACATCGACGCCCTGGTCGAAATCATGCTTGAGGTCGTCAGCAAGCGGTTGGGCATCTCCGAGGAGGTCCTGCAAGACACGACCGCATCCAGCATCCCATAACTGTGGCAACAGGGAGTTCTGAAAAAGCATCCATCCTTATTGTGCAACTTTTAAGTGGCAAAAGTGATCTTTCCTTTGGTCATACCCAATTGGCAGAATTAGATGCATCAAGGAGAATCTTATGAACAGCAGTTCTATCTTTGCTCTTTAGAGTGTACCTCCGACATAGCAACCACTCATACTGATCCTACGTCGCTGGCATTTTGCAGTTGTGGTTCCACATATATTCAGAGTCAGTATTTTGCCTCATAAAACAGCATTATATGACAAGATGACTTGTTTGACAATGATTTTACAATGGATGTTTAATTTTTTTCCCTGTTATGATATTTTGATTTCTGATTTTCCATTTGCAGCAAGCAGCATTATGATAGTAACCTTCCACTGGTGCAGTTCCAAACTGCTGTTTTTTCTTATTTCTATATCTTCAGATGTTGTAAAATAAGATTATCTCAATTTGCAGTGGCTTGCATGGGGATACCCCAAGAAGTCAAATATGACTCTGATTTATTTATTAGTCTTGAGTTGTCTTTTTTCCCCCTGAGATGGAAGTCTAGAGGTTCAGCAGTGTGGAACTTGATTCTCTTTTAATGTTGATGGTCATCTCAGCTGTCAGCCTGTCAGGGGTCAAAGGTCAGGGTTTAGGTAACAGGGTAAAATTCCAAACAGACTACCAGATATGTATCTTTGTGGCAGGTAAAGACAGGTAGAGATCGACCAGACGTGTGTGTATTTGATTGTAGTGAAGCTTAACTGAACTCAAGTGTTGGAGGCATTTTGATAGTAATTCTTGTAACAGATACTTTCATTTGTCCTATTTTAGTCACAATATTTGGGAAAATTAATGGAGTGGCTATATGATTTGGAGGAGGGGAGACTATTGCGCTGATACCTCATGTAATAGTTGACACTGATCTAGATTTAAAGCAAGGTACATGGGAAGTTTTTAATGGTTCTTCTCTTTGTGAAAGAAATGAAATCCGACGTTCTTTTGACGTACTTGTTGCTGATGTAGCATTTATTTCTTCCAAGCATCTACAAATGAGAAAAGTGCACAGCGCAAACTCTCAAAGACGCTGATGTAAGAATGATGTTATATGCAAATCAATTCTGTGGGAAAGACGTCATGGCACAGTGGAGTCCTCAAGAGTTTGTGGCTGTATAGTATCACGTCTGGCAGTCACTGGGTAGGAAACAAAAATCATTCACAGAAATCACAGCCCCATAGATCTCAGAGTTACAAATTCGGGAACAGAAGACTATCATGTATGAGATACGAGAAGAATGTGTGCATTCTGTACTTTTTGCATGATGCATCTATGTATGTACAATATGTATGTATATACAGTGTATGTATATATGTACCATTTCATATGCAAAAAACGTACAAGTTTGTAGGCTTGTGAGAGAGTTTGAATTTGAAAATGAAGCCAGCCTAGAAGATGCCACAGCTTCACTCAGTGAATGATTATGATGTCGTTTTTATCACAGACAAATTGACATATTGAGATGTGATGTTGAATCCAGGACTCCGTTTCATAAAAACTTGATATGATAGCAACTCTTGCTGGAATGGCAATTGTCATGGTAACGACACGATGTCACCTTCCTGATTGGCTGCTGCAACGGGAAGTTGCCATTCCAACAAGAGGTTCTCTCCAAACATCTTTTATGAAACGGAGACCAGATTGGTCAGTGGCTTGTAAGACTGTACATATGTACATGGAAAAGATGTCTATAATATATGAGTCAAACAGATTGCAGTGGTCAGTGAATGGATTTTTTTCAAAAACAATTTTGTTGCATTTTGTATTTTAATACTGTAGCAACATCTTCCCTTTTGCCATGTAAATTGTAACTTATTTGTGATACACAGAGTGACAGGTTTCTCTATATTCACTCATTTGGCGGGTATGCATGCAAATCTTTCAGATATCATCTCTCTCTCTCTTTTTCTATCTATCTATCTATCCATCTATCTATCTCTCTATCTATCTGTCTATCTTACTGTCTATCTATCTATCTGTCTATCCATCCATCTATCTATCTATCTATCCATCTATCTATCTATCTATCTATCTATCTGTATTTATATCCCTCACAAATATCTATTTATCTATGATCTATTTAAATACCTATCTATCTATCTATCTATCTATCTATCTATCTATCTATCTATCTATTTATATTTCATCTCTCTGCATCTTTCACTAGGGAGTTCTGCAATTTTTACTGCACATTTGGCGGATAATATTTTTTCACTAATCCTGGTTGCCACTTGCCAAATGCACTATACTGGTTAGAGTGTATGTCAACACAGGTATAATCATCAAAGGCATCAACTCCCCCCCCCCCCCCCCCACCCCATAATTCCTGTCTGTCTGTGCGGCTTTCTTTTTTTTTTCACTCGCTCTGTTGGCAGATTTTACTCATTCATACCCCCCTTTACTAATTCATATGTGTGATGATGCAAATATCTGCAATACTATGAGAATTGTGTAATGGTAATCAAGAGGAGGATATGAATATTGTTATATATTTTTCATCAGGTGACATGTGTGTGAATGTGTGTGTGTGTGTGTGTGTGTGTGTGTGTGTCTGTCTGTCTGTCTGTTTTGGTGGAGGGGAGATTGGGTGGGGTTAGAGCTGAGTGGAATGGGGTTGAAAAGGGGAAGATTTGATGTTGAAGTTCTGATGTCTTTTTGACACGACTGTGTACTTCACAGTGATGCTGTGAAGACCAGAGACTCATGTGTGTGTTATTTGTACTTCTGCATATTTATTCACGATTTGTTACTTGTTTTTTTTTTTCTCAATTTGTTTTTATGTATTTTGTAGAACACCTCCTTTTGTGCCCAACATGTTTAGGCTGATACTTTATGTTCTAGTCCTTGACAAGTAACCTTCACGTTCTTACAAGCGGCAAAAATTCCTCTTCTATATGGAAATGATAGATAACATCAAAATATTATCCAAGCTGCTTCCCCACTCTTTGGTATTCAGAAGTCGTTTTTTTTTTTTCAAATATTGAAGTAAGATTTATTGTTAATTTCCATTCAGAATATTGACATATCATATGTTTATGTGTTGTTGCTGTTGTTCCCTGGCCATAAATGAGCAAGCCATCATTTTGGTGCTTCTGTAAAGATGAAAAACAGCATCCAACTAAGTCATAGGAAATTCCTCCTGATCACATATTTTGGACTTTTGAAAAGATTATCCAGATCATGCATGTGCTCAAAAATATGAAAATGTGTTGATGTTGTACTTGTCAAATATTTCCCCATGGAGCCTGGGATGTTCTGTGAAGTTTTATTAACATTTTAGAGCCCTGAAACACATCATAAAATGTTGCATAATGTAAAGACAATTACTTACTATGTAATACTATTACAAACAGAATCAGTCTTTATGCTTGCAGTTTTGCATCTAGCATTTAGTCACCTACTATATACCCCACATATTTTGTGGTGGTCTGATTTTTTTTTTTTTTTTTTTTTACAATTTGGTTATTCAACCTATAATTTTGCATATATATTTTGCTTATATCTCATTCTGGTTTTCAGTCACAAATTCAATTGATGGTCATGCGGTTCACAATCACATCATACAAGTTCTAACTTATGTCATTTACTATTTTCTAAAATCCCATATTAAAAACGGCTACATGGTGTGCATTTTGTGCAAATTTGTCTTCATTTTCTCCTGCAAGAAGAGGTCTGTGTGTTCATGACGTTTCACCTTGTTCATGTCGTACATTCGTAAGCTATTTAATATTTGCTACACCTTGTTATTTATTTGTTTTTACAAGAGTCTTGTACACTATGGTATCAACTTCCAAACTGAAAGCATTGAGTCTTGTATTATATGAGTTTGTCAGCTGAAGACATTGAATCTTAAAATGTTAATAGTTTGTAACCTCAAAGGCACTAGACTATTTAAAATTATAAACATAATTCCTGTAGTAAGTAGTAAGCTAAGTGCAGTTATGTTTTCTGATTGAAGACCAAAGGCTAATAAGCTGAACTGGAAGTGCCCAGGGACTAGTTCATTGTAATTACGCATTTGGAGTACACACAGTCTTAACTGGTGTGCGACGGTGTATGGGAAATGCAACTGTTTTTGAAGTTTTAGGTAGTCTTCAATCCGAGCTGTTTGTGGAATATGTTCTGATCATTTCTCATCCTTACAAATTGTACAATAAATGCAGATGACCCCGCAGCTTATATAGGGTGCAACTGTAGTTTGAATGTGCTGAATTATTGAAATTCTGATAAGTATAGCACATCAGAATGTGTTCTAGTCATTCTTAAGTCGTTCGTAACTTTAAGAGCAGTTTTATGAAACACCCCCAGCTCATTTGAAGGTCTTTGATTTGTTTTCCTATTGAATTTCGGCATTTGTCTTGATCAAGATGTTTTAGAATTAGTGTTGATGAAAGGTGTGTAGGCGTATAGTGTAGCATTCAGTTTTAGGAGGTAAGGTCATATGGTATGCAATTAAGCTGTTGTTTCATGAAGAATTATTTATTTGTTTATGTGTATTCTGTGTCTCATACTATGCATCTATATTCATTTTCTGCACCGTTATTTTCTTCTGTTTGTAGGAACTACCTTAACCCATTGAGGATGGGCTGATTTTGCTACAACATGCATTTCCCATAGACACTTGCCTGAGTATACTCGGGACTCGTCCTCAACGGGTTAATGTTAATGTAATCCAGTAAGCAGGAATACAGTGTACTTCTCTCATCAGTCACTATATGCATAAAAGTGCAATGTACCTTGTGTGAAATCTGTGTGCAACATTTAAGGATTCAATTTGTTCATTACCAGAAAAATGTACCCATGACAGTTTTGGGATTAATGTTGTGACATTTAACCTTATCTCCGGTTAATAGACCAGTTTGTAATTCCACTTTGCGCATGAGCAGAGAAAGGTCATTTGTACCAACAGGCATTTTGGTTTATTAAGTCACTGAGATAAGCATCTGTGATGTGATGATTATTCATGTGATCCTTATCTAAATAGTGCTTGCCAGCACATTCACCTGACAGCAAACCTGGTATTTGGCAATATCAAAAGAAAAAGGTTGTTATTGCATTCAATACGAAACAATGAATTAGATGCCTGCTAAAGCGTCAACTGATGGGACTATTCTGGTCACCTGGTCTAAACACAAGTTCATACTTTGTTTGAACACAAATTCCATGAATTGTTATGTCGGGCAATCTTATGCATTATACCACTTTAGAAACGAGTGAAGTGCCTAACCAAGTGAAAAAAAGAAAGGTCATTTGTACAAGGTGTACATGAGCTAATTCCAAACTGGCTTATTTCTGTTGTGCATAGGAGACCGTAAGCATACAAGGGAGAATCCTCTATTTTTATCGATTTCAACTGTTCTGACGAAACTCTTCCATAATGTAAAATGAAGATTTATGGAACAGTTGCAATTGTAGGTGTGGAATGCAAGATGTGTAGTGATAGTTTGAAAGCACAATACAAGTGTATTGTAGCTTTGTGTCTCGAAAGGAGAGACAGAAGTTTTTGGGGAAAATGTTTGAAGCAACAGTGTGTGATAATGATGTCTTGCATAGCCTACATACATGTATTCTAGAAGCTTTACATATTTACAGAGACTTTAATCTCATAATACTACATCAACGTTTATTTCCAATGAATAATTACATGGTATACTTGAACAGTTGATCGATCTGTGAAACTGCAAATAGAAACACGTTTGAATGGAGTACATGAAAGACTCGTGAAGTCTATCATTTATTTTCCTCTCTTTAGATCTATAGCTGTGACTTTTGTGACACTTTCAGTGCCTGAAGTTACTTATAAACCCTCCCTGCCCCCAATAAGTTTATAAAGTTGACGTAGATTAATAATGCATAAGCCCAATCATGATGCTGTTGCCTTTGACGGAGATTCGAGTTCAACTGTGCAGTGATGATATTCTATGGTCTTGCCCAGTTGCAGAAAATTATATTTCTGAATGTAAATTGTGCTACGCTCAAGTGTCGGTTTTTAGCTCATGAATTCACATGTGAATTATTGTAAATATTTCTCTTGTGTAAGGGCAAATAAACACTTTTGTGAGAAAAATGGTGAATGGATTAATCAAGTTGGTATAATTGTAATTTTGTGTGTGTGTTTGTGTCATTACTGGTTATATATAAGTACATACAAGTATATATATATATATAAACATAAGTAAAATATGAACATATGTTTACAATCAATTAAGTAGACAGCGCATGTGTCAAATAATTGGTGCAGTCGATAATTCATAGCCTTGTGTCTTTATATTCATCATCTGTGTACTCAGAAGTCGAATATATGTATCACATTACAAGTTACTGCATTTTCCCCAGTCCTGTCAAGATCAACTTGTCCAGATTTGACTGTAGGCCTATACAGTGTATATACTGTATATATTCAGACACACACCATCCTCACAAAGTCATCTCCCCCCCCCCCCCCCCCACTGCACTCGTTGCACTGATGTTGCTTGTAGTTGGCATCATGCCAAGTTTTGAATTTAATATTAAACTTAATTTTAGGGGAGGGGGAGGTCAAACAAGTGTGAGTGTGAAAGTTCCAGGACAATACTGTAAAACACAATATTTTTGTGAATTGAAGCCGATGGACTTTTTCGTGGCATTAAATTTTTGTGAGTTGCCTCAAACATTCAATGCATATAGTGTAGACAAGAACTTTCGCGTGCATTTTAATTCTTGCCTCTCGTGAAATTCACAAAATCATAAAGGCACGCGAACATTCATTTTACAGAACACGAATAAATAAGAAAAATGTGGGCTTTGGCGATTTTGCAGGATCTTTGCAATACTAATGAATTAATATTCACTTTAAATAGGTAAATAATAGAAGGCAATTTACTTGCCTTGCTAGTGCTTCATTGGATTACACATACATATCAAATTTCACAAAATGCCCTTCAGTATGAACCGAGTGTTGAAAAGATCATTACAAATGTATTTTCCATAAAATTACTGGTATCCTTGTGCTGCAACAGTGTAACAATGAACTCTATCACATGGGCTTTTATAGATGGCAGATTATGGACAGAATGGGATTCTTCGAATAAATTTCTTCTGCACTCAGCAATGATCAATTTGTAATGGGACTAAATACGAAATATGTGATAAGGGCATCAAGCATAAAACATGTAAGGAACTCCATAATTGCAATTCCATAACATTCATCAGTCCACATTTTTAATGAAACTTTCACAATCCTTTTTTTCTTTTTCCTTTTTTTTTTAATACGTAATTCTTTATGCTGCTGGCTATCTCTGTCCCATCCTTAGTCCACATTTAATGACTTGTTTGACATCGCCCTTTAACTCTTTATGTGCCATGGTGGAAACCCCGTGTGCCACGTTATTCTGAGACACGAAGGTAGTCGTGCTTTGAGAAAGAATTCTTTGTTTCCAATTTGTATAACTTCTTCAAATTTCTGTTAAGCTGTACATAATAGTGAGCAAAGGTTAGAGGAATGCCAAACTTTGCTTTGATATACATTGTATGACAAATCTGTTTTCAATATTTCTATTAAATGACCAGTTGCTACATAACTGTAAAGGCATGGCTTTTGCACATAAAACCATGACAGAAACTTGGAATGTAGACGCGAATCTAGTTGGGAACACCGCTTGATAGTTAAACACCACATAGACTGCAAGCCGTAAGTGAGAGGAACAGAAGCGCGAGAAACGCTTTCATTGTACCGGGGGATTAGCGATTTATCGATCGGTTTCGGCGGCTTTGTTTGTTGAGCATAATATGCGAAGTTGGCACGCCGTCGACCGAGTCGGACGTGCGAACATGGCACATAAAGAGTTAAAGTCAACTTGAACAATGCTGAGTGGAGTTTCAATTAACCCTTTCTGTGTAAGGGACTTTTGAGAGTGCTTACAATGCTATGAGGTTTCCTGACGTAATCAGCACTCAAGGCACACTAGGGCTTAAAGGACAAGTTCACCTTCATTAACATAAGGATTGAGAGGATGTAGCAATATTAGTAGAACACATCATTGAAAGTTTGAGGAAAATCGGACAATCCGTTCAAAAGTTATGAATTTTTAAAGTTTTTGTGCAGTCACCGCTGGATGAGAAGACTACTGCAGTGTATGATGTCACATGCGTACAACAATATAAGGAAAATATAAAGAGAATTTCACAAAATTTCATCTTTTGAAAAAAAAGTACACATTCCCTTGACTCGTTACTGACATATGTTATGGGTATTATTCCCATTGCCTTTAGAAAGAGGCAAGTCACGTGCTCTTTTATCATGCGAAAAAAGTGAAAATATGTTGAATTTTCTTTACATTTTCTTTGTACTGTTGTACTCGTATGACATCATAGCCTCAGTATTCTCCTCATCCAGTGGTTCCAACACAAAAATTTTAAAAATTCATAACTTTTGCATCGATTGTCCAATTTTCCTCAAACTTTCACTGATGTGTTCTACTAATATTGCCGCATTCTCTCAGTCTTTATGTTTATGAAGGTGAACTTGTCCTTTAAAGACAATACGACATGTCTCGCAATATCTGGACACCTACACTCATACACAGACTGAGTTTAAAAAGTGAATCAAAATCTCAATGTTCAAGTTCATTATTACTGTAATTCTTCATTGGCACATCAATACGTACATCAAAGAGATAATCTTGAAACATTTTAAAGAGGAAAAGATCAAAGTAAGTACAAGAGTAGTCAAGTGTTTGATCAAGCGGCTTATTTATATCTAATATACATGCATTAGCTACTCTCTTCAAACTTTATAAAACAGGCAGACAAGACTTTTCCCTCCTATATTGAGAAAAAGAGAAGAAAAAAAGATGTGCAGTGTAGGAAAGATAAAAGCTGCTATTTTGGAAAATAAATAAGCTGCTAACTGGCTTACAAAAAAAAAAAACAGCTAAACAGCTGCTGTTTGTTAGTCTTATATTTGAGCATCAAGTACATTAGCCTAACTATAGACATCTTGTGAAATAAAATACTAAAGTGAATTTTTTATTCATATCATGAAGACACCAAGAAAGAACTTGACCACTTAAGATAAAGAATGAAAATTTATATTGGATGTTTACTAAAAGCAATAGATATTATGCGGCATACATTCTCTGATGGAAACAGTTTTTCTCAGAAATCACTTGAGCTTTGTGCGGCAGGGACATTGCTTGGTAAAGGTCCCTACTCATCTTGTCCATGTTGTGTTTGACTCTACCATGCGCTAAACAAACTGGTGCTACTGGTGTCAGATTCCATTCCTTTGTTCACATATTGGAATACAGTTCTCAAAGGAGTGTCTCTTTTTATAGTTGAGAGAAGGTTCTATAAAGTCTCACGAGTTCCATCTTGCAAAGTTGAAATGAACAACAACAAAATCTTGCATTATCTGCTTTCCGTCTACTGACAAAATAAGGTTTGCTGTTTATTACCAATTTAATGCCCCTTTTTTAATTTGTACTTGCACTAGCACATCAAAGATAACAATTAATTCTTCTGAGAAGACACTGCACAGTGGTCAATAAGCTTTTGCTGTCTGCAGAGAGATTGAAATTTGACTTTACTTCATTCCCCTGAAGCTAGAAAGAAAGAAAAACAAAACATACAGAGTACATGTACATTGTATGTTGTATATCACAGCAATTTCAAGATCAAGCATTTGCATTAATTGGCATGCAAAACACATTTTGCCAAGAATATATCACACCAAATATTTCAGCCACAATAAAATTTCAGCATTGAAAAAATGAAACAAAACATGAACTCTGACATGTAGTAAAATTCAAAATGCAGCGATGCAGATCATATTACCATGAGTCCTACTTTGGCAGCTATCAACACATTCCAACATGAAGAAGTAGCAAGTCCCATTTGCACATGTTTCTTAAGTTCAGACGGTGATCCTTAAACCTTCAGGATAAGCTCTATGGGGCGCCAAGTGTCACACGGGCAATTTTGTTACAAAATCAGAAATCAATCATTTCGTCAAACAAATGACTGATTTTGTTACAAAGTTGGCGAAATGACCAATTTCATAACAAAATCCCCCATGCAGCACGTGGCATCTCCTGAAGCTTATCCTCGAGGGAAAAATCACCGTCTGAACGTAATTAGAGAGAGATAGAGAGACAGAGAGAGAGAGAGGAAAAAAAAACACCTTTGCAATAACACTGAAATCACAAGGAGTTGGGCTGCTAACAACCTTTAGCAACTTGTGGGCAAACTTTCATTCCCAACCAACGATGGCTTTCTCTAGCATTGAAATTGCCCATGAAAAAACAAACAAAAGCTGTATGTAATACAGCACATGAAATGTCCACTTCTCAAACCATAAAGCTCTGAATATTTTTCATATTTATGTACACGTACATGGTATCGAGATGGGTGGTACACATCAACATTGTAGGCCTATCTAAGATGAACTCACATATTCTCATCTTTCTTGCATTGAATAATGGATGCTGCTAAATTCAATTTTGATCCCATTGCAGAATTAAAAAATAACATGAAGTACGGTACATGAGAATATTTTCACAAATAACACACTTATATCTATGCATTTGAAATGCATTGTATTCGAACATTTTCTGTTCAGAAACTACACTCAAACTAAAAAGTTGGCTGTCTAAAAAAAAACCACCAATATACTCTCAATCTTCAATATCCTTCAACAGTGACAGATGAAAAATGGGGATCAAAAATAAAATTCCTGTAAAAGAAAAATAAAGCCACCTATTTTTTCACCTTAGGTAAATATTCTGGTCGAAACAATCACAGTCTTCATGTTGGCACAGGAAGAAACAATCATACAGCTACTCGTCACAACAGCACTACTGGCCCTCTAGGAACCATAAAGACTTCTTTGGCACCAAATGGAACAGCTCTAGAAACTCCCGCACTTTCACACTTCAAAGACCTTGAAGCATGTTGAGAGAAGGGTAGCCATATTCAACCGATTTTCATTCGCTGCACTCCAGAGTATATTTGAATACCATGAATAACACAGCCCTGCCTACAATACTGTAGAATTGCCCGTCAGTGAAAATGGCATCAAAGCATTCGCTCATCGGTAAAGCCCCGTCACATTTTCTGGGATAGGCCCATCGTACAAGAAACGGGCGATATTATGCTCATCCATTGTTCAAATTGTCAATTCGGTGGATAAAGTGCAACGTTTCCATTTTAGAGGAGTGTTCATGCACGGTCTACGGGCTGAACAAAACAAATGCACAATGCACCTGGGGCAATTGTGTACAGGACAGTGGAACGTGTGCAAATGCATGAGAAACGAATATGAACCACATGCCCACAGGACAAAACGCATGAGGAACAAACGGGTGATGCATAAGATGTACATTGAGCATCAGAAAACTGTGCGTATGCATCCATCCAAATGATGAAAAGGACATGAAACACATTTCAACGGATATCAATGGATGCCAAAAATTGACATTCGTTTCTCATGCATTTGCTTTGTTTTATCCGGCAAAGTGTGACTGGGGCATACTGTAAAACACGATATATTCGTGGCATGAAAATTTCGCAAACTGGAGCCGACTTGCCACCGACATCCAATGCATATTGTGTAGGCGAGAACTTTCACATGCATTTTAATTTCACGAATGTTGCCGCTTGCGAAATTCGCAGAATTAAAATGCACATGCACATTCTGCGTTTTATAGTAACAAACCACTCCAGACAAGACTCTTTTGCTGCATGTGTACATGTACACACACACAGATCAGTGATAAAGCTGGACACAATTTGCTACAGGGATTCTCGAAAATGTCCATGCTAGGCCAGCCTCCTCATTGAATGGTATCCCGATCCCCATACTACCAGGTCTTCAAGATATTATGTCCACTGTCTAGTCTGGTGTCAAGACTTTTCTTCTGAGCTCATCAAGTTTGCAGCGCTACGATTGTCTTGCATTGCCTGGCAGTGGTAAAAACATTGTGCAGCTGACTCAGAAAACAACAAAAAACAAACAAAGCAAACAAACAAGAAAAAATCTACCTGTGTCCAGTCTCAAGATCATGATTTTATGGCAGCATAAGTTCATTGTACTTTTACACTATCCTCCTAACATCATAGATGTGGTTGTGACTAAAAAAAAAAGAACAACAACAACAAAACATCTGGATCTGCATCTAATGCCAGTGAATTCCTACCTTTGAGATTAACATTTTCTTTTTTCATCAAAGTAGCAGTAATCACTGGATTATGGAGTATTTTTTGAGTTACTTTTACAGGTTAGCATCGAGGTCTATTGAGCACATAGTGGTAAGCTAAAGTCAGTTCAATTTACTGTACTGTAGTACTAAAGCTTGGATTAATTTTTCTGGAGTTGTGCGACAAGAGAAGGCTAACAAAAGCAGGAATTAAAGTATCCAGGTGTTTCTTATAAAGAAAGAGTCCCTGCACCTATAAAAGTTAAGGAGAAAAGAATGAAAGACCGAAGTTGAAAATGATGAAGAAGACAAGAAAAATGGATTGTCATTTGTACAACAAAATTCAATAACGACATAATTTGAGGTAGAGTTATTATTGCTTTATCTCCATAACATGGCATCTTTCTGGTCTGAAACATGTTTTTACTTTCTCCATGATAATATTGTCAAAGATATTATCTTGTTACTTTACAATAAATGCTTTCTGCAAGATTTGGTAAAGTCTAAGCCCTACTTTTTGAAATGCATTATTATAGGACTGGGGTCTCTAAACATTCTTACAGAGCTATGAAAAAGAAAAAAAAAAAGAAGAAAAAAAAAAAAAACCTCACTGGTACAGGTTGTGGAGGCCAAACATGCATCACACAAAAAGGGGGTAGCGGCCCTAGAAAGAGTATACAGTGGTTGTGCCCTACAGACACGTCATTTCACTGCTGATGCATTGTCAAGGTGTCACATTTCACAATGAGCCACGTATTAAAAAAAAATACTTCTTTTTCTCTTTTCTTTTTTTCTTTTTTCTATTTCTGTGTGAGTGTAAGTGCTGGATGGGACAAATTTCTTGCTTTTGAGTTGTCTGTTACTTGAAAACTTTGCTGTCTGTGTAATGTGTAATGAAGATTATTGAACTCCAAAAGTAGCAGTATTGAAACTTCATGGTATAACCGGGCAGTCTGAAATTGAAAAATTCATATTTATAGTAGCACACTGCAGCTTTGAAATAAATTCTACTGGGCATCTGTGGAGGAGATTGTATCTCCGATAGGATCCAAAAGACATCTGCTAGACTGTAAAAGTTAACACAGTCCCAGCTGTGCGCATTTGTGTGGGCATTTTACTGGTACCTCAGACAGGCTCCACTAGTGGAGAGTGAAGAAAAATCAGCATGAAAACAGAAATACTGAATCTACCAGCAATAGGTCATATAAATGGATGAATGAATATTGCTAGCCTGAAACCTCTTTTCAAAGCTCTGCAGGATATTGTCATGCCTTTTCCTTGTCCAAAGTAAGCTTTTTGATTTGTTGGAGTTGTGAGACTTCGTCAAAATGAAAGATTTCACATACATCCAGGCCACTGGAAGACGTCTTCATGCACTGCGAGTATGACAACTTGAGGAGGAAATTCTCGAGATTTCTTCCACCGTTGCCATCTGAAATTTGGCACAGGTTGTCCTGATATTACTTAACATCCTAAGATGACACTCAATGGTACCTAGGGTTTTCTGATAGAGGGCTACTATGCACTTGTTGTAGTAGAATCTATTATAGACCTAGAGGATCTAGTAAGTAACAATATGACACACTACTGAAAATGCAGAGTGGGGTGTAACATGTGTAAAGACAAAGTGTTATACTGTCATACATCCAGTCAGCCATGTCAGGTAGTGGATATAAAAGCAACAGCAACAACAACCATAAAACCCCTAATTGCAGCAAATCTTGATCCACACTTCAATTTAGAAATGTAAAAGATAGAGAAACACCTCTACAACACCTACAACACTCCTCAATAGACCAACCATGAAACTAAATCAATGTACAGGCAAACCCCATTATAACGATCATGGATACGACTAGATTTCATTTGTACAAGAAGTAAAACTGTCACTTCCTTATTTGCTGTGTCTGTTTTGAAGCTAACAATCTTGCTGTCCTGACTATCTTGTCATAACAAGGTTTGCCTGAATACAGCTTTAATTTGTATATCAGTTTTCTTTCTGGAGAGTCTCGAGTAGCTTTGCAAGTTTGGCTCGATGTTCTGGGGCAAACCAGAGTCCCCTGAATATCTCCCTCTCTGCTTTGAGGGCCTTGTCCTGGGGGAGGGCTCCAGCAGCAAGCACCAAGTTTTTCATCCCCTGGACGAGGTCAGCGGAAGCCCTCGTGTACTGTCCCAGCCAGTTGGTGGCGCTCTCCAGGATGTCGTCCCCTCTCGGCAAGATATCTTCGGCGAGGCCCATCTGCACGGCCTCGGTGGCGGACACCGACCGGGAGCCCGCCAGGAGCTGCAACGCTTTCTGCGGCCCGACGATGCGCACCAGCCGTGTGCCCCCTCCCCAGCCCGTAGACAGGCCCAGTTGGGCCTGCTTGAACATGATCTGGCTGTCGTCCGTCATCACGCGGAAGTCGCAGGCCGTCGTCAGCTCGGCCCCGCCCCCTATCGCCTGCCCACTGACCATCGCCATGGTGATAAGAGGCAGCCGCTGCAGACGACCCAGCGTGTTCTGCATGTAGAGGCACATCATGCCTCCGTCCTCGGGCTGATTCAACCCTCGAAGGACGGCCACGTCTCCACCCGAGCAAAAATGGCTGCCTTCGAAGTTGCCGTGAAGAATGAGGCCCTTCCCTCGCCGCCATTTCTCTAACTCCTTGATGATGTCTGCCATATCAACCATCATGCTTCCTGCAAATTTAAACACAGAAAATTATGTTCAGCAGATTATAAACAGATACTCACAATTATACATACATGGCACACTGAATACCGAGTAGTTGAATGTAGCATAAAATCCAAGAAAGCACTTTCTTATGTCTTCTATAGGGAGTACAACCAGAGCCCATAATTGCATACTATTCCTCTTCCCATATTTTTATACCATGGCATACATGTACTTGCCAACATTTTCATTTGAGAAAGCGGTAGAATCCATGATGCCTATGCGAGCAGCGCTAGCTTGAATGCTAATGAAATCTTTCAAAAGCGGTAGTCTACTGCCAAATGTGGTAGAGTTGGCAAGTATGCCATGGTTTACACCAGCTTTTTTCTGTATCAAGCATTGCCTGTGAAACAAAATCATTGAGCGATGTATATGCAAATGAATTCTAAATCCTAAACCAACTGAGGACAGGCTGATTTTGCTACAACATGCATTTCTCATAGACACCTGGCTAAGCATTTATATACTCTTGACTAGTCTTCAACGGGTTAAAGAATATTTGCAAATATTAAATGCACAAATAATGCTGACTGGCACATGCGTATAATAGGAATTGCTAACCTTATACTCCTGACCAGTCTTCAATGGGTTAAAAAATATTTTCAAACATTCAATATAAAAATAATGTTGACTGGCTCATGCATATAATACGAATTGCTAACCTTAAACAGAATTTTTGGAGGTTAGCATGATGCTTTTTCATGCTGGTATTTTATTCCTTGCTGAACCGAACAGCAATATATTTTGTTACCATCTTCTTCACAAAAACACATTACTGGAAGTGGTACTGTAATAAATTTGAAAGTTTTATATAATCAATTTTTGCTACTTAGTCCTCATGCCATGAATTTTATCTCTTAAATTTGTTGACTTTTGACACACAGTTGTACCTCTAACACTAGCAAAGGTGCTTTACACAAACTTAATGGTTTGTACTCAAAATGTTCTATCAAGTCATGATATCATCCTTGGTGGGGTTAATGCTTTGCTCCTTCCCTCTGATTTTTCAATCCTTCCATGCCCCACCCCCTCGCCTTCTTGCTCCCATTATTAGCAAATAAGGGTTTTGAGATTCTCATCTTTAAAGCTTCCTTTGCCATGAGCGTTGAAAGGGAGACATGAGGCTATAATTAATACAGCCACTATCTTCATCATTATTCAACACCATTATCATCATCATGATAGTCATCATTGCCATAATTCATCATCATCATCATCATCATCATCAATCATCATCATCATCATCAATCATCATCATCAATCATCATCATCATTAATCATCATCATCAATCATCATCATCAATCATCATCATCAGGATCATCAATCATCATCATTAATCATCAACAATCATCATCAATCATCAATCATCATCATCATCTATCATTATCAATCATCATCATCATCAATCATCATCATCATCATCATCATCATCATCAATCATCATCAATCATCATCAATCATCATCAATCATCATCATCATCATCATGATCATCAATCATCAATCATTATCATCATCATCAATCATTATCAATCATCATCTTCATCATCAATCATCATCAACCATCATCATCAATCATCAATCATCATCAATCATCAATCATCATCATCATCAATCATTATCAATCATCATCTGCAATCATCATCATCACCATCATCAATCATCATCATCATCAATCATTATCAATCATCATCATCTGCAAATCATCATCATCATCATTCAATTCAATTCAATTCAATTCAATCTTTATTTCCGATTCAATGTACAGTATAGATAAAAAATACATGTAAATATGAGCAAATTATACAAAAGTGTAGAAATAAAAACAAAAACAATGAAAATATTGACAAAACAGGAAAGTATTATGAAAAAAGAAAAACAAATAAGGGAAACAGATAGCATATAGTTACAATAAAAACACAAGCTCATTAACATTATGTGTGCAGTTAATCAGAAAATGGTATGTGCGTAGAAAGCCAGAGTAGGCTTGTTATGTTGCATACCCCGTGATATAATCGTTATAAAAAATAACTCAAATGCTATCATGATATGTACCAAATTAATAACAGCAAAGAATATACTTTAATCAACATACAAATAAAAAGAAGACCATTATCCATATCCAAAATATCAATATTTATTAATCATCATCATCACCATCATCAATCATCATCAATCATCATCATCATCAATCACCATCATCATCATCTCATCATCACCATAATCATCAGCAATCATTATCATCATCATCATCATCATCACCATGATCATCATCATCATCAATCATCATTATTATCATCATCATAGCCATCCGCCATAATCAACGCTGCACACTGGCACTGGTCCGATCGTCGAGGACCAGTAAAAATCACTGTCGGACCAGTAACTTTCTCAGGAATGGACAAGTGAAAAATTGAAAAAACTGGGTACTTCCTGGTCTGACAGAGAGATCAGACCAGTAGAAAAAAATGGGTTAGCGTGCAGCCCTGCCATAATCATCATAATCATCATCCACAATTATCATACCGGTCATGGCATTGCCCTTGCTGGGGTTGTTGATGATGACCCTGGCAATCCCCGTCTCATTATCCTTCACCAGATCCACGCTGCCCCCTCCCAGCTCCTGGAGTCGGAGGCGGATCCGCTTCTCGTTGAACACCAGGTGCGGCACCGAGGTGTCCGTCAGCACCATGGTCTGGTCCATGCGGTGGCTGGGCGTGGTCTCGGCCAGGTTGACGCCCGAGTGTGTCGCCTCCGTCTTGTAGGGGATGTTGGAGGAGGAGTAGCTCCGCCTGGCCAGCAGAAGTGCCAGCCTCAAGACGTGACGCATGCTGCTTCCTTCGGCAAATCGGCTCAAGACTAGACAGAAACCTTGAAACGTGGGGCTACTACGCTGTAGTGTTAATCCAAGCACACACTGAACAAAATATAAGAAACAAATAAGCACCAATGAAATAATGAGCCAGCTAGATGCAGAAATTAAGGGATATCAAACATGAAAATAAGGGAAGAGAGAATACATTGTCATTACTGTGCATCAATAATCTGAAAACTCTCTGCTGTGTGGTACACACAAACAGACACACACATACAAACAGTGAACACACACACACACACATGCAGAGGTATCGATCGGTACATTTCCAACCCGACTATAATATAGCTCTATTTCTTATTTATTTTATTTTTTCAGATTTCTTCCTATACCTAGTCAGAAAGGCACATCACTCCTTCATCTGTTCATACCTGATACAATGCACATCCGTACACCCTTCGAAGTCTGTATTCAAAAAAGGAAATATTTTCTTTGATGACAAATTATTTTTTTTGTCTGGTTTTCTTTTTTTTTTTCAGTGGGAGGAGGGTGCAGATATTTACAATTTAGATTCGTGATTTTTGAATACGAGTTGCCTGATGTTGGGTTACTACTTTCATTGCAAGCCGAAAAGGCATAAATTTGAAGATCTACATTTTCAGAATCGATTTTAAAACAAATCATGCTACAAAAGATATACCGTCTCTGCGCTCTGCTACAGTTAAAAATATGCTCACTCTTCAAATCATGCACACTCCACAGTCCAGAAACGGGACAGCCCCCTGCAGATTTGAAAAATGGATCTGAACTAGCAACTAATCTTCCTAGCACATCAATCATGGTAACAATGACCACAATTAATGGTCAACTCATCATCCGACATCACCAAGATCACTTGCAACTTTTTACTGCAGACTACCAGTACCAGATTGCTACACTGCAGTCCAGAGACTGTAGAGCAGGGCTACGACACAGATTGACGTCGCAAGTACGGTGAAGTACGACCTGCGTCTACGCTGAACTTCGGGCTAATAAGGTTCCCAGCGTTCGCTCAAGTCAAGCGTAGTCTTGCAAAACAACCCACCCCAATCAATGACAAATATTACGAATAAATTGGTCTTTCGACTTATTCATCACTTGGTTAAACACATAAAATTCGGACAATTTGGTTTTCGCACCAGAGCGTGCCAAAATCAAGTGAAATTTGTTCGAATACGAACCATGTATCTCACAGCTTGAGCCCTGTTTTCACGCACTATCTTATTGTGCGTACAATTACAATGGAAGTGTGTGCTTGTTATTATGCAGTGCAAGTGCCTGCGAGCGAAGATTTCGTCTTGTGATTGGTCAATTTCGTCATTGTGGCGCGCCATGTCATCCTCCCGCGAACTTCGTTGTTGCAAGTAAACGATAAACATTCGGTCATAATTTAGGAAATACTCCATTGATTGTCTTTAGCAAGATCTTATTTTAGGTGTGCGTTGTATAAGGGAATTGAGGGCTTGCAATGAATTACGGCGGAGGTAAGTTGTCATGTCCTATCGTCTTAATTATGAATTTGCTTTCGTGGAACGAATGTATTTCGCGGGTACGAGTTTGCACATGCCGAATCTGTACACGTTGTGCAATTGAGGCAGTGTTACTGTGTAGTCCGACATACTGTCTTATTTGCTGTGCAATGTGCAGTGGTGTTGAGAATATGGCTTGTAATTTTACACATCTATAATGTAGTAGGGCCTAGGCCTAAGTTTGTACTGAGGAAAAGGGCAAGGTAGCGGCTCTTGTCCTCTTTTCAAAAGTGAAGTGATAGACAATACAATATGACACATTAATGAAAATGCAGAGTAGTGGGGATTAGCCTGACCAGGCCAGACTCTGTGCAAACAGCAGTCTGACATGTCATGCATGTAGGCCCAGATAGTGTTTTTAAACGTTGCAAACGACCGTCGCTTTTGACGGCAAGACCACAAAAATGTATTTTATTTTGTTTATTTTAACAGTAATACCACCCACCTATATCGTGTTTTGCTGATGGTTGAGTTGAATTTGGTGTTTTGTTGGTATCCAAACCTTATTGTTGAATTTTTCGGAGTAGATTGTGTGATGATTCACAAAATCAACGAACTACCACGAACGCTCAACCCGAGCTAGTGGTAGCATTTTACGGATCCGGGCTAACTCGGCCCACGGGACAACTCGTCCCACCCGTCGAGGGTGGGCCAAGTTGTCCCACCCGTTGGTATCAATAGTGATCGTGGGCGTTTGTCTGTGTTTGAGGTTATTTTGTCTTTGTGACGTTTTTTTTTAACCGTAACTTTTGGAATTGTGCTCAGTGGTTTCTGTAAAGAATATTTGCCAACTTTTGGGGGATACAACGATGTAAAAATGAAATTTCAGACGTTTTTATCGCGGTTCGCAAATCTCTGTAAATCTAAATTATCCTGGTACATATTTATACCTCTAGCTCCTACATGTACCTATTCAAGTTAGAATCTGCTTTGATTCATGAATTTGTAAACAATAAAGAAATAAAGAAATTACTAGAACCTTCACTAGGTTTTACACTGTAGGGTAAAGGGGTACCAGTATTTGGTCAGCTACCGGTATTCAGTCACTTATCACTTGTCACCAGCCAGTAAGTTCAACTGTCACAACACACGCAAATCACATCAATTCACATACTTGCACACTCATTCACAACAGTAAACTCCCGTAGCCTCCTCCAAAAATCCATCCAAAATCCAAAATTTTACTGTCAAAAGTGCAGAATCGGCACTACTTTCCAAAAGCGTGTGCGAATTGAGCCCAGTTTTAAGAGTACGGGTCGCCGAAGAAGTGCTAAAAATCGAGAAATACGCTGTTCTCTCGTGGGATTTTTTGCTTATCGCAAGCTTGGAGTGTGATGGTATCCTCAAAAGTGCAAAAGAAAAACAAAATTTCTGTACGTGCCAATACAGTGTCTCAATGTACAACTAGAATGCAAGTGCCGATTCCCCAGTATTCGGTCACCAATGGGCTGCGCAACATCGTGATGCAATTTTGCGCCAACAAGGTAGCGCGCAACACATTTTTCAGCTGCTTTGAACATGCATTGACTTTGAACGCGCATATCGCGTGATTGAATACTGGTCGCGGTGACCGTATTCTGGGAAATTTTCAAGGTGATATATTTGGGGATTTTGTGAAATTCTGTGTGATATTCAACAAAATGAAAATTGAGATGAAAGAAATTTGATATATTTCACATACATTGCTGGTAGATATGATGTATGTATGTATTATTTTAGTTTGAAAAATATTGCAAAAAAGCTTAAGTGACCAAATACTGGGGATGTTACCCTACATGTAGACATTCTTCATGTAGCAATCTTCATGGACAAGCTGTTATAGGGCAGGAATTACTTCATAAAGGTTCAAAAATCAAGCCTATGCCCTATGGATGGTGCATGTACACGCCATATGTAGACATGACAGGTGGTGCTGTTGTATTGCATTCTAATTCTAGATTTTTCTAGACTAAGCAGATTAGATTAATAGATAACTGGATAGACATCTCATCTGTCCAGTGTGTTTAGTATAACTTAACTTAAAAGATAATAAGGATGGTGGGCCGCAGAGCAAAGCTTTTTTTTTTTCTGTGTAGACAAGTCTGTGCCCTTCGCCTTTAACTTTTTAAGTGGACTCTTGAAGTCTGTAAAGGTCTGCGTCAACAACAATGTGAATTATGACTTGCCACATGGAGATTTTTTTTTTTTTTTTATCAATTGTCACCCTTTGTACAAAGGTATTTTTAAGATTACAAGCACTGATCTACATTTTAACAAATTCATGTCGAGCATATGAACCAGCCTGAATCGAACCTGTACTCTGCTGCTTTCTGGACAGCAACACAACTACAATGTACCAGACTACCCCTGGTTGCCGGCATTGACACGGTAAAATTGGAAGAAATACCTAAGCTCCAAAATTGAGACATTGTTATGTTAAATAGGCTAGTCCAAGGCGGACAAGGGTTATTGAATGAAAGAAAGAGAATATCAGTGCAGAGTGGTGAAGATGCAGTATGAAAGATTTTTAATTCGTACAAATGTATTTGTAAGATCACAGCTCCCTATCTTCACCCCTCTGCATTATGATTTTGAATTATAATGCAATCATGAATTATGATTTCTTGTATTGTTGTGATCAGGATTTGATGGGGGCTACGGCGGGATGGACCAGGGCCAGGGGTTCGGAGGCGGATTCAACTCCCCGGGGCCAGGAGGCGGTGGATTCAACTCACCAGGAGTGGGCACCTCTCAGTCTAAGGTTTGTTGCATGGAACCTTACTATTGAGACTTGTGGCAGCACAGTTGTGTGACACAACTTAACATTGTTTGGTCTGAAATGTGCAGCCTGTTTCTTTCGTTGATCTTCCACTGACTGATCTGTGTCTTAAGGGGTTCGTAGAGCTTGGCAATGTTTTATCCCCTTTCCCAAGTAACAGGAGGCTTTTGGACTAGAGTGACGCTTAATATGTTTTTCAACCAAAACAAAGGTGCTAATCTCCCATTGCAGGGAAGTGCCCTACATCAACATTAATCAATAATTAAAAAAAAAAAAAAAAAAAACTTGACAGAAGAAATTCATGAATATGAATGGTTCATTGTGTGTTTATGACTCACAACATTGAAGGGATAGGTTGATACATGACTAACAGTAGATCGGTCTCGACACTAAATACAGAAGCCTTTTCTTATGGCTGGATTGGCTTATGTTGTATTCTTCTGCATTTTTGTTGTGAACAGGGAAAAAGGGCACAGAAGCTGATTCCATGTAACATAGCACAGATCCTCCAAGCAACACAGAATGACAACGAGTTCAAGATCGGAGATGTCGAGATTCACCAGGTAATTTGACCCTTTTCTGTCTATGTTGTAAGCTGTGAATGTGTGTACACCAGGAAAGGTGATACATATTTTTAATGAGCACTGATGTGGGCTTGTATAGCATTACTGTAAAAGTGGAAATTTTTACGGTGTGGACATTTTCGCGCATTTTACGCAACCAGAAGCTAGCACAAAATAGAAGCATGCGAATAGTTCTGCATGCCATGTGTTCCAATAATCAATTTCCTAATTCTGCAGAATTAAAAACATGCAAATTAAAGTTCTTCTTCCTCGGCCAAGCATGAAAAATTACTCATGCGAAATGTCCACTTTTACAGTGTATCTTTTGCCTTTTTTTTAGGGGGGGGGGGGGGGGGGGGCAACATACAACTACTAGTTTGCACTGGGGAAGAGATTTGCAGAATACATACATATAAAATATGCAATGAGCGTTTCATGCATCCTTCCCAATGGGCTCAGAATACTTTACAGTGTACATCACACCATTCAATGCAGTCATGTTATTACTATATATATATGCCAAATGTTTTGCAAGTGTGATATTTTACTCATTGAGACTAGAACAACATTTTGTGATCAAGATCCGTAGTAAGCGAATAGGAAATTGTAAGCATACCAGTCATCTATTTTCAGGAGAAAAGTTAGTTCTTTCCCACCTCCATGATCACATACAGCACGTGTGTTTTATGGAAGGAAATATTTTTGCCTGTTAAAGTTTGCAAATACCGTTTGACTAGCAAAATTTGCAAAAACAAAAATACCATAGAAATATACTGTGTTTGCAATATGTTATTCTGATATCATCAATAGTTATACAGTAATGCAATATGTACAATCTCCTGTATGAGGTTGCCAGAATTTAAATCATTGCAATCGTTGCACAATAAGTGCATAGTCTACTTTTTATTCTGTGCAGAGGTCCATTCCAGTTTTTAACCTAGTGCTTGCAACTTTTCATTCTTGAGTAGATTTCCAGCAAAAACAGAAATTCTCAATAGAAAACATTTAGTGTCTAAACCTCACTGGTAGTGTTGAAGGAGGCTATTATTTTGTAGCAACGTTCAGTGATCACCACCACTGCATTCATCCCTCATTCAGTCATAATAATGCACGATTCTTCACGACAATAAAAATGCTACTGTGCAACAATTTCATATACACCAGCATAGTTAAATGCATGAAACACACAGTGTATGCATACGTACACACTACACTGTACATGTACAAGAATACAACGATGATACATGTACATGTAAGCAATGCACACAAAGTTGGATTACCTGTCTATAGCGGCCACCTGTCTATAACGGCCACTTTTTCCGTCTCCCTTTGGTGGCCGCTATAGACAGGTTTGACTGTATTATCATTATCGTTATCAGTATCATTTTCATTCACCATCATTATTATCATTATAATGATATCACCAGGTGTGCCTTATTGGCGTCATCAGAAGAGCCGAAATCTCTGCAACAAACATTGTGTACATGCTGGACGACATGTCGGGACCCACGATGGAGATTAGACAATGGATAGAATCAGATGTGAGTTCTTCCTTCTCTCTATCCTTTGTGCTGTTGTGACTTCTTTTTGTTTCCTTCTGGAGAGAATAGCTCAAGCAATGATTTTGAAGAGCCTGTGCTCATCTTTCTCTCTTTCAAAATCCTGGAAAGGTGGCAAATCTCAAAAGAGAGAGGAGATTAGTTTCAAGTTTTTCTTTTAGATTTCTTATATTATTTTGTTACTTCTCAAATGTTTGCATGTGAATATGTTCTATTGTTGTGCAGTTTGTGATATTGTGTATTGTAACATTCACACAGTTTCTTGACTAGAGGTTGATGTTGCTTTATTATGACTCTGATTTTCACACAACTCCACATGAGGTGGGAGCATGATTGCAGCTCATGTTGGTTGCATGAAACTCAGACTTTCCAGCCCCTTCGGCAGCCAGTCAAGTTCTACATTTATATTACCTGACACGATTGCGCTGTTTGCAATATAAAGATTTTGGTCTGTGGTGTGCTAGTCACATGATTGCATTGTGACCAATTGCCAGTATTTTTGTAGACCATTTATCTGTTTTATCTCTTTGACCAGCCAACCCCGTCAGTGGCTGTCAAATAGACCACTCCTTCAGAAAGTTTTTGTATTTCTGTAAAACATGATATTTTCCCGCATTTTTCGGCATGAAATTTTCACGAATTGGCGCCGACAGCCTTTTTCGCGGCATGAAATTTTCGAAAGTTGCCTCTAACATTCAATGCATATAGCGTAGACAAGAACTTTCTTGTGCATTTTAATTTTGCGAATCTTGGCTCTCGCGAAATTCATGAAATTAAAATGCACCGCAAACATTCCTTGTTTTCAGTAAAAGGAGACTCATTTATTGTGCCTCTCTCGTCTAAACAGGAAACCACTGAGCAACAACCCACAGTGTATGAGGAGAATACGTACATCAAGGTGGCGGGCAACATCCGGTCCTTCGGGGGCAAGCGCAGCGTCGGCCCCTTCCGGATCATGCCTGTCACAGACATGAATGAGGTCACAATGCACATGGCTGAGGTCGTTCAGTCACACATGCTGCTCAGCAAGATGGCCACAATGGTGAGTGTGGATGTCTGTGCGTCTGTCTGTCTGTGCACTGTGTGAATGCAACCAGTGGATATGCAGTGATGAAAGCATAGTTCATCGTTTTTCCACATATTTTCAAATTGCATGTGACCACGAGTCTGTATAAAATGTTTCCCCCATAGTTTGGTGCATTGACCCATGCAATGATTTGTTTTTGTATGCCTCTGCCACAAAGTGTCATCGTGGTCATTGTGTTTTTTGGTGTCATCCATCCGTCTGTCCATCCTTCTGTCCATCCTTCGTGCCGTCCTTCCGTCCTTCCGTCTGTCCATCCATCTTTCCATCCATAATTGATTGTGTGGATGATGTTACTTCACACCCATTTGAGGTATCCAAATTAACCCGTTCCTTCCGCAATTCTCTGAGTGCCTTTAATGCCCCCAAACGAGATTCTTTTCGCCCGTCGACAGAGAGGCACACAGGTTGATAATACAGCTGTTTGAAGGCAGTCAAGCGGTTCATTGTGTCCCCCTTTCTACCGTCAACTACATGTGCCCGTGAACAATGGAAATATCGATCGGGTGCGAGGTATGAATAGAGCGTGCGCTGATGAGCTCTCAGAATCTTTTGTTCTATGCAAAACCAGGTACCTGAATGAGGTGACTGGGGTCAGCGAACCCGCATTTCTAACTGATCTCAGCCTTGATCATTATGTACATGTTCATACGAGTTTACAGCAGAACAAGCAAAACACTAAATCAGGAAAAGGTACATAATACTGTAAAACCCCCTTTTTTAAACAGCAGGAGAACAAATCCTGATAGAATAAACTCTGATCTTTTTATCAAACCCACTTTTCTGAGCATTTTAACACAAAGAAACATGGATTTAGGTCACTGAAGCAGGCACCCTTGTCTTCATTTTGGGAACCTGGTAAACCAGGTTCCCGTATATCAGTTGCTCCCACAGGAACCTGGTAAACCAGGTTCCCGTAAGGAACGGGTTAAACTTTGCATATTTTATGAATGAGTGGGTAAAGCTGTACCTTTCAACTTGTGGGGAAAATGGCAGCATTACATTCTCTTCCAACATGATTTGATTTGGTCCCTCTGATCAGGCTGGGAATGCCGGAGGCGGGAACGTGGATTCAAACTTCTTCCAGACACCAGTGAAAGCAGGGCATCCAGCTGGAGGGATGATACCAAACAACGGTCTCAGCGATGTACAGACACAGGTTGGTTAGGTGGTGATGGGGAAAAGTTACACCTTTTTATTTTTATTTCACAGTGGGCTGAGATCCAGATTGTTGATGCAATACACAGACTCTTGAATTCCAAAAGCTGCACTGTGCGTGGGGTTTCAAAGGGATGCTATAGTTTTGGTTGGCTCCAGATTTTCAACTTTTTTGTGATATGATAAGAAAACCCTTATAAGATATTAATGAAGATACAATTTCTAAGAAGAATTCAAAGTTTATGTGATAAAAATTGGTTTTGAAATGGCTGAGACATCCTAATAAAAGATGGGACCCACCTTGTATTAGGAATGCTTTGATTTACTTTGTTTCTGGATATATCAGCCATTCCAATGCTAATTTTCATCGCATTAATTTTGAATTCTTCTCATAGAATTGTATGCTCTCTGATATTTCCCAAGTGGTCACTAATTATCTTGCAAAAATTTAAAAGTTGAATCCCCAGCTCAATCAAAACTGTACCATCCCTTTAATGTTTTGTTTCAAGTGAGCCAGTGCAAAGCAAGTGAAATCCCAATCACCAACTCTTTCTTGTCATTTTTCATTCAGAAAGGAAAAAATTGTGTGCATGCATCTTTGTTGAATAGTCAAGAGGAATGTCCAAAAGCCCCAAACAGGGCTAGAGTCCGGCCAGCCCTCAATGGCCTGTGACTCATGATGATACACAGACTTACAGAAGACTTCGTGTGACACTAATAAGAGGATGACATGTTGTTGATAGAAATGAGATGGATGACAGGAAAGTAGTATTGTGATACATGCAGTGTGGATGATTAAACTCATGGTAGGCAGAAAAGTCATATTGACAGATATTGTTTAAGATTAATTTGTGCAGTTATGTCACTTGCAAACTTTGCTTCATAAGATATAAATCATGTACACATGTTTTCATATAGGCCATGACAAGAGAAAAGGGCCCTTAGCGCTGTCGCGCACAAATGCCAGAAAAACGGTGTAGATGTTTGACAAACCAATACATGGTTAAAAAAAGGTCAGCTAGCTGTGCACATAAGCATCTGTAGATGCATCAAAGAGTTGCAGGACGTTGACAAAACATGCTTTTGAAGTGTCATAATTGGGGCATTTAGGAGTGGAATTTCAGAAAATGGTTTGCATATCTACACAAAAGTATGTCAGAGTTCATTCTACAATGAAGTGGTGAAAACCGTTTTCAGTATTTTATGCCCCGAGGACCCTTTTCTCACGTCACAGCCCATATCATTTAACTTTAGTGCAGGGCTTTACATTGTGGTGGCACGATGGCCAGCCGGGGCCACCAAAAAGAAAAAAAATAGATGCCAGACCACCACTTTTTAAGGAAAGTAGGTGACCCAGGCCACCAAATTTTATTGTCGGGCCACAAAGAAAAAAAAAAAAAATGTTAAAGTCAAGCCTTCCTATACAGATGTACACCAGTGTATAAGCAGGTATTTTTTGATTACATCTGTCTTCCATGGAGGAAGTTCTCTTATTTAACTTTAAAAATATAAAGATGTGAGGATGGGAAAGTGTTGTATTGTTAACTTTTGATGCCATCTCTGCTGACTCGTACCCAGGTCCATCAGCTCATCACCGGTTGCCGTGATGAGGAAGGCATCAGCATGGATGCTCTCTGTAGGAAGCTACAGCGCATGTCAAGAGATGCCATCAGGTGAGAGAGAGAGAAATAAATACAGTATGTCCAAAAAATAACACAGTGGTACCCTCCACAACGATAACTTTTAAAATAGTGAATCAATCCAAATACAATGTCAGGGTATGAAACTATAACTCATTGTCCACATCTTACAAAAAACCCATTCGATTTGCTTCAGTGGTAAAAGAGAAATGAGGAATTGTGTAGAGCATGTCAGGAATCTCTTCCCTCCAAGTTCTGTCTATTGTGTTCACATTGATATGCAGTTCCAAGAGCATCCAAGTCCTAAACTTGGCAGAATCAGACTCATGACATGCTTTACCACAATCCACATTTCTCTCTGACCGCTTAACCAAATAGAATGAGGTTTTCTGCAAAATAGAGCTAAGATGTTATATTTCAAGAAACTGAAGCAGCATTTAGATGGTTTAATCATATTTGGTGTCTTCAATTCGAAAATCTGATTGTAATTATTTTGAGGACATACTGTACATTATGTCCTCACCCCCCCCCCCAAAAAAAAAAGAAGAAGAAGAAGAAAAAAAAGAAAAGATCACAATTGGATTTCTGCATTGATAACTTCCGATATGATTAAATTGTCTAAATGCTATTTCAGGGTCTAAAAATATAGCATATTACCTATATTTTGCAGAAAACTCCATTCAATTTGGTTGAGTGGTCACAGAGAGATGTGAATCATTTTGAAGCATGTCGTGGATGTGATTGTTCCAAGTATAGCACTTGGATACTCTTGGAAATTCATATTAATGTGTGAACACAATGGACAGAACTTGGAGGGAAGGGATTGCTGACAGACGTTACAAAAATCCTCATTTCTCTTTGACCACTGAAGCAAATCGGCTGGAGTTTTGTGTAAGGCGTGAGTAATAAGTTATAGTTTCATACCCTGAAATTGTATTTGGATTGATTCACTATTTTTGAAGTTATCATTACAGAGGGTCCCATTTTTGTTTTGTTTGTTTGTTTTGTTTTTAGCTCACCTGAGCCAAAGGCTCAAGTGAGCTATTGCGATCGCCCTTCGTCCGGCGTCCGGCGTCCGTCGTGCGTAAACTTTTTACATTTTCATCTTCTTCTTGAAAACCCCAAGACCGATTTTCATCAAACTTGGCAGGTAGCATCCCTAGGGGGTTAGGAACTCAATTTGTTAAAATGGGCACCATGCCCCACCCAGGGGGCCCCAGGGGGGCCCAAACCCCCCAAAATTAAGGAATGTGTAAAAATCTTCTTCTCTAGAACCAGAAGTGATAGAGCTAAGTTAATACTATGAGTTAGTACATTGATGACTGTAGTTTCAAGTTTGTTCAGGGCAGAATCAGGGGTGCCCCCCTTGGGACCCAGGGGAGGGGGGTGGGGAGGGGTCCTAATGGGGCCTAAATTGTACATTTTCATCTTCTTCTTGAGAACCCCTTGACCCATTTTCACCAAACTTGGCAGGTAGCATCCCTAGGGGGTTAGGATCTCAATTTGTTAAAATGGGCACCATACCCCACCCAGGGGGCCCTCAGGGGGGCCCAAACCCCTAAAATGAAGGAATCTTTAAAAAAATCTTTTCTAGAATCAGAAGTTATAGAGCTAAGATAATACTATGAGTGAGTACATTAATGACTGTAGTTTCAAGTTTGTTTATAGCAGATCCAGGGGTGCCCCTCTTGGGGGCGGGGGGGGGGGGGGGGGGGGTGGGAAGGTCCAAATGGGGGCCTGAATTGTACATTTTCATCTTCTTCCTGAAAACCGCATGATGGATTTTCGTCAAACTTGGCAGGGAGCATCCCTAGGGGGTCAGGATCTCAATTTATCAGAATGGGCACCATGCCACACCCAGAGGGTCCCAGGGGCCCCCAATCCCCCCAAATTAAGGAATCTTTAAAAATTTGGGCCCTTATTGTACATTTTCATCTTCTACTTGAGAATGCCTGGTCAAATTTTAGTAGAGCTGTGAATGATTTAGATTAGTGACTGCGTGAAATGGGAACTTGCGATACTCAGGTGAGCGCTAGACCCGCGGGTCTCTTGTTTTTTGTTTGTTTGTTGTTTTTTTTTTGGGGGGGACATATGGTATATAGAGAGAAAGCTAGACAGTGGGAGGAAGAGAGATAGTATTAAAGAGACAGAGTGGGATACATGACAGATATAGAGGGGCAAGACAGGTACAGAGACGAATAGAGAGAATAACGTGAGAGACATTGAGATGGCATGAGATGGAACAGATACTAATTAAAGGCATTGTTTACCATTTGCAGATGAAACAAAACTCCAGCATTAGTGCTTTAAAATAGTTCTGAAATGTGAGTTTGGGATAGAAACAACCATTGTAAAAATTTTAATCAGGATAATCAAGGGTTAAGTATTGATAAATATACAAAATGTGAACAATAGTTCTAATAAAATCGTTTCTAAACTAAACCATCTGCAGTTATGGTTTAATGAGAAAAAGAGTGATATCTCCCTACATTTTAGGTTTTATTGCAAAATTTTTATTTGATGTGATGTTTTGTGATACAACTGACCTACACATATGCATCAAATGTGATAACTCGAACATTTTCAAAATCACTGCTCCCAAAGGTAAACTGTACCTTTAAGACAATTTAACAGATAGACAGACTTGCAGATAGAGACAAAGAAAATGGGAGATAGAATGAGCGAAGGATAAGGACAGATAGAGAGGAATGAACACCCAGACAAGAAACAGAGGGGGGGGGGGGGGGGGGGGAGGGAGAGACAATCGGACAAAGACAGACAGACAGACAGTTTGATACAGAGCAAATGATAGATACACCGTGAGACAGGGAGATACATACAGGGACAGGATAGATGCAGACTGTCAGCATTATATCTCATTTGAAAGACAAAACAAAACAAGATGAAGTGTTATCTGGTTTCAGCTTGAAATTGAGGCGTAAAAATAAACTCAAGAAAATATATACGTAAAAGTAACAGCCTAATATGTGTAATTCATGTTATCTACATGGTATTTGTTCTATTCTGCTCTTTTCTCCTGCCTTCCAGGAAAGCCGTGGAATTCCTGAGCAGCGAGGGCCACATCTACTCCACCATCGACGACGACCACTTCAAGTCGACGGAGGGTTGATTGATTCCCCCAATCGATCACCCTCGAACCTTCCCAACCCCAAAGTCCCCACTAACGTCACTATCTTTTCACATGATCCACTTGTTTTTACCAGCTACCCTTTCTTCCACACTCCCATCCCTTAGTCTCCTCAGTAATAAAGAATTGTTTGGTTAACAATACTGTCAGAGCAGAAATTTTTGCATGCATGAAACTTTTTTTTTTTAGTTTCATGAGGAGTCAAGATTCGTGAAAATAAAATGCATGCCAAAGTTTTTGTCTACCCAATGCTCTGACTGCCAGTCAATTTGCAAAAGTTTCATGAAGAGAAAAAGGCAGTCTGCTCCAATTTGCATTTAAGTTTCATGCTGCGAATGTTACTGGTTTTACAGTACCTTGTCTCAAGTTGAAAACGAGAACAATACCCCCCTCAAATTTGTCAAAACTTTGCTGACCGAGTTGTAGAATGCTGTTCAAATTGATGAAAAAATAATAAAACCCAGAATAGGTACCAAGACTATGTTGTCGCTATCAAGATATCCGTGGACAAAAATCACCTTGCAAGTAAACTGTTTTTGATATGTGTGCTTGAACACTAATATCTGTAGGGGAAAATTGATTAATGGCTAAATGGAGTCAGCCAAAAAAAATATTGCATGGTTTTGAAGTTCTTGATGATCATGAACAACTGCAATTCTTTCAAAGTTTTCATTTTTACACAGTATTGGAGGCATTAACAGAGTATGCGTCCAAGCAGCTCAGATTTTCCAGACTGAAAACATGCTAGACCCTCTGTGCACTTTCAGTGCCAATAGAATACAGAAAAAGCTGTAGTGTTGTATGCATTGTCAAAAGTACCTGGCACAGTAAGGGTTGAACAATGCCTGTCATTGCATCGTAAAACACTTCAGCAATGTTCATTGTAGTGCTCTCGTAGAAACTTGTACATGTGTGTACTGACTTGGTTGATATGGTGTGATGACATGTCTGCTCCTATGACACTCTTTCTTGGAAGATGTACCAAACTAGCAACAGGCAGAAGAATACTATCTTTACAGCCTTATAAAGTTAAGGCCTTTTTGTTTCTCAAGTTGCCAATATTTGTTCTCCCTCATCTTGTCGATTTTATGAAAGATCATTTGTTCAGCCTTCTTGAGGAGGGGGCATTTTCCCAGATCACATGAAGTAATTTTGTACACATTTGCAACAAATGACCACATATGTACATGTATTGTACTATTATGCGCAAGGAAAATCCTATCAGTGATTCACATTTTCACCATTTTGTTTTACAACTTTTCATCCATGTTTTCTGAATCCTCGCCTTGAGAAGTTTAAAGATACCGGCTGAAGTGAAGGAACGTCAATTTGCACACACGTTTATGTGCGTTCTTCAACATTTGCCATTGTGAAAGACAGTTCCCTGTTTTTATAAGGTGCTTTATTCATTTTAGGAGCAAGACACTTTATCAAGCAAAAAGGAGGGAGAAAAAAAAAAAACTGTCCACATTATATTAACTGGTTGGCTATGAGCCTTGTGCCACAGTTGTGAAGTTTGTTGGAGAGCGCAATTATAATTACATGTATTAAGATGCTTCCATATTTTGGTGGTGGTTGGCAGTGGCTCTTGTGACATTCCATACGTGGTACGGTGCCACAAAAATGTAGGTACAATGCAGCGTTTCCATGTAAAGTGATTCTCATGCATTTTCTTCTGATCATGAACAACTGCAATTCTTTCAAAGTTTTCATTTTACACAGTATTGGAGGCATTAACAGAGTATGCGTCCAAGCAGCTCAGATTTTCCAGACTGAAAACATGCTGAACCCTCTGTGCACTTTCAGTGGGGCAAATTATTTGTATAGGGCCCCATTTTCTCTCTCTCTCTCCTTTTGTTCTTTAAAACAACAACATTTTCTTCTTCTGTTGGGAGGTGTCAAGCAGCAGGTCATGGAAGAAGCTGTGGCAAACAGGATTGTTTGACAGTGTTAGAAATTTATGATTGATTGCATTCTCATCATGTTCTAATGTGTTTGTCGTCATACCGTGTACAAAGTTTACATATTTTTTTTCCATCCTTGAGTATTACTAGAAGTAGAAACAGATGTCTTGAAATAACCATGGTAACTTACCTACTATTAATCCATGGTAATGACATAACTACCATCATGTCATATGCATCATAAAGTCTTTTTTTAACCAACTTTGTGAGTGCATGTGAATAGCGATATGTGAACAACGGGAACAAGAACTTGCATTGATAGATGTGAATTGATTCAAATAGATTTCAAGTAGTTCACACCTTTTAGCAAAAGCTTAAAAGTGTTGTTCTGCTCTGTCTTGAACAGATGGATTGAATAGAACTATGGAAAGAACTGATATGTAGAGACAAATCAAAATGAACCACAATCTGATATAGACTACATTATCCTTTTAGTCTGCTTTGGTGGCTAATGCCACAAATTATTGGGATTCCATGTGTAAATATTTCAGTTGTAGTTTGGGGTTGCTGGTTTGAAAAACTGCAGAATACCCGTTTATAAAGTTGAGGGCGGTCGCAATACTATATCATTCTACACTACCCTAACCTTGCTTGCTAACACACAGACATGCTCGCAAGTATGGACATTGGGCCATGACAGGGTATTCTGCATTTATACCGCTGTTGTTGTTTGTTTGTTTGTTTGTTTTTTCCACAGTTCATTTCCAAACGAAAGGGGAATTGTTTCATCTAAGGAGATAACTAAGGCATGTTCCTAAATGAATTTATGATGCTTCCTTTCATTCATTTCAATCATTACATTTGCCCGCTTCTGGTGAGAAGTTACGCTGTCCTAAATAGGATTTCCCCTCCAGCATTTAGACTTCTCATCTAGTGTTTTCAGAGGAGCCAATTTAAGCACATAATATTCTTCACCTACATGTACTGAGCATATAGTCTGCTGAAAACCAGAAGGGTGCTATCGTGTTCGAAGATTTAGCATAAATAAAAACAAAACAATGAATTTTCATGAAATAAAAAGTTTGTTCAATCAAAAGTGGGTAGATTTATAAGCATTAGCACCCTTGTGGCTGTAATTTTGAACATTTTTACTGAAAATAAAAATAACGTAAAATTGACATCATAATGTAAAGGAGATTAACTCTACAACATGATACCAATAACTCAATAACCCCAAAATTGTGATACAAGTCCTTCTGGTTCTCAGCCGATGATATCCACTTATTTTCTCTCCGTGTACAATGTGTGTACATTGGCTGTTTGCAGAAAACTGCTGACTACTGTATAATACAGCAAAGTGAATTCTGAACAAAATAACATGAATGGTGGATGTTCAAATAGCAGTGAGGAGAGAGACACTCCAAAGGAGCACTTTGCTTCTGAAGAACAAGTGAGTGAAAGCAATGATGAAAGTAATAAAAATGTATGTACAAAGTTTCCAAACTAAATACATCAGATGTTTTCATTGTGCATGAAAATTTGTCTCATTGTCCTGTGTGCTGATGAATTACACAGATGCAAACTTGGGACAGCTACTGTAAATCTTGAATTTTTTGCATACCAGTAAGTAAAGTCCACAGAATCAAAACATAAAATACAGTGCACTCCTGTTATAACGAACACAGTTATAACGAAATTCCAGTTACAACGAAGTAAAAATTCAGGCAGAAACACTATCTGCTCTGTGTATTTCTATCATTTATTTGTTTGGTTATAACAAAATGTTGATATTACTAAAGAAAACTGCCAGTCCCGAGGACTTTGTTATAACGGGAGTCCACTGTAATGTTACACATAACAAGCAAAGATAAGCAGAGAATAAAATTCTCAGAATTACCACATAAGCTAATTACAGTATAGTGGACTGCTCGGCAACACCTAATAAAGACTAAATCTTGTTTTCATAGCAAAAACTGAGATGCACCTATTTGCAGGATGATCTTATTTAGATCAAGAAAAATACTCAAAAATGCTAAGAAAATATTGTTCCATCTGCAGAACAAGTTTGTTTACGGTAACATTTTTGACACGGGCAAGCAAAATGCAGCTCAAGATGAAAACCTGAAAGTTTCCTGAATTAAAATGATGAAATAATTATATGCTGCTGGTTGATTCATTTTGACCCCTCAAATTTTTATCAACTGTATGAGTGAACTTTTTCAAAAGTTAAAGAAACCCCCGAGTTCATAGCTTCCCTATTTTTTATCTGATTTTTATCACATTTTCACTGTTGTGCTTATGAAATTTTGACTCTTTCTTTTCTGACAACTTTACACTGGTCTGAAATTCCCCTCTTAACCCGTTGAGGACGAGTCCCGAGTATACTCGGGCAGGGGTCTATGGGAAATGCGTGTTGTAGCAAAATCAGTCCGTCCTCAACGGGTTAAGAAGATGACAGACCCAGTAAACTCACATACCCACACACACATTAACATCCAACACAGACACACACTCTCAGGTTGGTGATTGCTGCAAAACCAGAAATATTTGCATGCATTTTAATCCCGCGGATTTCTTGAGAGCCAAGATTCGTGAATCAAAATGCACACAAAAGTTCTTGTCTGCACTATTTGCATTGAATTGCAGCAGCAATTTGAGAACATTATTTTTTTATGCCACGTAAAAGGCCCATGGCTCCACTAAAGGTCTTTGCAAAAATGTCATGCCACGAATGATTAAAACATATTCAAGCTCAGCCCTGTCACTTTCTCTCATCTCTCAACAGACAGACATATATATACCACACACACACACACACAACACACACACACACACCTGTACTTGACTTCACTAATGTACATAGTACCAATTTCAGGAGAAAATACACAAATCCAAATCAGCAAACCAGGTGATAGGCAATTATATCTTTTATTGTCTGAGCATTAATCAACCATTCCCAAATGAGCTGGATTCTACAACTTCTATCATAGTTACTTCTTGATTACAACACAATGGATTTACAGAATTAAAACGGCTTGAACCACACCCCGTATACATCATGTTTGAAGTTCAAAACATTATATACATCTTTATTGCCAAGAAAATATGATCTCGATCAGACCAAACCATTTCATTCGTTTGATTATGTTGTGAGCTACTCTCTCTACAGATAAGAGGTAGTGGGTTATCCACATAAATACTCAAGTCTTTTGGTGAATCTGGTGGATTTGGATCGAAAATTCAACTTGAGAAATCCACAAAGTCTTTCTTTTCCCCTTCAAACTACTGAAGGACGCTTTAAGAAAATAAACCCTGGCTGGACCATTCCATTTCTCGACAGAAAACCTGGGACTCGAAAGGAAAAACCCAAACCTAGTTTGATCTAGATCTCCAAAGGTCTTAGGGTGGAACAAAATGATAATTGCTCCAAAAAAAAAAGAAAGAAATCTTTTAAAAAATTGAAAAGACAGTGGAGTACCTGGGGGGTGTTTCATAAAGCTGTTCGTAAAGTTACGAACAACTTACGAGCGACTGGTGATCAGTTGCGATGTGCTATACTTACTAGAATTTCAATAATTCACCACAAGAACTGATCACCAGTCGCTTGTAAGTTGTTCGTAACTTTACGAACAGCTTTATGAAACAGGGCCCTGGTAACACTACCTATAAATGACCCCCCCCCCCCTTCATACTCACATGTTCTACTCAGCACAATGTTCAGAGCTTAGGTAACAAAGTTCACTCATATATAGTTGTACCAGAAAAAAAAAATAAGGACTCTACAGAATACACATTGTTACGTCATCTTTTCTCTGAAGGATTCTGAGTAATATTGAGAGTTAAAATACCATTATAAACCTCATACACAGTAATTACATACACAAGTGTGTGTCACTAATATGTTACACTGTATAGGAAACAACAACAAAAAAGAAGAATGAACACTGTGTCTACAGTGCAAACGACAGGACATGGCAAATGTAGTGGTGTGCCTTTGAAGGAAGAACTGTACTGCAAACCAATGCACTAAATGCCACTATGACTGTGGATTGGTTTAGAAGGGATAATTTCTTCACTCTTCTCAGCATTTACCTGTCTAAATACCAACCATCCCCCCGTGCTCATTTGTTTTGATAATGCACTTTGTGACTGATTTGTCATCAGTGACAGTGCAGTTTGTGCGACCAACAACTTGAAATGCACCACAGCGATTAGGTATGCGAATAAGGAATACATGTAATTTCTCTCCGCATTTCGAAGTTGTTCATATAACGTTGCCTTTCATACCGAAAGAAATTTTTCAATCCAGACAACATATTTTCAAAATATATTTTAAAACATCTTTCAAATTATATACAAAGCATATTCCTGCTCATTCCTGTAAGAAATGATACAAGAGATTATTGGGAGAAAAGCATATTTCACCTTTGAAGGTTTGTGCAAGTCTAAGATTCACAATTGTGTAATGCAGAATCAGCAGCATGAAAAAAAGAAAAGAAAAAAAAAACCTCCCAAACTATTTTGTACTTCATAGTTTTGATCGACATACACAGATTATATCTTGGGTGGTACAGCAAATTATTACCCCTCCAAAGTGCCATGCACATTCTCTGACAGAATGCAGTGTTTGTGATAGCTTAACCCTAACTAGGCCGGGGGGGCCCTCCGAGGCCCCCCCCCCCCCTCGACGTTCTGCGCGATGTATCGCTAACGCGAAAAGCTATCGCCGTGACGTTTCGTGACTTTTTTCTTTCGAGTCTCCCGCATCTTTTGACACCAAATTTGCGATACCTGGGCGCGCGGTTCCGAAGTTACGCATAAATATGTACGTGCATGTCAGACCAAAAATTGCTCAAAAACGTGAATTTGTGTACAATTTCAATGCAAACTGTGCTTACAGGCAAATTTCATAAAAGCATGATTATTTTGAGGTTTTATGGATTAAAATCAATTAATAACAGATTTTCTTGTTCGGAACAATGTCACGGACAAGTTTCATCGAAAAAACAATGAAAAACATAAAGTCGAAAAAAACAAGGAAATACATAAGAAATTCAAAAACAATAAAATACTTAGGAAATTTTTTTCTGATGGCGTAATTTTTTTCTCTTATATTTGCTCAGGACACTGAAAAGAATATTTCCACAAAAAATGTGCCCATTTTGAGCTTTATTTAGTGATTTATACCGAATTGTCTGATTTCATGCATCATTACGCATAAATTAGCATAATTTAGCATAAATTATAATTTCTTTAAAATTCAACTTCATGGTACTTTAGATTACATCATAGGCAACGTGTGTGCCAATTTTCATCGCGATTGCGCGGTCGACGGCCGAGATCTGGAGGGGGGGCCTGGGAGGCCAGTTTCTTCCATTATCCGACCAGAGTGCTTAACCTGGCAGGCACGAGTCCCGACATGGCCGGATAGTGAGGTTCAAGTGTAATCTGATAAGGGATATGCTGCAGCACCATGGCAGTGAGTGAAAAATCACTGTGGACTTCAGGGACTAAATGCAGCTGTATGACCACAACAGTCTCCACATTCCTGGTGCTGTATCAATGCGAAGACCCTTATTAAACATCGCACGCACGGCCTCCAAGTCCTAAACTGTGCCTTGACCTTTGACCCTGCTTTGTTAATAGGCCAGTTTACAAGTGATTTCACAATGTTATGGATATTCATCACCAAAGACGGCAAGCTATTGTATTCACCTGCACATACAATTTGTAATTGATGCATTTCAATACTTGGAATGAAATTTGCAGCATTAGTTATTGCTATATCAGGAAAGCCTGAGGCAGGCTTTGATGAAAACCATCTGGTTGTCAGGAGAAACCTTTGATCAAAGGTATACAATGTAAGTACAGTAAGTACGTTGAATATAGAAGTAAAACCATCTCTTTCTACAGTCAATTGGATTTACCTTACATACTACACATTATCATGTAGTACACTATGTAAGATACCATCATTACTCATTGAAAACAGCTTTCGGATTACACAGAAAGTACATGTGCACATGTCAGATCTTTTGATCAAATTTGGCAATGCTTACAGTGTCAAGAATGACTGCAATGACCCACTGCGCAGCAAGACTACGGCACAGAGTGTGCTACACAAGACTAATGCACCGCAACGTGACCTGAATACCCATTTGCCATTGGCTACCCTCCTGGAATTTGTCCTAGGACATCTAAATTATCATGCAAGAACTACAGCTTTGGCGGAATAGGAAATATACATGGTGTAACAATGGCGTTTGGAGTTGTCTGCACAATGACCACTTCCGTACAGAGAATGAAGAATGCTTGGATGCAAGTTCATTGCTCTTCTCTGTCTTGGAGTGAGTATTGTCTTAGATACTGAGATTGTTTTGAAGGGTCTGGAATTGAGGTTTGTTTGTTTGGTTTTTTTTTTTTTTCGCAATGTAACAGCTACCTTTTGCAAGCAAATTGAGCAGTGTGTATGGCAAGCAAGATGGGGAGCATGACTGAAACATTTCTGTCAAATCGCACAGGCATAAAACTGCAGGTGCGAATTCCAATGCAGCCACTGATTCTCAGCTGCTGCTGTACTCCTGAGTATGGCATGCCAAGCGTGTTGAGCACGACATTTATTGCAAAATAAAAGAGACAACACCACGTTCTCTCGAAAACGGCAAGAACATGCTTGCCAAAATGTCGGGAGTGGGTAGGTCCTTTCCAGGGCCACATACATACCCAAGAAAGAATATGTGGTGCACCGTTTGCCTTCTACCAATAAATTTGGCTGAATCATTTTACCATATTTTGGAGTTTACAGACCCTCATTACTACTACTGTGAGCAGTGCCTAGATGGTGTGCACCCATCCTCCAATGAAACAGGTATTTGCACACACACAGAGCAAATCTGTGATATTTTGGCATGTTGGACTTTCAGAGGGAAACTTTGTTTACGTTGACATTTTTATTTAGACAATGACATTTCGGTTTGACCGTACTCTTGCGCTACTGCGCTAACATGGATATTCCAAGATGACAATACTCATGCAACACAAAAGAAACATAATGCATTAGCAGCTTTTGCTGTGAAGTTGGAATGAATGGTTACTTGAAGTCTTTTTTTTTCAGTCTGCTAGCTAAATGTAAAAATCCACTGCAATATTGCACGCACACGACTTGAAGTGGCCAGTGTTCTAGAAATGGCCACACGCGCAGGGTACATGAATGTAATTATGTCAGCCACAAGCATAAATGGAACTTTCCGAGACAAAACATGCAAATTTCACCAGCAAATTATTGGTTATTTACACAAAAAGTCATGCGTATGATTATACTAACAAAAATGATGACATTTCTACTGGAGAAGAAATGCACGAAAATATGAGCAGCTTTCAGCGAGAAAAAATTGGTAACAAGACAAACAATACCGACACATGCTGTATCTCTTGGGCTAAGAAAAAATTCGGGCAAAGTTGACAAAAAGCATCAAACTTGCGTCAAAATCAGTGCAGCCGCGGAAACTGGCTTTTCCTGAGAGAGATCGAAACTCTTTGCATTCTCAATCAAAAGCGATGTTGCACATGTAAAACATCTCTTCTTTTCTTTTCTTTTCTTTTTTTCTCCTGCCTTCATTGTTGAAAGACTGATTAGATTTGATCCCTAAATGCTCTGTACATTTCTGCACTACTTTGGCAAATGGAAGCAAGTGACTTAACATCCGAATTTGACTTATTGATGTTTTCATAATTCACATAATGAGCTCTTCTTCCAGGCCAAATTTCATGCAGAAACACTCATCCTACTAAGAGATAAGTTAGATAAGACATCATGATAGTCCATTGACGTCAGTGTAAATGACAGACACATTTTGCTCTCTTACGAGAAATGTCACTTTTGTCACTTGCTTCCTTTTGCCAAAGGAGGGCAGATTTGGCATTAAAACCGTATGTTTACTTTTAGACGAGATATGAAATTACTGACAATCCAGCATTAGGCATCGCTCATAGAAAATTTAGTGGCACGGAAGGCCAGTAAAGATGTTGAATGCTTTTACAAAAACAAAACAAAACAAACGAACAGGAATTTCACCACACGTGATCCATAAAACATTATTCAAATCTTGGTGATACAAGGCAAAAGATCTCCACCTTTGATTAGTTCATCGAAAAAGGAATATGACAACAATATCTAAAAAGATTCGTACAACTTTGTGCAGTGTAGCATATCATTTCACAGTGGAAGGTGAAGTGGTAAGATATTTAAACATACTACTAGATTTTCAAACAAACTGCTGTGTCTGTGTGATTTCTGGATTCGTCAGAGATAGAAATAGAAACTTATGTGTTATACATATTTCTTTCCATTCTGTCCAGGTGAATTTTGGAATTGTCAACCTTATTGTTCAGAAGAAATAGAAACCCACATAAATGCATTTGGTGTTTATATTCTAGTTTGATTTGACACCGTCTGGACAGGGTTAGTAATTCAATAAAAGATTCTATTCAAATAAAATAAACAGAAATCTGAAAACAACTTTCGCAACAATGTATGCTCGTTGTTAGTTATGTGTATATCTTTGTTGACAAAGTTAGCAAGTCATATTTTCTTTAGTAACTTGATATAACAATATCTAAAATACTACAGCCATTGATGTTGTAACTTAAGTCCTTTCATTCTGAGAGTCACTTCTTTTATCAAATCATTTATTCTTTATAAATGCCTGACTCAGAAGCAAAGTGTTGAAAAGTGATATTTGATTGCCAAGTGACAATACATGACTAGCTTCTGTTAAACAAGCTTCTGCATACGCCATATATTTCGCGAGTCTAAATTTTTGCGAATTGGGACTTCCCGACAATTTCGCGAGTGATTAAATTCAGGATCGTGGAGGCCTGTATTGAACGGAAAAGTGTACACGTGTACGTCACGTTAACATCGGGATCAGAGTCAATATTTTCGTGTGTCATTAATTTCGCGAATAGCACCTGACTCGCAAAATTCGCGAAAATAAAAACCTCGCGAAATATTTGGCGTATACAGTATGACAGCAACATACTTCTAAATGACTGATTTCCGTAGTAACCTTTGATCTCCTCTTGTGAAGTAGAGACTAAATGGAGGAAGGCAAATACAAACAATAGCACGACAAAAATTCAGAAATATCACGTAGGTTGCTGGGAATTTCACTGATTGTCTACAAGTTTGCAACTTAGGACAAAAACAATAAGAACCAAACACACAATAAACAAAGACAATAATCAACTGAAAGTATGACTTTTTTATCTGAAAGTATGTGTTCCCACATTTTTATTTCAGGATCACAAAAGGCCACAAACAATGGTTTTAAAAATTAGGCCCACATATAGACATGATCTTCACAGATCTGAAAAGAATTTTTGACACAATCCTTGGTGGGAGATGAATTATATCTCGACCTGAATGAATATGGCAACTATCGAGAATTTAAGTTTTCATAGCTTTGCTCTGTCACAATCTTCAGCCTGGACAAAACTGAAAACAGCTGCTCTATGAATCGAGATGCTTGGGACGGTTGGCGAAGAGGACGTCGACGACGGATGAATCGGCCATCGTGGAGACGTCGCCAAGGTCGTGGTCATTGACAGCGATCTTGCGCAGCACGCGGCGCATGATCTTGCCGGAGCGGGTCTTGGGCAGGCCTGGCGCATTGTGGACAACCTCTGGGGCGGCAAACGGGCCGATCTTGGCACGGACTGCATGGTAAACAAGGTGTGCAAAGGAATTTTGGTGATACGCAGTTTAATACCAGCATCACACCTGTGGATTAATCTCCCCTTGACAGTCTGTATCCAAAAACTCTTTTAAAACAAATCTCTGAAAACATTTCCATTTTAAACCCAATCTCCAGCTCTACACAGGTACATAATGTGTACGCATATCATCGCTGGGGTGACAAGACCTTGTATCTCAAATTTTGGTGAAAATGGATATTTAAGATTAATGGTCAGAAAATCAGTTAACCCGTTGAGGACGAGTCCCGAGTATACTCGGGCAGACGTCTATGGGAAATGCGTGCTGTAGCAAAATCAAACCGTCCTCAATGGGTTAAGTGATGTCCTGTCCAAATCCTAGCTGTCTTACCCCCAAAAATGAAGTCACCATGGCATGTCAAAGGAAAGGCTATTCCATTTGATATTATAGTGCTTTGGGTGTCATGTTTTGGGGCTCTTATTGTTTGCGGTACACTATGTGGGAAGTTCTGAAAAGGACTGTAGAGAGAATAGATGGGGAAAGTGAAAAGGAAAGTGTCAAGGAAGGAGAGTAGAGACTTCTCATGTAGTGAATCGGTGTGATGTGAAGGTGGAATGGCCATGTGAATGGTCCTGATGAGTCCGGGTATTCCTGAGGGGGACGATCACCTAACGGAGGCTCTGATAAGAAGCTCTGAAAAGAACTCATCAAATCACTCATGAGCTGTAGGGGGTGCACAGTTTGACTGCAGCCAAAGCATTCGAGGAGCCCATTTTTTTTCTTTTTTCCTTTTTTGCAGAAGTGGTTGAAAGCTCATTCATAAGCACTGCCCCCCCCACAAAAAAAAAAATACATGAATTGGAGATCAATCCGTTCACACGTCTGTTTCTCGTTCCACAGTTCCAGAGAATCATGATTGGAAAACACCTCCAGACCGTCGTTTGAGCCACGATTGGAATTACCATTTAAAATCACCCTCTGCGATTCCAGTTTGCATACACATCAGGCCAAAATGTACCATTTGAATCATGATTCTAGTGTTGCGTCATTAGATTTGCGATTCAAATTACGCACTCTCGGTACGTGTGTAAACAGCCTCGGTCACTTACCATGTGTAACAAGCTCCTTGATGAGATCTCCGGAAAACTCGGCTCCCTATTGAGTAGAAGAAAGAAGAGAGAGAGAGAGAATGTTAGAATTCATCTATTTGTGATCACTACTCTAGCAACAGTTTGTGCATTGAAAAACGTAAATCCTTTCACCTTCAAACAATTAATCAGATTGCTACTCGTCCGTTACATTCCAAACAGATTCCATGTGAATGATATCATTTGTTTTACTCAATTACCTTGAAACAAAAAGAACAGAAAACCAACATTTGAGTGCAGGTCAACAACAGACTGATCAGGTGATGACATCCTTACTTCATTATTTGAATAACGTCGTCAGGGTGACAAAAACCTTGTATCAAAAATATTGGTGAAAGTCACTTTTTTGGATTAATTGTCAGACAGTCACTTCAGTGATGTCCTGTCCAAATCCTAGCTGTCTTACCCCTCAAGAAATGGAGCCACCACAGCATGCCATGGGAAAGGCAATCCCATAATTTGTTATAGTGCTCTGGCAGCCACATTTTCTCACTTTCCTAAACATTCGACATTTTATTTCTTTAGATACGAGGTTTTGGTACCCCAATAGTAATACATCGCTGTGACCAATATAACTTTTTTGTGAAAACATAAGTATTTCAATTCTGTTACAAGTATTTCTATGATTTTTCTCCAATTCAATGAAATGCCTTGTTTAATTTGTTGCAATTAATAGAGTCTACATTATTCACAGAAATCAAGTTGCCCTTGGCGTGGAAATTTGTTCAAATTCCTTAAATAAATCGGAAGGACTAACATCCAATCAGCATGCTAAGAGTTTGAGGAAATGATGTGTTGGTCCTCATAAATGCAAAAATTGAGCACTAAGACTTCAAACATCCGACTCACCTCGACAAGGGTCACGAAGCAGTAACAAGCCTCTCCCTTAGTCTTGTGAGGGTAGGCCACTGCGGCTGCTTCCGCCACCTTCGGGTTTTCGATGACGGCAGACTCGATCTCCGCCGTGCTGAGGAGGTGGCCCGAGACGTTGAACATGTCGTCGATTCGCCCCGTGATCCAGAAGTAGCCATCTTCGTCCCTCTTGCAGCCTGAAAATGATATATGATTGATTGATTGATTGATTGCTTTATGATTATTTCTCCATTGACAGTTGATTAGTTGCTCTATCCATTTACACATTTTCTAAAAATAGCATTTCTCTTAAGAAGTAAAGCAAAGTCACTACCGGAATTGAAACAGCAAAGCTACTTTAAAGGGTGTGTACAGTTCTGGTCGAGGTGAGGATTTAGCTTTTAACGTTTTGCGAGATATTCAGAAACCACTCTATGAGATGTCAAAGAGCATGCAGTTCTAAGGGGTATCAAAAGTTTATTCGATGAAAATCGGTTTTGAAATGGCTGAGATATCCAAAAACAAGGTGAAACAAAGAGATCCTAATAAAGTTGTGGCATGTCGCCTTTTATTATGAGCACTTTTTTGGATATCTCAGCCATTTGAAAACCAATTTTCATCAAATAAATGTTGAATCCTTCTTAAAATTACATGCTCTTACATATTTCATAAGAGGCTTTTCATTATCTCACTTAGGAATGTTCAAAACACGAATCCCCACCTCAACCAGTACTGTACAGTCCCTTTAAAGGATGTAAAAAAAAAAAAAAAAAAAAAAAATCATGTAAGTACTTGACTGTATGCATTATGTGAGAAGAGAAGAGGAGAACCAAAGGAGTGGGAGGTGAAGGTGGAGGGGGGATGGGAGAGGAGAGGGGTGCTAAAGTTCAAAAGTTCTCACCATCTCCTGTCTTGTAGTATCCAGGAAATTGCCTGAAGTAGGTGTCTTCGTAGCGGTTGTGATCACCGTACACAGTCCTCATTATACCAGGCCATGGCTTCTTAAACACCTGAATGGTTGAATATCAAGGCAAACAACAGAAATCAAACAATAGCTGAACTCTTTCCACAGAGGAGATCACACATTTACAAAGGGAGTTGAATACCATCATTCATTTTTAGCTAAATATCCAAAACAATACGACAAATATTAAAAAAGTAATGCATAAAATTCAGACTGAAGTTTCTTCACAGGGACCAACTTACTATTCCTAATCTTAGCAGATACTAACACAAGTGAACAGCACTTGCTATCAAACTGATAAGTGTGTTTCTAAGCCAGTCACAGGGTAAAAAGTTTTATGAAACTTCTATGAACTTCTATGGGGGGGGGGGGGGGGGGGGAATATGCTACTTACCAGATACCCTTCACATGCACCCTCCAGTTCTTCTCCCTTCTCGTTGACCACCGCTGCATCGATGCCAAAGAAGGGAAAGGTCTGAAAAGTTTGAGAAGAGGATGACATCTCACATGTAAAGGCGTTCCAAAATGCATATGATAAGGTAGTGCGGCCATACCTTGACACCAAGGAGTAGCCTCTTCAGTATTAGCCAGTAAGCCCTGATCTACCACAGGGGCTTGTTATTTTAGCATCCCAGCATTGCCGGATGAGTAAGGAGGGATATCATGTAGTTTGCAGGCACAAACCCTTGTTGGTCGTAAAGGAGTTTGCGCCAAGACAACTATTAATGCACCACTGGCACTGTAGCCAGCCTCGGGAGAAGCTGCAACACAGGGCCTATGGGACAGTGCCAGTGGTGCAGGTAGTAGTCTTGGCGCAGACTCCTTTACAACCAACGAGGGTTTGTGCCTGCAAACCAGATATCATGGGGGATGGGGGAAGGGGATAGCATCTCTTAAAAAGACACATGCACCTGGTAGGATGTAAGGTCAGGTAGTCTGGCTTACAAGCCTCAAGCTTTGTGCAAACTCCATGTAACACAGCTGGGGTCCACATTGTCAAATCCATAAAATCACCACTGGATAAAATCTTTCAAGAATATCAAGATAACTCTTCACCACCAGAACCAAGTTCAGTTCTATTCAGTTACATGTAGGGAGTCTTACGCAAATTTTAACAGACTGCTTAAAAAAACTTGAAAACCAACAACAATGAATTCCATTATATCACTGTTTCTGAGAGGGCTCTCAGTAATAATAACGATAAAAATAAAAAAGGTAAGAACGATAATACTAATAAAGATAATGATAATCAACATTACTGCGCTTAATACAAAGTTTCTAAGCGCCTTACATAACACATTGTTTCATAATCATACCAAAACATAATCTTACATTATTTAACATAACTACAAACTCTACAATAATTTATGTTAATCAATATACTTTAGCAATAATCAAATGCTAAAATTAGCATTTTGCTTAATTACACAAACACACAAAAACAAAAAGAAAGTGCAACATATGAAACATAAGATAATACTAATTTCAAGTTATAGTGACTTCATTAATCTTCAGCAGTCTCAGGAGAGAGTGGTTCATGGTGTATGCCTTACAATCTCTCAACGAGTGCTCAACAGCCTCAACAATCTTGCAATGATTCCTCTTTTAATGAGGTCTGTCAAGAAATGCGGCAGATGGTGAAGTTTACACAATAATCTTAATGATCAGATGTCAACGAGATATTACTGACCGCCCGCTGAAAGACTGAAAGCAGCCACTGAAATATTCTGGCAAAGATCCTTGAGAAAGCACCTGATTTGATAGCAAATATTAGGAGGTACACTGTAACTATTGTCAGAACATTTTCTATGAGGGGAATTTAGCAGTTGGGGAGTTCAGTGCTTGGCAAATAACACATTGAAAACTGAAAGGGGGAAAAAATGGCTGAACTTACTGCAGAGCCGGGCTTCATGGGAGTTGCTCCGGGAAGAGGGGTGAGGGTGTGACCTCCCTGAAAGGACCAATACAGGTGTGAGGGAGAGACAGATACGTGTTGGGGGGGGGGGGGGCGCAAGATGAAGAAGCATCAAGAATGAAGAATAACTGGTGTTCCTTGTAGCACTGCACTCTGATTACATTTCATTCAGAAAGGCTGGTTAACTTGTGTATTTCAAAAAAAAAAAGAAGAAAGTATTGTGAATATGTGATAATGACCTTCACCACACCTTAGAATTGAGACCTTCCCTTGAAACTTAGTCCTTGCCCCCAAAAAGAATGATGATACACCACTGAGCAAAACATACAGCTTGGAATGTCCTTTGTTTACCAACTGTTGCTGAATTACGCAAGCTTACTAATATATCTACATTTAAGATATCTTTTTTCTCCAAGGACCTGGTAACAAACGAGCTATTCTGCCCATCTGCACACTGTAAAACAAAATGCATTTCAATACTTGAGATCCTGTTTGCATGCACTGGTTGTTGTTATGTGGGGTAGGCCCCAGGCAAGTTTCCTTGTTGTCATAATCACAATTTGCACATTGATGTCAAAATTACAATGCAAATTTCCCTTCTTGGCATATGTTTGAACAAGCTCATTGATAGTGATATCTACAGATACTGATTCTAATATCAATATTGGAATTTAATAATTTTCCTTGTTTCCATTCTTTTTCTCCATCAAAATAGAAATCACTTCAATTTCACAACTTAGGCGCCTTGGCAGATTACAAGCTCCAGGAAAACAGCGGCGCTCCCGCTCAGCGGTCTTCTATTGTTTCGCCGCGTTCTTTTAAATCCTCCCATTCAAAAGCCCGCTGCGCGGCGCTTTTAGCATTTGGCCCGAGCGGCGCTTTTTTCAAAGAGCCGACCATTCACAAAATTTGGGCGTCAGAGTGCGTACGTTTCCTTTCAGCAATATAGCGCCCTCTCCGTTAGAATATGAACAACACCTCGGAACAGAAAACCTGTTTAATCTCATGGTGTCCACCTATTCTACGACTTCAGTCGACTGTGACAACCGGGAAACTCAACAACTTTATAAAAGCAAAATATACACAAAACATACGCATTCTATCCAACATTTTCGTGACTTTTACTGTGTTGTGTCATACACAGGTTTGTACATTCTTCCCCATCATCTTGATCTATGGAGTTGCAAGTTTGTGTGTGTGTGTGTGTGTGTGTTTATGTGTGTGTGTGTGAGTGTGTGTGTGTGCCTTTTTCTCTCCTTTTCTCTTACATTATTGGAGTCATGAGTCATTCCAAAAACAAATATTTCTCCTCTTCTCCTGCAGCCTTGCAGTGAATCTATGTAGACTATGAATAGTGAAATAAATGTCGTCTTGATCCACATCGTATTTTTTCCCACCGTCATGCTTCTACATCAATAATTCTCAAGACTCCAAGCTACAGTATCATGACGCTGAAATTATTTCAATCAGTATTTCCTTTGAACAACACCAAAGTCAATCCTACGCGTTTTAAGACACCCAATGTCAAAAAGCAATTTCAAGTCCATACCAGCTGTCGAACTATCATTCGACTTTGAATATCAACACGGCAGTTTAACATCCACAGCCACATCACGCACGCATGTATTGATACACACCATAGAACGCGGTTACCTGTCGTTTTCTTTTTATCGCTCTTTTACTGTTATATGGCAAAGCGGCTGTCTTTGTGTAAAATTATGTACGAAATCATTACAAAAGTATAAAGATATAATACTGGTGTAGAAAATGAACAACAACAACAACAACATACATGCATGTGACGTGATGGATGAAGGCACTAATTTCACCTTGAAAACATTTACACATGGAAACAAGGTTATACTACCGGTATATATATATATATATATATATATATATATATATATATATATATATATATTGTTTTGTTTGTTTGTTTGTTTTTGCTGCTGCTGCATGCATGGTATCTCCTAAAATTTGAATCCGACTATTTCGGTCAGCTAGCGAACTGATGTATATTGTGTGACTATTAAAGACTGTTTAATTGGACATGTCCAGTATTGAATAATCTATTAATCTCTTTATTTATTCATTCACTTATTCAATGTACTTATATATTTATTAATCTATTCATTCATTTATCTATTTGTTTATTAAATTATTCATTAATATATTCATTTAGTTAGTTAGTCATTCAAACGTTTATCTAGGAAGAAAGAATATATTAGCAGCTGTTTTCATCGAAGTCCTATATGAACATATTTTGTGCAGTCAGAGACTACAGCCAAAAGATAGTGATAGAGAAGTCTGCCACCAAACGATTGGGAAAGCTAGATCCAAGAGTGGAAAGGGCTGCTGCAAATTGATCAAAAGGGCTGCGAGATTATGACTGAAAAGGCCGCAGCCAAACCCACCAAAGGGCCGCGGGAAGAGCGCCAAGGGAAATAGAATGAAACGCCAACCAAACGCCTATAGAATTCGGCGTATACAAAGTTGGTGGTACAGGGAATAGATTTCAGACACCCCGACCTGTCCATAGTGAGATCTCCGATCCCATTGTTTATGTCCGGAGAAGATGGACACTTCCGCGATGGGCACCGTGAATCGATCATCACCCATTGTCTTTCCCGAAACAAACCTTTGTTGCGATAGCAATGGAGGCTGAAACTGCGTGATTGGTCAGCTCCGTGGTGCATTTCCAGCAACATGCATATTAGTTCCCAACCTCTATTTATGATAGAAGTAAGCTCAATAAATACCAGAAAAAAAGTTTCTTCTCCTCGGAATGACGAATGACAGGTGTAAACTCTAGATAGTCCCGAAGATCGAATTCGTTGCAGGTATATTTGATAATCACAGGCCTGCGAAAGGCCGGAATATATTACGTCGCTGATGTATTAAAATGTAAAACAAAACAAAACAAAACAAAACAAAACAAAAAAACAAACACGCATGCATTGCATGTGAAGAACACATACACCAAAATGGTCGCGGAAAGAATGATGGGAATAGAATACAAACTTTCCAAAACATCTTTCTTCTTGAGGGACAGGTCTGTGGATATGTTGCGTGTGTGTGTTTGTGTGTGTTTGTTTGTTTAAGAGCTGATTTGTTTGTCATTTATACTATTAACAATTAATTAGATGAACGTCCATATGTATTGATATTGATATGCATACTGCAATCTCAATGAGATCAAGCTGTTTTTGTTAAATATTATACATATATATATATATATATATATATATATATATATATATATATATATATATATATATATATAAATATATATATATATATATATATATATATATATATATATATATATATATATATATATATATATATATATATATATATAAATATATATATATATATATATATATGTACCATGTGTCTGTGTGTGTGTGTGCGTGTGTGTGTGTGTGTATTTACTGGCGGTTTGCCTCTCATTAGGTATGCATTGTAGCCCTGTGTATAGTTTTGTATGATCTAAGATTCCATGATTATTTTTTCTCCTCCATGATCGCTCTATGACTTTTTAAAATACATGTAACTATAAGTATCTCTCGAAATCTTTCCCACTGTCTAACTTTTTTATTCCCCGTCATGCTTCGATGTGATAAACTCCCAAGTTTGCAAACGACAGGTGTAATGTCGTGGAAATGATTTCAATCAGTGTTTTCTTTATATCCAGGAAGAAAGAATATTAGCAGCTGTTTTCATTGAAGTCCTGTATGAAGTTTGGGCAGTCAGAGACTGCAGCCAATAGATAGTGATCGAGAAGGCTAGAGCCAAACGATTGGGAAAGCTCGATCCAAGAGTGGAAAGGGCTGCTGCAAAATAATCAAAAGGGCTGCGAGATTATGACTGAAAAGGTCGAAACCAAACCCACCAAAAGGCCACGGGAAGAGCGCCATGGGGTATAGAATGTAATGCTAAGCAAACGCCTATAGAATTCGGCATTTTTAAATACAAAGTGGGTGGTAAAGGTAGAATAGATTTCAAACACCCCGACCTGTCCATAGTGAGATCTCCGATCCCATTGTTATGTCCGGAGAAGATGGCAGATCTTGGAATTATGAACACAGTCATTGCATACAACTTGGAAGGAAGGTATTCCTGACAAGCTCTCATACAAAGATCCCCTTTCTCTTCATTACCACAAAGTCAAATTGGATTATATTTCCTGTATCGTGTATAAAGATGGGGGTAATAGTTATATTTTTGTTCCTTAAAATTGATTTTGGATTGATTCACTACTTTTACACAATTATTGCGAAATGTCCGATTATATTTCATTTTCTAGGGGGAGACATACGGTCTAACTTTGTTTACCTCAGGCAAAATGATATTTTAATGGCTATTCTCGGGGGTAACTGACTATCGTCTGACAGTACCATAACAGTTCAGGGAAAAACCACCCTTATCATACCATGAAGACTTCCTAGACTCTGACAGCAGAGCGCCGAAGGTTGCTCTATTTTGTTTATTTTTTTTCGCCGCATGATTCAACGTATTCAACACCACTTCCATATAAGGCTACAGCCTTGTCCATTTATAAGCAAATGCCGAATTGCTCTCTATCAATTGATAGGTCTCATCGGCAGACAACATGGGTGGGGGGGGGGGGGAGAACAACAGTTGAGTAGTGTTCATGGTAGATTTTATATTGGCTATAATCAATAATCAATGTACATGCATGAGTCTCATTGGCCAAGTTTTGTCTGTTTTGCTGTAATAAGCGAAAATGCAAGTGTTGCACAATGTGCGTATTCGCTGAATTTGCTTGGAATAAGTTCGTCTTCATGTGATTGCGAGCATTTCTCCGCTTCGATTTATTTCTCATGATTATGTGTTTTGTATTGTACGGGGATCGTAAAAAAAAAGAACTGTACGCATCCATATCTCCCTGTGAATGAGTGGTGCAGTGCCGACGAGGGTCCTACGCACGCTTTTGGAAATAATTAGAGGCAAGTCGTCCAGTCTCGTGAGATTTTAGCTTTGTATCTAACAACGGCATGGATTTGAAAGTCCACGAAAAAGATAGGCTGTGCACTGTTGACCCACCGCTTTCAGCCCTCATTGATGACCAGCGTTTCAAGGCCATCAGCAGCCAAGTGGCAAAGTCATATCCCAGATATGACAGTCCTCGCAAAATCCGCATTTTGCGAGACGCGGTGAACGGCAAATGTCGTAAAATCCGTCGAAAGAGGAGGATTTCCACGGCGTGAATTCGCCCTTCTCTATCGAACCCAAACGGCTCTTTTCAGAGCCACCATATGATCAAGAAAGAATAATAGTCCTATATGTCACAAGTGCAAATAGAATGCACACATAACGCTCTTAGACATATTATATAACACGCACCCCGCCACAAACATAATTGATTCCATATATAATGTATGTGTTTATACAAATAATAGAACTATATAATATAATAGTATATATATAATGAAGAGTTTGTTTGCAAAAACCGATAAGTCCATTTTTGAAGATTTTGAAGTACAGTCTCTGTCATAAAGTATATAATAATACCTTTTTAATGATATACTGGTCACTACATATAAAGGTACGTTTTTGAAGTTATGGTCAAAAGAAGCAACATTTTTCGTATTATTCTCTTTATTTTTCTTGACCTTTAATCGCAAATATTTCCATTTGGCAAATATGGAATTGTCGGTTTTTGCAAACAAACTCTTCATATATATATATCTATATATATCATGCAACACGCAACTAGAAAAACAGCATTTATTAAAACAAACAGCACACCACGTATAAAAAAAAAATCACACATCTTTCATAGTGACATATAGTGAGAAATGGTATATAAGGGTGCACTGTATGTATTCTGCATCTGAGTTCAATGTATTTATTAAATTCTGATTACGAATACTCATATTTATCACTTTGTTGGTATCAAAGGCTCTTGATATCCACTTCGATGATCAACATTAATCCCTTTCATTGATCTCATCTCTGCTGTGCTTATCATCTTTTCAGAGCCACCATATGATCAATAAAGAATACTAGACCTATAATTATGTCACAAGCGCAAATAGAATGCATATAGAACACTCTCACACTTATTATATACATAGACTCACCCCAGTGGCGGATCCAGAGGGGGGCGGAACCGGCGCACGCCCCCCCCCCCTTTATTTTTCGTAAAAAACTAAAGAAATAAAAAGAAAAACAATGACATGAAAACCGAAAGTGGCACCAGAAATATCAGTCACGCCCCCCTTTACAGAATTCCTGGATCCGCCCCTGCACCCCCCCCCCCAACAAAGAAATATACGTCTTGATTGTTCGTATTAAAAATGCTATCTTTCTGTACCTTTCACCCTACCTTCTGCAATTCTGTGGTCATGTGACATTCCTCTTTACCTGAATACACGCAAATTGATTTTCTAGGTTTCGAAATACCACTTTCTCATTTTCATAGCTATTATAGTACACTTATAAGCCATAATATACAATAAACATTATTGATTGGCTGGCGTGAGACGATTGCAAGGACATAATATAATTGCCACTCAGAGGGTTATCACACGCACACACGTCACTGAAAAAATAATTGATACGGTAGTCACATTTTAGGAAGACTGTATTACTATATTTTTTCTGCTTTAAATATTCAAGTTCTATGAAACGATCCGTGCAGGGCAGTTGATTTCGTTCTATATTAAGAAACGGCCATTCGTCGACGACATGAGTGATTTTGTATTGCTAAACGACACCGAGTGCTCCACCTATACAGTATATCTAAAAAGATATAATCGATTTTACCGTTTAACACCCGTTCCTTACGGGGTTCCCGCGGGAGCAACCAGTGATATACGGGAACCTGGTTTACCAGGTTCCCAAAATGAAGACAAAGGTGCCTGTTTCAGTGGCCTAAATTCATGTTTCTTTCTGTTAAAATGCTCAGAATAGTGGGTTTGATAAAAAAGATCAGAGTTTACTCTATCAGGATTTGCTCTCCTTCTGTTTGCAAAATGCGTGTTTTACAGTATTATGTACCTTTTCCTGATTTAGTTTTTTGCTTGTTCTGCTGTGAACTCGTACGAACATGTACATAGCGATCAAGGCTGAGATCAGTTAGAAATGCCGGTTCGCTGACCCCAGTCACCTCATTCAGGTACCTGATTTTGTGTAGAACAAAAGATTCTGAGAGCTCATCAGCGCACGCTCTATTCATACCTCGCACCCGATCGATATTTCCATTGTTCACTGGCACATGTAGTTGACCGTGGAAAGGGGGAAACAAAGAACCGCTTGACTGCTTTCACACAGCTGGATAATAACCTGTGTGCCTCTCTGCCGACGGGCGAAAAGAATCTCGTTTGGGGGCATTAAAGGCACTCAGAGAATTGCGGAAGGAACGGGTTTATAAGATAATATGAGTGAACAATTTAAATGTTATTTCAAGAATTGAATCTTTTTCCCACAATAGCTACATTTTATAGAGAAAACTCCTTCCATTGTTTTTGTTATTTACCGGTCAGAGAGAAATGTTGATTCCTGTCATACCTGTATTATGTAGTGGGTCCATTCCTTCCAATTCAGCACTTTGGATGATCTTGGAATTATAAACACAATGCAACTTGGAAGGAAGGTATTCCTGACATGCTCTCATACAAAGATCCAAAGACAAGTTGGATGATGTTTCTTGTATCGTGTATAAAGATGGGGGTAAGATTTATAGTTTTGTTCCTTGATTTTTTTTTTTTTTTTTTGGATTGATTCACTTCATTTGCACAATTATTGCGGAAAGTCCGAATGTTTTGTTTTTTTTCTGGGGAAGACATACGGTCGAACTTTGTTTACCTTTATAGGTGGGGAATGGTATTTTAATGGCTGTTCTCGTAGGTAAATGACTATGGTCTGATAGTACCATAACAGTCCAGGGAAAAACCACCCTTATCATACCATGAAGACTTCCTAGAGTCTGACTATGTGTTATGCGCTATATAAGCACTGTCAATTATTATTATTATTATTATCATTGTGTGCATTTCTCCGCTTCAATTCATTTCTCATGATTACATGTTTTGTATTGTACGGCGATGGTGAAAAAAAACACCAAAAACTGCACGCATCCATGTCTCCCTATATCAATGAGTGAATGAGGGGTGCAGTGCACACGAGGATCCTACGTGTGCTTTTGGAAATAATTAGGAGCAAGTCGTGATATTTTAGCTTTGTATAAACAACGACATGGATTTGAAAGTCAATGAAAAAGAAAGGCTGTACCGAGTGACAGAAGAGCAGCCCGTATTAATCTGCGATTGGCGATGACATGGCGTGATGAGACTTGCTTATATCATGCTATACAAAAAACTACGAATTGCACAGACACTGCAGTGAACTCGCACAAATCAGGGAGGGTCGCCTCTCAGCACAAATGCATAAATATGGAGATCATACACATGCGCATATATTCAAGCATATATAACCATGTGCATGTGCTATAGTAGAATATCTAACCCTTTTTACCCTTTCTATCACTTTTTCTTTACTCATTCAGGCTTAATGCAAGAGTTAAACGTTTAAAAGTAATGACACTTTAAGTAATGTTTCCCACTGATGATCGCACTACCACTACAAGCCACATGCAATCCACGCACTGATTGTCAGACGGTTGACTGTCCAAGTTTCAATGTGTCTTATAAATGTGAATATTAATAATATTCACATTTGAAAGACATTACAACCGTTTGTTACTGTCCATGTCACATTTCACGTTTCACATGTCACTATGGTCTTTTCGTGTCATTGTTCGTCTGTGCCTGTATGTATTTTGACAGCATGCTTTTGCAAACGAATTAAAGAATTAGCGCTTGGTGAGGTATACTCGTAATAAATTACCTGTAATCATACAGTGAAGTCAATGAATGACGCAATGAGTGGTTGGGATCTCTCAATGAATACATTAATCAAGACCACTGGTTGGTTTCCAATCGAGTATGCTACAAGTTATCTATGTCACATATGTGTGTGTGTGTGTGTGTGTGTGTGTGCGCGCGCATGCGGTTTGCTTCCTTGTTTTATATCTTATAATGCAACATGCAACTATTAAAAGAAAAAAACACACACATATTACAAGGTAGTCGTGTAGAAGGGATGAGAACATGGTTTGAAATTTGTAAGCGCAGATGACACAGAAAAGGTGAATCACAGCTATGAGGTATATCTTTTACGCTGTTCCTTTCCATTTCTTTGAAAGAACATGCATACAATTATATTTCCAACCAATGCGTATGAATTTTAATTGAGAAAGAATAGCTAACTATAGTTTTTTAATATGCAAGACTCAACAGGGGTAGAATAAGCTAATGATATCCACCCTAACCTCGTCCAAGCAACAAACAAACAGACATATACACTGACGAGAACACACACAGCGATAAAATTCTGCCCTTTATAATCAATGAAAAAAGGAGAAAATGTGCCTTGTTCTGTACATTGAAAGACGAAAAATGCTAAAACATGCATGTACAGGTAGCACTTGTAAATCATGGTACAAATTGCAGAAGGCCTTCGAGTGGTACTGTATCATGTATTGCATGTAGAGAGATTACAATCTTTCAGCATAGTTATTTCTCCTGAATGGTCTCCTGATAATGTACATGTACACTGTTTTCATTTGTAATAGCCCTAATCTATTTTCACGAAGTCATGATTTGCACAATGTAGCTACAGCAGGAAAAGATTGTATGTGTAATAGGTCGTGAGGTGTGATATGCTGTATTAAGGCTGTTTTATTAAAGTACTTGTTTACACCATAACGCGTGTACACCTTCTCTTCTGTTTCTATTGAAAACAGATTGAAAGTAGCATTTTATCAACTTGTTTGATACGCTGTCCACCACTTTGGATCTAAAATGACAACATGTAATATATTCAGTTCTACCAAAATTTGAACTCTCTCTCTCTCTCTCTCTCTCTCTCTCAAGTCATTGTAATGATGTAATGACGAGTTCAACCAAAAGATGCGTGAGTGGTATTAAATCTCGGTGCTTTCAAGACATCGCTTGCCATCCCGTATTGTTCCGTATCGAGACAAAAGGAAGTGATGAATGATCAGGTACGCGGCACGCGTCTTTGCAAAGTTTAATAGCATAGTTTAAATAGATATC